>OX376372.1:141805537-141903995 GCA_947369275.1 Nemotelus nigrinus
GCCGTTGGCTTTTGCGTAACCTTCTTGAACTTGATCGAAATCTAGGACTGCTTGGCGAAGAGCTGCTATCACTCACACTGCTGTCATTACTTCTTGAAACAAATTACCGCTCCAGTCAGATCGGCAGCTCCTGTTTGGGAATAGGCGTACGTGCCTTTGTCGGGGTCACCAATATAGATATTTATTACAATATCTTTTTCTCGCTGTATTTCTGAAAAGTATTGCCGAGGCTTTTCTAGGGTTGTATAAAAGAAATAGCTGTAGCTATTAACTAATTATCTTAAGTCAATTTATCTCTTTATTTATTTGTATTTAAATCAAATCAATACAACTTTTCTATAAGAACATTTAACGATATCCCAGTCAATTGACAGCAATGAATTCCAAAATTTTATTTTTCAAAAACTCAAAACATTTTTATCTTTGCCTACTTATTTCACAAATTTTCATGTGGTGTGTTTTATGTCAAGTAGTGTGTTTTATGTCAATGTGTGAATGTTATGTGTGTGTATTCGTGTATCC
Source organism: Nemotelus nigrinus (assembly GCA_947369275.1). NCBI lineage: Eukaryota > Metazoa > Arthropoda > Insecta > Diptera > Stratiomyidae > Nemotelus > Nemotelus nigrinus. The sequence goes on from OX376372.1 coordinate 141,806,060, forward strand.
ACACTATAATATATTTGTCCATTTTAGGCCAAACGTATTTTTCGGATCTGCCTGCTGGTAGACCCTCCTCCTGGGTATGCCGATCGGTGGAAGATGTTAAAAATTGTCTTTTGAAGAAATGCAGGCACGTATGGGCGGATATTGTTGCAGGAGATGTCACAGTATACTGCTTCTTCGTTGTTGCCGAGGGGGAAATCTTTTTTAATTGGAGTGACGTACTTGATTGAAGAATTTCTTCAAGTTGCTCATCTTTCTGCTCATCCTTCTGCTGAACTCATTAACTAATGCCTAGACAGCAGAAACTCATCAACATCTTCTGGCAATTCGAAAGATATCTCAAATTCTAACAAGATCTGGTAAATCTGCGTCGTCGATATGGCTTCGCCACAAAGCTGTTCAAATTTTCCGTCACAACAACATGGAATCGTCACAGAAAGTGGTCGTATATTGATGGTTTCTGGCATATTGATTGCATCGATATTCTGCACTTGAGACAGTGTATCTGCAACGATGGTCTCGTGTCCAGGTACATGCACAATATCGGTCGGAAATTTGTAGATGCACTGCAAGTATCGACATTGCATCGGTGAAGCTCGATCAGACTTTTGTTTAAACGCATAAACAAGCGATTTATGATCGGCTTTAATCGCATATGGCGAAAGAACTTTATGGCCATTTATATCAATGATTCTTTTGCTTTCTTCAAAAGTATGCATTGCTTTGGGGGTCCATTCGACTGGTCTTTTGTCATTTTTGCGACTGCCGTCGAGAAGTTCGTTTATCGGAGCCAGTACGGACGCGGATTTATGCAGGATTTGTCGATGGAAATTTATTTTGCCCAAGTAACGGCGAAGTTCACATATTATCTTAAGCTTTTCGAATTCGATTATCACATTCCCTTTAACCGGAAGTGGTTCAATTCCTCGCCCTGAAATTTTATGAGTAAGATGTTCGATTTCCTGGGCGGCAAATATGCACTTAGCAACGTTGATTCACATGCCAGATCGATTAAGGGGTTAGGGGTAGTCAGAGACATGAAAAAATGAGAATTTTCAATAATTTTTTTTTGCCGGTAAATCATTTAATTTTATAAAAGTAATAATATGGCGACATTACATAATGTTTCGACTTGACTTCACGAAAAGTTGAAGAAAAAAATATTAATAATTTTAAAAGTTATGGCTGTTTGTGTTGATTCAGTTCCAACAGAAATTCCTTGCGGTGACCATCACAAATCCTTGGAAATTCATCTAAAATCAATCGGACGAAAAACAATAGTTTTATTAAATGATAATCTAGTGCCTGATCGAAGCTTTTTTTTTTTAAAAAAAAATTGACAAAATGGCGGCCTCATGAAATTTTTCTCCAGATTTTTGGGAAAAAAACAACAGCTAATTGTTCATAAGAAATCAAAATTTAAACAAAAATAAAAGTTCTTCGATCAGGCACTAGTTTTTTCTGTTTTCCAAAAGCTGTATAAATTTCATTGAAATCTACTGAGCGGTTTTCGAGTTACAGTGGTCACCAGTTCAAAAAACATAGTTGTGAGAAAAACGCATTTAAAGTTTTACACTCGATTTATGTAGAGAAATACGAATTATTTAATGTAAACACTTATACTACCTAAAAATTGTAAATATATATAGTAAGGCATTTATATATTTAGGTATTACTGTATATTCATCAAAGTTGTAATTCATTCATGACAATCGAACCCGAGAAATCGGTTGCTTGCAGCTGCTGCTAACTACCTGCTCTCGAGCGTTCTGGAGCCCCCAAGAGCCCTTGGTTAACTGTCGAGTAACTCGAAAAGTATTTGTCGGATTCACTTCAAAATTTCAGAGAATATTTTTAAGATATTATACTTTAAGAAAATGCAAAAATGCAAAAATAGATTTTTTGAAAATTCTGACTACCCCTAACCCCTTAAGGCGTTTAAATACAGTCTTCAAATGTTGCTCGTGTTTCTCTTCGGACATTGATGCGATTAATACATCATCATGATATGCAAACGCAAAATCGATCCCTCTTAACGCAGAATTCACCAACAGCTGGAACGTTTGAGCGGCGTTTCTTAGGCCAAGCGTCATAGCGGGGAATTCATATAATCCGAACGGAGTTTTGGAATATCCTCATCAGCAGTTTTTGGAATATCCTCATCTGCGTTGGATACTTGGTGATATGCTCTAGCTAGATCGAGCATCGAAAACACCGAAGTACCATGAAGGTGCTATGTGATGTCACGAATATGCAAAACAGGGTAGCGATGGTCGCCATCCTCCAGTCTTATTCTTCCGCATGAGCAAAGGGCTAGCCCATGGACTGCTTGAAGGTCTGCAAATCCCTTGCTCGAGTATGAACTCCAATTCTTCCTTTGCAGCTTTTTTGGGTGGCAGTGATGATGTAGTGTTTCACGTCGTGCGTCACATTTTTGTGGCAAGCGACGTTGATGTCAGTTCTGGGAATGTAACTAGCAACTGATGGAATTTTTTTCCCAGATCAACGGTTGATTTTATGTCGGCATTTCCGTGAAATGTTTGCCCATTTACACTAAATTCTGTGGTGGTGTCGATAAGCCTTTTGTTGCGTACATCAAAGATGATGCCGTGGTGCTTTAGAAATTCTGCACCGAGGGGATTGCCCTTTTGACTTTCCCAACTCGAAATATCCACTTAAATTTCCTTCGCAATCCGAAATCCAATACTAGCATTTTTTCTCCGTATGTGCTGATCCTTGATCCGTTGGCAGCATATAATTGCACTTTGCTCTGTTATTCAGTGGTTCTATGTCGGTCGGCTGGAAATACTGATACGTCGGCACCAGTATCGACCAGGACAAGCTAGCCTTTAACTCGATCTTGTATTTGGAATCGATTATTAAAACCCTCGCCATCGCCAATCGACTGCAACGACGACGTGCGAACTAATTTTTTGTCGGCTTTACGAAAGTGCAAGGTTGGTGGCAATTTCATGCTATTTTACCAAACCTGTGGTGATAGAAGCACAGTCCTTTCTTTCGTGCTGAGTGTCTGGATGAACTTCTTGAGTGCAATATGTGTTGCTGTCTTCTGAACGTATCTCGTGGCGCATTCATTTCCTCCCGTTCCATTCGATCTGTAATCATGTTCAGGACTTCATTTGAATTGCTGTGGCGGGGTTTAGTACGATCGATGGCGTCAATACTTTAGCTAGTGCGTTGCTTGTTTATTCTATCTGCCGTTTCTGCTTATGTGTCTAAATCTTTGCGTATGGCAATCATCAATACTTCCTGTATACGCATTGGACGGTTTTTTTAGCCAGAATGCTTTGAGCGATTCTATTAGCAATTGATCTTCTACCATCGATCACACTTTATTGGATGAACGCAAATCACCAAGCTCTAGATCTGACAATGCCTTGTTGAGCGCATCTTCCGTTATGCTACTTTCCACCTCTTCCAGTTCGGGTAGACTCAGCGCTGTTACGGTCGCATGAATCTCGCTGCGTCCGTAAACACTCGGCTCGAGAAAAACGATGATTCAATGTACTTGAACCATAGTTTCGGCCATCCTTTCCAAAACTCTGGCAGTTTAGCACTTTCAACTGCGTCGATATATCTCGGTGGAAAGTATGAAAGCTTTTCGCGTTTCAGCAAACTTGCCCGTGGTATATCTGTCGGAGTTTCGTCTCCTCGCGTTGGCGTCGCCATTGATGCGGTTGCGGCGTCACTTAGTTCTGCCATTTTCACTAGTGTCAGTATGCACTTTTCATTCACGGTTTGTTCGCGTGTTTCCAATAGTTCGGGGTCATCACTATAGTGTCAGGAAATAATGCACTATCAATTCATTCCATGAATATTTAATTAACTAATGAACAGATACTTATAACATTGAGGACTTGTGCGTACGCGAGGATCGTGCTTGAATGCATAAGCATGCTAGATGTATATGTACAGTTCGTCTATTGAACGTTAGGCTATATCCTGGCGCATAAGTCAGCACGCGGGTGCTACAGTGACATTGGCTAACAAAAGTAAAACTAACAAAAACGAAAGGAAAAAAAATATATGGCCGAAGCAACAATATGACTAATATATTTATTTATTCACCAAACCAGGTACAAAATCACATATAAAATTTGAAATAAAAAATAGAAGAATAAAGTAAAGTAAAAAGTAAAAACAAAAAAGTTAAATAAGTAACAAGCAAATCAAACAAGGAACAAATAAATTAATAAATAATAATCAATAAATAAAACATTGAAATGTAGTTGATAGTTTAAGGTCACTTTGGCACTTTGGTATATCTGTAGTGGGTAAAACTTGTATTCGATTTTTGGCATTACGGATGGCAAGCAAAAGAGAGGGTTTGAAGGATGATTTGGAAATCGTAGGGGAATATAAATTGCTTATGCTGTTGAATATTCTGCAGCATCTATTTACTGGCTCATTAGTTGCATATGTGGTCGAATGTGAATATTCTTTTAGGAAACGATTGGACCTTTCTCACAGGGGTATTTATCAAAATTTTACTATTCATGAATTTATGACGTCTCTTATGACGTCGAAAGTGAAGCAGGCCGTTATATCCATTCTTCTGGAGGCTAGTGTCGATAAGTTTAAATGACCCAGTCGAAACTCATAAAGGGGTAGGGTATTAAAATCATAAGGGTTGTACAGGTCTCTCAAGGCGAAAAGTAAAAATTGCTTTTGTATTGACTCGAGTCTGTCACTGTGGGTTTCAAAAGCGGGATTCTAGCTAATGCAAGCGTATTCGTGAATAGGACGTACAAGTGAAGTGTATACGGATAAAAAAATATTTTAATAGAAAAACCGATTTTTTCAGTGTCTAAGAATAGGGCAAATTACCCTCGAAATATCGATATTTGTCACAAAAATAAATATATCTAGCTTCGAAATGAAAATCGGTTTTTCTATTAAAATATTTGAAAATTTCATTGAAATCTGACGATAGCGATCAAAGACCGTTGGTCGAATTTCCGTGAAATGACCCCTAAGATAACATCGAGGTCAGCAATGTTATTGACTCGAGTTAGCATATTATTGTCGAGGAAGTACGACCGTGCATTTTCTGGAAAAAATAATAACCTGGCATTTATCAATGTTGAGAGAGAGCTTGTTTATATTGCACCAATGATCAAGTGAATCAAGCTTAGATTGGAGAAAGAGGGCATCCGATTTCGATGCAATGGTCTGATAAAGTTTGAAATTGTCTACATAGAGTAAATGGACGTCAATGTGTCGGAAATAAATATATTAAAAAGAAGTGGGCCAAGATGGCTAACTTGTGGTTCATCAAAGATAACAGTAACGTTTTTCGACAACAGTCTTTGAAATTTTACACATTTCGTGCGATCGCGAAGGTAAGAAGTCAGCCAGCTGAGTAAAGACCCGGCAAGACCGAATTTCTGAAGCTTCAAAATTAAGGTAGAATGTGAAGCATCCGCCTCATGTAGAGGTACCCTTATGCCCTTCTTCACATATGCATTTCAACATGCATATGTATCTTTATCCATCTATGCAAATCCAACGTGCATAGATACCCTTATTAACATACGCATTTCAACATTCATATGTATCTTTACCCATCTATGCAAATACAACATGCATAGATACCCTTATTCACATATGCATTTCGACATACATATGTATCTTTAGCTTTCTATGTTACAAGTTTCCACTCATTGCTCCTAAAAGAATTGCAGCCCGAGGATTCTTCCAAATCCAAAAACAACAATAGTTCGGCATTTCCGGAACTCATTCTCAGCAAATATTAGGTTTGTTTATTTTCTCCTCTATCCAGCAGAGAACAGAGTATACGCATTGGAAACAACACTCCTGTACCAGTGAGTTCACTAGTACAGATATTCTATTCCTCATTGGTAGTTCACATGCTGAACTATAGAATGTGCTGATAGAAAAAAGAAAAGCTCACGATAAGTTGTCTTTTTTGTTATGAGGTGGCTTTGGTTTTTTCAAGGTTATGTTGAATGTTTTGGTAGTTAGGAAATTAGAAAAAGCCCTGATAATGTGTAGATTAAAAGAGGTAATTTTCTGTTAGTTCTTTTTTTATTTTCTATCGATTGTAGTAGCTTATATTCGTTATTTTCTTCCTTTATTTCTCCCACAGCGAATACAGCAACCTATGTCAGTCTTAGCGAATTCACTGCTGCTTTGTACTAGATCGTAGTTTTTGCGGCATAGTTCTATTCTGTTCTGTATCGGAGCAAAAAACGTACCTATTAATTGCTGGCAATGAGTTCGGGACCGTGCTTGCTCCCTGGCATTGTTGTTGGTGGATTTCGGTGAATTTCGTGCAGCTGCGACTCAATATATTCGCAACCACGACATTGTTGTTGTTAAGCCATGAAAATTTCGGCAACAGTAATTAATCAATTATTCGCGCCCGACCGACTTGAAAAAGTGTGGAGTGTTGCTAATGATGAACGTGGGAAAACGTTCATCATTATCAACATGCGACAGAGCATTGCATGGCAAAGCCTGAGAAGTTTTCGTAGAAAATTCTCGGAACACGGGGGAACAAGAAAATGCGAATAGAGCGTGAATGGTTGGATGACTGAGGATCGGGAGTTGGGATTGAAAAAGTGGCATAGTGTGTTCAAAATATTTTTCTAATTACGAATTGTATGAAGAAATTTGGGGAATTTGGCAGAATTTGCGAGTCGAAAATCTGGAACTGGAGAAGTTTGAGTATAACGTACGTGGTTAGTTTAAATCGAAGAAAAGACCATAGTGAGTGAAAAAGTATCTTTTACTGTGTGTGGTGCCCATTTTTGTGAAAGTGTATTGTTGTATAGTCGAGTTTTAAGTCTATCTGTACCTAAAACAACGCAAGTGCTGTGACTTTTGTTGTGTCTTTTCGTAAGCGATGCATTCCAGTGAAGTTCAGCGTCAACTATAAAATTACTAAAAAGTTCTCATGATTGAAATTCTGTTCGAGGTGCGGACTGTTGAGGGAAAAATCGATAAATGTATCATAGGCGCTTGGGAGCTCGAACATTGTGCATTTTTTTTTTCGTCCAACGATCCATTTTACTTGATGATAATCGGTCGTTTCGCATAGAATACGTTGGCGAAGGGATAGAGAGCAGCTCAAGTAATCTATTTTTCTTTTTCTTTTTTCAAATAAATAGCCTTTTATATTTACTTGAACGGCCACCACCACCTTCACTACAATTGTTGCATTACTTGAAACCTGATCCAATAAAACTCCCCAAACAAAAGAAAATTTTCTATGAATCGCACTAACAGTTTCGTAAACGCGCTGAAATGGTGGCCAATGCAAGTGGCAACAACAAAACCACATTTGGAACCAACGTAGCCGTACAGAGGCTGCGAGAAGCGAACTGGTTCGGATCGGCGGAGCAATGTATCTTTTGAGTCGTGGTCAAGTGCGTATTCATTGTTGAGATTCGAGGCGAATAGTAAAATGATGGCTGGTTTAGCGTTGTCGAATGCAAAACGACAAAAGATATCAATATCACACTTGCAAATCTTCAAACTTTATTCAACAATAATGCTCCGAGGAAGAGTGCTTCGTTCGTATTTGTTTTCTAGCATCTCATCTGAAAACATTATTTTTTTTATGTGTACATTTCATTACACTATTTCTTCATTAAGAAAGTGGGTCAGGTCAAGAAAAACAAAATGATCAAGAAAAATCGAACTGTACAATACGAAATCGATTTAAATCGCATTGAATTTTTTTAATTCTTCGAAATATAGTCGTCAAGCTGGGTTATCAAAAACTGCAAGATTTGATTTCAAATGAGATTTTCATCCGTGAAAACCGGGCGCATTGCGTCAAAGTCTTCAACTACGAAGGAACGTATTGGCGTCAGATTGGCGGTGAAGGTATCACCAACTATCCGATCGGTGTCGGAATAAATACAGCGGTGAAATTCTAATTGCAGACAATCATAATAATTTCAATTTAACATTATTTACACGAGATATTCAATTGGTTTCCGCATTGGAATCAAAAGTTAATCATGCCCAATGTTTCGATGTTGCGTTAATGGATGACGGTAGTGTGGTATTGACTAGTCAGGATTAACGTTTGTATATCTATCGTTATGTACAAGTACCCCATATTGGATTATAAATACTAAGAAACTATGTCAAATCTTCATATATTGGTGAAGAGGAAAAGCGTTGGTGAAATTTTTCCACCCCAAAAAAAAAACAGACCAGGCTTATGTGATGTGGTATTGTTTTGCTTTTTTCCTACGAATATTTACAACTGTCACATTTTTTTAAAAAAAAGAAGAATGATTGTTGATTTTCCATACACACTAATTGGAAATCACTGAATTTAAACATTTTTCCAAACCTCCAAGCCAACAATTAAATACTTTCCCGGTGAAGCGGAGTTTCTCATCCAAGATAAAATCGAAGTCAACAACGTTACCAACTCGAGCTAACAAATTATTGCAAAGAATTACGTATTGTGTGAGACCGTAAATTTTCGCAAAAAATTTAAGCCCAGAACTTATCATTGACGAAGGGGACCTAGTTTTAATCGTACCAATGATCAAATGAATCAAGCTCAGACTCGAGAAAAAGTACATCGAATTTAGATTATTAACTTTGATACATTGATAAACTTTGAGATCGCAAATGAGGTATATTTATTTGAGAAAGGTCGGAAATAAATATATTAAAATGAAGTGACAACAGAGGTTGCCGAAACATTTTTCGACAAAAGTCCTTGAAATTTCACCAATTGTGCTCGATTGCGTAGGTAGGAAGCCAGGCAGCTAAGTAAAGATCCAAAAAGTCCGTATTTCTGAAGCTTTGGAATTAAGGTAGAATGGTCAACTCTGTCAAAAGTCTAATTAATGTTAGTGGGCTTGCGCATAACAGTTCAGTAGAGTGTAGCGAAAATGTAGGTAGGAGTGGCCTTAGCACAATTTAGAACCAGACCGAAGTCCAAAACCAAGAGTGCTAAGGTCTGAAGTGGAATGGCTAATGCCATTCGAGAGGCAAAACAAAAAAAAAAGAATTGCCCCGAGAGCAGGGTGCCCTAGAAATGGCCGTGAAGGCCCCTTGTCCGCATTAGCGGAGCACCCTTTAACCAACCCCGACGGATGCTGGTGTGCCGCTTTGCTAGCTCGCTGCGGCTGGGGTGGGTTCTTGAAAAATGGGGATGGTTTGCTCTCAAAGAAAACGGGATGCTACGTGATATTCATCCGTCATAAATTCGTAGCCGCAAACTGGTATATAAAATACCCAGGGACCAAAAGGGGGCATAGTTCCGTAAAGGAAACCACCCAGGCTCTGCAACATGGGCTGACTAAGCAGACCCAGTGCTCGTGACAAAACACGGAGCCAAAATTTGAAAATCTAGAAAACGGGAAAAGGAAAAAGGCTACCTCTCTTTTACAAGGAACCCGGGTGAGGCCGACAGCCCCGGGCCCCCGATGGTAGTGGAGCCCTGACCCCGATGGTCTGGGGTCCTCCACCCTCTGATACTGGCCATATGCATCAAAATTCAAAAGCTAATTAAAACAACACCAGAAACTACTCTATATACATGGCCAGCATCCCTCCCATTAATAAAATGCTGAAAAAATGCTGAAAATCACGAAAACACTACATTATTGGTAGGCCAGCCAGGCCAAGCGCGGACCCTGAAAAGCGAGAAAGAACTTCTCGGGCTTTCGCCCAATAAGAAGGCCGTGGGGTTCAACTTCAACAATTCATAATTATTATTATAAGTAATTGTTTCATTTATAATTCGTTCTTACTACAGAAGCAACAAAAGAAAATGCATAACAGTATACAAAAAAATGAGAAAAGACGAGGATTTTGATTTAGAGTTTAAGCTGTTTTACAATTATTCCATTAAGTACGATAGTTCTACAATAGAATTGCCACCTTTGAAAGCGACTGTGTGTGTACTATTTTAAGCACTCGGTGCACGTAGCACGGACAATAATAAGAATTCAACAAAAAAAAGAAAAATGTTGCAACATTTTAAAAAAAATTACAAAATTCAGGCGTCTGCTGATAGCAATAAAACTGTTCTTTTTTTCCGCGTTTCAAAAATGGATAAATTAACAATGCTATCAATGAATGATACGGACGCGTTCAATCAGTATACTTGCGAAATGAGAACGAAGCTCAAGTAAAAAAAATCTTGCGGACACGCCAACAATTTCCCAAACGCTTTTATAATGGATATGGTATGAAGGTCTCACATTTTCTGTTATATGTATTTATTTGATTCTGAAGTAAGAATCTAATACTCGTATCGGAGCACTGCTACGGAAGCCTTGAGTCAATTTTTATTAATTCGGTTTTCACTGACTGAACTTCGTGATATGAGTAGTTACTCTACAGTTTCTATAAATCGTTAATTCTATGCAGATTAGCAGAGGCAAATTAATCTACTTGGATTTCAGAAGTAAAAATGAATAAATTTATCCAAATTTCAAAAAATATATATAGATATAAAAATTATATATCATTAAAATCTTATGCCGCTACTTCCGTTGATTTCGCACCGTTAGTTTCAACTTCTTTCGCATCGTTCAATTTGGTCTTCATTTCGGGAGACAGTTATTCGCTACTTCGCTTACTTCGCTTGCAACCAAATCAGCGCCCTAATATCGCTGGTAGAAATAAAACGCCCTCCAGCTGGAGCTCATCCCGGCAAGATAGCAATATGGGAGAATCCGTTCGGAAATGCTCAAAGAAGATACATGCCCGAGCAACTGCAGCATACATTCACCGCTACCAAACGGTATTGATTGCGTGATATCGGATCTTCCTATCTATTTCGCCTCGGAATCACGCTTACCCTCCTCATTGGCCTGTTTATTATTAGAGATATTAAGAAATTTCATACCTTCCATAAGTGATACACATGTGCGTTGTGCAGTGTACCACGTGTTGTCATTCTCGCACGGACATTAAGAAAACAGCACAGATTTGCTATTAGTTTCGCTGTCTCTTTCCCACCATTGTCATTCGCATCTCGTCCACTTTGAAAATTACTAGTGGGTGCGACTACCAGCGACCGGGAGCAGATGTGAGGACCCAAGGTCACAGTCTTAGTGTGGACCTACCAGCATTGCTCAAATTTGGATAACAATCTGCAACTTCTAAGTTCGATGACATTTTTACACAAGAGAGGCCACTAGAAACAAGATGCCACTAGAAACTTTGCTCGTTTATAGAGATACTTTCACACTAATGCATGCAATGCTCGCGAACATCTTGAAAAACTTGAAGTATTGGCTTGTTAACGAGTCGTAGTCTTCGTCGTTGACACCGGAGCTAACGTACATATGCAGGTATTCAGCAAAAAAAACAAACAGAGAAGGCGGTTGTTATTCTTTCGAATACACGGTAAGTTCTGATGGCACAGCAACACTTCGTGAATTTAACTTGTAGCCATTATTTTGTGAAAACACTGACACACAAACAGCCGTTTTATTTGCAATCAATTCAACTGCAATTAGGCCAGCAAGTTTTTTCCCGCTTTGCATGCTGTCTACACTCTGTGCAAATAATGGAATGGAACTTATATACGAAATTCGATCACTCTTTAAGTTTTATATCGTTTGCGGCACTTGTATTCACGGGCTTCCCGCCCTATAGCGAATTGAGAGGCGAACACCACAATTGCTTACTGAATTACGTAACTTAAAGTTGCCTGATGCTAACGACACAACCCTCCAGGAACTCGATAACACAAAACTACCCAAACTTTCGGTTAGAACGCGAACCGAAGACTCTCCTTGTCGCCACGCCAAAACGGCCTCTCGACGACACGACTATCACCAGACTGCCTCGAGCCAAGCGCTCTATAGTACGTCATTTCTACGTCTCGATCTGAACCGCGATTTCAATTCATTTGACGATTGACTTAACGGAACTTCATCGGGGCGTTCAAATTGAGCATGATCGCGTGCTTCAAGAGCATTTCAACTATCCGCACTATCAAAATCAAGCAAAACACAGTTTTAGCACTCACTGCTCAGGAACGTAACGACAGCTTGATGAACATTATCGCCACTTCGAAGATAACGAGAAATCCGACACTATCCCAAAGACAAAAGACGTTCGGTTCACAAATTCAACAGCCTGCCGCGATCCGACCAACGCCTAACGCGATTTTTCGGTCAGATACTCTTACAACCAAATATCAACTGCCAAAGATTATTGCGGAACTGCTCCCGTCGCCACGACTTACCGAGCGACCCGACGCCACGGCTACATCCAAGGGACTGTCCCGAATTCTGCCTGCAAGCTCGCAATGCGCGATTGCACAGCAAGAGGGAATCCCGTTAGGAATTTCGTTGCTGTGCGAAAACAAAAATAAGGTCACCGGGGGACTTGCGGGACTTTATTTTTGTGCAATTGAAATTTGTTTTCAATTGAAAAAATGTGGTAGCGTCTCCAATCCATACAGTGTGGGTCGGAGATATTTGACCAGTAATTTTTTTGGATAAAAAGAAATGACATAAAAAAATTACTGGATGCTACAACACAGGTCTTTCCACAAGGGCAAGGGCGTGGAAAGAGCTGAAGGATGGATGTAAGATGTGAAAGACAATGACGTGAACAGGTGATCATGTCTTTTACTGTCCAATCCTATATATATATATATATATTGCGTGAACTAGTGAGCAAATAAAGGGGGTAAATGTAATGGAAGGAAATTTCGTGAACACGTATGCTAAGTTAATGACGAAAGTATCTTTGATAGAAGAAATGGTGAACCGGGTGAACATCTCTAGATACTTTCTAATTGGGGCAGGAGTGACACCTGAAATAGGCGCAAATGGACGATCTCCAAATAAAATTTGGAAACAGATCGTAAACTGGTGAACTAGTGGGTATATCACTTAGTGATGTCTTTCGCATGAAAGACGCCCACTGATCGTCCATTTTGATCGGCCAGCTGGTCATAAGCACCGCCGATCTTCTTTATTACCTTACTAGGTAAGAACTTCCGGTCCAGCTTTGCATTGTAGTGCGCGGCTACGTCACTTTGCCGGAAGTTGCGCCTGTAGACCACTTCGCCAGGCTGGTATGTAACCAACCTGGAACGAAGATTATAGGCCTTGGCATTGCGAGACTGGGCCTTGGTGGTGAGGTCGCGGATAGTATGGCGTAGAAGCGCCAGGTGGTGAGGAGGTGGCAGAGTTTATCGGGGTCATCCAGAAGATGCAGTTGCCGCAACAGATGGTAAATGCGGCCATGGGTGACCATTGGTTGCCCGAAGACTGCCTGATAGGGCGAAGTCCCTATCGTCGCGTGAGGTGCTGAGCGCAACGCGCAGGTTATCTCTGGGATTTTGGCGTCCCACTCCTTTTGAGCAGGGTCCATATAAGAACGAATTGCTGCCAGTATGGAACGGTTAAGACGTTCCGAGGCGTTAGCTTGAAGGGGAATATACGGCCGTAAAGGTGTGTTCGACACCGAATTCTTGTAAAAGGGTTTGAAATACCGAAGAACGAAATTGTACTCCATTATCAGTCACGACACTTTCCGGGACTCCAACAAGATGGAATATCCTCTTCCTTATGATTTCCACTACTGCCTTCGCAGTGAATTTTCGAAGTGGCTCGATGAATGGGAATCGCGAAAGATGATCTAGGACGATGAGAGCTCCAATGTTGCCAGACTTGGACCTAGGGTAGGGGCCGATAATATCTATGTACAAGCGCTGGAATATGCGCTCGGGAACGGACTGCAGCGTCATTGGTGGACGAAGGGTGTGTGAAGGGGCTTTGGTGGTTTTGCATGTGAGGCATGATCCCACATATTCACGCACTTGAGCGGCCATTCGTGGCCAGTAAAACCATTGCCGTAATCGGCCGCGGGTTTTGGCCACGCCACTATGCGCACTCAAGGGTGGGTCATGAGCTCCCTTCACTAATTCTGCCGTCATTTCTGACGGCACCCACAACTTCCAGGCCAACTGGTCTTGAAGTCCGTTTCCGGTCGCATACTCGGTCCGCTTGTACACGAACCCGTCTACAACTTTTAGGTCCGGCAGCTGGTGTTGTTCTGCCTGGACTTTAGCCGCTAGCTCCGTATAAGAAGCACTTTTGAAATATGGCGACTCTAAGTCTAGCTCCATTGGAGTCCCCTCGCCTTCTGCCGTCGTCAACGCCTCGGCAGAGAACATGCGCGACAAAGAGTCCGGCACTACGTTTTGGCTTCCCTTTCGGTGGACGATGGTGAAATTAAACCCTTGAATTTTAAGGGCCCACCGGGCTAAGTGACCATTTAGATCTGGTTGGTGCATTAGCCATTTTAGGGAAGCATGGTCGGTCACGATTTCAAATTCGTGACCTTCCACGTAGGCACGGAACTTTTTGATTGCCAACACCGCTGCCAGACATTCTTGCTCAGTGACGGTGTAATTACGCTGAGCGGGATTCAATTTGTGGGACATATAGGCGACGGGGGCTTCGTCTCCTTCTTCCGTCCGTTGCACTAGCACGGCACCTACTCCATGTTGACTCGCGTCACATTGGATGGAGAAGGGCTTGTTGAAGTCGGGGCTGTGCAACACTGGAGCCGAAGCAAGGCTCACTTTCAATTGCTTGAAAGCATTTAGCCTCTCGTCGGTCCACACAAATTGAGTCCTCTTCGAAAGCATGTCTGTCCGTGGCGTTGACAAAGACGCATATTCTCTGACGAAGCGTCGATACCAGCCGCAGATTCCCAAAAATCTCCGCAGCTGCTTCGTAGTCGTTGGAAAAGGGAAATCCATAATGGATCTCACCTTGTCAGGATCTGTCCGGATCGTTCCATTACCAACAATGTGGCCAAGATATTTTACCTTGCGCAAGAGGAACTTGCTCTTCTCCACATTAATGGTAAGGCCAGCTTGTCGCAGATGGAATGCGACCTGGTGCAGTACCTTCAGGTGTTCGTTGAAGGCCTCGGTTATCACCAACAAGTCATCCAAGTATACGAACACTTGGTGCTTAAGAAGCGGAGGTATCACTTTGTCCATGAGCCGTGACATCGTTTGGGGTGCATTGCACAAACCAAACGGCATCACGACAAAGTGATACAAGGGTCGCCCGGGCACAGTGAAAGCCGTCTTCTCCCTTGACCGTTCCTCCAAAGAAATCTGCCAGAAGGCATCTTTTAGATCCAGGCTCGTAATAAATGTGGCCTTAGGGAGTCTGCTTAAGATGCCGTCTATCAGTGGCAAGGGATAGGCGTCCTTCACTGTGACCGAGTTAACCTTTCTCGCATCCAAGCACAGGCGTACCTTGGAGGGCTTGACCACTAGGGTCACTGGCGAGGACCACGCACTCTTGGACTCTTCGATCACGCCCAGCGCGAGCATACGATCAATCTCTGTATATAAGAGCTTTCCGACAGCTGGTGAAACAGAGAAGTGTCTCTGTTTTATAGGCTTTTGATCGCCAGTGTCGATTTCGTGCTCGATCAGCGCTGTTTTTCCTAAACCCTCTACGGCGAACGACGGAAAGCTAGCAATCACAGACGTAAGTCTGCGACGCTGCTCCGGTGAGAGAGGGTGGGCGTGATCGTCGAGTTGTTCGAGGCTACTAGTGGTGTTGACTTGTTGGGATGGCGCGAACAGGTCTGCTGCTAAGGCGAATTGACGCACGAAATCCACTCCCAAATATAAGTTTTGGCTGAGAGTGGGAATTATCCAGAGCGTCAAGGACTTGGTAACTCCCCTGAACGTGATGTCAGCTGACGCTCGGCCTACGGCTTGATGTTGTGTGCCGTCTGCAGTCTTCAACCCGAGAGAAGCTCTTTTCCAATGAAAAGCGTTCCTCTCGAGGAATGACTTTGCCAAGTCAGCCGCCATCACGCTCACGGAAGCTCCCGTGTCGATCAAGCCTGCAGTTGGTTGATCAAACAGCAGAACCTGCGCGTATGGACGGACGTCACCTGAAGGCACGTCCATCAAAGTGGCACAGTTAAGCTGGTAGCGCCAATGCCGAAAGCGAGAATAGAATGCTCTCATCCTCAGCGTTGAGCGCTTGGTTTTGGAACGAATAGGTTTCGGTCGTGAAATTTCGGAATTAAAAATTCGGTCTCGGACCGCCGTATATTTCTGCCATCTTAGGTGGTATGGCAGAAAAGCCAAAGGTGTAGGAGGCTCAGCCTGTAAGGGTGGTATAGATAAGGTGGTGGATTCTCCACACGGCTGAATACTAGTATCATTGGTGGTTGAGCCAACGGAAATTGGTGAAACATCACCGGTCCTGTCTACTTGCTGGAGCGTGGGGGAGACGGTTTGCTCTGGGGGAGGCGTGAGGTCTTGTTCCGCGCTCCCTGTGGTAAGTTTTTTGTTTGGCAGTTAGCACAATTTGGCTTGTAGGTATCTGCCTTTCCGCAGCCATAACAGAAGATGGTTCGGGCCTCCAAGCAGTCATCAAAACGGTGTCCCACTTGCTTACAGTTCCAGCAAGTAGGCAGGACCGCGACTGCTTCCACTCCATGCTCTTCAGATGAGTTTTCAAATTGGTCCAGCGAGTCTTCTTCATGTAATTCCTCCGCGGCATTTCTCCATTGTGAGGATCGGCGTCGACCTCCGAGCTCCATTTCAAAGTTCTCCGCACGGATGACGGCCTGACGGAGCAGTCGGACTGAAGGAAGATGAATTTGTAGCAGTCCACGACGGATTTCTGGCAGTAGATTGCGCCTAAGCATATCTGCTAAGTCAGCGTCAGCAACTGGGCGCTGTAGGCGGTCAACTAGTTTATAAATTGCCGCACTGAAATCGTCGAAAGTTTCATTCGGACGCTGTTTTCCTGTTCCGATTTTGCTCCATCAGGTCGGCATCCGTGAAGCGATCAGCGAAATGATCGCTCAGGGCCGACTCCAAATCTCTCCAACTGAAGTCTCGTCTTGTGTTATAGAACCTCCAGAACCAATCAGCGGCAGGTCCAATCAAAAGCAGGTGCATATGCTGGCATAGAATATTGAAATTTCCGCCCAGTGTGTTTCTTGTGAGAGCCGCTACCCTGTTAATAAAGACTTCAACTGGCACAGTAGCTTCGCGACCCGAGAATTTTAGGCCCCACCCACCAATGATACTAGCCACCTTATCGTGGTGAAACTGGACATTGTTGCCACGAGGGGTACGCGGTGAGTATGAACGCTGCACGGGTACGAACGATTGCGCGCGAGGGTTGAGTCTCGGCGACTCTACATTCCCAGTCCGGGACGGAAGGTTCAACTGCGCCATGCGCTCCAGCATCGCACGCATGCCGCTCTGTAAATCAGATATTTGTTGTTGAAGTCCGCCCAATTCTTGGTGCACTATAGAGCGCACTCCGGCGGCTTCGGATGGTACGTCAGATATTGGGGACGCTTTCGATGACGGGCCAGGTGGCTGAATTAAACCTTCCGCCCCCGACTCGGCTTGCAGATCGAAGTCCCGGATGTCTACCTCTTCAGATCGCATGCCTCGGGTTTTCACTCCCGGCCGTTGCGATTTAGGCCGAGCCCCTCGTAGCATAGATGCTGCAGCAGTGGGGGCCTGCCTGGCTCCTAAGGGGAGACTCAGTGGTCCACGGCACAGCGGGCAATCCGTGTGGTTTCTGAGCCATTGCTCCAGGCACGTTTCGTGAAATGTGTGTCCACATTTTGAGGTATACGTGACCTGGGCAGTAGCGAATGCCTGCTGGTATATGGAGCACTGAGTCTCCACTGTGGTGCCAGACAGATCCTCACTACTGTGACGCAGTGGCATTGTTCAGTCTGTGAAAATTTTATGAAATATGACAAATTCAAAGAGAGAATGCACGATACTCGTGAGTAACGAAATTCAAACGCTTAAACTAAGTGGATTTGCTGCAAATTCAAATAGCAACCCAGTGCACAACAAGTGTGACTAACTCTTTCAGAAACAACTTAATCTAAGCCAAAGTGGCTAAAGTAGCAACTTAACAGCTAAAAGGCCAAAGTGCCAAAATTCAAGAATAAGTGGGCGCACACCAGTGGTGTGACTAACTCTCAAGAATTAAATGATATTAAGATATCAAAGCCAGATGGCTAGAATTAGAAGTGAAAAATATAAATTCAAAAGTTTTAATTTTTCCAAAAGGTTTGATTTTTCAAAATTAGAATAAAAAATGTATTTTTCAAAGATCGGCCCTCTTATTAGACGAAACCCGATCCATTCTTCCCCAATTCAGGTCCGCTGGCTTTGAACAAGACGCAAGAAATTGAAATTTTGAATTATGAACACGGTTAAAATGTGGAACAATGTGAAAAATGATTGAATGAGATGAATGTTTAGTGTGAAAAATTATGTTTAAGTTTAGCAATCAAAGTGGGCTGATTCCAAAAGGGAATCACCCAGTATGGGAGCTGTTCTCTCACCCGAAATTCCTCGAAAAGAGAGGAGCAAAGGACCAAAAATAACTATGTTGCTGCTTGACTCAACCTCAGCACATGGTTCAAGTCTGGCCAAGCTGCAGGGACGTGTAGGCGGCACCACGCCAACCCCACGTAATCCACCAGAGCTTGAACCAAACCCAAGCCAAAAGCCGAAGCTGGGTCAAGACAACAAGGATACAAAGTTTGGGTCAGCTTCTGCTGTCAGCAAGGGTCAGCTTCTTCTGTCAGCAAACTGAAATAATTACAGAACGAACTGGTACGACGTACGAAGTTTTTTTTGTGAAGGGAGCTCCGTGCTCTGCTGATATTGCATGGATGTACGAGTTCCTCGAAAAAGAGGCATTAATAAAAGAATGCAACGTATCAAGGACACGCAGTCGAACAAATCGGAAATCCGGCAGTTTTTTCAAGATCACCATTCCCACACGATATGCTTGGCTTTTCACCAACTTCAACCCAAACAACAATAACTGTACTTGGAAAGGATTAACGTTCCGCCATTGGAGAAACCAGACTCAGACTGTTGGTCGTCGGAAAAATAAAGCTAGTGATAGTCATAAAATTAGTAAAGGTAAAACTAGAAATATTCATAAAATTAGCAAATATAAAAATTGTAATTTAACCACAACTCCCATCAGTTCCCTTTCCAATCCTGACAATGGTGACACCAAGAAAATTGATTCCACAAACCTGGAACCCAAACCGAACAACTCTCGTGTAATTAATCCTATTCACACTGACTGCAATGTTGTCGATGATAATCTCCAAGCACTTTCCAACACAGAACTATTCACAGCCCCTAACATCAGTTCCAGAGTAGTCTCATCTCCGTACAAGAATTTTATTCAGAGAATAAAAAGAAAAATTTCCCCAAAGCAAAAAGTCCCGCTTAAACTACCAAACACTAGAAATCTCGATTGCTTTCCGAATACTATCACCAAAAAATCATCTGATCTCGTTAACACCGTTTCTAAACCCGTGCAATACCCTAATTTTGTTCGTGGCGAAGTTCAAACCTCCTCCATTACCCCTGGTATTATAGTTACTGCCAATCCCTCGTGTGAACCAGTGACAACTGCGCCTAAGTTCCTGGACCCACTAGTGCCTCCTATAGTTAAAGCCACAATCAACTCCAGTGCTGATCTCGAAAGCAGGTATCTGCTTTCTCGGCTAAGGGATAAGAAAATCTATGAAAATGTTCGCCTCTACCTTGCATACATGCACAAAGCCACTGACTCTGCTTGTTTCGAGGGTAAAACGAAGACTCATCTGAAAGTCATGATTCAACAGGAAGGTCTTCCCATAGATTTTCAGGCTCTTCATACTGTTTTTGTCCGGTATCATGAGCAACTTGGCATAACAGCTGACCAAGTGAAAAAAGAGCTAAGCACCTTTGCCTCACATGTCTCAGCTAAGTATATTTCCTCCCTTCAAAAAGCAAGGAATGATTTTAAAAACTATCATTCCTAACAAGAAGTTTTCGTTAAACAGCCTCAAACTTTTTTACCACAACTGTGGTGGTATGAGAGGCAAACTGAATAGACTCTTTCTTGACTCAAAATCTTGCCAATTTAATGTATTGACCTTCACGGAAACCTGGTTAAACAGTTCGCACACAAACGCAGAAATATTAGATGGTAACTGGACTATTTACAGGAAGGACCGAAACTACCTTTCTACTGGCCAAACTCGAGGTGGTGGTGTTTTAGTAGCTGTTCGTAACTCGCTATCAATCGAACTAGTCGAAAACAGCTCATATAATCTCTTCGATCACAAGATTATTCGCATTTCCTGGTCCAAAGGTTTCATTTACATCGGAATATTCTACATCCCACCCGGTTCAGACGAAGCCGTTTATAATGATGTGTGCGAAGTGATTTCTAACTTAGTTTCATCTCTTAATGAGGAGGATAAAATTATAATTCTCGGTGATTTCAATCGCCCAAATTTAAAATTTACGGCCGATGAAACTGATAATAATCTCATTCCTTTTAATCTTCTTGACTCCAGCGATTTCAATCTAGTTAGTACATTTTATGGCAATGATTTGCAGCAAATAGCTCCGACACCTAACCAAAATGGAAATTGGTTAGATCTCATATTTACTAATAGCTACGACGATGTAGTGGCTAACTCAACTGCTGATGCAGAAAATTTTTTTGGCAACACTCTTCACCACTCTGCGTTCACAGTTGAGTTATTATCTACATCTGATATGTTCGCTTCCCTATCTTACAATAACTCTATTGTATATGACTTTCGCAATGCTGATTATAAGAGCATTACGGATTGTCTTCTCAGAATTGACTGGGCTAGTAATTTTTCAACGCTAGAATTAGATGATGCTGTATCATTATTCTATGAGTTGGTTTTTGACGCCGTTGAAAGGTTCACCCCAAAGATTAAGAGAAAAGACAAAATATCTGAACCATGGCTTGATAGCAATCTAAGGTATTTGCGGAATCAAAGAAATAAACTTTACAAAGTAATTACCACCAGCACTGATGTCAGAGATGATATCAAGGATAAACATAATGAATTAGCTCAAGAATTCCTGTCGAAATCCCGTGAAGCGTATGAGCGCTATGTTAATATCATGGGCGAAAATATAATTCATGATCCTAAAAAGTTTTTTGATTTCGTGAACACCAAACGGAAAACTTCGGGCTACCCTACTTCGATGCACAAAAAGAACCTTTGTTCGACATGCCCTCACGAAATTTGCGACCTGTTCGCTGAGCATTTCCAGGAAGTATTTTGTTCATGTACAAGCATGTCTAACATTCTTCTCCCTCAAACATTCCCACCAGATATCATTTGTGAAATGTATTTAACTAGAGAGGAGATTGCCAGGGCCATCAAAGATCTCAATGTCAACAAGGGTCCTGGTCCTGACTTACTACCTCCTAGTTTCATACTCGAATGCATGGAGTCGCTTATCTTACCCGTGTATTTAATTTTCAACAAATCACTTTCTTGTGGTGTTTTCCCTTCCTTCTGGAAATCATCCCATCTGACCCCGATTTTTAAAAGTGGTGATAGGCGGTCAATTGATAATTACAGAGGTATTGCAATACTTTCAGCATTGCCTAAACTATTTGAAAAAATTGTCTGTGAAAAGCTCACTACTGTAATAGAACCTCTTCTAAATGAACAACAACATGGTTTTAGAAAAGGCAGGTCAACTTGTACCAACCTCGTGATTCTCGTCTCAGATGTTCTCTGTGGCATGGAAAAAGGGCATCAAATTGATACCATCTACACAGACTTCAGCAAGGCCTTTGATCGGGTTGATCATGATATTCTTCGAATCAAACTACAGAAATTTGGCATCTCGGGTCTTTTATTAAACTGGTTAAACTCTTATCTTCGAAATAGGACGCAGTACGTTAAGTTTCAGGGTATCCTATCCAAAAAAATCGAAGTTTTATCAGGTGTTCCACAAGGTAGTCACTTGGGGCCTCTTTTATTCAATATTTTCGTTTCGGATCTTTCTGAAGTTTTATCAGACATCCCTCACCTTTTTTATGCAGATGATCTGAAAATGTACCACACAATTAAATCGAAATCTGACTCAGTTTTCCTTCAATCGAAACTGCTTTCTCTTGAGCGGTGGTGCAAACAAAATAATCTCGACATTAATGTTAGTAAATGTCAAGTCATTAGTTTTTCCCGCAAAACCAGTAATATAAATTTTGATTACCGCCTCAATAATGTTACAATCAATAATGTTGACAATGTCATCGACCTCGGGGTTACTTTGGATAAAAAGCTGCGTTTTAATTTACACTATGACAAAGTCTTAAGCAAGGCTAATAAGCAGCTTGGATTTATCAAAAGACGTGCGAAGGAATTCAAAAACCTTTGGGTCACGAAGTCCTTATACATAGCTCTAGTTCGGCCATTGCTCGAATATGCATGTATTGTCTGGCACCCTACCTTTGATGTCCATAGCGATAGGCTCGAATCGGTGCAGAAGCAGTTCTTGCTATTTGCGTTGAGAGATCTGTATAATCCTTACGAATTTGAAAATCTACCTTCATACAGATACAGGCTAAGTCTCTTAAATCTATCAAGTCTATCTTCGCGGAGGATAGTCATATGCTCCTGCTTTACTTTTGACGTTATTAGGGGCTTGATCAATGTTGTGTCCCTGTCCAATAAGATCACCTTCAACGAATCAGTAAGGCAGACGAGGCACACACGCTTACTGAATGAATACCGACACCACACAGTTTACGCCAACAATGAGCCAATCAATAGATGTTGCAAAATATTCAATAGCTTCGCAAAATACTATTCCCCTACCATTTCCAGACCTAGGTTTAAAACTGCTCTGATTAAGGTGCTCACGTTATGAATGCCCTATCCAATTCCCTACTAAAGATGGTTATATATTTTTAAATTTCTTCCATTGTTGTTAATTATACAAATTTATATAAATTGTTAGATATTAATTGTAAGTGTTTTGTACGCCTTGTTTGGTTGAAATAAATAATAAATAACATAAAGTGGGGCAGGGGCCCTTCGGTTGACCGGGACAGGAGTGGCGGTAAACCACCACAACCTGTTATCCGCGGCCAACCTCCAGGTTGCACCCAGAGTAAAAAAACTCAAAAAGACGACACAACGAGAAGCTGCCCAAGAGGTAATCTAAAAGGAATGATTTTAAAAGGATTGGACTGGGAAGGATGTTTGCGGCTATTAGGGAAAGAGCGAGCAGTGCAGGTCTTAATAAAGGGGTTTGTTCTCTTGAACGAAGTAATATTGAATCGCAAAGGAGGCGATTCTAAGACTTGCTAGTGAGAATGGAAATATTAGGATTGAAGACGTAAAGTCTTAAGGGGAGTATGAGTCGAAACTCATAAGTATTTTCTCACTTTGGTGGGTCACCCAAAAACGAGTTTCGGGCCCCACGTTGGGCGCCATTTGTAGCGAAAATGTAGGTAGGAGTGGCCTTAGCACAACTTAGAACCAGACCGAAGTCCAGAACCAAGAGTGCTAAGGTCTGAAGTGGAATGGCTAATGCCATTCGAGAGGCAAAACAAAAAAAAAAAAGAATTGCCCCGAGAGCAGGGTGCCCTAGAAATGGCCGTGAAGGCCCCTTGTCCGCATTAGCGGAGCACCCTTTAACCAACCCCGACGGATGCTGGTGTGCCGCTTTGCTAGCTCGCTGCGGCTGGGGTGGGTTCTTGAAAAATGGGGATGGTTTGCTCTCAAAGAAAACGGGATGCTACGTGATATTCATCCGTCATGAATTCGTAGCCGCAAACTGGTATATAAAATACCCAGGGACCAAAAGGGGGCATAGTTCCGTAAAGGAAACCACCCAGGCTCTGCAACATGGGCTGACTAAGCAGACCCAGTGCTCGTGACAAAACACGGAGCCAAAATTTGAAAATCTAGAAAACGGGAAAAGGAAAAAGGCTACCTCTCTTTTACAAGGAACCCGGGTGATGCAGACAGCCCCGGGCCCCCGATGGTAGTGGAGCCCTGACCCCGATGGTCTGGGGTCCTCCACCCTCTGATACTGGCCATATGCATCAAAATTCAACAGCTAATTAAAACAACACCAGAAACTACTCTATATACATGGCCAGCATCCCTCCCATTAATAAAATGCTGAAAAAATGCTGAAAATCACGAAAACACTACATTATTGGTAGGCCAGCCAGGCCAAGCGCGGACCCTGAAAAGCGAGAAAGAACTTCTCGGGCTTTCGCCCAATAAGAAGGCCGTGGGGTTCAACTTCAACAATTCATAATTATTATTATAAGTAATTGTTTCATGTATAATTCGTTCTTACTACAGAAGCAACAAAAGAAAATGCATAACAGTATACAAAAAAATGAGAAAAGACGAGGATTTTGATTTAGAGTTTAAGCTGTTTTACAATTATTCCATTAAGTACGATAGTTCTACAATAGAATTGCCACCTTTGAAAGCGACTGTGTGTGTACTATTTTAAGCACTCGGTGCACGTAGCACGGACAATAATAAGAATTCAACAAAAAAAAGAAAAATGTTGCAACATTTTAAAAAAATTACAAAATTCAGGCGTCTGCTGATAGCAATAAAACTGTTCTTTTTTTTTCGCGTTTCAAAAATGGATAAATTAACAATGCTATCAATGATTGATACGGACGCGTTCAATCAGTATACTTGCGAAATGAGAACGAAGCTCAAGTAAAAAAAATCTTGCGGACACGCCAACAATTTCCCAAACGCTTTTATAATGGATATGGTATGAAGGTCTCACATTTTCTGTTATATGTATTTATTTGATTCTGAAGTAAGAATCTAATACTCGTATCGGAGCACTGCTACGGAAGCCTTGAGTCAATTTTTATTAATTCGGTTTTCACTGACTGAACTTCGTGATATGAGTAGTTACTCTACAGTTTCTATAAATCGTTAATTCTATGCAGATTAGCAGAGGCAAATTAATCTACTTGGATTTCAGAAGTAAAAATGAATAAATTTATCCAAATTTCAAAAAATATATATAGATATAAAAATTATATATCATTAAAATCTTATGCCGCTACTTCCGTTGATTTCGCACCGTTAGTTTCAACTTCTTTCGCATCGTTCAATTTGGTCTTCATTTCGGGAGACAGTTATTCGCTACTTCGCTTACTTCGCTTGCAACCAAATCAGCGCCCTGATATCGCTGGTAGAAATAAAACGCCCTCCAGCTGGAGCTCATCCCGGCAAGATAGCAATATGGGAGAATCCGTTCGGAAATGCTCAAAGAAGATACATGCCCGAGCAACTGCAGCATACATTCACCGCTACCAAACGGTATTGATTGCGTGATATCGGATCTTCCTATCTATTTCGCCTCGGAATCACGCTTACCCTCCTCATTGGCCTGTTTATTATTAGAGATATTAAGAAATTTCATACCTTCCATAAGTGATACACATGTGCGTTGTGCAGTGTACCACGTGTTGTCATTCTCGCACGGACATTAAGAAAACAGCACAGATTTGCTATTAGTTTCGCTGTCTCTTTCCCACCATTGTCATTCGCATCTCGTCCACTTTGAAAATTACTAGTGGGTGCGACTACCAGCGACCGGGAGCAGATGTGAGGACCCAAGGTCACAGTCTTAGTGTGGACCTACCAGCATTGCTCAAATTTGGATAATAATCTGCAACTTCTAAGTTCGATGACATTTTTACACAAGAGAGGCCACTAGAAACAAGATGCCACTAGAAACTTTGCTCGTTTATAGAGATACTTTCACACTAATGCATGCAATGCTCGCGAACATCTTGAAAAACTTGAAGTATTGGCTTGTTAACGAGTCGTAGTCTTCGTCGTTGACACCGGAGCTAACGTACATATGCAGGTATTCAGCAAAAAAAACAAACAGAGAAGGCGGTTGTTATTCTTTCGAATACACGGTAAGTTCTGATGGCACAGCAACACTTCGTGAATTTAACTTGTAGCCATTATTTTGTGAAAACACTGACACACAAACAGCCGTTTTATTTGCAATCAATTCAACTGCAATTAGGCCAGCAAGTTTTTTCCCGCTTTGCATGCTGTCTACACTCTGTGCAAATAATGGAATGGAACTTATATACGAAATTCGATCACTCTTTAAGTTTTATATCGTTTGCGGCACTTGTATTCACGGGCTTCCCGCCCTATAGCGAATTGAGAGGCGAACACCACAATTGCTTACTGAATTACGTAACTTAAAGTTGCCTGATGCTAACGACACAACCCTCCAGGAACTCGATAACACAAAACTACCCAAACTTTCGGTTAGAACGCGAACCGAAGACTCTCCTTGTCGCCACGCCAAAACGGCCTCTCGACGACACGACTATCACCAGACTGCCTCGAGCCAAGCGCTCTATAGTACGTCATTTCTACGTCTCGATCTGAACCGCGATTTCAATTCATTTGACGATTGACTTAACGGAACTTCATCGGGGCGTTCAAATTGAGCATGATCGCGTGCTTCAAGAGCATTTCAACTATCCGCACTATCAAAATCAAGCAAAACACAGTTTTAGCACTCACTGCTCAGGAACGTAACGACAGCTTGATGAACATTATCGCCACTTCGAAGATAACGAGAAATCCGACACTATCCCAAAGACAAAAGACGTTCGGTTCACAAATTCAACAGCCTGCCGCGATCCGACCAACGCCTAACGCGATTTTTCGGTCAGATACTCTTACAACCAAATATCAACTGCCAAAGATTATTGCGGAACTGCTCCCGTCGCCACGACTTACCGAGCGACCCGACGCCACGGCTACATCCAAGGGACTGTCCCGAATTCTGCCTGCAAGCTCGCAAGGCGCGATTGCACAGCAAGAGGGAATCCCGTTAGGAATTTCGTTGCTGTGCGAAAACAAAAATAAGGTCACCGGGGGACTTGCGGGACTTTATTTTTGTGCAATTGAAATTTGTTTTCAATTGGAAAAATGTGGTAGCGTCTCCAATCCATACAGTGTGGGTCGGAGATATTTGACCAGTAATTTTTTTGGATAAAAAGAAATGACATAAAAAAATTACTGGATGCTACAAGAGTGAAACGTTTCTCGTTCACTTTAGTGAAACGTGTCACTTTAACATTTCTTTTAGTTCACTAGTTTAATACCAAAACAGTTCAATAGATTCAGTTCAATTACTATATATCATTCACTTGAGAAATTTCTCACTGAGACATACCATTTGGTTCACTAAACGGTTGTTGTTCTATTGTTGTTTAGTTCTATATTTTTGTCTTGTGATTAAAGATAAGTAAATGTACATGCTCTGCAAGTAGGTTACGCATCAAGGAGGTGATTAAATCAAAACGAAGCATTTACTCCATATAAAAAAGAAATATATTTGTCACAAATCTGTTTGAGACGTTATATTTTTTTTTAATTTTAATTCAATCAGTGTAAATTCAATTAATTCAAAATTCAAGAAAAATTTAAGTTGTTTTCCAACCTATTTACAGAAAAAAAAACTTAAACATACCGGCAGTAAAACTAATTCATATTAGTGCTTAAAAATAAAAATTTTGATACTTTTTCAGATTTTAATACTCTTCTCTTTTACACTTCTTTCATTTAAAACCTGCCCAGTTTTTGAGAAAACCCGTTCGCATGGAACTGATGTTACAACAATGCACAGTCTTTTAAATACGTAAAGGTATATGTATGGGTATATATGTTTTCTCTACGTCTACCATTTCAAAGGATCTTGCATTCTGTTTAAAAAATCATCATCCATATACCTATCGACTTCCAGTTCTAAAGTTCCGTTTGCACATGATTTTGCTGTGATTGGTAGTTCTGAATCGAATTCAGCCCACAAGGTACTGTTTTCATTCGCACGAGGAATTGAAACATTTCTGTCTTCTAATTGAAGCGGAAGAGTTCATTGCGCTTCGAATGTTTCTGAATGAATCGAAGCAATGTTTATTTTTAATTTAAGCCACCGCATTTTTAAAATTATCCTCAGTGGTGAATCCACGGCGTTTGAAACTCGGGTCTAATAAAGTGGCCTTCGCTTAGAGCATATTCGACTCCACTTAAAAAAACGAGAAAATATTTCATTTTCTATTTTTTGTAGCATCTTTTTGACTGAATCACCATCTGAGTTGGCTTTTAAATGCTTCGCTACATAGTAAGCCATAAGGCTGCAGTAAATGGGTTCAATATTGGCAGTGATTTTTCTATTACATCCTAATCACAAGCTGGTATAATTAAATCATTTCGTAATAGAGCTATAGCCGATACAACAGCTTCTTTTATTTTGGTCAGCCGACTCAGCATGTTGTCCACAGTCTAATTCCATCTTGTTGGAACATATTGTTTTAATTTTAAAATATGTAAACCCATTTGCTGTTGAATTTTTTTCAACTTATTTTGTGCTTTGCTGCTTCTTTGAAAACATTCTTTGAAAACATGCTGCTTTGGTTTGAGAAATTTCACTGATGCCGTTTTGAACAACCAGGATGGCCCCCGTAATATTAGCGGCATTGTCACTAACTACTCAATTTTAGTACTTAGGCTCCAACGATCCAATACTTCTTTCAATAAAGTGCACAATTTCTTGCTGCTGGTATGTTTGCTTCCAAATTCAATAAATTCAAGTAAGTTGGAGCACAAAACAATAGTTTCATCAGTATAATGGGTAGTCACGCCAATATAGCTATCACCGTTTCTAGAGGTCCAGGATCAGTAGATATGCATACATAATTTGCTGCGTCTATTTTTTCTTTAACTACATCGACTGTTTCATTATAGGGCTTCGGAAGCAGATTTTCAGAAAGAGTCTTTCTTGAGGGCAACGCGTATCCGGTACTGTGGCTGACCATGCTTACAAATGCTTTAAAGCTTTCTTCCTCAACTAGGCGAAGAGAGTGGTAGTCTGTGACAATTAGCTTCACTAGTTGCTTGTCCAGTTGCGAAGACCGCCGAAGAGATGTTTTGTTGGGTGTAACAAAACTTATAATCGATGTTTGCGCTGGTTGTCCTGCTCATGATGTTGATGGTTGAATTATGTTCTCTCACTCTGGAGCTCCAGTAGAAATAATTTCCGCATGACCCTCATTAGAATCACTTCCGGCATTAATGAATTCAGGAAGCTGTTCTGACATTCCACATCAAATCGAATCGTATGATACTTCCTTTTCAAATGACGACTTAAGTCCCCAATGCTGCCAGAAGCCGTACTAAAAACAGTAACCACATTTTGCTTTCTTGAAATCAACTTCATTGAAATTATTCCATAATGCACTTCGCTTCCTTCTTACAGACATGGCGTTGTTCTTTCTAAAATAAATATCATTAACTTAGCTGTACATAAATCATCAATACATATACATAAATCATAATTTCAGAAACAGATTCCACCTACAGAAGGTAATTTCGAATATTTAATGAAGGCATGCTTGCAGAATGTAATTTCAATGTGTGACCATAAATGGTTGCATTTATTCGACATTCATTTTTTCAATGTTCAATTGAAAATTATTTCAATGTTCTAAACGTAATAGATTAAAGAGGAAAATTAAACTTTGTTTTGAATGGGGTCTTTATTAAAGAATTTATGAATTAAGGAACAAAATATGTTTTGCTTGTGTACATGAGTTTAGTTTACAAACTGTACGAGAAAATTTTCCCAATGTTTATTTATTTATTATATTGAGGTTTATATATTTCTTTAGTTTGTTAGGCTTATTATAAATTTAGCACAGAAATTCAGTACACGGAAAATTGAATCAAACTCTCCCGACAATAGCAGTAAAATTATGGACACAGAGAAATTGAATACAGTTCTTCACAATGGTGCTTTTATCTGCTAAAATAAATGTGACGGCCGTCAGGTGTGTTCAGTCATCACCGAACAAAATTCTCGAGCTGAATTAAACGAATTCTGAGATTTCTGAGACCAAATGCGACTAATGTAAGCTTGCAAGCCGTTACTTAAAAATATCTCGTAGTTGAGCATGAAACGATAAACCCGAAAATCATGCTGGTGAAATTCATAAATATGCAGCATATTAAGTAGGGTATACACCAGAAATGAAAATTTCATATCGCATTAGTTGCATATTGCACCAAATCAGTTTGAACTACTGAATTTTTATCTTATATCCACAAAAAGTTAGTATACTAATTCACCCATACGCCATACAACTTGCTTCGAGCCGCTAAAAGTGCAGATACCTATACATATCACATCGCCTTTACAATGTATTAAGGTACAACGTGCAATGCATTATTGGATCGAACTATCAACAAGCCTAAACGAATCTCCATGCATGATTTCATCCAGTGCCTTTTGACACTAATTTAAATCCCCGCATTAGCTTCTGTTATGATAATCAGCCAAAACCTAGTTCAATACCGATTTTATCTCACTATTTATGTGCGGTGCTTCTCAAATCGTCAGGCTTCGTACATGCTTTCCTTCTATTACTTATTGTAGTTCATTCGTGTCTTTTGAAACGGACGGGGATACGAAAGTAGTAGACGAATTGATTTAAGATATAATGAGACGTTTGGAGATAAATTGATGAAACGTTCAGATTAGAAATGATAAGCCGTCCGGATATAAAATAATGAGCCGTTCGGACATGAAATTGTGAGCCGTTTGGATATGGAAAAGTGATATAGTTCGTTTATTTCAGTGAACGTTAACGTTTTATTTTGTTCGTTCGTTCATGAACAATCCAAGCCTATTGTGTAGACTACGTCATTTTCGTATCCTTTCGCTATTTCAGACAGAACGTCTGAGACTAGAACTGTTAAATTGTGGTAGTTGAGCGATTTTCTTTAAAGCCATGTTGTTGCTCGTTCAGACGAGAGCTATTTATCGTTTCTTTTCAAAACTTTCCAAAAAGATTCCGAATTGAATATGAAGTGACAATGCCCCTATGATTTCCGATACAGTGTCTATCACCATTTTCGAATATGGGTGCAACATATGAAAGTTTCCAATAGAATGGGAAAACTCCAGTGATCCATTAAAGAAAATATGCAAGGGAGTTATACTTTCTTCACAATACAATTTTAACCTTCTTTTTTCCCTGTGAGGAACTACTAAGAAAACAATGTCCTCTAAATCGCGTCACCAGTAGAACTCTGAGGGGTCGACCCGGTTCTCTGTTGTATGTATATCTTGGGAAATTCAGTAAAGGTAAATTGATTTATTTATTTTAGCATATTTCCCTTTTTTCATGTTCCTCATTAGTGAAAGTGTATAAATTGAAACAATAATAACGGGAAGTGCGAACAAAGAAGAATATTTCTCACATGTTAACAGAACATTTGTTTTAGTAATTAATCTTGATCTTAAATTTTGTTCTTATTTTATTTTACCAACAACAAAATCCAACTGGTCATAGCTTAGTGACATTGTTGCACGCTCTGGAGCACTAGAGTGCAAGTTTGATTCCACGATAGTACTTCAGCTTTTTGTAAGTCTCATCATATTGGGAAAAATAATTCGCTTTGTTAAAAATAACTTAAATGGTCAAATAGCATTTTTAATTTGAAACAATTCCAAATAAAATACATACGCATATAATAAATACACAAAACAATTTTAAATTAACTTCACTAGCCGAGCGATTAAAAGGTTAAACTGATAATATAATCCCATAGTTTATCAGTTTTGGTACCAGCGTTACATTGGCAAAAACTTAGCGATCCGACGAAAGGAGATCAAATCTACACGGCACCGAATTTTAACTCGCATTTTTGATAAAAAAAAATAAAATATATTCAACTTTCCAACCGATTGGTTTTTGTCTATGGTAAATTGAATCTAAGCAATTGCATACTTCTGGGCACCATATTCACAGGTTCCAAGTTTAAATAATTGAATACTTCTAAGCACTTCTCAGATTGGATACTTCTGGGCATCGAATCGACGTGTTCATTAATTCATCATGAGCTTCAAGTGCAGCCTTCAAAACTGCTTTGCCATTGGCAATACGATGAAATTTGTGACATGCAAAGCTTTTTGTAACAGGAAGTTACACTGTGCTTGCATGGGCGCTCCCAGGGATTGGTTTCATCCGTATCTCGAGAGTCATATCATCTGTGCGGATTGCCAAAACATTGACCGACTCTTAAAATGTGCGTCTGACAACTTAATTAGCTACATTGGGACACTAAATTCTGAAAAAGACAATATCATCTCCAAACAACTAGCACAAGCGCGAGCAAACAAAGGATTCCTGGTAGAAATATCGAATCATTTAGGTGGTCCGGCGGATGCCTTTTTTAAATCGAACAGTATGACGCACGAAAAGTCTTTTGACACTCTTGGGATGAACAAGGATACTCGAATTGATATAATGGTTCCATTGCTTCGAATTTCCCCTCTTGTAATAATGCTCATTACACTTGCCAAGCAAACAACAAAGGTACGCTTGAAAATTTTGAACAGTTTTCACGAACGTTAAAAATGCAAACCGACAGACTCACAGACGCTTTTTCCGAACAACAACTAAAATTAACTGATATCAGCAGAAATTTGGAGAATTTAGACTGCCATTGCAAAACCCGAACAAATGATGCAGACGAAAATTTATTAGTGAACGAGATAACACTCCATTAGGAGCTCCTTAACACAACGTTGGAGATAAATAACAGCAAAAAGGTTAGGAATATAAGGACGCAGGACAAAGCAACATCACCTATAAGGAATCTAGCTTACAACTCCATCTACTCAACAAAAATCTTCAAATCTCAACTATAAAACCCTAATTTACAAGTTCGGTACTTTTGCCAAAATGATTGGCAAATCGTTTACAAAAAATAAAAAAAAAACAAATGAAATTCTTCACAATAAGAGCAGGTCTTCCAAATTAACAAGTTCAGCAAACAAAAGTGCATTCTTTGTGAAAGTGATTCCTTACTCTGCTGACGACGAATGGTTGGGAAAGATTCTTGAAGCTGATTTTCACATAAACGATTACGAAGTGAAATTTTTATCCCAGTGCAAACATAAATCCCCAAGACGGTGTAAGTTTTGGCCCAACAAAATATGCCTCGCTTTTTACGTGCTTGAATGTATACAACAGCTACATCAATTGGAAAGGAATGACATTCAGCTCTTGGAGAAACATCACCGACAAAACTAGGAATAAGAAGAAACAAAAAACTGTAAGAAAAATTGTATCCCTAGTCGCACCTTTACCCACTTTCCTTCCACCCATAAAACTCTCTCATCATCTACTCAGTCCCAGTCTCCAGTGCCAACAGATAATGCTTCCTTAACTGACTGTGGCAATGCTTTTACTTATAATAATAATAATGCACTGATACCCCCACCATTGAACACGGCATCCTCTCCCTCAAGCAGGTGTACCAACGTTGTTCCGAGGTTTCTAATCAGGCCGCCGCAAACATAGCTCCTAATATAACCAATATAAATTATTCTTCTAATGGTAGCAATATGACATCTGAATCTCTTCGAAGATCAGTCAACCCTGTTAGTCATTTTTCCTAACCGAACTCAGAAAAGCCTCAAACTTTTTTACCACAATTGTGCTGGTATGAGAGGCAAGCTAAGTAAATTATACCTTGACGCACATCATGCCATTTTAATTTACTCGCCATCACCGAAACTTGGCTTAATGCCTCTCATAAGAACGAAGAGATTCTTGATAGTACTGAGACTATTTACAGAAGGGACCGTGATTATTGTTTTGCGGGTCAATCGCGAGGAGGTGGTGTTAGCAGCACACTTTCAAGTGAGCTCGTAGATACAACCCCAAATTCTTTTTTCCAATATTTAATTGTTCGGATCTCCTTTAATATAAAATTAGTTTACATCGCTGTTGTCTACATCTCGCCCAGATCTGACGAATCCGTCTACAGCTATTTATGTGATACAAAATCTTCGTTAGCAATATCACTTAGCGAAAAAGACAAAATAATAGTTTTGGGAGATTTCAATCGTCCGAATCTATGCTTTGTTCTGGATGAAAAGGAATCTTACCTTCTCTCCGTACACGTTTTAGACACTAACGATTTCAATCTTCCGAATGCCTTTTATGGTAAAGTTTTGCAGCAGGTTTCCCAAACTCCTAACCAAAATGGTAATTGGTTAGATCTTATTTTCACAAATGTTTATGACGAAGTAGTGGTTAGTCCAACTAGTGACGCCGAGCATCTTTTTTGCAACAGTTTATACCATACAGCAAAGTCAGTCGAACTTTCCACTCCTGATTCCACATGCTTAAAAACTTACAATAACTCAATTGAATTTGAATTCCGTAATGCTGATTATGAAAGCATTAAACATGTTCTTGGTACTACTGATTGGACGAATACTCTTTCAACTCAGGATCTCGAGACAGCCATTTGCTCTTTTTACAATAAATTATTTGACGCCGTTGAAAGATATGTACCTGTTGTCTCATGAATAATGAGTTACCGATCACGGGTCCTTTGCAGTTCTGTTTCATTGAATGTAGGCTGACAAGGTCAGGAACGCTTGGTGAATTCCAATGGTGACGCAATTATATATGTTTATGTAACTATTAATAGTTACATTGTAGCTTAAAGATAAAAAAAAAGAATAAATTGTCTGAGCCATGGCTTGATAGGGACCTTAAGTATATGCGAAATCGTAGGAACCAACTTTATAAGCTGATTAGAGAAAATACTGATGTTAGTCCTGCTATTCAGGAAGAGTATAATGAAGTTGCTAAGAATTTTTTCGCAAAGTCCCATCTGGCTTATGACACTTAAATTAGGACAACCGGCGGAAACGAAGTCCGCGAGCCGAAAAAATTCTTCGATTTTTTCAATGTGAAGCGAAAAACTACTGGTTATCCATCGTCGATGTTTCTTAATAATCTAACGTCTTCTTCTCCTAAAGAGATATGTGACCTATTCGCTGATAGTTTCCAAAAAAAATTTTAATGCACCAGACCCATCAAATTCATACCTTTCTTCCTTTGATTCAGCTCCAACAAAATTTTAAGAATTATTTTAAGAATTATTATAATTCATCGCATCTACGTTTTGGCCCCACGTTGGGCGCCATTTGTAGCACATTGAAGAATTACTAATTATTTCACTATTCCATGTCGGCTCATCTCATCCATACCAAAGTTTAGACAAGAGACCGATAAGAAATATTCGTGTGATGGCGAATCATCAATGAGGCAAAAAAAATATTTAAATGCCCCTGGAGCAGGGTGCCCTAGAAATGGCCGTAAAGGCCCCTAGTCCGCTTTTAGCGGAGCACCCCCTTATCCGACACCGACGGATGCTGGTGTGCCGCTTTGACGTTTAACGTATCATTTTATTTAACAGGAAGTTTTTTTAACAGGAATGAATTGTTATTACGATATGATTACTATACATTTTATTTTTGCTCAGATATTTGTCAATTTAGCTATTTTTTTTTCATACAGTTCAGAGTAAATCGTGTTTTTTTTGTAATACTTACATCAAAGAATAATAGTAGTGGTGACAAATAAAAAAAAAATCAAAGACCTCGTACATTAAATTCGACATCAAGTCCTTCTTAATGAACGATTGCTTATCTTGAGAAATTTTCCTTTCCTTTTCCAATATATTATAAATCGTTTGTGCTTGTGTATTTGTTTATAACTTTAATTCAATGGACTAGAAAAGGAACTATCGCTATGAAACAAGCCTACTGCACTTAGAGAACCACACACTACACTAAGTGCTTCGAGCATCATATCTCTAATGATTTTTATTTTTGCAAGCTAACTCGGAGTTTCGTTTCTATAATGTTCATAATTTTTTTTTCTTTCACTTATGTCTCTATATTTCACTTATGTCTCTACTTGAGATTCAAATTGATTTTATTATTGTAACTTGCGTACAATTAACTTTGTATATATTCATTTTTCCAAATGAAAAAAATTTTTTTTTGTTTTTATACAATGACTTCTGACACATCAGAAATCGAACCAAGAATTAATTAATTGTAACCTCAATTGTTCGTGTAGTTATTTGTTTTATTTTGATTACAATTTTATTTGTTTCAAATCAATCGCCCATCTGTATTGCAAAAATCTACATAAAATATTTTCACGATTTTTATATTGGTTTAAAATTTTAAAACCTTTTAATGTAGATAATAGTCTATCATCATAACCATTATTTTATATCCACTTTATTATTCTATGCTCAATTGGACGTCAGTTGGAGTGTTTATAAAAATTACTGCGTCAATTGTGTAATTATTTAGTAAATTTCTGAAAGAATCATTGTCGCTTACGACTGTGAAAAGTAACTTGACGTATTCCCTAATTTTCATTGAATAGTCTACACCTGTATCGTAATTTGCCAGTTCATGGCCGCATTTACTGATCATGGAACCGAGAACATGTTCTATAGATGCATTTGGCCCTCCGAATCCAGATAATAGTCCAAAATCAAGAAGAAGGTTCAGTAACATAGCAATACCATCCTTCAATGTTTCAGTTTTCATAATCACCCTGCCGGATTATACTTGCTGAATTGGACCAGCCTCTTACTGGTTCAATTTCCGCGTCAATTGCATCAACAACCAATTTGTCTTCAATTTTCTCAGACATTTCTAAAACCTTACATACCTGTTATTGCCTTTGAGCATGAAGTACCTCTTTTGGGCAAGCAGCTCCAACTTCAATCGTGACTTTACGATCGCAATATTTCCTCCAAATCGTAACTACGACATGAACCGAAACTGTCCTTTCTTGTAGCCAACAGATCTCTCTCGAGCCGTCGTCAGTGCAGCATCATTTTATTTTTAAAAACGTATTTTTTGTTGGTTGCCCAGCGTGCCTTACCCTGCTAGCTAGCTCAGTCCGGCGTGGGCTTTAGGGCAGAAGAAGTCTTTCGAGCTGCAGCACACAAGAATCATTAATTTACACAACAAAAAAAACAAATAAACACACACAATAGTAAGAGGGGGTAAAGGAAAACTCAGCTTTTGAGAAAACCCTTTCGCATGGAACTGATGTTACAAAAATGCACAGTCTTTTAAATACGTAAAGGTATATGTATGGGTATATATGTTTTCTCTACGTCTACCATTTCAAAGGATCTTGCATTCTGTTTAAAAAATCATCATCCATATACCTATCGACTTCCAGTTCTAAAGTTCCGTTTGCACATGATTTTGCTGTGATTGGTAGTTCTGAATCGAATTCAGCCCACAAGGTACTGTTTTCATTCGCACGAGGAATTGAAACATTTCTGTCTTCTAATTGAAGCGGAAGAGTTCATTGCGCTTCGAATGTTTCTGAATGAATCGAAGCAATGTTTATTTTTAATTTAAGCCACCGCATTTTTAAAATTATCCTCAGTGGTGAATCCACGGCGTTTGAAACTCGGGTCTAATAAAGTGGCCTTCGCTTAGAGCATATTCGACTCCACTTAAAAAAACGAGAAAATATTTCATTTTCTATTTTTTGTAGCATCTTTTTGACTGAATCACCATCTGAGTTGGCTTTTAAATGCTTCGCTACATAGTAAGCCATAAGGCTGCAGTAAATGGGTTCAATATTGGCAGTGATTTTTCTATTACATCCTAATCACAAGCTGGTATAATTAAATCATTTCGTAATAGAGCTATAGCCGATACAACAGCTTCTTTTATTTTGGTCAGCCGACTCAGCATGTTGTCCACAGTCTAATTCCATCTTGTTGGAACATATTGTTTTAATTTTAAAATATGTAAACCCATTTGCTGTTGAATTTTTTTCAACTTATTTTGTGCTTTGCTGCTTCTTTGAAAACATTCTTTGAAAACATGCTGCTTTGGTTTGAGAAATTTCACTGATGCCGTTTTGAACAACCAAGATGGCCCCCGTAATATTAGCGGCATTGTCACTAACTACTCAATTTTAGTACTTAGGCTCCAACGATCCAATACTTCTTTCAATAAAGTGCACAATTTCTTGCTGCTGGTATGTTTGCTTCCAAATTCAATAAATTCAAGTAAGTTGGAGCACAAAACAATAGTTTCATCAGTATAATGGGTAGTCACGCCAATATAGCTATCACCGTTTCTAGAGGTCCAGGATCAGTAGATATGCATACATAATTTGCTGCGTCTATTTTTTCTTTAACTACATCGACTGTTTCATTATAGGGCTTCGGAAGCAGATTTTCAGAAAGAGTCTTTCTTGAGGGCAACGCGTATCCGGTACTGTGGCTGACCATGCTTACAAATGCTTTAAAGCTTTCTTCCTCAACTAAGCGAAGAGAGTGGTAGTCTGTGACAATTAGCTTCACTAGTTGCTTGTCCAGTTGCGAAGACCGCCGAAGAGATGTTTTGTTGGGTGTAACAAAACTTATAATCGATGTTTGCGCTGGTTGTCCTGCTCATGATGTTGATGGTTGAATTATGTTCTCTCACTCTGGAGCTCCAGTAGAAATAATTTCCGCATGACCCTCATTAGAATCACTTCCGGCATTAATGAATTCAGGAAGCTGTTCTGACATTCCACATCAAATCGAATCGTATGATACTTCCTTTTCAAATGACGACTTAAGTCCCCAATGCTGCCAGAAGCCGTACTAAAAACAGTAACCACATTTTGCTTTCTTGAAATCAACTTCATTGAAATTATTCCATAATGCACTTCGCTTCCTTCTTACAGACATGGCGTTGTTCTTTCTAAAATAAATATCATTAACTTAGCTGTACATAAATCATCAATACATATACATAAATCATAATTTCAGAAACAGATTCCACCTACAGAAGGTAATTTCGAATATTTAATGAAGGCATGCTTGCAGAATGTAATTTCAATGTGTGACCATAAATGGTTGCATTTATTCGACATTCATTTTTTCAATGTTCAATTGAAAATTATTTCAATGTTCTAAACGTAATAGATTAAAGAGGAAAATTAAACTTTGTTTTGAATGGGGTCTTTATTAAAGAATTTATGAATTAAGGAACAAAATATGTTTTGCTTGTGTACATGAGTTTAGTTTACAAACTGTACGAGAAAATTTTCCCAATGTTTATTTATTTATTATATTGAGGTTTATATATTTCTTTAGTTTGTTAGGCTTATTATAAATTTAGCACAGAAATTCAGTACACGGAAAATTGAATCAAACTCTCCCGACAATAGCAGTAAATTTATGGACACAGAGAAATTGAATACAGTTCTTCACAATGGTGCTTTTATCTGCTAAAATAAATGTGACGGCCGTCAGGTGTGTTCAGTCATCACCGAACAAAATTCTCGAGCTGAATTAAACGAATTCTGAGATTTCTGAGACCAAATGCGACTAATGTAAGCTTGCAAGCCGTTACTTAAAAATATCTCGTAGTTGAGCATGAAACGATAAACCCGAAAATCATGCTGGTGAAATTCATAAATATGCAGCATATTAAGTAGGGTATACACCAGAAATGAAAATTTCATATCGCATTAGTTGCATATTGCACCAAATCAGTTTGAACTACTGAATTTTTATCTTATATCCACAAAAAGTTAGTATACTAATTCACCCATACGCCATACAACTTGCTTCGAGCCGCTAAAAGTGCAGATACCTATACATATCACATCGCCTTTACAATGTATTAAGGTACAACGTGCAATGCATTATTGGATCGAACTATCAACAAGCCTAAACGAATCTCCATGCATGATTTCATCCAGTGCCTTTTGACACTAATTTAAATCCCCGCATTAGCTTCTGTTATGATAATCAGCCAAAACCTAGTTCAATACCGATTTTATCTCACTATTTATGTGCGGTGCTTCTCAAATCGTCAGGCTTCGTACATGCTTTCCTTCTATTACTTATTGTAGTTCATTCGTGTCTTTTGAAACGGACGGGGATACGAAAGTAGTAGACGAATTGATTTAAGATATAATGAGACGTTTGGAGATAAATTGATGAAACGTTCAGATTAGAAATGATAAGCCGTCCGGATATAAAATAATGAGCCGTTCGGACATGAAATTGTGAGCCGTTTGGATATGGAAAAGTGATATAGTTCGTTTATTTCAGTGAACGTTAACGTTTTATTTTGTTCGTTCGTTCATGAACAATCCAAGCCTATTGTGTAGACTACGTCATTTTCGTATCCTTTCGCTATTTCAGACAGAACGTCTGAGACTAGAACTGTTAAATTGTGGTAGTTGAGCGATTTTCTTTAAAGCCATGTTGTTGCTCGTTCAGATGAGAGCTATTTATCGTTTCTTTTCAAAACTTTCCAAAAAGATTCCGAATTGAATATGAAGTGACAATGCCCCTATGATTTCCGATACAGTGTCTATCACCATTTTCGAATATGGGTGCAACATATGAAAGTTTCCAATAGAATGGGAAAACTCCAGTGATCCATTAAAGAAAATATGCAAGGGAGTTATACTTTCTTCACAATACAATTTTAACCTTCTTTTTTCCCTGTGAGGAACTACTAAGAAAACAATGTCCTCTAAATCGCGTCACCAGTAGAACTCTGAGGGGTCGACCCGGTTCTCTGTTGTATGTATATCTTGGGAAATTCAGTAAAGGTAAATTGATTTATTTATTTTAGCATATTTCCCTTTTTTCATGTTCCTCATTAGTGAAAGTGTATAAATTGAAACAATAATAACGGGAAGTGCGAACAAAGAAGAATATTTCTCACATGTTAACAGAACATTTGTTTTAGTAATTAATCTTGATCTTAAATTTTGTTTTTATTTTATTTTACCAACAACAAAATCCAACTGGTCATAGCTTAGTGACATTGTTGCACGCTCTGGAGCACTAGAGTGCAAGTTTGATTCCACGATAGTACTTCAGCTTTTTGTAAGTCTCATCATATTGGGAAAAATAATTCGCTTTGTTAAAAATAACTTAAATGGTCAAATAGCATTTTTAATTTGAAACAATTCCAAATAAAATACATACGCATATAATAAATACACAAAACAATTTTAAATTAACTTCACTAGCCGAGCGATTAAAAGGTTAAACTGATAATATAATCCCATAGTTTATCAGTTTTGGTACCAGCGTTACATTGGCAAAAACTTAGCGATCCGACGAAAGGAGATCAAATCTACACGGCACCGAATTTTAACTCGCATTTTTGATAAAAAAAAATAAAATATATTCAACTTTCCAACCGATTGGTTTTTGTCTATGGTAAATTGAATCTAAGCAATTGCATACTTCTGGGCACCATATTCACAGGTTCCAAGTTTAAATAATTGAATACTTCTAAGCACTTCTCAGATTGGATACTTCTGGGCATCGAATCGACGTGTTCATTAATTCATCATGAGCTTCAAGTGCAGCCTTCAAAACTGCTTTGCCATTGGCAATACGATGAAATTTGTGACATGCAAAGCTTTTTGTAACAGGAAGTTACACTGTGCTTGCATGGGCGCTCCCAGGGATTGGTTTCATCCGTATCTCGAGAGTCATATCATCTGTGCGGATTGCCAAAACATTGACCGACTCTTAAAATGTGCGTCTGACAACTTAATTAGCTACATTGGGACACTAAATTCTGAAAAAGACAATATCATCTCCAAACAACTAGCACAAGCGCGAGCAAACAAAGGATTCCTGGTAGAAATATCGAATCATTTAGGTGGTCCGGCGGATGCCTTTTTTAAATCGAACAGTATGACGCACGAAAAGTCTTTTGACACTCTTGGGATGAACAAGGATACTCGAATTGATATAATGGTTCCATTGCTTCGAATTTCCCCTCTTGTAATAATGCTCATTACACTTGCCAAGCAAACAACAAAGGTACGCTTGAAAATTTTGAACAGTTTTCACGAACGTTAAAAATGCAAACCGACAGACTCACAGACGCTTTTTCCGAACAACAACTAAAATTAACTGATATCAGCAGAAATTTGGAGAATTTAGACTGCCATTGCAAAACCCGAACAAATGATGCAGACGAAAATTTATTAGTGAACGAGATAACACTCCATTAGGAGCTCCTTAACACAACGTTGGAGATAAATAACAGCAAAAAGGTTAGGAATATAAGGACGCAGGACAAAGCAACATCACCTATAAGGAATCTAGCTTACAACTCCATCTACTCAACAAAAATCTTCAAATCTCAACTATAAAACCCTAATTTACAAGTTCGGTACTTTTGCCAAAATGATTGGCAAATCGTTTACAAAAAATAAAAAAAAAACAAATGAAATTCTTCACAATAAGAGCAGGTCTTCCAAATTAACAAGTTCAGCAAACAAAAGTGCATTCTTTGTGAAAGTGATTCCTTACTCTGCTGACGACGAATGGTTGGGAAAGATTCTT
This sequence comes from Nemotelus nigrinus, assembly GCA_947369275.1. NCBI lineage: Eukaryota > Metazoa > Arthropoda > Insecta > Diptera > Stratiomyidae > Nemotelus > Nemotelus nigrinus. The sequence goes on from OX376372.1 coordinate 141,848,204, forward strand.
GAAGCTGATTTTCACATAAACGATTACGAAGTGAAATTTTTATCCCAGTGCAAACATAAATCCCCAAGACGGTGTAAGTTTTGGCCCAACAAAATATGCCTCGCTTTTTACGTGCTTGAATGTATACAACAGCTACATCAATTGGAAAGGAATGACATTCAGCTCTTGGAGAAACATCACCGACAAAACTAGGAATAAGAAGAAACAAAAAACTGTAAGAAAAATTGTATCCCTAGTCGCACCTTTACCCACTTTCCTTCCACCCATAAAACTCTCTCATCATCTACTCAGTCCCAGTCTCCAGTGCCAACAGATAATGCTTCCTTAACTGACTGTGGCAATGCTTTTACTTATAATAATAATAATGCACTGATACCCCCACCATTGAACACGGCATCCTCTCCCTCAAGCAGGTGTACCAACGTTGTTCCGAGGTTTCTAATCAGGCCGCCGCAAACATAGCTCCTAATATAACCAATATAAATTATTCTTCTAATGGTAGCAATATGACATCTGAATCTCTTCGAAGATCAGTCAACCCTGTTAGTCATTTTTCCTAACCGAACTCAGAAAAGCCTCAAACTTTTTTACCACAATTGTGCTGGTATGAGAGGCAAGCTAAGTAAATTATACCTTGACGCACATCATGCCATTTTAATTTACTCGCCATCACCGAAACTTGGCTTAATGCCTCTCATAAGAACGAAGAGATTCTTGATAGTACTGAGACTATTTACAGAAGGGACCGTGATTATTGTTTTGCGGGTCAATCGCGAGGAGGTGGTGTTAGCAGCACACTTTCAAGTGAGCTCGTAGATACAACCCCAAATTCTTTTTTCCAATATTTAATTGTTCGGATCTCCTTTAATATAAAATTAGTTTACATCGCTGTTGTCTACATCTCGCCCAGATCTGACGAATCCGTCTACAGCTATTTATGTGATACAAAATCTTCGTTAGCAATATCACTTAGCGAAAAAGACAAAATAATAGTTTTGGGAGATTTCAATCGTCCGAATCTATGCTTTGTTCTGGATGAAAAGGAATCTTACCTTCTCTCCGTACACGTTTTAGACACTAACGATTTCAATCTTCCGAATGCCTTTTATGGTAAAGTTTTGCAGCAGGTTTCCCAAACTCCTAACCAAAATGGTAATTGGTTAGATCTTATTTTCACAAATGTTTATGACGAAGTAGTGGTTAGTCCAACTAGTGACGCCGAGCATCTTTTTTGCAACAGTTTATACCATACAGCAAAGTCAGTCGAACTTTCCACTCCTGATTCCACATGCTTAAAAACTTACAATAACTCAATTGAATTTGAATTCCGTAATGCTGATTATGAAAGCATTAAACATGTTCTTGGTACTACTGATTGGACGAATACTCTTTCAACTCAGGATCTCGAGACAGCCATTTGCTCTTTTTACAATAAATTATTTGACGCCGTTGAAAGATATGTACCTGTTGTCTCATGAATAATGAGTTACCGATCACGGGTCCTTTGCAGTTCTGTTTCATTGAATGTAGGCTGACAAGGTCAGGAACGCTTGGTGAATTCCAATGGTGACGCAATTATATATGTTTATGTAACTATTAATAGTTACATTGTAGCTTAAAGATAAAAAAAAAGAATAAATTGTCTGAGCCATGGCTTGATAGGGACCTTAAGTATATGCGAAATCGTAGGAACCAACTTTATAAGCTGATTAGAGAAAATACTGATGTTAGTCCTGCTATTCAGGAAGAGTATAATGAAGTTGCTAAGAATTTTTTCGCAAAGTCCCATCTGGCTTATGACACTTAAATTAGGACAACCGGCGGAAACGAAGTCCGCGAGCCGAAAAAATTCTTCGATTTTTTCAATGTGAAGCGAAAAACTACTGGTTATCCATCGTCGATGTTTCTTAATAATCTAACGTCTTCTTCTCCTAAAGAGATATGTGACCTATTCGCTGATAGTTTCCAAAAAAAATTTTAATGCACCAGACCCATCAAATTCATACCTTTCTTCCTTTGATTCAGCTCCAACAAAATTTTAAGAATTATTTTAAGAATTATTATAATTCATCGCATCTACGTTTTGGCCCCACGTTGGGCGCCATTTGTAGCACATTGAAGAATTACTAATTATTTCACTATTCCATGTCGGCTCATCTCATCCATACCAAAGTTTAGACAAGAGACCGATAAGAAATATTCGTGTGATGGCGAATCATCAATGAGGCAAAAAAAATATTTAAATGCCCCTGGAGCAGGGTGCCCTAGAAATGGCCGTAAAGGCCCCTAGTCCGCTTTTAGCGGAGCACCCCCTTATCCGACACCGACGGATGCTGGTGTGCCGCTTTGACGTTTAACGTATCATTTTATTTAACAGGAAGTTTTTTTAACAGGAATGAATTGTTATTACGATATGATTACTATACATTTTATTTTTGCTCAGATATTTGTCAATTTAGCTATTTTTTTTTCATACAGTTCAGAGTAAATCGTGTTTTTTTTGTAATACTTACATCAAAGAATAATAGTAGTGGTGACAAATAAAAAAAAAATCAAAGACCTCGTACATTAAATTCGACATCAAGTCCTTCTTAATGAACGATTGCTTATCTTGAGAAATTTTCCTTTCCTTTTCCAATATATTATAAATCGTTTGTGCTTGTGTATTTGTTTATAACTTTAATTCAATGGACTAGAAAAGGAACTATCGCTATGAAACAAGCCTACTGCACTTAGAGAACCACACACTACACTAAGTGCTTCGAGCATCATATCTCTAATGATTTTTATTTTTGCAAGCTAACTCGGAGTTTCGTTTCTATAATGTTCATAATTTTTTTTTCTTTCACTTATGTCTCTATATTTCACTTATGTCTCTACTTGAGATTCAAATTGATTTTATTATTGTAACTTGCGTACAATTAACTTTGTATATATTCATTTTTCCAAATGAAAAAATTTTTTTTTTGTTTTTATACAATGACTTCTGACACATCAGAAATCGAACCAAGAATTAATTAATTGTAACCTCAATTGTTCGTGTAGTTATTTGTTTTATTTTGATTACAATTTTATTTGTTTCAAATCAATCGCCCATCTGTATTGCAAAAATCTACATAAAATATTTTCACGATTTTTATATTGGTTTAAAATTTTAAAACCTTTTAATGTAGATAATAGTCTATCATCATAACCATTATTTTATATCCACTTTATTATTCTATGCTCAATTGGACGTCAGTTGGAGTGTTTATAAAAATTACTGCGTCAATTGTGTAATTATTTAGTAAATTTCTGAAAGAATCATTGTCGCTTACGACTGTGAAAAGTAACTTGACGTATTCCCTAATTTTCATTGAATAGTCTACACCTGTATCGTAATTTGCCAGTTCATGGCCGCATTTACTGATCATGGAACCGAGAACATGTTCTATAGATGCATTTGGCCCTCCGAATCCAGATAATAGTCCAAAATCAAGAAGAAGGTTCAGTAACATAGCAATACCATCCTTCAATGTTTCAGTTTTCATAATCACCCTGCCGGATTATACTTGCTGAATTGGACCAGCCTCTTACTGGTTCAATTTCCGCGTCAATTGCATCAACAACCAATTTGTCTTCAATTTTCTCAGACATTTCTAAAACCTTACATACCTGTTATTGCCTTTGAGCATGAAGTACCTCTTTTGGGCAAGCAGCTCCAACTTCAATCGTGACTTTACGATCGCAATATTTCCTCCAAATCGTAACTACGACATGAACCGAAACTGTCCTTTCTTGTAGCCAACAGATCTCTCTCGAGCCGTCGTCAGTGCAGCATCATTTTATTTTTAAAAACGTATTTTTTGTTGGTTGCCCAGCGTGCCTTACCCTGCTAGCTAGCTCAGTCCGGCGTGGGCTTTAGGGCAGAAGAAGTCTTTCGAGCTGCAGCACACAAGAATCATTAATTTACACAACAAAAAAAACAAATAAACACACACAATAGTAAGAGGGGGTAAAGGAAAACTCAGCTTTTGAGAAAACCCTTTCGCATGGAACTGATGTTACAAAAATGCACAGTCTTTTAAATACGTAAAGGTATATGTATGAGTATATATGTTTTCTCTGTCTACCATTTCAAAGGATCTTGCATTCTGTTTAAAAAATCATCATCCATATACCTATCGACTTCCAGTTCTAAAGTTCCGTTTGCACATGATTTTGCTGTGATTGGTAGTTCTGAATCGAATTCAGCCCACAAGGTACTGTTTTCATTCGCACGAGGAATTGAAACATTTCTGTCTTCTAATTGAAGCGGAAGAGTTCATTGCGCTTCGAATGTTTCTGAATGAATCGAAGCAATGTTTATTTTTAATTTAAGCCACCGCATTTTTAAAATTATCCTCAGTGGTGAATCCACGGCGTTTGAAACTCGGGTCTAATAAAGTGGCCTTCGCTTAGAGCATATTCGACTCCACTTAAAAAAACGAGAAAATATTTCATTTTCTATTTTTTGTAGCATCTTTTTGACTGAATCACCATCTGAGTTGGCTTTTAAATGCTTCGCTACATAGTAAGCCATAAGGCTGCAGTAAATGGGTTCAATATTGGCAGTGATTTTTCTATTACATCCTAATCACAAGCTGGTATAATTAAATCATTTCGTAATAGAGCTATAGCCGATACAACAGCTTCTTTTATTTTGGTCAGCCGACTCAGCATGTTGTCCACAGTCTAATTCCATCTTGTTGGAACATATTGTTTTAATTTTAAAATATGTAAACCCATTTGCTGTTGAATTTTTTTCAACTTATTTTGTGCTTTGCTGCTTCTTTGAAAACATTCTTTGAAAACATGCTGCTTTGGTTTGAGAAATTTCACTGATGCCGTTTTGAACAACCAAGATGGCCCCCGTAATATTAGCGGCATTGTCACTAACTACTCAATTTTAGTACTTAGGCTCCAACGATCCAATACTTCTTTCAATAAAGTGCACAATTTCTTGCTGCTGGTATGTTTGCTTCCAAATTCAATAAATTCAAGTAAGTTGGAGCACAAAACAATAGTTTCATCAGTATAATGGGTAGTCACGCCAATATAGCTATCACCGTTTCTAGAGGTCCAGGATCAGTAGATATGCATACATAATTTGCTGCGTCTATTTTTTCTTTAACTACATCGACTGTTTCATTATAGGGCTTCGGAAGCAGATTTTCAGAAAGAGTCTTTCTTGAGGGCAACGCGTATCCGGTACTGTGGCTGACCATGCTTACAAATGCTTTAAAGCTTTCTTCCTCAACTAAGCGAAGAGAGTGGTAGTCTGTGACAATTAGCTTCACTAGTTGCTTGTCCAGTTGCGAAGACCGCCGAAGAGATGTTTTGTTGGGTGTAACAAAACTTATAATCGATGTTTGCGCTGGTTGTCCTGCTCATGATGTTGATGGTTGAATTATGTTCTCTCACTCTGGAGCTCCAGTAGAAATAATTTCCGCATGACCCTCATTAGAATCACTTCCGGCATTAATGAATTCAGGAAGCTGTTCTGACATTCCACATCAAATCGAATCGTATGATACTTCCTTTTCAAATGACGACTTAAGTCCCCAATGCTGCCAGAAGCCGTACTAAAAACAGTAACCACATTTTGCTTTCTTGAAATCAACTTCATTGAAATTATTCCATAATGCACTTCGCTTCCTTCTTACAGACATGGCGTTGTTCTTTCTAAAATAAATATCATTAACTTAGCTGTACATAAATCATCAATACATATACATAAATCATAATTTCAGAAACAGATTCCACCTACAGAAGGTAATTTCGAATATTTAATGAAGGCATGCTTGCAGAATGTAATTTCAATGTGTGACCATAAATGGTTGCATTTATTCGACATTCATTTTTTCAATGTTCAATTGAAAATTATTTCAATGTTCTAAACGTAATAGATTAAAGAGGAAAATTAAACTTTGTTTTGAATGGGGTCTTTATTAAAGAATTTATGAATTAAGGAACAAAATATGTTTTGCTTGTGTACATGAGTTTAGTTTACAAACTGTACGAGAAAATTTTCCCAATGTTTATTTATTTATTATATTGAGGTTTATATATTTCTTTAGTTTGTTAGGCTTATTATAAGTTTAGCACAGAAATTCAGTACACGGAAAATTGAATCAAACTCTCCCGACAATAGCAGTAAAATTATGGACACAGAGAAATTGAATACAGTTCTTCACAATGGTGCTTTTATCTGCTAAAATAAATGTGACGGCCGTCAGGTGTGTTCAGTCATCACCGAACAAAATTCTCGAGCTGAATTAAACGAATTCTGAGATTTCTGAGACCAAATGCGACTAATGTAAGCTTGCAAGCCGTTACTTAAAAATATCTCGTAGTTGAGCATGAAACGATAAACCCGAAAATCATGCTGGTGAAATTCATAAATATGCAGCATATTAAGTAGGGTATACACCAGAAATAAAAAATTCATATCGCATTAGTTGCATATTGCACCAAATCAGTTTGAACTACTGAATTTTTATCTTATATCCACAAAAAGTTAGTATACTAATTCACCCATACGCCATACAACTTGCTTCGAGCCGCTAAAAGTGCAGATACCTATACATATCACATCGCCTTTACAATGTATTAAGGTACAACGTGCAATGCATTATTGGATCGAACTATCAACAAGCCTAAACAAATCTCCATGCATGATTTCATCCAGTGCCTTTTGACACTAATTTAAATCCCCGCATTAGCTTCTGTTATGATAATCAGCCAAAACCTAGTTCAATACCGATTTTATCTCACTATTTATGTGCGGTGCTTCTCAAATCGTCAGGCTTCGTACATGCTTTCCTTCTATTACTTATTGTAGTTCATTCGTGTCTTTTGAAACGGACGGGGATACGAAAGTAGTAGACGAATTGATTTAAGATATAATGAGACGTTTGGAGATAAATTGATGAAACGTTCAGATTAGAAATGATAAGCCGTCCGGATATAAAATAATGAGCCGTTCGGACATGAAATTGTGAGCCGTTTGGATATGGAAAAGTGATATAGTTCGTTTATTTCAGTGAACGTTAACGTTTTATTTTGTTCGTTCGTTCATGAACAATCCAAGCCTATTGTGTAGACTACGTCATTTTCGTATCCTTTCGCTATTTCAGACAGAACGTCTGAGACTAGAACTGTTAAATTGTGGTAGTTGAGCGATTTTCTTTAAAGCCATGTTGTTGCTCGTTCAGATGAGAGCTATTTATCGTTTCTTTTCAAAACTTTCCAAAAAGATTCCGAATTGAATATGAAGTGACAATGCCCCTATGATTTCCGATACAGTGTCTATCACCATTTTCGAATATGGGTGCAACATATGAAAGTTTCCAATAGAATGGGAAAACTCCAGTGATCCATTAAAGAAAATATGCAAGGGAGTTATACTTTCTTCACAATACAATTTTAACCTTCTTTTTTCCCTGTGAGGAACCACTAAGAAAACAATGTCCTCTAAATCGCGTCACCAGTAGAACTCTGAGGGGTCGACCCGGTTCTCTGTTGTATGTATATCTTGGGAAATTCAGTAAAGGTAAATTGATTTATTTATTTTAGCATATTTCCCTTTTTTCATGTTCCTCATTAGTGAAAGTGTATAAATTGAAACAATAATAACGGGAAGTGCGAACAAAGAAGAATATTTCTCACATGTTAACAGAACATTTGTTTTAGTAATTAATCTTGATCTTAAATTTTGTTCTTATTTTATTTTACCAACAACAAAATCCAACTGGTCATAGCTTAGTGACATTGTTGCACGCTCTGGAGCACTAGAGTGCAAGTTCGATTCCACGATAGTACTTCAGCTTTTTGTAAGTCTCATCATATTGGGAAAAATAATTCGCTTTGTTAAAAATAACTTAAATGGTCAAATAGCATTTTTAATTTGAAACAATTCCAAATAAAATACATACGCATATAATAAATACACAAAACAATTTTAAATTAACTTCACTAGCCGAGCGATTAAAAGGTTAAACTGATAATATAATCCCATAGTTTATCAGTTTTGGTACCAGCGTTACATTGGCAAAAACTTAGCGATCCGACGAAAGGAGATCAAATCTACACGGCACCGAATTTTAACTCGCATTTTTGATAAAAAAAAATAAAATATATTCAACTTTCCAACCGATTGGTTTTTGTCTATGGTAAATTGAATCTAAGCAATTGCATACTTCTGGGCACCATATTCACAGGTTCCAAGTTTAAATAATTGAATACTTCTAAGCACTTCTCAGATTGGATACTTCTGGGCATCGAATCGACGTGTTCATTAATTCATCATGAGCTTCAAGTGCAGCCTTCAAAACTGCTTTGCCATTGGCAATACGATGAAATTTGTGACATGCAAAGCTTTTTGAAAAAATATTTAAATGCCCCTGGAGCAGGGTGCCCTAGAAATGGCCGTAAAGGCCCCTAGACCGCTTTTAGCGGAGCACCCCCTTATCCGACACCGACGGATGCTGGTGTGCCGCTTTGACGTTTAACGTATCATTTTATTTAACAGGAAGTTTTTTTTAACAGGAATGAATTGTTATTACGATATGATTACTATACATTTTATTTTTGCTCAGATATTTGTCAATTTAGCTATTTTTTTTCATACAGTTCAGAGTAAATCGTGTTTTTTTTGTAATACTTACATCAAAGAATAATAGTAGTGGTGACAAATAAAAAAAAAATCAAAGACCTCGTACATTAAATTCGACATCAAGTCCTTCTTAATGAACGATTGCTTATCTTGAGAAATTTTCCTTTCCTTTTCCAATATATTATAAATCGTTTGTGCTTGTGTATTTGTTTATAACTTTAATTCAATGGACTAGAAAAGGAACTATCGCTATGAAACAAGCCTACTGCACTTAGAGAACCACACACTACACTAAGTGCTTCGAGCATCATATCTCTAATGATTTTTATTTTTGCAAGCTAACTCGGAGTTTCGTTTCTATAATGTTCATAATTTTTTTTTCTTTCACTTATGTCTCTATATTTCACTTATGTCTCTACTTGAGATTCAAATTGATTTTATTATTGTAACTTGCGTACAATTAACTTTGTATATATTCATTTTTCCAAATGAAAAATTTTTTTTTTTGTTTTTATACAATGACTTCTGACACATCAGAAATCGAACCAAGAATTAATTAATTGTAACCTCAATTGTTCGTGTAGTTCTTTGTTTTATTTTGATTACAATTTTATTTGTTTCAAATCAATCGCCCATCTGTATTGCAAAAATCTACATAAAATATTTTCACGATTTTTATATTGGTTTAAAATTTTAAAACCTTTTAATGTAGATAATAGTCTATCATCATAACCATTATTTTATATCCACTTTATTATTCTATGCTCAATTGGACGTCAGTTGGAGTGTTTATAAAAATTACTGCGTCAATTGTGTAATTATTTAGTAAATTTCTGAAAGAATCATTGTCGCTTACGACTGTGAAAAGTAACTTGACGTATTCCCTAATTTTCATTGAATAGTCTACACCTGTATCGTAATTTGCCAGTTCATGGCCGCATTTACTGATCATGGAACCGAGAACATGTTCTATAGATGCATTTGGCCCTCCGAATCCAGATAATAGTCCAAAATCAAGAAGAAGGTTCAGTAACATAGCAATACCATCCTTCAATGTTTCAGTTTTCATAATCACCCTGCCGGATTATACTTGCTGAATTGGACCAGCCTCTTACTGGTTCAATTTCCGCGTCAATTGCATCAACAACCAATTTGTCTTCAATTTTCTCAGACATTTCTAAAACCTTACATACCTGTTATTGCCTTTGAGCATGAAGTACCTCTTTTGGGCAAGCAGCTCCAACTTCAATCGTGACTTTACGATCGCAATATTTCCTCCAAATCGTAACTACGACATGAACCGAAACTGTCCTTTCTTGTAGCCAACAGATCTCTCTCGAGCCGTCGTCAGTGCAGCATCATTTTATTTTTAAAAACGTATTTTTTGTTGGTTGCCCAGCGTGCCTTACCCTGCTAGCTAGCTCAGTCCGGCGTGGGCTTTAGGGCAGAAGAAGTCTTTCGAGCTGCAGCACACAAGAATCATTAATTTACACAACAAAAAAAACAAATAAACACACACAATAGTAAGAGGGGGTAAAGGAAAACTCAGCTTTTGAGAAAACCCTTTCGCATGGAACTGATGTTACAAAAATGCACAGTCTTTTAAATACGTAAAGGTATATGTATGAGTATATATGTTTTCTCTGTCTACCACTTCAAAGGATCTTGCATTCTGTTTAAAAAATCATCACCCATATATCTATCGACTTCCAGTTCTAAAGTTCCGTTTGCACATGATTTTGCTGTGATTGGTAGTTCTGAATCAAATTCAGCCCACAAGCTACTGTTTTCATCCGCACGAGGAATTGAAACATTTCTGTCTTCTAATTGAAGCGGAAGAGTTCATTGCGCTTCGAATGTTTCTGAATGAATCGAAGCAATGTTTGTTTTTAAATTCAGCCACCGCATTTTTAAAATTATCCCCAGTGGCGAATCCACGGCGTTTGAAACGCGGGTCTAATAAAGTGGCCTTTGCTTAGAGTATATTCGACTCCACTTAAAAAAACGAGAAAATATTTCATTTTCAATTTTTTGTAGCATCTTTTTGACTGAATCACCACCTGAGTTTGCTTTTAAAAGTTTCGCTACATGTTAAGCCATAAGGCTGCAGTAAATGGGTTCAATATTGGCAGTGATTTTTCTATTACATCCTAATCACAAGCTGGTATAATTAAATCATTTCGTAATAGAGCTATAGCCGATACAACAGCTTCTTTTAGTTTTGTCAGCCGACTCAGCATGTTGAAAGTCTAATTCCATCTTGTTGGAATATATTGTTTTAATTTTAAAGTATGTAAACCCATTTGCTGTTGAATTTACACAAGATCCTTATACTCGTAAGACTTGAACGCCCTTTTCTCGAATACGCTTCTATCAATCTCGCTTTTGAAACCCACAATAACAGACTCGAGTCCATACGAAAGCAATTTTTACTTTTCGCCGTGAGAAGACTATACAACAATTTTTAATAGCCTTCCCCTATTTGTTTCGACTGGGTCATCTAAACTTATTGATACTTGCATCCAAAAAAATTGTGATATTGCCTTGCTTCGTTAGTGGCATTAGAGACTTTATTAGAGTTGTATTCCTGAATAATAAAGTGATGATGAATTTCCCTAAATATCTCTTTTGCTAAAGGAATATCCACATTTCATTACTTACGGAGTTACTGAGCCCATAAATAGATGTTGCATGATATTTAACAGCATAAAGAATCTGTATTCCTGAACGATTTCCAAATTGTCCCTTTTCCAAGCCATCCATTCCCGCTATTCTTAAGCTATATGTCAATGTTTTATTTGTTTATTATATAGTTGACTATTTTGTATGTACAATAGCCGAGGCAAAAAAGAAACATAACTGCCCCTGAAGTCCTATAAATACCGTGAAAGCCCCTAGTACATGTTAACGGAACACCCTCTAGTTCATACCCAACGGATGTTGGTGTGCCTCTTTGTTGGCTTGAAGCGGCTGAGTGGGTCCTAAAAAGTGGTGTGGCTTTCCTCCAAGAAAAGTAAAAAGGAACGCTACGTGTATCATTATTAGAAACAACGCTCAGTAGCCGCAATAAAAAAAACAATACAAAAGAGAAGAGCTTACTGTTCGTAAAAGACCACACGGCTCTCATGCATCAGTTGGCTAGCTGATGAAACCCTGCCGTGACAAAGTGCGCTCGCTGATAGGGAAATTTTGATAAACGAACATATACAAACAAGTAGAAATATTACCACATCAATAAAATTTTTCTCGAAAACCCTGCCTAGATAAACAGTCAGAATTGCATCGTCTTTTGTCAGAATTCCGCAGTATTGGCTCAGTTGTATTTCGTCGGTCGTGGCATACAGAACGTTTGTGTATTAAAATCGAAAATGTCTGAAGTAAATGAGAGGCATTTTATAATAGAAAGGATCGAATTATATCACTCCTTACCGGCTTTGTGGGATGTGAAGTGAACTACCACAATAAAAAGCAAGAGCAGTATGAGCATTTGCTTTGCAAATATAAAGATTACTATCCAGATGCTGATAAAAAGCAGATGGTGAAAAGTTTAATTCATTATGAACTAACTTTAAAAAAGAACTGACGCGAATCAAACATTCTGCAAAAAGTGGTGCTGGAGCAGATAACCTAGAAGAGCCAACGATGTGGTATTTCGACAACATGAAGTTTTTAGTAAGTTGGGAGGAACCTTGTTCTAGGAGTGTTCAATATATATCGATATTTGACTTTTGAAATATCGAACCCGATATAATCGAATCATTAGATATCGATTTATAATATCGATATATTTTATTCGATACAAGAATATCGTATTGTGCCCGGACAAACAAGACGGTCAACAATTTTTTCGTTTTTCCTGTCGCGACGCGAGCTAACCGCTGATCAAACAGGAAATATTAAGCTCAGGAATGAATACATTCATTATGAGTTCAAGAATAAATACAATTTTTCACATGTAAAGATATTGCAAAACTATAGAAATGACGTTATCCTTGCCCTAAAATATTTGAAGTTTTCTTTTATAATATTTTGTTATTATTGTCTTTGGTTTATAATTTGAAATTAGCCAGTCTATCATGAAATAAATGTCCTTATTTTGATGAGCAAAATTTGACCGCCACAAAGAGAAGTCAAAGTAATGATATGTAGATGACGTGGACAAATATTTTCCTTTATTATCGTTTTAAATCAGAGGTCGACGCAAATTTCAAATTTAACTAATAGTATTTTTCATTTTTTATTATTATTCAAATCTCATTTAACAGAAAAATCCAATTATGAAACGAGATACAAAAAATAATCAAAAAAATCATTAATATAAAGCAAAACATTTATTCTATAGGGATGAATATTACTAAGTTAAAGAATGTGGAATTTATCCCAAGGATATTTTCTGTTTTTATGAAATTTGATGAAACCAGAAAGCTCATAGCATTAGCATGCAGAATATTATTCATTAGCAGAATAACCTCAAAGTGAAATTCAAAAAAATGCTTCATCATGGACAGTAGAACTGGAAAAAATGGAAGCAGCACAGCAGCTTTTTGCGAAAAAAGCTATTCATAATATATTGTATGAAAGGCAACTAGGCAATCTGAACATGGATTCGATGTAAATTAATACCTTCGGGCTTACTTCTATTCCAATTAGTAGTACCGCTGTGATTCGCAGAAGCCACTTGTATCTGGACAAATTGTTACGGTTAGGAAAGATGTAGTAAGAAATAAGGAAATATATATCAACGTAAATATAATGATTTAGTAAGAAATTAGGAAATATATATATAAATAAAAACATAAAGATGTACTAAGAAAAAAGGAGATATATATAAATGTAAATATGAAAAGGTAGTAAGCAAGAAGGAAAAAATATATATATACACTATAATATAAGATAGGAAAGTAGGGACGACGACCTTGCCGTTGACTCGGTTGCGCGCTGCCAGGCCACGACGAGTGCGAGCGGTTAAGACACCACACGACCAACAACCACCGCGAACCAAAAGCGAACAGACCGTCAAACTAATCAGCGTCTCCATACCGTAGGGCATATCCAACTGATCCCAACAGCAGCCGAGCCATCATGGCTCACCGATTTAATAAACTAGTCATGGAGACGGTACATCTGAATGGTGAGGAATATCTAAGCATTTGATGAGCGATGATGGTCTCGAACCGATCGATAAAGATGCGGAAAATGTTGAAATCAAATTACCAGAATATTATAATATAAATCAAACCACCAGACTATTATAATATTATAGTTGTTTAAGAGAGGCCAAAAAGTATTCTTTCTGCATGGAAATTGACCTAATAGCTGTTTTGGCCATTCCGTCTACCTTACGAGTTCTGATTTGGACACGAAAATTTGGAAAACCTATGGATGCCTATATTGGCATGAGATTGAACCGAAACGGAGACTAGAGGTTGGCAAATCCTCACAATCGTACAAAAAAATAAATACATTTCATACAGCAGTCTCATGATCGGTTTTTAGTAATTGGCGCCTTACGAAGCTGTTAACCGTGACCATCACTGGATTTTCAACTTGAACTCTACTAAAATAGTTCCGTCCGATAAGATTGCTCCAGTGCTTATCCACAATTCCATTCACTCTTGAGAGTACCTTGACCATAGCTCATCATTAAATAATGAACAAAATTTATGAAGTGATTTGCCTAGGCAGTATGTACATACAGTAAGGACGGCTTAATTGTAATTTTAAAACTGATGTCGTAAACCCTAAGTGGCTTGAATAACGATTCGCATACCTGCGGGTGTGAAAATGTTGGCTATTTATGACGGAAATCGATGTACTTCGAACTGACATACGACTAAAAGCTTACCCATTTATAATAACTTACCGCTTCCAGTTCCTTATCGAATCATATCGGTCGTAGTCGAACCAGCAACGCAATTAGTTAAATAACGTCGACAATTAGGAAAGAACGTCCACAGAACGATATCCGGGGTGCACTCATTGATCCACCCCACATAGCCATTAGAACACAGCCAACGATTACCATTGTACGTAGCCACACCATTCCAAAGGCGCTGTGTGCCGCCATGAAAGCCAGGAAGAAGAAAGCTGAGCCCGAATATTTAGGCTAAGATGAAGGCGCACTAGGCAAATTGGGCTCTTTTCCAGAACCAATTTGCGACATCACTTGACATACCGACACACAACAAATGTAAACACGCAATTGTCAACTGCGACAGAAATGTCCGGAAACGGGCTGACAATTGCGCAACAATTGAGCACGGAGGGCATTACCACCCAATTGCGCTCGTGCAAAGTAAGTGCAATGCCCCGATTCAAAGATGTAACGGCTGGGTGTTGCAGCGGTAAGTGCATTTAACGAATCGTCCTGCAAAATCCCGCTGGATGAGGAGATGAATAAGGCTTCGAGCGAGGTGGCTCAGCAAGTGGGAGGGCTATTTTGAAAATGCCTGGTAAGTGGACGGATGTGATGGGAATTTAATTCCTTTCTGACGGAGTCTTTCTTTTCTTTTAGGAAAACTGCCTGATACCCGAGTTGCAGCATCTACGGGTGAGCTGTTGCTGTAAATAATCCTAACAAAAGGTATAATTTCGAACTTGAATTTTCCTTATTTTTTTTGCTGTCGATGATTCGAGGTGGAAGGAGTTGTTCGTTTTTTCAATCATCGACGGATAGATAGGAGGCGGACTGAACGAAACTCGAATTGGAAGGACTCAGTAAATCGTCGTTTCCAGACATTATTTAGGAAAGGGCCCGAGTTTTTTTTTGTTAGCAGTAAGTAGACAGAGTTTCATTTTTATAATTGTCCACCTTGTGTTAAGGTAATATCAGAATTCTGTTGGAAACCATGAATGGTAGCGATGAATAGTGTAAGATCAACGTGTAACATTTTATAAACGACAGAATAGCATAATGTATGAAATTCAATTAAGCTATTTCGTTTGTTTACTTTGAGTGAAATTTAAGTGTTAGAGCCCATACAAATCGTCACATTTCTTCTTGCTTTGAAACAACGGCTAAGTGCTAGTTTCGGGGTTTGCAGCAAGTGACGCCCAACCCACTCCACCTCCGGTGAGCATAGGCCCTCGAAACTAACCCCCTTTGGCTCCAGCCAGGAACAAAAGGGGTTTTGGATGAGTTCGACTAGGAATGGTAACAAAATACAGGTACAACCGTGTAATGCTTCCCTTTTTTTTCGAACTTTCAGTAAATATGTACAATAACAAAGATGATTTTGAATAAGATTGTCATTTTTATAAGTGACTAATTTTTTGGCAATAAATGAAATAATAATTTTGTATGATTAATCTAGTTTCCTTACCTTTATGTAATCTTTCAGGCTTTGTATTAAAGCTCTAGACGTTTCCATGAGAAGATATAGCACTTTGGAACTTCAGATTCATATCTTCAAAACTATTCCAATCGCAAGATAACGTAGTGTTGTACTCAAACGTTGGCTTGGGGAAATAGATTCACCATTGTTGTATACTGCGTTTGAATTCGAGGTGAAATAATTTCAAGAAGTTCATCAAATGTTTGTCCATCTAATCGCAAGTAGTTCCGAAAATCACTCGGCTCACTTATGCTTAGGTCGCTCAGTAAATGCTCATGAGTGTACTTATTTCCTTTTTCTACGCTTCTGTTTTTTCTTCTGTTTCAAACTCGCAGTCAGTGCAATCGCCACACAACTTGATTCCGTATCACTAGACATGTTACCTACTGAAAACTCGAACGACAGCTAAATATTACACCGTCTGGGGCACCCATTAAAAATACTGTGCAATATATTGTCGCATTAATATTGGTCATTTAGGAGCCCGCCTCGAATTTCATCAGCTCAACCAATAGTTTGATATAAATTTCTTTATGGATATGAAAGTAATTATATATTTCAATACGGACATTAAACTATATGTTAAGTTCTATTTTTTATGCATATAATAGTTTTGTCAACTGAGTTGCATCTCTTTTCTTCTACGAGTCTTACTAAATATGTCTTCAAGTTCCAAATTGTGAATTTTTAACGCTACACTTTTTCGGAAATGAAAGCCCTTAATTACGTGACTTAGTGAACACTTTTATTTAGATTTCAATTCAACAAACTCTTCAAACGAATGAAAAATGAAATCAAACTCACAGAAGCTGTCCAGACTATCTATAAAGAAGAATTTTAAATAAATAAATCGATCTATTTTTCAATTAAAGAGTAAGAGCGAGCACGCGGCATTTGGCTCCTTTTATCTGTTGAAAAATATCAAAAATTTTAACATTTTCTAACATTGCATTTGCAATATCCAAACTATCGTGAGTTGTAGAAGTGTTAAATTGTAACCAGCTTTTTCCCATCCCGTCTATAGAATCATAGACAGCGTATATCTACTCTTTCTAAGCGGAGAATATTTGATGCGGGAATATCGAACATTCTGCGGATAAAGCCTCCGAAATCATTATCATATGGAAATATTTTGATTGCGACACTATCATTCACTATCATTCGTTATTCATTCACTATCATTCATTATCACTATCATTCGAAGGTATGCATCATTTCTCATCAGACATCAGCTCATAGTGCATACCTGAGTTGTATGCACTACTAATCTTCCACTTACAAAGTGGGAGATTTGGCCCGGTCATTTTAGCATAAAAAAGGGGTCAACCTCGGAATGGGAGATAATAAGCTGCATTTTTGTATATACCTTCATTTTGAGATCCGCAAAGCTGCCCCAAAAGTCTGATAAAATCTCGTGTCTGCGTCGAAAGTTATTCAAGGTCAAAGGTGCGAAAAAACGGGTTTTTGCGATTATCTTGATTTCTATTGCTCCAATGTTTTTAACACTTAGGATCGAAATTGTAGAGCATACAATTTGCGACGCGCTCAACCGTTTTCCCGATAGAGGGCGGTAAGCGCGCGCACTTAGCCATATGTACTGTAATGGTAGGTACCGTGAGTCCCTGTGAATACTACCTTCAGTTTTGAATTATTTGTATTATTTATCAGTAAATACATTGTATTTAATAGCATTACCTATTTTTAATATTTTCATTTAATTATATTAACCTTCCTTGTGTGATTAAAAACTAATTAAATGAAATACTATTTGTATTTGTAAATTTATTGAAAGTAGATTTTAAGTAGTAAAATAATTATGTATTTTATCTTTAAAATGTGGAATTAAGTATAAGTATAACTGAGAAGACGGTTTCCTATAATAACAATTATACGATAATGGTATTCGGATCTTACTAGCGATATACAATGCTCCAAAATCTGAGGATAATATCGATCCTCTTCGATATACTCAGTTCATTAAATCTACAAAACTTAATAAACCTGTCCAATTATCTAATCTTCCACCGATAAGTGCAGCAGCCCATCAGCATATAAACGGTGTCTATTACCCAGTTTAGAAATGGTTTGGTTCCAAAATGAGTTCCTGGACCCATTGACAACAATATTACCACCAGCTTCCGATAAATTACTTAATACTCTATTTTGTAATTGTAAGAATGGATGTGTTGCATGGTGCCTATGTAGAAAATCAGGGCTGCAATGCACTTTACCTTGTGGCCAGTGTAATGGGCAAGCTTGCCTCAATGCTGTTTCATTGCAAAGTGACTGTGAGCAAGAGAGTGCATTTGACCCTGAAATTCAGGAAGGTCTGAAAACACCGATTCAAGGCAACGAAGATAATGACAATGATACAGAAATTCCCGAACGTCCAGAAGATGACGATGAAGAAGAAGAAAAGTAATGCTTTTGTTATTTAAGTTATTAAAGATTGATAGATTAAAAATATGTAAAACATATATACAGTACCTACGCCCTCGATAAAAGTAACCGATGAAAATTCGAGCAGTTGCGTTAATTGAGGTTGTTGCAATAACCGAGTCACAAAAAAGTTTTGCCTTGAACTAGAATTTAACGTGAAAATTTAAGTGTGAAAAATAAAAGAATATTGTTCGTCGTAAAAGAAAAGTAATATAATTTAATTCATTAAAAAAAACATTTTTTTTTCAAACTGTTTTTTTTCAAATAGTTTTCGTTTTCTGAAAACAACAGAAACGTCCATCACTAGTAAACACATGGTAACAATCTTTCCATCATCACTTATCATCTCCCCGTCTTTTGGATGACACGTCGCGTTGTCCAATAGCAGTAGACCCTTTTTTGGCAAATTTTTTTGATCCCAGAAACTGTCTTACCTAAACCAAGGAAAAAATATGAAAACAATTTTAAAATTCGAAGAAATCAATTCGAAAATAATTTTACCTCTGGCACGAAAGTTGAAGGAAACCAATGTTTAAAAAATTCGTGTGTCATCCACGCATTTTTGTTGGCCTTTTAAACGACGGGTTTATTTTCGAAATGCTTAAATGCTCGAGGATTTACAGCTTTTCCTACAACGAACAATTTGACTTTGTGCGTATCAGACGCATTAGTACAAGCAAGAAAAGTGATTCTCTCCTTGCTTACTTTCCTACCAGGAGCAGTAGCTTCTTTGGAACCCACAAACGTTCTGTTTGGCAAAAGCTTAAAAAATAGGCCAGACTCGTCCGCATTGTAAATTTGATCTGGTTACAAGTCAAGCTCTTTAATTTTATTTTCGAGTTTAATCAAAAATGGTTCCACCAGTTTTGGCTTATTTCACAGCTTTTCTCCGCAAATTTTAAGCATTCGGATTCCATTCCGTTTTTTGAAATTTGAAAACCAGCCTTTGCTGGCATTAAAAGCACCTGGTTTTTCTTTAAGTTTTTTGTGAAGCGTGCATGCTTTTGACTTAAGGATTTGTGCGGAAATGGGTACGTTTTGCCTGCGTTGCCTCTGGAACCAATTGTACAAAGTTTTTTTCCATCCTTGGTCCAAACTCAGAATTTGATACGAATTGGTTAAGCAAATGTTTTCTCTTTTTTATTCTGCTAATTCTTGACTTGTTGCACTTGTATGTTTCACAAATTGATTTTACTGATGCACCGTCACTCAATTTGGTGAAAATTTCTGCCTTCTGCTTTATAGACAGTTTGGGAACTTTTTTTACGATAGCCATGATTTCTAAATTAAAACAAAGCAATTACCGACCGCGAGAATATTTGCTGAACACTGATAAATTAAAAAGCAAATCATAGAGGAAAAAGAAGGAGTGTAGTATAGTCATATAGGAAAATGTGGGTAAAACACACGCAAACCCTTTCATCTCATTTTAATGCTCACCTTTGTTTTGTTTTGTTTTTTCACAAGATTATTCACGGACACGAAATAAAAAAATAACAAATGGGTTTTGGAAGAAATGCTTATTCCTTTATGACGCAAATACAATGCACCCACGATCTATGAGTGTTAAAAGTTCTGAGAGAAGTAGTTGTAAAATAACTGCCAGTTACAGTAAAACCAAACAAAAACAAAACAAAGATAAAACTAGATAAGAGCATAGATGGAAAGTTGCGTCTACTGAGTCACATTTTTTTGAAAAGTTGCAATTACTGAGTCACTATGGTATAAATTTATATAGACACGAGATTTTATAAGACTTTTGAGGCAACTTTGAGGCAACTTTGAGGACCCCAAAATGAAGGTATACACAAAAATTCAGCGTATTATTTCTCATTCCGAGGTTGATTGCTAAAATGACTGGGCTAATTATTGAGTTTTTTATTTACTTTAGTTGCGACAGTTTTTTTTTTCAAGTTACATTTAAGTTTCAAGAGATATACTATGGAAATTATGCCATGACCATGCTACTACAGATAGAGAGCTATAATGCATCACAAGCACGGTATTAACACTGGATGTATTTTAGCAACTTTGCTTTTGGGACGATTAAGTGAACTTGAATTTTACCACCATATCGAACAACAAGATTTGTAGCCACTACATGAGCCTTTATAGAAGCATCGCTAAATCCATGGAGCTCTACTTCCAAATTCGGTATGTAATTCATCCATCTCGGTACGCTTAATTTTCTGATTTCCAATAGTTTGGCTTTAAATTTTATCTAAATTGAATTGATTTCGATCAGTAACGGTTCATTTCAGTGAAGTTCGTGTAGTGCAACCCTGTTGCATACCCAAAAGTATAGCAATAACTTTAAAATCTTTCAGGAATATTTGCCAGGTACAAGTCTCTGATTTTCGTAGGTTTCTTTCAAGGAAACTGCATAATCCACAAGAATGGAAGGGTATCGATTATTTTAAGGCGAATCTATGATTAATCTCCAAGCTTGTGGGTGCGATTAATGTTGAAAGTTGCATATAGCGTATCGAAATCACCATCAATACTGAAAAACTGCGCAATATCACTATGGCGGATTCGAAAAACGCTATCGTTTGGGTCTTTTGCTAAGAGCATAAGACGCGAGCTAGGAAGTTCTACTTGTGCTTGCGTTAGACCCATGTCTCTAACCAAGTTATTTGGTTTAGGTTGAGTAATTGAAATATTAGGTTGCTGCAGATGAAATGGCCGATTTAGTAATACATTTTTAAACAGCTGTAACTTTTTATAAAGACAATTTGTTTAATAAAAATAAGGACCAATAGATGAACACACTTTTCCCAACGAGATACAAATACATTTATTCCAGTTTTGTAGAAGTCCGAGTTTCTGGTTCGAAGAAACTCCTGGAAGACATTTTTGACAGCAGCATCATTATTAAATCTTTTTCTTGTCAAAAAGTGATCCAAATGTTTAAAGAAATGGTAATCTGTTGGTGAGAGATCTGGTGACTATGGAGGGTGAGGAAGAGTCTCATAGCACAACTCGTTTAATTTTTGGACCGTTGTTCTCGATTTATGAGGTCGTGCGTTATCATGAAGCAGTATCCTTCCATCTCTGATGACAAGACTAGGTCGTTGGACTATCAATTTCTGATGCATTTAATACAGCTTAGCACAGTATTTCTCAGCATTGATGGTTTCGCCAGGTTGCAGGAATGAATAGTGGATAACTCCAGCTACAGACCACCAAACAGTTACCATTATTTTCTTTGGATGAAGGCTTGGTTTCGGCATGTGCCTTGGCGCTTCATCGGCATCTAGCCATTGGGCCGATCGGCGACGATTATCGTATAAAATCCACTTTTTATCACAGGTCACAATTCGGTGCAAGAACGGTTCCTTTTTGTTGCGGGAGAGAAGAGAACTTGAAATCTCCATTCGACACGTCATGTTTTGCTCAGTAAGATCATGCGGAACCCATTTGTCAAGCTTTTTCACTCTTCCAAGTTGTTGCAAGTGGCGGCAAACTGTCAAATTGAAAACGCCTAATTTCTCGGCAAGATCCCTTATGATTTGGCGGGGGTCAGACTCCACTAATGCACGCAGCTCGTCGTTATCGATCGATGGTCCTATTGTATCAGTAGGAATATGTAAGTGGTAGCGCTGCACGGGCATCGAGTTCTGTACGTATATCAACAAGCACTCCATGAGCTAAGACAGCTGTGAAAAGTATATTGTTGATAAGTAGTTATCGCATACTTCTTGATATTACAACTCATTATCATTGGGCGAAAACCTAAACGCCTTCGTTGAATTGCATTCGATAAATGAGCTTGATCAGTGAGAGGATACCACTTGATTGCCAATGACTTGTAATTTGGTCTGAATTCAGGTTGAGCGTAATTTCCATTTCAATTATGTTCGCTGGTAATCCTTCCCAAATTCTTACATCATTGGCAATCCATTTTCGAAAAGGGAACTCTCTGGATCGTTATAATTCCACTATTTCTTATCGTTTGTTGATAGTTTCTTGTTTTTCTTCCCCTCTAGATAATAGATCATCTACATTAAATTCTGTTATGACGGATTGAAACGCATCTGGGTAGATTTATTTTTCATCATCTGCTAATTTCTTTAAAGTACGAAAAGAGCACAAGATCATCGTAGGTCTGCTCTCCATAATATACGCGTATACTTTGCATCATCCTGGATTTGTCGGTACATCTTCGCTATGTCACCCGTAAATACAAATTTATGTTTTCTCCATCTCCTCAAGATTGCCATTAAATTAGAATGTAGTTTAGTGAAATTCCAGAGTTGATTTTTCGGGAGGCGTTGAAATAGGACTAAGCTGCTTGTTGTGCCGCTTTCTTTCCAGAGCGCGTGATATGGCAAACACCGGGATACGCAATGACCTTGATTTTCAATTTCTGAGTGTTTTTCTCGCAGCCGAGCCCCGATAGGGGGAATAGCATGTAGTATATGAATATATGCACGTGCCGCAACTTTCTCGGCTGATGGAAGCCTGAGCTTAACCTCCTCGTAATGGCTGCGGGCAACAACCTTCTAAGCAAGGTTGGCGAGAGGCCGATTACCGCTCCCGTAAAATGCTTCCGAAGCGGTTATCTCGAAACCATCAACAAACCTCGGAAATGGATTGATACTACAACGACGGCCACGCGAACCAAAACGGCTAAACGATTTGAAAATTTTCTCAGGGAACGCTAGATCGCTTTACAGAGGTCGTGCTGTTCAGCAGCTACCCGATAACTGGCAGCATCCAAGAACTTGATCTTTGCGAGTACCAGGTTCCCGCGTAAAGACATCTATAAGGCCACCTGGATATCACCTGATGGAGCCACTCTTAACCAAATTGACCACGTGCAGGCAGATAGATCTCCGCCATTACTCGAGCCTGATGACGGTACGAACGATCGAGGTGGCAACTTAGACTCGGACCAATATCTTGTTTGTATACTTTTTCGAGCGCAAATTGCTTTGCATAGAAGCATTGCATCCGCGAACCAGGTTCGAATCAACCCGGCTGCTTTATGCAATGAAAATACCAGTAACATCTTTAGTCTTGCGTTAGGACTCACCCTCGAAGAGCTCGATGGAGGGAGAGTAAGTTTTGGGGCCAGGATGCCGGGCGTAGATGAGCAGTGGACACGCCTTAAGAAAACTATCATTAGTTCTGCTGACGCCATCTTAGGCAGTAGTTGCAAAGATCGGAGCGACTGGTTTGATGATGAATGTAAACTAGCGACTGAACGTAAGAATGTTGCATACCGGGCAATGCAGCCATATCATAGAACGCGGGCACTTGGGGAGGAATATAAAGAGCTCAGAAAAACAGAGAAGAGACTTCACAGACAGAAGAAAACAGCCTAGGAAAAAGACCTGGTCTGTGAAATGTAAAGAGCTAGAGAGTGAGGTCCGAGCCAAGCGCGGAAGTTCTACCAAATAATCCGAAACATGACGCAGTACACACCACGCTGCACTCACCGTAAGGACGTACAGGGTGGGTTAGGTTAGGTAAGGTTAAAGTGGCTTTCGGTCCACAGAGTTCTGCCCCGGACACACATAAGTACAAGAGAGGCTCGTTGTGATGCCACACTAATTTGTGACTATCTCCTACTCACTGAACTCGGGAAACCATCTGCTTCTCTTGACAAATCGCGTTATCCCTTTTAAATTGACTAGGGACAATTCGGTCAGGTTTGAGAGAAAGGGAGCACCAATTGCCGCCAACCTTCTCCTTGCCAACGCTAGGCACTGACACAAGAAGTGGAGGACGGACTCCTCCTCATCCTCAGAGCCACAACTCCGACAGAAATCGTTAAACTGCACTCCCAATCGTTGTGCATGCCGTCCTATGAGGCAGTGGCCCATAAGAACTCCCACAGTGCAGCGTAGAGCGCTTCGAGTTAAGCCTAAAAGCTGTCTGGTGCGATGCGCATCCATGGATACCCAGGACTGCCTTGCTTTTGCACAGGATGATTCATCTGCCCAGGACCTCCTAGCATCTTCGAGATATTTTTGCCTGATGGCTAATTTGACCGATGTCATCGGTATACCTGTTGAGAGGGAGCAGGAGACTTCCGGTAACAAGGTTCCAAGCATTGCTAGCTCATCAGCCTCACAGTTGTCCTGAAAACCCCTATGTCCAGGTACTCAAATCAATTGAACAACCGAATGTCTCGACAGCTCCCTAAGAGATGCACGGCATTCAGCAACAATCATGGAAACTGTACAAGGACCAGCAAGGGATTTAATAGCCGCTTGGCTATCTGTGAAAATGCCAATATTAACCCCGAATATTCGATTACACAGAAGCCAGTCGATTTGATTACACAGAAGCCTGTAAAATAGCCGCAATCCCCGCCTGAAAGACACTAAAATGGTCTGGTAGACGGAAGGACAGCTTGAGATTCAGCTCATCTGAGTATACACCACTCTCGACTCAATTGTTTAGCTTTGAGCCGTCAGTGTACACATGGATAAGCCCACTTTCGAGGGTGACACCATCACGCCATTCATCCCTACCAGGAATGCGAGTTGTGAACTCCAAATCTAGTAGGCACTGCGGAGAAGTGTAGTCAACACCCGCTGGAGCGGGAACTCCCTCGGCCAAAATCCTCGCATGGCCGACTGCTGTTCTATTCCATGCCGAGGTGCAATTCAGTCTCACAGCAGCAAGAGTGGCTTGCTGTAAGATAAGTAGATTGGTTGGCAGCCAATGAAGTGCCACGAAGAGTGCCTTAGTAGGGGTGGTGCGGACCTCACCAGTTACAAGTAGTGCAGCCATTCTCCGTACTTTTTCAAGCTGCCGTTTGCAGGTAGCCTTAAGAGCCAGTACTCACGTACGGCTTGGAGACTTGGGTGCTCAGCAAAATGCACTCTGACCTCTTAGCTGAGTTCGAGGGGAAAGACTTGCGGAGAATCGTTGGCCCCATACGTGAAGAATGGCGATTCCGGAGACGCTACAACCACGAGTTGTACGCTATCTACCTAGAAGCAAATATAATTACGAAGACAAAGCTTCGTAGACTCCGGTGGGCAGGACACCTAGCTCGAATGAGCGAAGAGAATCCGACTCGGAAAACACTTTGCGGCAGATTTTACGAGAGAAGACAGCGTGGGAGACCTTGCCTGCGCTGGAGGGATGGCGTTGACCAGGACGTTCGGAGTTAGAGGGTGCCCAATTGGATGACAGCGGCTCCCAATCGGGACGCTGCATATAACTCATATCTAAATACCCCTGAATACATTTGCTGAATTTTTTCCTCAATTGCTCGTCTTTTTCTTGAGAGTGCGGTATGATGAGTTTGCAGGAGATAACAGTGCACACTTTGCTTAAATAACTGTGGCTTATAGCCAGTGGGGAAAACCGCAGATGGTAGGCACAACCGTATTGACCTAAATAAGAAAGAATCGTGAAATCTAACGGTACAACTGGCACCGACTAAAAGAGTGTAAAAGTGATCAGTGTAAAAGTGTAATAAAAAGGTAAAAAGTACAAAAGTGATGTAGCACTGATACAAGGAATCAGATTTCAGTTTTCGTTATAACAATGTCCATAGTAATAGCGATAAAGAAGAGAAACGCAACCGTGTAGTAATGGTTTCGTAAAGTACGTACATTACTTGAAGTAATGGTTTCATCGCCAATAAGCTTGAGTGTGCTTAGTTTCTAATAATATAGTGCGGCATGCCGCTGACAATATATGGAAGTTATACTTAAGATTTGGTTTTAAACAGTCCTGTAGGCTAATCAAGTAAATTATTTCTGACCTATCTGAAGGAAACCCAGTAAAAACCATGAATCGGAGTGAAAGTGAAGGAAAGGACATCATTTGGTACCATAGGCGGGCCGTGGCTTAAAATCTGGCAGGGGCCAGGGACTGAAAGGTTCAACACATGCGATGATTTTTTTTTGTTTGTACACGTACTGTTCATACAACTTATATAATTTACTAATACATTATATATTTGTTGATTTATTCTTTATTATTTGCTAATGCATTATCAAGTAAACTTCTTGTTTGTGGATACGTATGAGCTACTACCACATGCATATAATGTGAACGGTAGGTATGAACTACACATGAAGAATCAATGACCACTAAGAAAGAAAGCTTGTATGAATTATCGGGAATAGAATGGAAATAATTAGAAATGTAAGAATATTTTTTCGTTTAAAAGCTAAATATATTTCAACTTATACTTGAAGAAGAGGATAGCTTAGCTTCAAAATATCTTTAAAAAAATTGGAATATATTAAGCTTAGAAGGAAGAAACTGATCTCTTGGTTCAAACATTTGTTACCTAGAAAACCTAGAAAAATCGAAAATAATTTGGCAAGAATAAAAAAAACTGTAACTTATTCTTTTCGAGCCATTTGGTTTGCAGGAATATCTTTGTAGCCCTAACTGCGTGTCCGAGGCTAGATGAAACAGCAAAACCTTTGAAACTAGTGCTTTTTGCTGTTTTCCGTTTTCGCGATCCCCTGATAAATGTGAGAGTCAGACAGTTCTTTTCTGCGAATGACTTAATTTTTTCCCAAACTACATACAAGTCTTCTCGCTAACTTAGTAGTGTTCCATTCACAAGATCTATCCCATCCCTAAGAATTGCGTTTTTAGTTTGGAAATATGTGCTTAACATTTTCGTTCTAAAAAGTGAAAGATGAAAAGATTTACTACAAATTTAGGAATACTGATTGAATGAAAGATCCTCAATGAATAAACTGAGTCGTTGTATTTTCCCTCATTCATTTCTTTCTCTAAAACCTCTTTCATAGTCCCATAGCTATTGATCACATATTTGCAATTGTGAAATCTCATTGACTAACGAGTCGAGCTTAAACTTCTCATTCCACGCCTTGTGTTTAGACCAACTGTCTCTTCAAGCCGCTTTAACAATTCGTGTTGTGATGGCTTCGTAGGTAAAGGAATTCGATGGCATTGAAAAAGGATGTACACGTTTCGATTGTGAAAAATGTGTCCATCAAAACCAGGATAATTTTATGAGCTAGACAGTGTAAAAATGTGGCTGCAGGGTGTTTCATCTTAATTTAGATTTGCAAACTACCTTTTTGTCCTGACATGACACTAGCCCCATCATAAGACTGTCCAACAACAGACAATTCGCTAAGTCCGTAGCTGTCTAACAGGCTCAAAATTATATGTACTAAATACGAGGCATTTCTAGCTCTTGAACAGTCTACAAAGCTTGAGAACCTTTCTTCGACTGCTAGCTCTTTAGCAAATCTGACAACCACGGAGAGTTGTTCCTTCTGTGGACCCTTGTTGCGTCTGCCAAAATGGATATCAATCCGCAATCTTTTATTTCAGCTGTATTGTCCTCGCGAACGGTTTCAGCAATTATTTTCATCAATTCAGTTTGTGTTTTGCTACTACAGTAGTTCGCAGCCTTGTTTTAAATATTAATAATGCACAAAATTCAAAAAAAAAATCACGGTTATCACTGGCACCACTTTCATCATGTCCTCTGAAAGCACGTCTTTGGTGACTGAGACACGTCGTAAGGTCGATAACCTTTTCCAAATAATTTCGGTTCATCTTGACAATATACCAAGATTGTTCAAGCACCATATCATTTACTGTCTTCCAAGCACTATTAGAGTTTTCAGATTGTGCATGAATTTTACTATCCGGATAATTTCTCCAGATCGCGAAGTTTGGTTGAGCTGAAATTTTGGTGTACTTTTGGCGACAATGGAAACTCTATGGAAAATTTCGCATTGTGATAACTTCACACCGAGTCATCAGATCATCACAAAATTTACAAGACTCATCAATGGGCACAAAAAATAAGTTTCTGCCGTTTTCAAATAATGTCTGGGCAACTTGGTAGCTACCATAAGTACGTCAACACAAATCTTTCACACGGCTGTTAGAATAAAACGCAAATAATTGATGAATTCGATACTATATTTATATATTCAAATCTAAACTTGTAAAATTCTCAATCGCACAAAAATCGCACCAAATTATTTATATTTTTAGCACCTGGACATTGCGTTTACGGTATCTCTCGACCAGATAAAATTCATAGGATATACTGGTCTTGAGTAGATACAGGTCTGACAAAAGTTTAATGAATATGATAAAAACCATGTGGCGGCTGTGTCACTATGAAAAAACGCTCGGTGAAATTGAAGTGCTATACCTTTTAACTTCCGATGCAGTTATCAAATTATAATAAAATTCACACACATTTAACCTGAGTGTAAACCAAGTAGGTCATAGTTAGCATAAAAGTGGCAGGGATGCCATTTTTATTCGTGAAATGACTTCGAAAATTGTATTCTACGTTAATTACCTTATTGCCTACCATTTTAATACGACTATGTTTTGTGAAAAACATAATTGCATATAACGCCAGTTTATAAAAGTGTTTTTATCTAAATACCTGTATATTGCCTAGTTGGAATGAACAGATAATCTTAATAAAAAAAAAAGATAATTGGCGAGGTGCTTTTCGTCTTTTTCTTAACGTTTAACTTGTCGAAATTAAATATTGCCGTCCATTTCTCGAAGTAAAACCCATAACATCGTAATTAATACCGCAAATAACACAGTCTCTATGTTATAAGTAGTGTGTATGCTTTGGTATAGGCTTACACTACTGCACTACTCAACTCTTGCTGGAACCACAAACACCTAAGAGGCGAAAACTTAGGTGTCTGCTGTTGGAAATATTTATTTTTCTGGGAGGGGCCAAGCTAGGGTCTGGGGGGGTCCCGGCCCCCCCTGGCCCCCCCTACGGCGCGCCTATGTTTGGTACCCCTGCGTTGATAGTGTGGATGAACAGAACATTTCCATCTGTCAGTGAGAAATGTTAGTAATCCCCCAGTGGAGCATCCACAATGGAAATTATGCTGGCGAAGGTTGATGGTTCGACTCAAGATAGTTAATTGGTTTTGAATTTATAAGTGATGACCTTAGAACCGAAACGAGTGTAATTAGTCGGTAGTCAGAGAGATCATAGGCTTCTCCCTTTTTATACATGGGCTGAACGTGTGGAAGGGAATTATTGAGTTAGTAAACGCGTTATCACCATGAAAATGTGATGGCATGGAAGAATCGGAGAAGTTGTTCTTAATCATTCTTGGGTTGCGAGAATTTTCTGCTTAATGTTTTGGTCAACCGAGGTAAAAGTACTTTGTAATTTATATCTTCAGATCGTGGATTTGCATATATGCTTCCCAATAAATTTTTCAGTCCGTAACTTTTAAATGGCAATCTAACAATAAATATGTCTTTGTTGTCTCGAGTTTTAAGTCTAAGAAGTGAGATTCCTAGAAGTCTTTCTCAAATGATCATATCTGCAATGGTTGATTAAATTCCGACTCTCAAATTTGATGTTGCGAAGTTAACTCATGCTCTGAACTGTGTTCGACCTTGTAACTTTGAAAATTGTCTGCAGCTTTTCTATTTACATGATCCGATATAACCCAGCCAAGCTTTTTGTATTGAGCTATTGGACCAGCGGATAAATTCTGTACTAGTGATGCGCGATTACGAGATATTAAAATCGATTGTTTCGATTGTTCAAATATCTCGAAACATCTCGATTATTTAAGTTGGACTCGATTTTTGCAA
This sequence comes from Nemotelus nigrinus, assembly GCA_947369275.1. Classification (NCBI taxonomy): domain Eukaryota; kingdom Metazoa; phylum Arthropoda; class Insecta; order Diptera; family Stratiomyidae; genus Nemotelus; species Nemotelus nigrinus. The sequence continues at coordinate 141,878,180 of OX376372.1, forward strand.
TCGAGATAATCGAGACAATCGCGCGATTCGAGATAATCGAGACAATCGAGCGATTCGAGATAATCGAGACAATCGAGCGATTCGAGATAATCGGCCGATTCGAGATAATCGAGACAATCGAGCGATTCGAGATAATCGGCCGATTCGAGATAATCGAGCGATTCGAGACAATCGAGGCAATCGAGACAATCGAACATCTCGCAATCGATCATTCGGTCGGTCAAGTCATCGACAATCGGTTGACGGCAATTGAGTGGGCCATAAAGCACGTTTCGTTGGCGCAGCCAATAAAAAAATGTTCAAATATTTCAGCAAAAATATTAAGTGTTATTATTTGATCAAACTGCAATTTTTTGGGAAATATTGATGTATAAAAGGATATGTTTATCTTAAGTTAAAATTAAGATATCTTTAACTCTTTGGTGGCGGTGGGCATGTTAGTGTTTAAGCACACCAGCATACACAGTACGCTTGTAGAACCGCTTGTGAAGAATAGATTTGAATGGATTGGATATACTATTTAGTAGATTTTTTTACGTGTGCATACATATGGAATGTAATGATCAGATATGCATGGAAATTTGTATGGCTAGCATTTATCATGTATAAATGGCTGGTAGTTTTGCTAAAACTATTAAGTCTGATCAAAGTGTATGATCAAATATTATATGAAGTTGAGTTTTGTCATGCTGTTAAGTATGTTAAAATAAAATCTGCTTTTAGATAGTGCAGTTTGAAAGCATAGCATTTATCCAGTATTTTCGTACTTGCGAGTATTTTATTCAAATATTGAAAAAGTTTTTAGGGCAAAAGTACCTGAAATCGGCCAATTTTGGGTTAGAGTGGTTTCGGACATAACGGGCCAAGACCTATTGCTGTGATACAAAGATTTCAGTTTTGTAGGGGAGTAAGGGGTTTTTTGCCATAGTTTGGCAAAAACTGCCTTTACCGCGCTTTCAATGATTGAAAGTGGTCGGGGAGTACAATAGTGATATTTTAAATTGGGCAAAAACGTCGAAATTTTCCAAAATTTTTTTACAATACAAGTCTGGGAAAAAGTGGCCTAGTTTCGAAGATACGGCATAATGCACAGCCGGAGAAAGCCAATCATCGAACCAAAAGGGATCTCAACCTTTTCTTATTTAGCACTTTTAGTGCTACTTTCAGTTTTTCTGGTCGGTTTTCCGGCGGATTTCATTTTGCCATATCTTCGAAACTAGGCCACTTTTTCACAGACTTGTATGGACATTTCGCCCGAAACAGCTCAGAAATGTCCCCGAATTCAAGCTACGCAAAAAAAAAATTTTGGAAAATTTCGACGTTTTTGCCCAATTTTCCCCATAAAAAATTTTTTCATCCTTAAAATATCACTATTGTACTCCCCGACCACTTTCAATCATTGAAAGCGCGGTAAAGGCAGTTTTTGCCAAACTATGGCAAAAAAACCCCTTACTCCCCTACAAAACTGAAATCTTTGTATCACAGCAATAGGTCTTGGCCCGTTATGTCCGAAACCACTCTAACCCAAAATTGGCCGATTTCAGGTACTTTTGCCCTAAAAACTTTTTCAATATTTGAATAAAATACTCGCAAGTACGAAAATACTGGATAAATGATATGCTTTCAAACTGCACTATCTAAAAGCAGATTTTATTTTAACATACTTAACAGCATGACAAAACTCAACTTCATATAATATTTGATCATACACTTTGATCAGACTTGAAAAGGTTCGCTGAGGTGCAGTTCGAATGTATAAACTTGGTCGCACAATAACTGCTAATAATAGTGGCTACTCCTACGCCTGACAATCTTCAAAGTATTGTCGTGGAAGCGAAGTGAGATTTCCTTGTACGAAATTTTATGTAAAATTTGCGTCTCGGAACAATCTCCTCGTACGAAATTCCTTGTACGAAAATTTTTTTGTATATAACTTCTCGTCTTAGAGCAAACTCAACTTTGACGTAGCGAATTTAACCGCCCCTACTAGTCTCGGCGGAGATTTGCTCAAGTTAATGAAAAGAACAATTAGGAAGTTTCTTTCAAAAGTCTTTTTGGTCGCCGACCGATTTTGGCATACCGCAATAGACTGTCCTTTATTGTAAATCATTTCATCTTTTATATCAAATGATAATACAGTTATATCAATTTCAAAAACTGCGCGAATCAAAAATAATTAACTAGTTCCGAGAATTTACCACCGCGAGCAATTAGGGCGCTCTAGTCGCCATCAATGTAGATGACATTTCGGCAAGTGTCGAAACGTCAGTTTTGTTTTGAAGTTACACTACACCCTCTCTCTTTGGGGGAAAAAAAATTTTTTTCTTTTGTATGAAAAGAAAAATTTTTTTTTGTTGAATTTTAATTTTTAGGTTCGCGCATTATAATTTCATATAATTTGATGCTGTTATTCTATATTTCTTTTCTTGATTTTTTTTTTTTTTTTTTGTTTTTTATTTTGACTTAATTTTATCTTATAGTGTACATATTGTTTGATTCTATGACTCAATTAGGATAGTTTACAATAGATATATATATATATATATATTTTTTTTTTACTAATGTTCGAAGAACATTAGTATTAAAATCGATTCGGCCAAAAATTCATATTTCTTTATATATATATATATATATGTACAAAAAATTTCAGTGAGATAATCTCGGGAACGCGCCATCCGATTGAGCTGAAATTTTCAGGATACATTGGTGTATATGCAGAATAGGTCCAGGTCTCTTTAAATGTCAGTTATTGTTAACCTTTTGGCGCCGGCGGCCATTTAAGTTATATTTTTAATATACCTATTATTTCGTGCACAAATAATTTTCGCAAAAATAAAGTTAACGAAATAAATTTCGAACGTGCTTTACATATGAATCGGATAATGTTTTGGAATTTTTTAACCCTATGCGTGCGCTGGTTAACAAAAAAGAGGATGGGAAAATTTGAAAATTTTTAAATTTCGATAACTTTTGACAGAGCTATTCAATCATTACGAAATTTTCAGAACATATTGATATTATTTAGTTGTAGATTTGTGTAGCTTTTAATGAGCGTGCTGGCAACCCTGTAGCTAGGGCAGGCACTGAAAGTGAAAACCTCCAAATCATCGTCTCTCTTGAAAAAATGCCGTTTTTTCAAAAAACAGCCATTCATATGTAAATCTTGTGCTTTGTTTATATAACCAAAAAAAAAAAAAAGTTATGGTATAACGGGCACGCCTGGTAACCCTTGCCCAATTTACCTATATTTTTAGCATCAAAAACTTCTGTTCACGGAAACTCACGATCCGATGAGCAGAATTATTTGAAATTCACAGAATGTATTGGCCTTAAATTAGACCAGGTCTGATAGAAGTGATTTTGAAATGCGGGCGATTCTGTGCCAGTGTTGCCATGTTGAAAAACCACTAAAAAAGATAACTGTTTTTAGCCCTATAAATTCTGATTGAATCGTTCGATTTTGACGAAACTCACACAATTGCTGGACCTTACTTTAAGCCACGTTTGGTAGAAGTTTGGTTGAAAAATTCGGTTGGAGCTGCCAGCTATGATAATTTTGGTGTCTTCATTTTGAAAAAAAAAAAAATTGGAAGTGAAAACATTCAAACCATCGAATATTCAAAAAAATGTCCGTTTCTTACAATAAAACCAATCTGTATATAATTCTTATGTTTTATCTACACGTTCAAAATAAAACTAAATAAATTTAATGTCGGACAAGAACGGTAACCCTCTCCCAGTTAACCTATATTTTTAGCATCAAAAACTTCTGTTCACGGAAACTCACGAACCAATAATCAGATACAGCTAAAATTTACAGAATGCATTGGACTTAAGTAAGACCAGATTTGATAGAAGCGATTTTGAATTGTGGGCAAGTCTGTGCCAGTGGTGCCATCTTGAAAAATTACAAAGAAAAAAAACTGCTTTTTGCCCTATGAAATGTGAATAAGTTACCAGATTTTCATGAAATTGACACAGTAGACACACCTAACTCTAATCTCTGTTTGATGGAAATTTGGTTGAAAAATTTGATTGGTGCTGCCAGCTATGGTAATTTTTGTGTCTTTGGTTTTGAAAATTCGCTCAGGAAAATAAAACTTTTTGCACTATAACTTCCAGTGCAGTCATGAAATCAATACGAATTTCATACAATTAATGAAACCTGTCATAAACATTATTCAGACCAAATTTGGTTGAAAAGCCACTATAGGGTTGCCAGCTATTGTTGGTTTTGTGTTTTATTGTAATATCTTTATTAAGCGGTTTTATCGTAGAATTTTCAAATAATAATGATATTGTAGTGACAATAAACAGCAAATATTAAGCTTTCGATCATTTGAAAAAACTCGCTGCAGGTAACCCTAAATTTCTTTATACTCCTATAACTTCGAATGTAATTAAACAACGTGAAGCAGATTTGATATATTCTTGACTTTGATACTGGCGAAAGGTTGCCAGCACGAGTCGGTTGTGCTACTTTTGTATCAATAAATGCTTACAGTTAGTATACATACCGGAAACATTTACAATGAAAATAAATAACCGATGTTTCAATTCCCTAAGTTCTGCAAATTTTTCGGATCGCAGCCCCGAACACCAACTTCAGTTACAGTGCTGCAGACACTGAGCATTTTCTTCATTGATGTTATATGAGATGCTGCTTTCAAAGTTTGGTGAAATAAGCAACTGATAACGAATATAATTAACAAGTGTTTTTCTTTCATAAACTTTGAAACCCATGCCAGTGGTAATATCTGAAACCTTCTACCATATGAGTTATAATGCATTCTAGAGACCAAAGTAAAACGTGGCATTTGAAACAGTTTGGCCGTAATAAGCAGCACATGTGGTGGAATATGCACTCAAAACCTGCACGATTCTTCTACTGTTCTTCGAACATTAGTGTTTCTAGCGGTTCAGGTGCGCTAGAGTTTTTTGTTATTTAATTCATCATAATTGTTTCTTAAATATAATTTTGAGTACTCACATTTCATTTGTTAATATAACTATATGTATTTTTTCTCGCATAAATTTTTTTTTTTTTTTTTTTTTTGACATGTATACTTATTTTGTTGCTTATTTGCTATTGTTTTACATTAATCTTGTTGTACATATTCAGATACGTTTATCTATTGATTTTAAATTAATGGTGTATATAATTTTAGCAAATTGTTGTGGTATTTCTTACTTTTTCCATTTATTAATATATTGGTATTAACACCATTTCTTTTTAATATTTCATATGGTCCGTGATATGTACTCTGTAATTTTTTCCTGTTAATATTTCTGACTAAAACTAGATCTCCTACTTTGAAATTTGCTGGATTTATAATACTATGAGTATCTAATCTATTTTTTCTTTTCATTTTTACTTTCTCGACCAATTTTCGAGCTAAACTAATGCTATTTTTGAGTCTAATTTTCAGTTCATTAGCAAAATTGTCTAAATTGTTTATTGGTTCGTTTTCTTCTACAATATCGTCGGGCAATTGGGGTAATCTTCCATAGATAAGTTCATATGGAGAATATTGTGTGTCTATATGTGGGGTAGTATTATACGCGAAAGTATAGTACGGTATCCATTTGTCCCATTCATAATCATTAGCAAAATTAAGCAAATATTCGTTTAGCACTCTGTGGTTACGCTCCACAGTGCCGAGTGTTTCGTGATGATATGGTGCTGAGAAAATTTGTTGAATTTTTAATAAATTACAAATGTTTTCCATAAGCTCATTAACGAATTCAGTTCCATTGTCTGATTTCAATATTTTGAAAATACCGTGTTTTAATATTAATTGTTCTACTAATGTTTTGGCAATGGTTTTAGCGTCTTTTGTTTCTATTGGGTAGGCAATAACGTATTTAGATAATTCGCATTGCATTGTAAGGATATATCTATAACCGTTGGATATTCTTAGTGGTCCTACTGTATCTATAGCAATTGTTTCAAATGTATTTTTCGGTGTTTCAGTTGTTTGCTTTTCTTTTATATGTTTTGTTTGTTTATTTTTCGTACAAATTTCACAGTTTTTAATAAATGTTTTTATCATCTTGTTCATATCTTTCCATATAAATTTTTGTTTTAGTTTAAGTAATGTCTTTCTTACACCCAAGTGTCCTCCTATCGGTGTTGTGTGGTAATTATTTATTATTTTGAATTTGATTATTTTATCAGTTATTCGTTTTGGTGGTTTGTATAATATTATTTTTAGGGGCTCTTTATTATTTGTTAGGATACTATTCTGTAGCCGATTGAATTTGTTTTTAAATTCTTCTTTATTTACCATGTTATATATCTCATCTCCTTCTTCTATGTATATTTTCGTAAGATGTCTTCTAGTTGCTTGTGATGTCAGTTTCTCCAATGCTGGAACTAATTCCGATGGATTTTCGCTGCATCGAACTAAGATCTGATTGTCTTCAAACGTAATTTTTGGAATGCTCCCTATTTCGAATTTTAATTTTGCTAGATTTTTTACATCAGCTGGGGAATCGCTGTCCCATATGTAGATTTCGTTAGCCATTTTTAGTTTGCTTACTTTTCTTGTTTGCACTTTTTTAGTGTTTTCTAAGTTTTTTACCATATTTCTCGTAAGGGGTAATACTTTCATTTCTTCGGTAATATTTCTCTGCTTTGGTATCATATCTTTTAACGTATCTGAATTTAATTTGATGCGTGATAATGCATCGGCATTAACATTCATTTTGCCCTTTCGATATATTATATCGAAGTCGTAATCGCATAAATCTAGCCTTATGCGTGTCATCTTTGATGATGGGTTTTTATGTGTAAACAATGATATAAGTGGTCTGTGGTCTGTAATGACCGTAAATTTGTTTCCAAATAGATAAGGTCTAAAAAAATTTATCGCCCAATGGATTGCTAATAATTCTTTTTCGATGATTGGTTTGTTTATTTCATGTTTCACTAGGGTTCTACTTGCGTAGGAAATTGGTAAGTCATGTCCTATTTCGCCTTGTGAGAGTACTGCACCTAATGCATAGTCTGATGCATCGGTTGTGACAATAAATGGTTTATTGAAATCTGGGTACTGTAATATCGGTGCATTCATCAGTTTATTCTTTAGTTTTTCAAATGTTGATTGACATTTTTCTGTCCATAAGAATTTCGTATTCTTTTTTATTAAATCGTTCAGGCATTTTGTGGTTTTGGCGAAGTCTGGGATAAATCGGCGGTAGTAATTCGCGAATGCAACGAATCTTCGGACTTCGTCTGCGTTTAGAGGTACAGGATAGTTTTTAATTGTATTAAATTTTGCAGGGTCTGTACGGACTCCGTCCTTTGTGATTAAGTGTCCCAAATACACTACTTCACTTCTTAAAAAGTTGCATTTTTCAGGGTTGAGTTTGAGGTTGTATTTTTCTAGCCTATCAAATATTTTTATTAGATTGCTATTATGGTGTGCGAGGCTGCAACCAAAGACAATTATGTCATCAACATATAAAAAGGCTGCTGAGTCTAGACCACTCAGAGCTATTGTTAGCATGCGTTGGAAGCTATTGGATGAAATAGTTAGACTGAAAGGTAATCGTCTGAATTGATAATGTCCTTTGTTTGTCGAAAAGGCTGTTAATGGTCTTGATTCTTTTGTCAGTTCGATTTGGTGAAAGGAACTTGTCATGTCAAGAGTGGAGAAGTATTTCGCTCTCCCTAGTCTGTCTAAGACATCTTCCAATCTTGTTAATGGAAACTTATCATTAACAATTTTTTTGTTCAGTGCTCTGAAATCCACTACAAGTCTCCATTTTGTTAGTCCTGACTCACTTTTCTTTGGTGTCAAAAGTAATGGTGAGTTGTATGGGCTCGTGGAGTTTTCGATAATGTTATCATTTAGTAATTGGTTTACTTGTTTATTTATTTCATCAATGTGTGTATGGGGCAATCTATAGTTTTTGATATACGTTGGAGTGTTATCTGTGACGTGTATTTCTTGTTTATAAAAATTATTTGCTGTAAGAGGGTCGTGTTCTAGTTGAAAGATATGCTGATAATGTTGAATTATTTCTAGTATCGATTTTTGTCTTCTGAGTTCAAGTGGTTTATGTTGATATGTTTTAGTAAATCTTTAAATCTCTGCTTATTTCTGATGTCTTTATTCACTGAAGAATTGTTTTTATGTGCTTTGTATCTAGCTAATGGTTCTGTTTCTATTTTAAAGTTTTGAATTACAATGTCCTCTTCGTTAGTGTTAAGTAGTTTTATATGTTTAATGCCTTCTGCTGGTATTATTGTACTACCTATGTAGACTCCCGGTGTGATTTCTTTATTAACTATCACACTGTCTTCTTCAATGTTAAAGTCAACTGGACAAATAAATTCACATCGTGCGGGTATTGTTAATTTATATATTTTGGAATCTGTACTGATTGGTATTGTATAATCTTCACCGTCGATATTAATTGTCAACGTATATGTTTCGTAATCAATTTTTGCCAGTTTCTGTACCAGGAAATCTCTTCCTAGTATTCCATCTGTATGGATAGGGAAATCAGGTTCCACTATTTGGAAAGGGTAGACTATGGGTTTTTCACCAATGTTTAAGTTTAGATTGGCAATGCCTATTGAGTATATTTCCTGGTCTGTTATGCCAGAGAATTTGCATCGTTTGTCTTTGTCTATGCTTTCATCTTCTGAAATTGCATTTATCTTGCAGATTGATATATCTGCTCCTGTATCTATTAATAGTTTCAAATATTTTCTGGATTTTCTACAATATAGAGTAATGTAATTCTTCAATTGTGTATTTAATAAGTATATCTTTTCTATCTGGATCCCGGGGTCAACTTTTATTCCTCGTTGTTGCTGGCCTCCGGGCCGATGGCGTTTCCCTGTATTATGTTTACTCTGTGTTGCCTGTTATTTTCGTAATTCCTATTTGTTCCCCTGTTGTTCCTATTATTTATGTTAGAGGAGTGATATGTGTTCCTGTGCCTTTGATTGGTTACTTCCTCATATCTGGGGTTGTAATTATTTCTATAATTACTTCTGTGATTGTTGTTTTGGTTTGTTGTATTATTTCTGGTATTATAATTGCTTCTATTGGTCCTGTTATTACCTCTGTTATTATTAACATAGTTCTGGCTATAGTTATTATTCCTGTAAGTGTTATTATAATTATTTGATTTATTTCTATTATTATTCAATTGCTGGTTTGTATTATTTCGTCTATTCACGTACATAACGTTTTCTGTTACATTGTTACTTGATTCAAACTCGGTTGCTATCTGAATTGCTTCGATAAATGTTTTGGGTTGAGCCGCAAAAATAGTCGGCTTAAGGGGTTCACTTAACCCATTTTTGAAAATAGTTAGTGCGTAGGAGTCATTTGACTTCTGTATTGCACTTTTTTCTGCGGGAGATGGGTTTTGACCCAAACTACTAATCTGAATTTCGCTTAGTTCATTAATGAGCTCAGATAGTTTTTCGCCGAACTTTTCAACCGTTCCGCGTTGACTTAATTGCGCTAACTGAGTATGAAGTTGCTGTGGACTTTTTTTGTTTTTAAATCTATTTCTGAGAATTTTTTCTAATTCTTGATATGTTTTTATATCTAATGTTAAGATTTGAGTTTTAACTGATGTTCCTAACTTCACATTTCTTGTAAAATTCAGCAAATTGTTTTTGCCTTCTTCATTAAGACTGTCGTTGATTAGACTAACTATTGTTAGAAATGCTTCTAATTCTTTGGGGTTTCCCGTAAAAATTGGAATGGATTTCAACGCTAATTCAATATTGAAATTACTCATCTTGCTATCTACTGAACTTTCTAATTTTTCTAACAGTAGTTCTTTTGCCTCTTTATATTTTCCTATCAATGTTTCTATTAACTCTTGACTACTATCTAAGCTAATTGCTTCTTTTTGTATTTCCTCTACAGTATTTAATTTTTCAATAATGTATTCTCTTTTATATATTCTGTTTGGGGTTTTTTTTAGATTTGTTATTATTTTTGTTATTAGACAAATATTTTCTTCCATTTATAGAGAATTTATCCTGGACCATATGAAATCTTACTGTTTCTTATCTTCAATCTAGAAATTGTACACATTAAAATTGCAATTTGTGATAATTATAATAATTGTACACATTTGAATTTTATTTTCAATTTTGCAATTAAATTCTACTACTGAATCATAGGTGGCGCTTGTGATGCCAAATGCAGCAAAGTAAAAATTTCATAAATAGAGTGAACTTAGGCCTTTTACTACTACACTAGTTGTCAAGAAAAGAAACGTTGTTTTGGTTAGCTTTGTTTTTCATTTGTATTTTATAATTTCATTTTAATACATTTATTTATTGAAATTCATTCTTGTTTTAATTTTAGTGTACGTTTGATCTTATTTTTGCTTCATTTGTGCTCGTAATTCTTCGATTTCTTCATAGAGCCGTTGCTGCTGCTCCCATGGTGGAGGATGTTCGTCATCTTTTGCTATTCGCAATAATGCAGCTATGCGTTTTCTGATGAAAACCTGTCGTCCGCCGCGTTTTTTTCTCTTTGTGTCTACTTTTGGAATCGTAGTTTTCTCTGCTTCTAGTTTTTGTGCTGCTAGGATCGCCGGATGAATTCGAGGCGTCGGTCCACCTTCCTTTGGTAACTTTGATGAATTCGAGGCTGGCAAGGTCGCCATGAAAAGGTTCGCTGAGGTGCAGTTCGAATGTATAAACTTGGTCGCACAATAACTGCTAATAATAGTGGCTACTCCTACGCCTGACAATCTTCAAAGTATTGTCGTGGAAGCGAAGTGAGATTTCCTTGTACGAAATTTTATGTAAAATTTGCGTCTCGGAACAATCTCCTCGTACGAAATTCCTTGTACGAAAATTTTTTTGTATATAACTTCTCGTCTTAGAGCAAACTCAACTTTGACGTAGCGAATTTAACCGCCCCTACTAGTCTCGGCTGAGATTTGCTCAAGTTAATGAAAAGAACAATTAGGAAGTTTCTTTCAAAAGTCTTTTTGGTCGCCGACCGATTTTGGCATACCGCAATAGACTGTCCTTTATTGTAAATCATTTCATCTTTTATATCAAATGATAATACAGTTATATCAATTTCAAAAACTGCGCGAATCAAAAATAATTAACTAGTTCCGAGAATTTACCACCGCGAGCAATTAGGGCGCTCTAGTCGCCATCAATGTAGATGACATTTCGGCAAGTGTCGAAACGTCAGTTTTGTTTTGAAGTTACACTACAGACTTAATAGTTTTAGCAAAACTGCCAGCCATTTATACATGATAAATGCTAGCCATACAAATTTCCATGCATATCTGATCATTACATTCCATATGTATGCGCACGTAAAAAAATCTACTAAATAGTATATCCAATCCATTCAAATCTATTCTTCACAAGCGGTTCTACAAGCGTACTGTGTATACTGGTGTGCTTAAACACTAACATGCCCACCGCCACCAAAGAGTTAAAGATATCTTAATTTTAACTTAAGATAAACATATCCTTTTATACATCAATATTTCCCAAAAAATTGCAGTTTGATCAAATAATAACACTTAATATTTTTGCTGAAATATTTGAACATTTTTTTATTGGCTGCGCCAACGAAACGTGCTTTATGGCCCACTCAATTGCCGTCAACCGATTGTCGATGACTTGACCGACCGAATGATCGATTGCGAGATGTTCGATTGTCTCGATTGCCTCGATTGTCTCGAATCGCTCGATTATCTCGAATCGGCCGATTATCTCGAATCGCTCGATTGTCTCGATTATCTCGAATCGGCCGATTATCTCGAATCGCTCGATTGTCTCGATCATCTCGAATCGCGCGATTGTCTCGATTATCTCGATTGTCTCGATTGTTTTGGCGCATCTATTGCGATTCTCTCGATTACGATTATCTCGATTGTTTTGTGGCGCCGATTGCGATTATCTCGATTGTTAAAATATCTCGCAATCGCCCATCACTATTCTTTACGTCTCTCTTTCTACTACTAAGTTTCCATACTACATCTGTACTTAAAAAATATCAATGTGTACCGGATGATCGGAGAATGGGTCCTCTTATTGTAGGCTCTTGAGCTGTTTTCATTTTAATGTAAGTATTATTCGAGTGGTTATTACATTTTTTAGTTGATCCATACGTGTGCGTCAAAATCGAAAATTTCTCTATTTCTCGTACGAAATTTTAGTGTTACAACTTCTTTAACTTTTATATGTTTTTAACCCTTCTTCAAGCTCGTAGCATGACAAGACCAGTTCATGCTTCCATGGCAACCGAAGCCGTTGCCAAAAGGACTTCCCGCTTTGTAGATTAAAAGTACTCACATTATTTAAATTGTTTTGAGCAATCCTTTTCTAGGCAGTTCAAATATAACCCATTACGCTTAAGGCGCGTACACATACAACCAACGAACGGCCAATTCCAATTTGACCAATTCGTTGATTCTCAACGATTGGCGTTGACTGTGCCGTCTACACAAGAAGCGAATGCCCCAATGGCTTGGGACCGAGGCGTTGGATGCGGTCTGCTTGGAAGATATCGTCGAAAGCCAACATATCGCCCGGCAGAGCGAACGGCAACCAAGGCCAACGCCAAAATTGGATTTTTGTACACACTAAGCCAACCCGGTCTAACGAATACCTTGGCCGTTGGCCTTGGCCCTATGTGTACGCAGCTTAAGAATGTCAAATCTAACGAAAGTTTTTGAATTTGGAACAGTTTATACGCGACACACAATAGTCGTGGTAGTCTGAATCGAATAAATATAACGAATTTCAGAACGATTTTAATATTGCTTGGTTCGATTGAATCCCGAGGCTTCTAGAGCACGAAAGCGATTATGGATGCAATTTCCAAGTTGATCGAAAATTGCTAGATCTGACTTCGATGCCTGTCTTTGTTCCCACAGCTGCCTAGTCTCTTGCGGAAGTCGTTGTGATTGGAAAATGTTTAAATATAATTTCAGCCTCGCACCCTTCCCAAGCTAAATTTCGGATAATGTTACTTTTTCATTTTGATATTGCAGGAAAAGTTTCGAACAACAGTAAATAAATAATTAAGTACTTCTTTTTTTCGGGTCGCTTGTAAACAAATCCTAAAATATGGTTTGCAAGCGACCTGGAATAGAAAAACAATTATTATTTATTGTTCAAAAACTTATCTGCGGCATTCACAAGTGGCAGCTGATCTGCATGCAGTATCCACAAGTAGCAGCTGATTTCCATCACTTATCAGCTGCGGTGCAGTTACCGAGGTCGTTAGTCAGCTAAGCGGCGAAGTATCCATAGTGTATTCTAACGCAAATCGTAAATATTAGAACAAGTCACAATAGTTTGGAAACAAAGGGTGCTTTTTACAAGTGCTGCATTCTGAAACACATTGCTGTCAATTGATAACTGAAATATTTTGTTCAGCGACGAGGCTCATTTCTGGATGTGAGAGAGATGTGGTTTCAAGAAGACGGCGCTACGTGCCACACACCGATCGCAACCATATACTTATTGAAGACGAAATTTGGAAATCGCATTGTCCCGAGAAATTGACCCGTCAATTGGCTACTGAGATCGTGCGATTTGACTCCTTTGTGTTACTTCTTGTGGGGATATGTAAAGTCATTGGTCTACGCTGATAAAGAGGTCTACGTATGTGTTACTTCTTGTGTGGATATGTAAAGTCATTGGTCTACGCTGATAAGATAATTATCGTCACTGACGATAAACGGCCTCAGTTGATCAAAAAGTGGTCGAAAATTGAACCTGTAGAATTGGCTTCTCGAAAGGTATTTCCGGTCATTTCCACGATATCATCTTCAAAAAGTCAATGTAGAGAGCCAAATTTTGCTACAAAAAAAATATAGCAGTCCGACTGATGTTCCTGGTTTTATTCAAGTTTGAAATCGAAACGTAAAAAAAACCATCTTAATAATTTTAGCAACAAATTTTGCATTCATTGAATTTTTATTTTGGTATAAAAGAAAAATAGCAGGTGTGTCTTTTAGTAACTTTTCAGATTAAATCGAAAGCAGAAAAGTCTATCGAATTGTTATTATCCAGAAGGAATTAAAATATTGAAATCTGTGAATACAAGTTTGAATTCAACCAATTGCACTTCATTTAAAGCTAACAAACAAATATATAAAAATGTGACTCCTTGTAAAGTTAAAAATTTAAAATCCTAATCATCTATAGTCCAAAAGCAAAGTATTTTCAATGCTGTTTTTTTTCAGTAAATATCATTATCATTACGAATTCTCTTCTAAATGTCCGGAGCGGATGTGACTTGTTTTGGAAGACCTACAGCAAAATAGGGGGCCCAATTTCACAAGGATGCTGTCTAGTAAAGTTTTAAAAAATGCTTGTCATTTTTTTTATTTCATCACCTAATTTCTTTTCGGGCCTTTTTTTCCATTCTACCGCCACTTGAAACTTAAAATCTTCAATAATCTGTTCATATTGCGACAAATTCACATGCTTTTGAAACGACTCCTGGTTTTGGCTATAAGCAGGTACATAATCACATGCTTTGCGAAATCAAAATCAAGTACGGAACTTGTTTTTGACAAAAGCAATTAAGAAATCGGCTTGTGTCTTTTCTATTGTCGCTCTGAGTAAATTCTGATAATTCAGCTCTACATTTACACTGATTGCGATAGCAATCTATCGGCATAATTGTGTATGGTTTTCGCAAACCCAAACGTATCAGATATGAATTTCAAATAGCACCTATCAAACAAAAGCACCTCAGTGCAATGTGACCGCAATTTCTTGAGTTCAAAATCAGGAACCATAACCACACGATTATGAATGCGATGTGAACACCCTATAAAATTATCACTCCTTAACCAATAATGAATTGATCACTTATAGGTACAAATATTCTAATGAGGCCACTTTATTTTCTTAGAGAATTATTCTTTTTTGCAACATTCGATTTTCGTTTCCCCTTCAAAAAATACGCATATAAAATCGAAGTACTCAGTGAAATCAATGGTGCTCCTTGACCTTGACCTAATCAATACCTATTTCCACTTTTTATTCGAAAGTGGTCAATCACGTTTTAAAACTGCCTTTACGGGTTTGATTAGCATTATCTCTCTGATAAATCAAAGGTGCACGCACAACGGAGCATGTTTTTCTATTCTACATTTCTCATCATATCGATATAATTCACTATACTATTGCGAAATCTCCCAAAATACGACGGAAAAAAATGCTGGCGGTCATATAGAAAATAAGAGCAATTGCAAAAAAGTACACGTTTCCGAGCGACGAATCAACTTATATTCGCCTCCTACTATTTAAAAAAGTGCGGTTTGTTTCAAAAATAGGTCTGTGATTGTTTAAAGCTGGCAAAGTTATTGAAACTTTTAGAAAACTCTTGTGCGATCCTCACAGAGTAAGAATTCATCTATAAATTATAACAAATAGTTCCTTTTATTTGGTTGTGATGACAAGCGATAAAAATTTACAAAGCTGTTGGCAGTATAATTTGTTGGAGAAAATTATCGAACGCTTGGTAATGTGCAACCAGTGTTAACATTTTGCATGACAGCCCTTGCTGGCTCTGTCATTTCGTTATCTTGTAAGGTTTCTAGATATGACTTTTTCTCTTTACAGTAACTAGCGCTGTAAAAAATATTTAGTTTGATAGTTCTCTATACATTTACAATGACAGCGACACAGTGAAATCAACATACGCTATTATTTGGTAAAAGTTGCCTGTCATCTAAGAGTTATGATTAGGTGTTCTGATTTTTGTTGACTCTAGCACGCACATGCAAATCGCATTTTTTTTTGTTTATTGATTTTGAAATGTACCGATTTCAAACTTTATAACGGGGCTAGCAATGACAGTACTTAGTACGGTATCTTGCAATCATAAAATTGATTACCGTGGGTAATTCCGCTCAATACTATCGCTTTTATTAATTGGCGGCATCAAGAATATCTAAGTAAGCTTTTCGTATGCCTGCGAAAAGGAGACCGATGTATCTTAGCTGCCATCTTAGCAGAAAAATTAAAATGGGAAGAACTCGATTGCCGTTCTACAGTATGAAAATAACGAAGCAAAACTTAACATTTTGTATCGATTTTAATCCTACGATACCATTTTTTTAGTATACTTGCTTATTAATCTATATGGAATTACTCATTATAAAATATTAGCAAATCCAAAAAACGAAATTTCGTTCAATACTGGTGATGAACATAAGCGAAAATTTCGTTGGAAGCTTATATCTTATGTAACACATTGAAAAACTATTTCTAACTAGCAATCATCTTTCCCTATCATTGCAGAATCAAATGAAACTGTTAAACATGCAACAATCATGGATGCATATGATGATAAGGTGAGATAGCAATTGAATAGTATTAAAAATAGTACTTACCAAACATTAAAATTTATTAAAGCTAAATCTTTTGATAAAATAAATATTGGGCAGAGAAAACAATTTCAAGGTATTTTAAAGTAAATTTACATACACACCATTTTTATTTATAATATTTTGTTATTTCCTCGGAAAATAAATGTTTATTTATTTATTTATTTATTTACTATTATTCAACAGATCAAGTCCAATTACTGAATATAGAAAATTTAAATACAAATAATTCACTAACGAAAGAATGAAAAAATGAACAAAATAATAATGAGATGATAATGATACAAAATAAAGAACAATAATAAACAAAATCAAAGTGAAAAAGTACAAATTCAAAATAAGAAAAATAGAGAAAAAAAGAAGAAAAGGAAAAACTAAAAAAACTACATTGAAAAAACTACATTGAAAAAACTACATTGAAAAAACTACATTGAAAAAACTACATTGAAAAAACTACAATGAATTAGTAGTAAGCAAAACATTATTTTTTTAAAAAGTTTTAAAGGCATATAATGTCGGCGGAAGAGGACCAAACCGTAAATCATTATGTTGCCTTAGTAATCGCAACAGCGGAGAATGAAAAAAGATATCAGTGCGCGCAAATGGCACACTAAACTCAAAAGTAGAGCGGGTGCCATGCACTGCAACACGGACAGAAACGTGGCTGCTGATGTCGGAATCTACCAACCTATGGAACAATTTGAAGAGTAGGCACTCATCCAGGAAAAGTCTCCGTGATTCGAGGGAAGGAAGATGAAGGAACGACAGACGATCACTGTAAGGACGGTAAGGAAGCTGAAATTTATAAAACAGGGTGCGAGTAAATCTGCGTTGAACCGACTCCAACGCAGTATTCAAGTAGACAAAACGAGGACACCAAACTTGACAGCAATATTCAAGGATACTACGTACAAAGGAGAGGAAAAGGTGTACACAGGTGGAAATGTTAACGAAAGCTTTAGAGGATCTAATAATAAAACCGGATAATTTAGAGGCCCTGGCAGTAATGTAAGAAATATGCTTATCAAATTTGAGCTTCGAATCAAACATTACGCCAAGATCTCTAAAGTTATCAACGACATTAAGAGGATAGCCACAAACAGAGTAGGAGAACATCAAAGTTGAAATTTTCAAAGATAATGACATTTTGTGACATTTCACGATGTTCAAAGTGAGAGCATTGGAAGCACACCAAGTCTGTAGGCTGTTGAGATCGTTTTGTAAAATCATACAGTCGTCTTGTGACTCAATCACTCGAAACATCTTGAAATCATCGGCATACAAAAGACAAGAAGATTGGATTAAAGGAGGGAGATCGTTTATGAACAAAAGAAAGAGAAGAGGACCAAGGATAGACCCTTGCGGAACACCTGATGCAGGATAAAAAGGAATTGAAGAGGAGGAATTAACAGTTACAATACAGGTACGGTCGAGGATGTAAGAGTTAAACCAGGAAAGAAGAGGACCAGCAATGCCATCGAACTTTAACTTTTGAAGAAGGAGGTTATGGTTGACGGAGTCGAAAGCTTTGGAAAAGTCGGTATAAAGTACATCAATCTGCTTTTGATGGTCAAGAGCGGATGCGACCGTGTGTGTGAAGGAAAGAAGGTTGGTTAAGGTAGATTTACCTTTGACAAAACCATGCTGCTCATGCGCGAGAGTAGGCTGGATAAAGGAGTAGACTCGCTTGTAAACCACTTTTTCAAGGATCTTGCTAAAGCAAGGAAGAAGGGAAATAGGACGGTAGTTTGTGATGCAAGTACGATCACCGGCTTTATGTATAGGAAATATGTTGGCAATTTTCCAGCGAGAAGGAAAAGAGCCAGAAGATATACTTAAGTTGAACAAGATAGAAAGAGGGACGCACAGAGACGATGAAAGAGATTTAGCCAGGATATTTGGAATACCGTCGGAACCACTACCGGTATTGGCATCGATATCGTTCAATAGAAGTTCAATTTCAAGAGGGTTCGTTCGAAATGAGTGCAATTCAGGAGAGGATGTGGAGGGAAGATTTAAGGAATTAGAAGAGGATTGTTGTGAGAAAAAAGAGGAAAAGTAAGAAGCAAAAAGCTCACACACTTCTTGTGGAGTGGAGGCAGCTGTATCACCCAAGTGCATACCATTAGGGATACTAGGACACTTTTTCAAAGAACGGATGAATGACCAAAAGGATTTCGGGTGATTGGTTCTAATTGATGCTTCAACGCCATCAATGTAGGAGCGCATCGCCTGTCTGACAACTTCTTTCGCTTTAGAGCGAAGATCCTTATACAAAAGAAGGTCAACAGGTGAAGCTGATCTTTTATACAAGTTACGAGCTGCATTTCTGGCTTCAAGTGCGACTGCAACTTCACTGCTGAACCATGGAGCATTGCTCGGTTTATTAGGACGGTTAGTTGGTGTGAATTGTGGAATGAGGTTTGATAGGAAATTATACAACTTGCACAAAGCATCATCAACGTCAAGGCCACGAAAAAAAGAAAACCAGTTAATTTTATATATTTCAATCGCCATGCCGGTGAAATCAGCCCTGTGAAAGTTGTAACGTATTAAGGATGGGATTTTGTTCCTCATAGAACGAATATTAGAAATTTCCAGAACAAGAGGGGGGTGATGAGAATCAGGAAGAACATAAGGAAAGAGAGCAGCGCTTAACGAAAGTGATGATTTGGGGAGATTGGACAAAACAAGATCCAGAATTCTATTGCTGGCATTCGGTATATTGTTGAGCTGAGAGAGGGAACAAAGTGAGAGAAATGAAGACGTTATTAAAGAAACACTACTAGTCGAGATGATAACCGAATAGTCAACATCCCAATCTAGAGTAGGGAGATTAAAGTCACCACATAGCAGAACGTAAGCGGTGGGAAAATGGCTGTTGAGGTAAGAAGAGAGTTCCGCCAGGAATTGTTCATAAATCGACAGAGGAAGGTTACAGGGGATATATATCGAAGCGACGACTAAGGTTTTGGCAGAAGGTAAGGAGATACGCACAAAAATACATTCAATAGGAGGACAGAAAGGGAAATCACGACAGAGTGTTCCGTTGAGTGCTTTATTTATACCGATGAGGACGCCTCCACCACTGGATTTACCACTAATTAAACGATCCCGGTCCTTGCGGAAAACTGTATAGTCGGGTAAGATTTCTGAACTAAAGATATCATCAGTGAGCCAGGTTTCTGTAAGGCATATTATATCGTCCGCAGCTAAAGTGGCAGAAAGCCTGAACTCATTAGTTTTGGTCCTCAAACCTCGGACATTTTGATAATATATCCTTAATCCTAAGTTCTGGAACTCCCTGCTCCTCTCGGACGAAAATTCCTTCGAGGAATTCTGGTGAATTCCTTAACTAGAACCCCAGGGGGCCAAAAGTCCTTTCGTAGTAGCTCATTAACGCCCGCAGATACTGTGATACGAAACGATGCCACTTCCTGGTTCTGCAAGTTATCCGGTGTCAGTTTTTTGCAGAGAAGAAGTGGTGGCATGTAACCAAGCTTAGTAGCCGCAAAATTCTTGATTGTCTCGGCTGAAGTGTTGTAGTCGATACGGGAAATGAAGACCTGCAACGGCGGGTTCACCACTTTGAAGTGTGGAAGTGCGCTATTAAGCCCACCATGCGCACTGGGTTGGCTAAGAGGAGGACCATGCGTTGCTATGACATCGGTACGAGATCCGGAAGTAGAAGGAATATCATGCGTACTGGGTTGACTAAGAGGAGGACCATGCGTTGCTATGACATCGGTACGAGATCCGGAAGTAGAAGGAATATCTAAAAGTAATAACGGCGAAGTAGGAGGTCGCTCGTGAGGCTGATGCAGTGGCTGTTGATCATTAAGAGTAGTCGGCGGCAATTGAAGTGCAAAAGGTTGCGAAGTTTGGGCACGAGATTTGCACTTATTCCGAGTCATGACTCCAGCAGGAGACTTAGCAGCTTCGGTAGTGTCAATGATTGCACGAGAATGAACAGCAATAGTAGAATTGACTGAATTAACAGGTGCAATTGTGTCAAGCAATGGTTGTAGGCCTTTCAAAGTTAGCTTGACCTTCTCTTCTGCGGCAACAAGTACATTCGTCACATCCGCAAGACACTGTTTAGCGGCAAGTAATTTAGTTACGTAATGTGCCATGGAAGACGAGCGGCAGCAGCTACAGAACCAATACAGACCTGCAGTATCATTAAGCGCATCCCCGATCCGTCCTGAGAGGCCTACGCAACCGACATGGAACGTTTTGCCGCAGAATCCCGAACATATAACGTAAGGCGCACTGTCAGATTTGGTGGTGCAAGGAGTAGCACTACACTGAGACATTGTAGAAGCAACAGAAGATATCTTTCAAACGAAGATTATACACAGCGCAAAGATGGCTGAGAATAAATAAGATATCGAATAGATAGGAAATCGGCGGCCAGATGGCAGGTGTAAGGTTTGAACTTTTATACACAAACCACTATCGCTATTAAAGCAAAGATTCAAATCGGTAAATAGGCAAGTTAACCTAAAACGCAAACCAATTAATGTCACTAGCACTGACGATTCGAAGCGGTAAATTAGCAGAGTTATCCACGAATAAGTCTAAGAATAAGATTCTAACGAAGGCACTGAACCGGCACTAAGAAAGATATCGTAATGTCGCAAAAAGTATTTAAAGGAACACAATCTTTCGATGTAAAGCACGAATAAATAGAAGATATAAAGCAGTCACAGTAGAGAAAACGGTAAATTAGCAGAGTAATTTATAAACAAATCTTAAGAATAAGATTGTGAGGGAGGCACTGAACCGGCACTCAGGGAAACGGTGTATTCACGCAGAAACAACTTTTATAAAAACAATTGAGTTGAGCGCGAAGGAAAAATGATAGTATGATGGATTCAAAGCGAAATGAAAATCGGAGTAAAAATACACGATGTTGACAGTCTCACGGATTTTGAAGGAAATGTTTCCATAAGTAAATAACTTCTTAGGTTTATCGGTGAATAACATAGACAAATAGAAATGTTTTGGTTGCGATACTATTAAATTTTTTTTGTAGCTAAGTGGCTTCGAAGATGTGCAAAATTTCTCATAGTGCATATCTGACTGAGGTGACCATCAGTTCATAGTGCATATCTGACTGATGTGACCAGTTGCAAATTAGAAGATTATTGGTTTTTACTTGCGTAGTTGAGGATATTTTTATTATCTGCGATTTTTATCCAATTCTAATTTCTCGTAGAAGTATATGCATCTGCTCAAAATTTCGCATAGAAGTATATGTATCTGCACCAAATCTTGAATTCTAAGCTGATACGGGAATGTGCGAAAAATTTTGCGCAATGCTTATGAAAGTAATATCATATGGAAGTGCTTTGTTTCATGAGTATTTATGTACCTGTTTCCCCGCTACAGTAAGGATTGTGTCTTTTCCGGGCGTGATTTATCTTTTTCATCGATTTTTCCCAAAAGTGAAACCTTTCGACCAAAATTGTGCTGTACATATTGCTACTGCATTCTCACTTTAAGCTGCATAAATTTGCTTGGCACCTGCCACACATTTTATATGTTATATGATACAAAAAAGCAATAAAAAAATAAAATATTGTTTATTACACTCATTATTAAATGCAATTAATACAGTGGCACAAAAGTGTGAAAGTAAAATCGTTTATTCTGTAACATGCCACTTGTCTTATAATAGAATAGACCATCGTTATAGCGCTGCTCGCTATAGCGCGCACTCGGTTATAGCGAGTGCGCTGTCAGCAACAACACCGATGCCAGCAATGCTATCAACTCGAGTTAGCATATTATTGTCGAGGAAGTAAGTATTGTGTGTGACCGTGCATTTTCTGGTAAAACTAGTAAGCTGGCATTTATCAATGTTGAGATAGAGCTTGTTTATATTGCACCAATGATCAAGTGAATCAAGCTTGGATTGGAGAAAGAGGGCATCCGATTTCGATTCAATGGTCTGATAAAATTTGAGATCGTCTGCATAGGGTAAATGAGGTTTGTCTGCTAAGACGTCAGATATGTCGGAAATAAATATATTAAAAAGAAGTGGGCCAAAATGGCTGCCTTGTGGTACACCAGAGGTAACAGTAACGTTTTTCGATAAAAGTCCTTGAAATTTTACACATTGTGTTCGATCGCGAAGGTAGGAAATCAGCCAGCTGAGTAAAGACCCGGCAAAACCGAATTACTCAAGCTTCAAAATTAAGGTAGAATGGTCAACTTTGTCAAACGCCTTACTGACGTCAGTGTAGACTGGGTCAATTTGGTAACCTTTTTCCATTTTGAAGTGGAACGTCAGAGATTAAGATTGTCAAGTTCGTGGTAGATGAGCTTCCTTTTCTAAACTCATGTTGTTGCTCGTTCAGACGGGAATCAAAAAGCGGAGAAAGTTTATCGTATACTACCTTTTCGAAAAGTTTCAGAATCGAAGATAAAATGGCAATGCCCCTATAATTTCTGATACAGCGTCGATCACCATTCTTGAATGTGGGTGTGACATACGAAAGCTTCCGATAGTGATCTATTTAAGAAAATATGCAAAAAATGCTGGCGGTCATATAGAAAATAAGAGTAATTGAAAAAAAAGTACACATTTCCGAGCGAAAAATCAACTTATATTTGCCTACTACTATTTAAAAACCGCTAGAAAACTAATTTTCGAAGGAACAAATATCATTTTCTGGCAGCTTTTCCTATTACACAAATGATGAAAATGCTCAGTGCTGGCAACATTTATCCAACACAGCAGCAATAAGTCTACCACTACATGCTCGTACTTTTCAGCGATTAAACTATGTCTGGGGTTGCCATCTGAAAAATTTCCAAAACTCGGAAAATTTAAATATCGGTTGCTTATTTTCTTGTAAATGCTTTGCTCATGAATACAAAATGGAAGCATCTGTTTGTGCAATATTTACGAATTGTCTGGTGCTGGCAATCATGTGTTAGCACCAGAGCTGTTTCACGTTGTGTTAAACCCACCCTATGAATTTAGTTTCGATTGAATGGCCGCGCTGTAATTTAAAGGAGTGAATATAATTTTAGGCTTACCAACGTCCAAACTTTTTAAATTTTTGAAACCTAAATATTTGTTGTTAATTGTCATTGCAGGATCATTCCCATTTGGAATGATCTGTGACAACATCGCTCGATCAAGAAATAAAAATAAGTTACGAAATTCATCATAGCTGGCAACTCTTTTCAACGAAATTCCTACAAAACTAGATATGCAACAAGATTCGCTTATCACGCGAATTTCGTTTTGATATCGTTACAGCATCAGAAGTTATAGGGAAAAAATCTTTATTGTCCTGAGAAAATTTACAATATTTATACTAATCTATACTAATTTTTCAACCAAATTTCTATGAAATTTATCTTAGAGTAAGGTTCACCTACTGCGTGAATTTTGTCGAAATCTGGTGGCTAAATCGGAAGCTATAGGCCAAAAACCAGTTTTTTTTCTTAGCGATTTTTCCAAATGGCACCACTGCCCCAGTGTTGCCCGTATTGCAAAATCACTTCTGTCAGACCTGGTCCTAACTAATACCAACATGTCCCGTAAATTTCATATTGATCGTATTATCTGATCGTAAGTTTTCGTGAACAGAAGTTTTGAGTGCTGAAAATAAAGGTAATTGATCACGGGTTGCCGTTCTTGTTTACCGCGGAGTTTTGAAAATGTTTATTTGACTTGGTGGACAAAAGCCAAAATTTATCAATAATTCTAATTAATTTTCACAAATCAAAAATTTTTCGGGGGATTCGATGATTTGAAGGATTTTTTTTCAGGAGCCTGCTGTAGCTACAGAGTTGCCCACACCGTCTCAAAAGCCCATGTGTGTTAAATTCTAGTCTACATCAACACGCTCTGAAAATTTCACGATGATCCATTGCTTTTCTTAAAAGTAATGACAAATTGAAATTTGAAAAAAATCCTTGCCTACTTTTAGGCACTCAGCGCCTACATAAGGTTCAAAATTTCCAAATCTGTATCATAAACAAAATAAAAACATAATAAGTTTTTATTCCTAATACTTTTTTTTTTAACAAAAATTTACACTGCTTGGAAATAAAGGAGTACCTGAAACTTCACTAAAATGCCCGCCGACGCCAAAGGTTTTAAGTCATGGATAACGGAAATTCTAATAACGGAAATTCTAATATATGACATAGCTTATCTCCTCTATTTAACGCTGTTATATACATCTATCTCCTCCAAAAATTTCAGCAATATATATATATATATATATATATATATATATATATATATATATATATATATATATATATATATATACATATATATATCAGCAAAATGATTAAAATGATGAGATGATCTCTGGAGTGGCTGATCCGATTGAGCTGAAATTTTTGGAGGAGATAGATGTATATAACAGGTAGGTCCATGACTTAAACCCTTTGGCGTCGGCGGGCATTTTAGTGAAGTTTCAGGTACTCCTTTATTTCCAAGCAGTGTAAATTTTTGTTTCAAAATATATCTCCTCCTCCCATTTTCAAAACTCCGCGGTAAACAAGAACGGCAACCCGTGATCAATTACCTTTATTTTCAGCACTCAAAACTTCTGTTCACGAAAACTTACGATCAGATAATGCGATCAATATGAAATTTACGGGACATGTTGGTATTAGTTAGGACCAGGTCTGACAGAAGTGATTTTGCAATACGGGCAACACTGGGGTAGTGGTGCCATTTGGAAAAATCGCTAAGAAAAAAAACTGGTTTTTGGCCTATAGCTTCCGATTTAGCCACCAGATTTCGACAAAATTCACGCAGTAGGTGAACCTTACTCTAAGATAAATTTCATAGAAATTTGGTTGAAAAATTAGTATAGATTAGTATAAATATTGTAAATTTTCTCAGGACAATAAAGATTTTTTCCCTATAACTTCTGATGCAGTAACGATATCAAAACGAAATTCGCGTGATAAGCGAATCTTGTTGCATATCTAGTTTTGTAGGAATTTCGTTGAAAAGAGTTGCCAGCTATGATGAATTTCGTAACTTATTTTTATTTCTTGATCGAGCGATGTTGTCACAGATCATTCCAAATGGGAATGATCCTGCAATGACAATTAACAACAAATATTTAGGTTTCAAAAATTTAAAAAGTTTGGACGTTGGTAAGCCTAAAATTATATTCACTCCTTTAAATTACAGCGCGGCCATTCAATCGAAACTAAATTCATAGGGTGGGTTTAACACAACGTGAAACAGCTCTGGTGCTAACACATGATTGCCAGCACCAGACAATTCGTAAATATTGCACAAACAGATGCTTCCATTTTGTATTCATGAGCAAAGCATTTACAAGAAAATAAGCAACCGATATTTAAATTTTCCGAGTTTTGGAAATTTTTCAGATGGCAACCCCAGACATAGTTTAATCGCTGAAAAGTACGAGCATGTAGTGGTAGACTTATT
>OX376372.1:141904195-141937099 GCA_947369275.1 Nemotelus nigrinus
GACTTAGCAACCACAAAAGAAACATGCCGATCAAATTTTAACTTCGGATCAGAGATGATGCCGAGGTCTTTATGTTGATCTACATGCTTCAAAAGACTATCATTCAAAAAATATTCAAAGGAAATGGGATCAGGCTTATTGGAAAAAGACATCACGAAACACTTGGAAACATTAAGATCAAGGAAGTTCGCAGAACACCAATCACTTAAAACAAAAAGATCCGATTGTAACTTACAACAATTATTTTGTGAAGCGACAGCACGGAAAATTTTAAGGTCATCAGCATACAACAGAGAGTCAGACTGAAAGTTACAAGGAAGGTAATTGATAAACAATGTGAAAAGGAGGGGACCAAGAATGGAACCTTGGGGAACACCAGAAGTAGGAAAGAAAGGAGAGGAAGAACAACCATTAAACACAACACGGCAGACGCGATCATGGATGTAAAGGAACTGGAAACACCAAAATGACAGATCTTATTCAACAGCACTCTGTGGTTTACCCTGTCAAATGCTTTCGCGAAGTCAGTGTAAATCAGATCAGCTTAAAGACCATTGTCCAAAGTGCACGCGACGAAGTTAGTGAATTCCACTAAATTCGTAGTCGTTGAACGTCCCTTGATGAAACCATGTTGCTCTACAGAAAATAAGTGACTAAAAGCACCATGAATTCTGTCATGAACAATCCGCCCAAGCAACTTCGGAAAGCAGGACAGGAGGAGTATAGGACGGTAGTTGGCCACATTGCCAATGCCTCCCGATTTTAAAATCGCAAAAACATTGGCAACTTTCCAGGTAGAAGGAAAAACACTAACAGACAAACACAAATTAAATAATATAGACTAAGGCACACATAAGGAAGATACAAGAGACTTAACAAACACATTAGGAATGCCATCTGGGCCGCTGCTTGCTGAGTGATCAAATGAGGATATTAGAATTTCCACCTCCAGAGGATTAGTTATCACAAAATTATCCTGAGAAAACACAGCCGCAGCAGAGCTCCCTGAAGCAAAATCAGGAGAAAAAAATGGAGAAGCAAAGAACTTAGGAAATAAATCACAAGTTTCTTGAGGGATTGAAGCCGAAGTTTCCTCAAAAAAAAAGTGTCAGGAAACCGGTTGCTAGTTTTTAGGGAACGGACATACGACCAGAAAGGTTTCGAGTTATCTGAGGAAAGACTCGCTTCAATATGGGCGAAATATCCACGTTTCGCTTCTTCAACAGTCCTTTTAGCCACTGCTCGCAGAGACCGATAATGCTGAAACGCCTCAACAGATGAACTGCGAAGAAATTCATTACGGGCCTTATTTTTCTCGCTCAAAGCTGTGGATACTGCGACAGAAAACCAAGGAGGACAAGCACCACGACGAGAACGAGACTCAGGCGTAAATCTAGAAACAATGGAATTAAGGAGAGAGTAAAAAGAAGAAACAGCATCATTTATATCAAGCCCACGAAAAAAAGAAAAGCGATTGATAGGGAGGAGTTCAGCAGCAATTAGCTCATAAGCTGCCCTAAAAAAGGTGAAAGACGGCACAGCTATGCTTTTGGTGCGTGGACTAAATCAATGGAAAGGGGGGGATGATGAGGGTCAGGATCAACGTAAGGAAAGGATGATGCGGAAATAGATAAATTAGAAGAAGGAAAATCAGAAAAAATAAGGTCTAACAAACGATTATTGTTAATAGGAATGTAATTAAATTGGGATAAGGAACAAAACGAAAGAAATTATGAGAGGGAAATTGAAAGTGCATTTGTAGAGGAGATGATTAAAGACGAGAGGTCTCATTGAATAGAAGGCAAATTGAAGTCACCACAAACAACAAAAGTAGAATGAAGATAGTAAGACATAATAAAATCAGACAGCTCACTATAAAAACATTCATACGTGGAGAGGGATGCACTACAAGGCAGATGTACAGATACAAGTAATAAACAAACGTTACGTGATAGGGAAAAACGGACAGCAACGCACTCAACAGGATGAGACACCACGAAGCTAGCACAAAATGAACTAGACCTAGACCGTAATTTACGAACGGCAATTAAGGCCAATGACAAACACAGCGGTTTTTGCGAGGCGTTTCCCGAGAGGAAAACCGAGTCGGTATAGTCGTACATTACTTTAGCATTGTGATGATACACACCGCGGTGCGAACCGCCTCTCGGTTTCGGAATCGCGTCGGTTGATGAGAAAAATGACCCACCGACTCGGTTTTCGAGCGTTTTTCGATGAGTTCATTGCTGCGTAGTCCGATCGATATGAAATTTTCTGGATGCATTGATGAATGCATGGGATAGGAGAAGGAAAATCTGATACTCCGACGTAATTTGTAACTGAACCGACTCGATAAACGCTTCTGAAAACTGCTGTGTGTGGCAGCCGACGCGCCAAACCGAAACGTTAAACGCTTCGGTGAAACCGAACTGTCTGTCATTGGCCTAAGACTCCACCACCGTCTGATTTATTCGTTAAATCACGATTGCGATCATGTCTGAACACATTATATTCCGGGGAAATCTAACATAGTGCTTCGGAAAAATTAGGGGAAAGCTGAATTTTGGTATGAACCTTGGTACTGGCGTGTTGAACAAAATGTCAAAAGTCCCCATCGATCCGAGTGCTGCGTCGCTTTTTATGCGGGGTCAAACGTCACCGAAAGTGACCTTTCCTAAATATCTCAGTAACGGTTACGTCTTTAGAAAAACAATGTATGACGGATTATACGGTTACGTCTTTAGAAAAACAATGTATGACGGATATATATATATATATATATATATATATATATATATATATATATATATATATATATATATATATATATATATATATATATATATATATATATATATATATATATATATATATATATATATATATATATATATATATATATATATATATATATATATATATATATATATATATATATATATATATATATATATATATATATATATACATATATAAATCTATATCTAAATCTATATGAGAGTTTTTTCAAAATGGAACTTAATATTCGATGGCTTAACTTAGGGGTTGACGGCAATACAGTTTATGTTCCGGGTGCTGTTCTTGACAGAGAATTATCGTGTGTCCTACACTTGCCACAGACTGCCATATACTCCTAAAAGGGCAAGCTGCCGACTGGTACTGGCGTTTTCGTGAGATGAATTATCCACTTGTGTGGAATAGATTGCGTATAGAATTTTCGGAACGATTTAGTTAATTTAGGTCAGATGTAGATGTGCGGAGGATGCTGGACGGTCGACTGCAGAAACCCGGCGAGCGCTTTCAGGAGTTCTTTGACGCACTCGAGAATATTTCTTTACAATTAAATACCCCTCTATCAGATGTAGATTTTCAATGTGTGGTATTTAGAAATATGGTTCCTGCTCTTAGAGCACATTTAGCTGGAGTGGACTTCACTTCAACTCGAGAGTTAGTCAGACGCTGCTGTCTGGTGGAACCAGAATGGAGACTCTTGGGATTGAATTCAGATCGAGACATGAATCGTCGGACGCATCAAGTGCAGGAGTTGCATTTCGATTCGGAGTACCTTAATAGTGGTCGACTGATTGAACCCACTTTGTTCACTCGTCATCCGTTATGGGACCAGGGATTTACTCCATCGGATCAGTGTTCCTCTTGGTTATCCTAACCTAAAACAAGCTAGTAATAATTCTAGGTATGCTTAAGAAGAATAATCGAAACTTGATTTTGGAAATTATTCGTACTCAGGTTCAAGTACATCAGTCTCTCGGTACTCTTTGGAATTTTTAAGATCCAGACCATCAAATGTTTTGACGAAGCAGGAATTACAAGCCGTGCAACGCATTTAATTATAAAGGTTGTGAAGTAGAGAGTAAAGGGGGGAATACCGAATATGTTGGAATTGTCGCTACCTGGGTCATGGTTTTATGTACTGTTCCGCCTCAATCCAGCGGATATTTTGCTTCGGATGTGGCAATGGAGAGTATTAAAACCTAAATACCCTAGATGTCTGGCGGAAAATTACAGCAGGAATGCGCTTTCAGCGGGGAGGATGCGCATTCCTTTGCCTATTCATTCAACCGGACTCAAGAAGACCGACATAGCCGAATTACAACGGCATCAATAAACACATCCAAATATACAGGTTCTTCTGTTCATTCTCATTCATCTACCAACGCAAAACATGATGTCAGCAAGGCGTTTTAACCGCGCCTGGAGATATTTCGCCTTCGGTGGTTTTTGCGGAAGGCATATCTGGACTCCATTGGGTCCATGCAAAGAGTTAATCGACCATTCGCCACCATTTCCATCAACGATCGACAGCTGACTGGCTTGCTTGACAGTGGAGCAAGTGTAAGCATCCTGGGTGCAGGGGCATTGAAGCTGGTTGCGGAGTTGGGCTTGAGTGTACATTCACTGCCTACTGAAGTTCATACCGCTTCTGGTCAAAAAGTGCCTGTACTTGGGTATTTAAGCACATTGGTGCAATTCAATGAGAAGACGAGACTAATACGCTTCTTAATGTGCCCCAGTTTAATGAATTCGGTTTATCTGGGAATAGATTTCTGGGATGCATTCAAAATTGCACCGCATTGTTCTGCTGTTGAGCTAATTCCTCAGGACTCTAGCTTTCATCAGTTAACTCCAAAGGGCAGGCAACGGCTCGATGAAGTCGTGCGTCAATTTCCATCGTTTAAACAGATGGGGTTGGGCAAAACCAAGTTGTTGTCACACGTGATAGACGCCGGTGATGCTCAACCAATTAAACAGCGGCACTACGCAGTGTCACCAGTAGTGCAGAAATTGATGTACGATGAATTGGACCGTATGTTGTCTTTGGGGGTAATTGTGGAGAGTATGAGTTCCTGGAGCTCTCCAGTCACTATAGCAAGGAAGCCCGGTAAGATGCTGTTATGCTTGGACGCCAGACGGCTGAACGAGGTGACTGTCAAAAATGCGTACCCTTTGCCGTTGATCGAGGGTCTGTGAGCACGTCTGCAGTCCACACGCTTTATAACCAGTTTGGACCTGAAAGATGCCTTTTGACAGATTCCTTTGGACGCAAAATCACGAGAGTAGACGGCGTTTACAGTACCTGGATGCCCCTTGTATCATTTTACTGTCATGTCATTTGGGTTGTGCAATGCTCCACAGACTAAGTGTCGATTGATGCACAAGGTCATTCCTCACGAATTGCATGACCAGGTATTCGTTTATTTGGACGGTTTGCTGATCACAAGTCCAACATTTGATGATCATCTCAAATTACTGTCTATTGTGGCCAATTTGTTACAGCAGGCGAATTTGACCATCAATGTTGAGAAGAGCAAATTCGTGCAAAATGAAATTCGATACCTAGGTTATGTGATAAGTGATGGTGTCCTTAAGACGGATCCTGAAAAGTTTTCCGGCATCATAGCATATCCATGGCCCAAAACGGTAAAGGAGGTAAGAATGTCTGGATGGTAAAGGCCAAATTCTGCTGAAGGGTAAAAGAAGGTTCGTGTGGACTGAGGCTGCTGATAAGGCTTTCGATCGGACGAAGGAACTTTTAGTGTCTGCACCTGTGTTGATCAACCCAAATTTCTCTCGGCATTTTTATATTCAGTGCGATGCGAGTGCAACCGGCATCGGCAGTGTTTTATTCCAAAAAGATGATGACAGTAGAGAGCACCTCATCGCCTTTATATCATCGAAGTTGAATGCTGCACAGCGCAACTATAGCGTCACCGAACTAGAATGCTTGGCTGCGGTGCAAAGTGTCAAAAGGTTGTTTGCTGCCTTTCACCATTATCACATTGTGGTATTCGTAAAACTCTAGAAGTCTTGCGACGCTATTATTACTGGCCAAGGCTGCGTCAAGATGTAATCAGTTATGTCAACAATTCTATTTGCAAGCAAGTTAAGGCTACGAATGCTACAATGAGACCACCTTTGGGTACTGCCAGGATTACTGATCGGCCAATGCAGCGCTTGTTTATTGACTTTATAGGCCCATATCCTCGCTCAAAGTTAGGTAATACCCAGTTGTTGGTGGTACTCGATCATTATATCAAATTCATATGGCTCAAGGCTGTACCCAAGGCAACAGCTGAGTCGATGGTGACATTTTTAATACATGTGTGGAATACGTATATATGTGGAATACGTGTTCTTGACCTTCGGCGTGCCTGAAACAGTTCACACTGACAATGAGGTCCAATTTGTATCCAAACTCTTTTCGGACTTCTTGGCTAAATATGGGGTGAACCATTGTTACACCTTGTACCGAACGGCAACACCGTTCGGTGGAATGACAACGACGACGACGATGGCGGACGTGACGAGATGAAGTCAGTCTCGAACAAGTCTCCGACGAGCCTCGAATGTCTCTAATTGGGTC
This sequence comes from Nemotelus nigrinus, assembly GCA_947369275.1. Lineage (NCBI taxonomy): Eukaryota > Metazoa > Arthropoda > Insecta > Diptera > Stratiomyidae > Nemotelus > Nemotelus nigrinus. The sequence goes on from OX376372.1 coordinate 141,910,578, forward strand.
CAAGCGCGGAGCGAGCAATGGTGCAAGCGAGCAATGTCAGTGCAAGGCGCGTATAATTAAGATGCAATGTAGTGCAATGTATACAAACGAAATAGTGCAATAAAGGCGCGGCGGTAAACCGCCTATCATGTGTTTTATTTCCTCCAAGCCGAGTGTGCACGGATTTGCCACCTTCGGCAACATTATACATTTGGTCCGTGGAGCAGGATCCGCGCCTTGAATAAGTGCCCCTAAAGATAAGAAAAATGCCCGAAAAAACTAAAAAAAGGCCCTAGTAGTGTGCGTTGGTGCGGTTAGAAGTGCGCGAGCAATGCCAAGAGCAAATTAGTGCGAGCAACAAAGTGCAAATTCAGTGCGAATTGAAGCAAAGTGCAAATTCAGTGCAAATTGGACAATAAAATGGGACTGCCTGAGGCTACGTACAGTTGCGACTAAGCCAAAGGTCGAAAGCGGTGAGTACAATAATACAAATGTATAGCAACCTTCGCAGCTACAGCGATATGTAGCAGTGGTGTGTGTGCCTACGCCGAATCCAATGTTGCCTTGCCGACGAGCGAATTCCTGAAATGAGAACAGGAAAATTCGTGCCCAGTATTGACACTGCTGCCACAAAAAATAAAGAATAACGAGCAAATTATGAGCGCCGGCAAGAAACTGTGTGAGCATAGATATGTGCGACGTGAATGCGAATAATGAAAATGCCAGTGTGTGGCATGCATGAGCGATGAGCTAAGAATAACCGCGAGAGCAAATTGAATATGCGCGCGCCATCAGTAATTATATGAAAAGAAACTACGTCAATGTAAAGCATGGGCAAATACACTAACGTGTGTGCGAGAGCTACTAGCGAGAAATCTCGACAAGCGCACAAGTTCCATCAACGCATGTATGCTGGCCGAAGAGGCGAACGGCTTCAAAGCGATACTGAGAAATGTACGCCGCCGGCTTGGAACAATGAATGTATGTACTATGAGCAGAAGAACGACGTTGAAATTGACTAACGTGCAGCGAAATGATATGTGCATGAATACGAGAGCATGAGCAAATGGTGCGAAGTCTAATGGATAGGAGCAAATGATGTTGGTGCGACGGTGCGAATTGAATGAAGACGGAACAAGGGCAGATGACGCCAGATCCAATGTGCGGGATCGTAAAGTGCTAATGTGATGTGGGATATTGATGTAGAGCGTGAAAGAGTATATGTGCAGGTAGAGATGATACGACGGTCGAGCAATGAATGAGCATGGTCGGGCGTAAGTGCAAAGTCGGGCGAAGCGATGCGACGGCGCGAATGATGACTAAGGTAATCGTTGGCGTTGATAGATGAAACGCAAGGCGCGTGCGCGAGGGCGAATTTCGAAAGAGCTATTACGGGCATGGTTGTTATGAAAAGGAAAATAGAGTTGTATGATGTTGAGTATTAAGAGCTAGGGCGATGATCGTATGAGCTAGGGCGATGTGTGCGTGGGCAGAATATTAGGAGCTAAGACAATAAGTATAGGGGCTAGGGCGATATGTGCGTGGGCAGGATATATGAGCGCGAGCATGTGATGAGCTGATGGAAAGGTGCATGAAGAATATAGGGCATAACGGAAAATAGGTGATGGATTGAAATGTGCATGTGCATGTAGATAGATCCAGGCCTGGATATATTAATGCATGAGCAAAAAATAATGTAGTTGCATGGGAAAATTAGAATGTGTGCATGTAGAGGTGATATGTTTAAAGGAAGCACTATAAATCATAGAAAATGAAAATATGTAGGTCATTCTTGATAAGTCGATCATCAGTGAAGGCTCAGATAGGAAAGTAGGAATTTTACAGAAGATTAATATCGTGAAATTAAAAGTGAGTAAATTAAAAATATGTCGGAAGTAGAAAGGAATGCATACGTGGCAAGTATCGAGAGAGCGCAGGTGTTTGCAATGGGCGAAGGGGCTAAGACGGCGACGATTATAAGTGTGCCGGCGCAATTGCAGACGTTAGAGAGCGTGTGGGCATAATTCGAGAAGGCGCATCAAGCGCTCGGGCGAAAAACGGGGCGCGATGTGGCGAGCGAGGAGCAATTGTACGAGTGGTGCGAGTTGTGCTATGTAGAGGCGAAGACGGCGCTGATGACGTTTATTGAGGAAGAGGAGCATGAGGAGCAAGGGGCAGCAGGTGCTACGGTGCGAGCAACAATTGGAGAAAGTGCACAACCGGTAAATACAATGGGGCACATTTGCAGGAGAATTTAAGGAATGGCAAATGTTCCGAGATGAATTTAGGGCAGCGGTGCACGAAAATCCGGATGTCAAGCCGGTATTTAAGCTGCAGTATTTGTTGGCAGCAGTGAAGGGCGAAGCAAAGAGAGTGCTAGGCGATTGGCAGCTAACGGAGGCGAACTATGAAGGGGCATGGCGGAGATTGGCTGAAGTGTACGACGACGAGTACCTCGTAAAACGAGCGCATATAAGGGCGTTTTTCAAGATGCCGATAATGAGCACATCGACGTATGCGGGATTGAGAGGCATCATTGACACAGTAAATGAATCGTTGCGACAGCTGCAGGTGCTAGGAGCGAGCGTGCAAGAATGGGACCCTATCGTGATATATATCATGGTCGACCGATTGGATGTGGCAACAGCGGAGCAATGGGAGCTAGTACGCGCTGGGGGGAGTCCGACGGTGCAAGAATTGTGCGACTTTTTAGAGCGAAGAGCGAGAGCATTAGCGCATGCATCATTGGAAGCATCGTGCAAGGAGCAAGGAGCGAATTGGGCGCATGAAGGAGCGAGACCGACGACAAGTGCGAGAATGACAGGGAAGGCATGCAAATTGTGCATGGGTGACCATCCGCTATATAGATGTACCCGTTTCTTGGCACTGGGAGTAAATGAGCGGCGAACATTCGTGATCGACAATGGGCTGTGCTTCAATTGTTTGAAGCAAGGGCATAGTGCGGAGCGATGCTATGGAGGACCATGTCTGAATTGTCCGGGGCGTATGCACAATAGCGTGATGTGTCCGGTGCGAGCGCAAATAAGTGATACGGTAGGGTGAAAGCGATTTGGTGAGCAAAGTTATGACTACAGTGAAAAGAGAAAATACAAAAACAATGTGCAATACAAAAACAATAATGTGCGGAAAGTGATGAGGTGCGGGCGATCAAGGAGCGGTGCTAATGGTGGAAAATAATGGGCGCGTAGTGCGGAATAAGTTTAAAGACAAAAATAAAGTGCGAAGTGTGCTAGGAGCAAAAGAAAATAAAGTGCAAAGAACATGGCGGAGCAAATTCGATATGTGCAAAGAGCGTGTGGTGCAGAGACAGTGCGAGGGCGGTGCGAAGAGCAAAGTGCGCTTGAAGGTGCGAGATAAAATTAATGGTGCGAAGTATACGAATAGGGGCGAGGTGAGAAAGGGCGTATGGAAAAATGAACGATCGATTGATAGCAAACATTGTAATGTGCGGCAAATAGTGAGAAGACGATTGGGGCGAATAAAATAAAAAGCGAGACAATGACCGAAAAAGTGCAAATAATGACACTTCGCGTAGAAACTGTAAAATGAAGGGGCTAAGTGCTAAAGGTGCGGCGAAAAAGTGTGGGCAGAAAAATATTAAAAGTGCGAGAACAGAGCGTTTGTGCGAAAATATTGAAAGAGAAACAAATGGTGCGAGGTACGTTTCGGTGCTAGCGACGGCAATGGTGCGTTTAAAAATAGGCAATAAAGTGATCGGACCGATAAGTGCGTTGTGCGATTCGGGATCGCAGGTCAACATGATCGCGAGCAAATGCGTGAAAAGACATGAGCTAAAAACAGAAAGTGATGTAGTTGAAATTTGTGCGGTTACGGGTGAGCGAACAATATTAAAGCGAAAAGTAGTGGCCTCGATAAACCCATGGTTCGGTGCGCGCGAACAAATATGGTGCAGTCTGCTAGTAGCGCACGAAGGTTGGCTAATTGTGACGCCATCACAGAAGATCGAATATGATGTGAATAGAGAAGAGCTTGACATGCCGATGGCCGACCCAAGTTATGGGGTACCAGGTGAGATTGAAGTAATATTAGGTGCAAATGTATGGGCAAATCAAATTCCAAAATAATACACAATTAAAATTCTAAAGTTGAAATCAAAATAATTGTATCACGTGGAATAATTGCACGCAGCGCCACCTAGCCGCCAACTTGGGACACTTGTGCTTGGCTAACACATTCCACATCCGAGGCATGATCCATTCTAATTACTGTCTTTGGTATGTCTACAAAAAATCAGAGGCAGTACATTAGCTTAGAACAAATTGATATCCACTCAATCCAAGACAGGTACCTACAGAGCATCCAAAAAAAAGAAACGAAGCTATCTCGTCTCGTAAGCAGCTGGCTGACATGGTTGGGAACACATCTAATGAAAATGGAGCATCTAATGCTAACGTAGATGCGAGGCCTCCAAATGCGGACAAGAAAAAGGGTTTGGACCGATACTTCAACATTGTCAAAAGACGGCGAAGTCCCCACTCGTCTCAAATTGGAAACGAGAAGAAAATTTCTAAGCCCGATGATCAGCAAGCTTCTACCAGTAGGAACTACTACCAACTACTTGCAACCGAAAACGACTCCGAAAGTGCTTCGTTGCCAAAGCAAATTAAGCCACCGCCAATATACCTCAGAGAAAAAACAAGCAATAGCTTAGTCAACATGTTGGTATCAATTGCTGGTAAAAACAACTTTCATGTCACACGGCTAAAACGTGGTCACGTTTCTGAGACCAAAATACAAGTTTGTTCTGAAGAAAAATTCAGGAAGGTGACAAAAGAGTTTGATTCACAGCGTCGTCAATATTATACTTACCAACTAAAAAGTTGTAAAGGATTGTCGGTGGTAATTAAAGGCATAGAACCTGATATTGATGTTGATGAGTTAAAGCAGGAGCTCGAAAGCCTCGGTTTTGCAGTTAAATCTATCACAAATATATTTAATAAATTCAAACAGCCCCAGCCACTGTTCAAAGTGGAACTAGAGCCCGAAGCCAGCAAGCCCAAAAGAGGTGAAACTCACAAAATTTATAGCCTGCGATATATTATGCACCGCAGAATCGCCGTCGAAGAGCCGATCAAACGTAAAGGTCCCGTGCAATGTGCGAATTGTCAAGAATATGGCCACACGAAAACCTATTGCTCACTCTCTAGCGTGTGTGTTATATGTGGCGAGTTTCACGCTACCAAGTCCTGTGACAGGAGTAAACTAGATCCTGCAATTAAAAAATGTAGCAATTGTGGTAACAACCATACTGCAAACTACAGAGGTTGCCCAGTATTCCAATCTCTGAAAGTAAAGTTGTTCCCGCCTCAGAACCACGCTCAACAGCCTCTAAATATTCCAACTAATAGACCAGTCCTCATGCCGGAGACTTTTGCACCTTCATCACTTGTAACTCCTGGTATCAAATATTCCGACGCAATCAAACAAAACGCACATTGTTCTGCTGAAACCACTGCTCAAAGCAGCTCCAACAACGAACTCTCTTCGATTTTGTCAACGCTCTCAGACAACATGAATCGATTCATGACGACGATGAGTAACATGATGCAAGAATTACTTAAAAATCAAAACATGTTGCTCCAATTTCTCATTAACAGCAAATGAACTCATTCAAGATCGCCCCTTGGAACGCGAATGGCATTGTCCAGCATAAAGCGGAAATAACCTGCTTTATATCAACCCACGACATTGATGTGTTCCTCTTATCGGAAACGCACCTCACAGAAAAAAATAACAAATTCGACATCCCAGGCTACATCTTCTACGATACCAAACACCCAGATGGTAAGGCTAGAGGCGGGTCTGCAATACTTATTAAAAAACATCTGCTCCATCATCCTTTGGAAGAACTCAGCGAAAATTACATGCAAGCGACATCCATTTGCCTACGTGAGCAGTCGAGCGAGATTGTAATTTCGTCCATCTACTGTCCACCGAGGCACAACATTTCAAAGGCAGTATTCGAAAGCTTTTTCTCATCACTGGGTACCAAATTCATCGTGGCTGGCGACTTTAACGCGAAACACACGTTTTGGGGATCTCGTCTCATAACACCTAGGGGCAAAGCACTCTTCGATACATTACAAAACTAGGGTTTGAGTCATATCTCAACCGGCCAGCCAACATATTGGCCGTCAGATATCAACAAAATTCCGGACCTCATAGACTTCGATATCTCGAAGGGAATACCTCCAAACTCCGCAAAAACAGAAGTAGTTTTTGATTTGTCCTCAGATCATTCTCCTGTCATCATTACTCTGGATATGTCACCCCACTTCGCTTGCTGATATTAAAAAGATATTTACAAAAGATATTTACAAAAAACCAACTGGAGTGCATTCAGACGATACCTCACCAGCTCAACATCTCTTAGTGCATCTCTCAAATCACCGGATGATGTCAATTCCGCTGTTATCCTTTTCAACGAGCATGTCTTGGAGGCATTCGACCCCGCGACAACTAAAATGGAACTACATTCCTCAACTCGGAAAACAACATAATCTTCATCAATAAAAATCTTAGTACAGAAAAACAGACTGGCACGAAGGAATTGGCAGCTGCACCGGTCTCCCCAAACTAAAACACAACTCAACAAAGCTTCTAGTGAGCTCAGACTGGCACTTGCGAAAGACAACGAGTTAAAGTTCCATTCATTCTTAGAGAGCCTCAGTCCCACTAAAAATGCCGACTATTCATTGTGGAAAGCAGCCAAAAAAATCAACAAACCTACCATCAGAGAAGCCCCAATAAGAACTGTCAACGGGCAATGGGCCAAAAGTGACGCAGAGAAAGCCACCGCCTTCGCAGTTCACCTAGAACAGGTTTTCACACCTTTCACCACTTTCACTCTCCTCCTACCTGACCGACCGCACATTCCAGGTGAGATACAAAAGCTATTCTACCGCTAAACATCGTGTGCATGCTGGTGTACCACAAGGAAGTGTTTTGGGACCGGTACTTTACTCTATATTCACATCTGATCTCCCAATATGCGACAAAACAACGACAGCTACCTTTGCGGATGACGTTGCCATACTATGTACTGATTCAGACCCAGTTACGGTATCCCGTACATTGCAAGGCCACATCTCACTTCTTGAAGAATGGCTAGCGAAATGGAGAATCAGAATGAACGAAACCAAATGCATACACGTTACCTTCACATTGTTAAAACTGACTTGTCCTCAAGTATATTTAAACAATGTACCTATACCTCAAAGTAACGAAGTAAAGTATCTCGGAATGCACCTTGATAGGAGGCTCACCTGGAAACGGAGCGAGCAAGAGCATCCAAGAGCGGCGAGAGCTATATTGAACGATTTTTATATGGACGATTGTCTAACTGGTGCAAGCAATGAACAAGAAGCGATTAATCTGAGCAAGGGCATTGATGGTATACTACGAAGTGCAGGATTCGAGCTAGCAAAATGGGCATCAAACAGCAAACGTGTAGTGCGGAGCATGGGCAATGTAAGAGCGGAGCATGAGATGAGCGAAGAGCAAATGGTGCAGAGCGAGAGCAAAGTGAGCGAAGAATCGACGGAGCTATGCGACGATATAGAAACAAAGGTGCTTGGGCTAAGATGGACTATGGAGCGAGATGCATTAGTATTCCGTATGTGTAAGAGCGACGAAGAGAGAATAATCACGAAAAAGCATATCCTGAGTCAAGTAGCGTAATTATATGACCCGAACGGCTTGTTGGGACCAATCATAGTGCGTGCAAAGATATTGATTCAGAGCATATGGAAGCTAAAGTTAAATTGGGATGAAGAATTGCCAAAAGAAATACAAGATGAATGGCGGCAACTTCGAGATGCGCTGCCGAAGGTGGAGAGAATTTTATTTCCACGGTGGCTAGGAATGAACAAAGGCCACAAAATACAGTTGCATGGGTTCGCTGATGCGTCGACAAAAGCATATGGTGGTGTGTTGGTCGACGACGAATAAGCGGCTACACCAATACAACCATCAAACCGGTCGGCGACAACAAGATCCATACAATACCAGAATGTTTAATGTTAATTTACCTACCCATTTGAATTTCTACACATACATCTAAATTAGGCTTAAGAATTAGTATTGAAACTTGTAAAACCACCAGTTGCTAGTGAGGTTTTGAACTGTGAAGTCAATCAAGTTAAATAAAGGAATAATCACGCGAATTTGATCGTTTCATTTTAATAGTTTGAACTTAGGATGAACGCAACATTTTTTGGTGCCCCGGGTGAGGAATAGTTTGGAAGCAATCAATATCAGTTCAAATTCGACGTTGAGTCTGATTCTTGGGGTAAGTGTGTCCAGTCAGTTCTTTGAAATTCCGTTAGCAATTGATTAAAAGTACAGTTTTCGAAATGAGTGTCGACACCGCGTGTTTGGTAGACCGGCAAAAGACACTCCTTGAGAGTCTTACCAGTACATTTGTCAATTACAAAAAAGACTCCTCTTCTCGGAAGTCGGATGCCTATTACCAGAGACGCCTAGATAGAGTTAATACGCGAGCCCAAGAATTTTGGGAAAACGACAAAACAATTGTTTTGAACAAGTTGCCGAAAGAAGATTCCTACTTTAGCGATAATGTGGCCAACGCCTTCGAAGAATTATACATAGAATGCGTGAGCAGGATAGAAACTGGCTACGCCACAGCTTTCCCTCCCAAGGAATCTGAGAACCATGATTCACACAATTCAACTTCTATCACCTCACAGCGCAATCCATACCCACGCTTGCAAAAACTGAATGTACCTGTTTTCGAGGGAAACTATTCCGCTTGGCCGCATTTTCACGATTTGTATTGTTCTCTTATACATACAAACAATGAACTTTCTAAGGTGGAAAAATTCTGGTATCTTAAGGACAGTCTTCGTGGAGAGCCTCTTGACATGGTCAAACATATGGCTACGACAGAAACCAATTACATTGCCGCCTGGAAACTTCTTCTTGACTACTATGAGAACCCTCGTGAATTATTCAAGGCTCACATGCATTTGTTTTCGTCTCAGCAAAAGATAGCCCATGAAAATGCACACGCCATTCGAAATTTACTAAACGTAGCTCGCGAATGCCGTCAAGCACTAGTTAACTTCAAACTGGATTTGAAACACTGTGACCCAATATTAGTCTACTTTTTGACCCAAAAACTACCAGCAGAAACTATCGGCTTATGGGAGATGAAAATCGGTGGCACCACCGATTTGCCGTCATTCGAGACACTACAAATGTTTCTTGATACACGTATCAAAACACTAGAAGCCATAGCCGAAAACAAGGCTAACTCGCCATCGACATTATCTAAACCCAACAAGTCATACGGTAAACCTAACCATGAGAATCACAGAGTTGTAAAGAATAAATCATTTCACCTCGCAACCAGCATCGGTAATTCAAGCAATCAAAATAAATTCAATTTCCCGTTTTGCATTATATGCAAAGGGAATCATGTATTACGGAAATGTCCACAATTTATGTCTATGTCGACATCAGCACGTCGAGCTGCAATAACCGGACAGTCAGTATGTACCAATTGCCTTGCATACAATCATACAGTCGAACGTTGCAATAGCAAACAAAACTGTCGATGTGGTGAACGCCACCACACACTTATTCACGACCAAGTGAATCCCGTTTATGCAGTTCCAGCGACAACGTCTCCTCCATTTGCTTCACAAGCTCCACTCACAAACACATCTAACCTTCGCTCCTTCGTTACGTGTCTCTCTCAAAAGCAAATATTATTATCAACGGCTGTTGTGCGTGTCAAGGCACTTGATGGAGGTTTCCTAGAATTGCGTGCTCTGATCGATCAAGGTAGCCAAACGTCGTTGATCTCAGAACGAGCAGCCAATTTATTGAAGCTACCGAAATCAAAGGTCAAAGCATTGATTATCGGAGTAGGTGACATCCCTGCTGACACATGCAATTTTATGGTTAATTTACTTATTCACTCACGGATAAACGAGTTTAAAATCGATGTCACAGCTTTTATCATGCCCAAACTAACTAGTACCATACCTAATGAATACGTTCTTAAGTCGGATTGGAACCATATTGCTGGTTTATCGCTGGCTGACCCCAAGTATTTTGAACCGGCCAAAATAGACCTAATTTTGGGAAGTGAAGTGTATTCAGAAGCCATCCTTGATGGATTAAAAAGATCGCCTGGATCACCAACCGCCCAAAATACGCAATTTGGGTGGATATTAATGGGTCAGATCCGCTCCCAGCAAATCGTTCCAGTCCAATTAAAAGCGATGGTCACAAAAGTCGAAGTCAACGATTTGCTTCAAAAGTTTTGGGAAACTGATACTGTTCCAGCAAAACGGGAGATGACACCCGAAGAAAGATGGTGCGAAAAATTTTACGCCGACACACTTACGCGAAACGGGCGTGGCCGCTATATGGTCCGCCTACCATTCAAAAAATATTTGCATACTGATATTGTTCTAGGCAAATCGCGAGATATCGCTATTCGCCAATTCATGCAACTAGAACGTCGATTTATTCGGGATCCTAAACTGTACTTTGAATACAGTAGATGCATCCACGAATATATATCCTCCGGTGAGATGGCTGAAGTTCAGGTTCCTGAGGAAAACCTCATCGAAGATCGCGATGGAATGTTCGTGGATGCTCCCCCAGACTCCAGTTGAGTGGCGGTAGTCGGCTATCCAAAATCAAAACGAGATCATTTATATGAAATTCGTTTCTAGCTTCCAACCACTTCGGACGAGATGATGCATCCACGAATATATATCCTCCGGTGAGATGGACATGGTTCGGGTAAACCTCGAGCGACATCGCCATTTAAAAAATGATAAGGTGTGATTGCGGCTAGGTCTTCTGGATCTGATGTAAATGGGCACAATGGTCGACTATTCAGAATACATTCTATTTCTACTACAAATGTGTTCCATTCTTCGAAGGTATATGTGTTATTTCCACAGACTCTTTTAAGGTGATATTTCAGAGATTTTACACTGGCCTCCCAAATGCCGAAAAATGATGGCCGCACTCGATATGAGGGAAGGATCCCCATTTGTTGTTGCCCTGCTTTAGCCTTGAAACGATAGCAAGTGACACATTTTTGAAGTAGAAAACGTACAGTGTTGCGAGCATTGCAGATCCAAAACGTGCGACGAAGCAATCTCAGGACTAGTTGAGTTCCGCCATGCATTGTCCTCTCGTGATGCTCTCGAATCAATAAGCGTGTAAATTCATTTTTTGATGGCAAAATAATTGGATATTTCTCATTGTAATCCAGCAATGAATTGGCTAGTCGACCTCCTACTCGCATAAGGTTTTTACTGTCAAGAAATGGATTCAAGTTTGACAGCTTACTTTTCGAGGGAATCGAAACTCCTTTAGTAAGTGCTCGTATTTCGTCTGAGAATTCGACATTTTGAATGAACTTTATCCAAAAGTCTCTTGACTCTAGTAAGGCCAGAACAGTGAGGGGGTAATTATATTCGTGATGACGAGCCTTCTTCGCAAGATTTTGGATGAGCGCAGTTATCCGGATTAACAGGTTGTATGATGAAAATCGTTTGAGTAGGTTCTGACGTTCAACATGTCCAATTTGCACTACGTGAATCTTCCGAACACCAAGATCGCCAAAATTCTTAACAGTGATTTTAGATATAGGCCATTGGTCTTGCGACGATCGAAGAAAATCTGGGCCATGCCACCAGAGTCGATGTTCGAGTAATTCACTTGGACTCATTCCGCGACTGGCACAATCGGCTGGATTCTTATCCGTCGCAATATGCTGCCATTGGCTAATAGGAATCAGGTCTCGTATACGACTGACACGATTGGCAATAAAAATGTCCCATCGATTTGGGTCTCCTTTAAGCCAGTGCAGCACAATCTCGGCATCTGTCCAAGCAAATATTTTGGGTCGAATAGGCCAGTGCAAATTTTTGAGAATGTAGCCTATCAGATCGGACAAGAGCACGGCGGCCATCAACTCTAAGCGAGGTATACTATGTGGTTTGATTGGCGATACTTTTGACTTTGACGTTAATGAGCTAGATTTGTAATTCTTACTGTCCATCGAAGAGCGAACATAAACAACACATGCATAGCCCATATTTGAGGCATCACAAAATCCATGAAGCTCTAAAGATTTGACCTTCGGTGATGTCTCAATCCAACGTGGAATTTTGATGTTCGATAAATCTGCTAAATTTCGTACGTACTGGCACCACTGCGAATGAATTGTATGTGGTACTGGATCATCCCAATCTAAATTCTCCGACCAAAGCCTTTGCAGTATAATTTTAGCTGGTAGTATAACTGGTGCAATGAACCCCAACGGGTCGAATAATCTAGCGACAGTAGAGAGAATATTTCGTTTTGTAATAGGAAGATCGAGTTGCCCAGTTACATCAAAATTAAATTTAAACGTAAATTTATCTTCAGTAGGCTGCCAGTAAATGCCTAAAGTTTTAATAGTATGGTCTGCGTCCAATAAGTGTGATACCTGGATTTCTCGCGATGCTTCTGGAACTGCCTCCAATACTTCTTCACAATTACTGACCCATTTCCGCAGCTCAAATCCAGCTTCATCAAATATGTTGAGCAATTCACGTTGTAATTCCAAGGCGGACTGAACATCATCACCTCCAGCAAAGACATCGTCGACAAACACTGAATTAAGTAAAATCGGAGCCGCAAGTGGATATTTTACATGTAGGTCATGCGCCAATTGATGAATAGTACGGATGGCCAAATACGGTGCGCAAGTAGTCCCAAACGTGACTACTTTGCTATAATATTCGCGTAGTGGCTCTGAAGGATCATTTCTCCAAACAATTCGTTGAAATTGAGCATCATCATGATGTACCAGAATTTGCCTAAACATTTGTTTGAGATCCACTTGATATGCAACACGATGAAAACGCCAGTTAATGATTATAGATGGCAATTCGTTATGCAAGGCCGGGCCAGGAAATAGCACGTCGTTAAGTGAATTATGATTTGATGTTTTCCGACTGGCGTCGAACACAATACGCAACTTGGTCGTAGTTGAACTCATTTTCATCACAGCATGATGTGACAAGTAACAGCACTTTATATATGCGAGCAATTTATATGCGAGCAGAAAATGAGCAAGGAGCAATTTCAACAGTGCTAGTAATATCGAGATCACACGTAGCGCCAATTAAAACAACCACGATACCACGACTTGAGCTGAGCGCAGCAGAGCTACTGAGCAAGATGATGAGCAAGGTGCGACAAGAGCTAGAGTGCGATTTCGAGAAATACTTCCTGTGGTGCGATTCGATGGTAGTGCTGCACTGGATGAAGAAGCCACCAGGTGTGTTGAAGCAATATGTGGTAAATAGAGTAGCGTCGATACAAAGTAACACTGAGCTAGGAGCATGGGCGCATATAAGATCATCTGATAATCCAGCTGATCTATTGAGCAGAGGAGCGAAACCAAGTGAGCTAGAGAACAATGAGCTATGGTTGAAAGGGCCGAAATGGCTTTAAAAAAAAGCGGTGCGAAGCTGAATGGCCAAAATCCTTGATGAGCAGTGCAAATACAGAGCAGTTATGAGCGAGTGCAAAGATGCCAAAAATGTGCAAAGTTGTATGATGGTGCGAATAAATGTAGGAGCGGCGTCAATACTAGAGAGAGCGAGCAACCTGTGCAAAGCAATAAATATAACAGCATACGTACTACGATACATACGTAATATACGTAAGAAGGAGCATGAATATAGGCAAGATGTGCTGCCAACGAGCGAAGAGAAAATAGAAGCGCGAAATTTCTGGGTGCAACGAGTGCAAATGAGCTATTATCGTATTGAGCTAGACTACGTCAGAGCAAAGAAACAAACCTTCCCGAGCAAGAACAAGATAGCAGCGTTAAAGCCAATTTTGAACAATGATCATTTACTGCGCGTGGGGGGAAGGATCGGCAGAGCCGAGTGCAGCTACGATGAGCGACACCCTATTATTATACCACCTCAGTCGAGATTGGCGCATTTATTGATGACAAAAGCGCATCAGAAGACTAAGCATGGTGGTGTGCAGCTTATGATGCAATACATAAGACAAGAATATTGAATACCAGGGCTGAGAAGAGCATTGCGGCGAATAGTGCATAATTGTGTGACATGTGCGAGACTAGATGCGCGGATGAGTGAGCAATTAATGGGCGATCTTCCAGAAGAGCGAGTGCGGCTAGGAAGGCCATTTTTACACACGGGCGTGGACTTTGCGGGTCCAATCACGACAATAGCGAGACAGGGCAGAGCAGGGCGCCAAGTTGAAACCAAGAGCTATGTTGCGGTTTTTGTGTGCTTATCGACGAGAGCGGTGCATTTGGATGTGGTTACAAGCTTAGAAATGGATGCATTTGTGGCATGCTTCCGGTGTTTTGTGGGAAGAAGAGGTCGATGCGCAAAACTATGGAGCAATTGAGCGATGCTATGGGCAATGTTATGAGCAAATAGAGCAATTGAGCAATGTTACGAGCAATGTCGTGGGCAAGTAGAGCTGTGCGGTGGTTTTATGAGCAAATTGAGCGGTGCGAGCTACGATGTGCGAGGTGCAAAGCGAGCAAATTGAGCGGTGAGATCAACGATGTGCGAATAGAGCGAATTGAGCGGTGCGATTTACGATGAGCAATGTTATGAGCAAATTGAGCGGTGGGATCTACGATGTGCGAATAAAGCGAATTGAGCGGTGCAATTTACGATGAGTAATGTTATGAGCAAATTGAGCAGTGCGATCTACGATGTGCCAATAGAGCGATGCGAGCTGTGCGAGCAACGAGGTGCGAGGTGCAAGTAGAGCTGTGCGAACGACTACGTGCAAATAGAGCGGTGCTAATTATATTGAACAAATCGAGCAAGGGCGAGTGACTTGAGCAAGATAAAATACAACTGAGCTGAGCTAGTTCGTGCTTTTTGGGGAGTGTACCGAACGGCAACACCGTTCGGTGGAACGACAACGACGACGACGATGGCGGACGTGACGAGATGAAGTCAGTCTCGAACAAGTCTCCGACGAGCCTCGAATGTCTCTAATTGGGTCCAAGCGCGGAGCGAGCAATGGCGCAAGCGAGCAATGTCAGTGCATGGCGCGTATAATTAAGGTGCAATATAGTGCAATGTATACAAACGAAATAGTGCAATAAAGGCGCGGCGGTAAACCGCCTATCATGTGTTTTATTTCCTCCAAGCCGAGTGTGCACGGATGTGCCACCTTCGGCAATATTATACACACCTCTTTATATTCACCCCAAGCTAACGCTTCCGGAAGGGGCAACCAGTCTATTCTCATCGTTATTCGAGCCTACATAGGTCTACGACCATCGGAATTGGGATGCTAACCTGACGGAGTCATGTGCCGTATTTCGTAATGTGGTACATGAGTCTACAGGTTGTTCGCCCCCATTTCCTGATGTTCGGATACCAAACTATCCACCATGGTTCTGAATACGCGCTTTTGAAGTCTTTACAGGCTTTCGAGGATATGGAGGTTGTGACGGTACCAAATTGTGACCGCTTACGCCAGATTCATTGTCAGGTCAAGACCAAAATGACTGAGGCATACATCAAGGGTGTGCAAAGATATAATTTAAGAAGCCTTATAAAAGATTCTCCATCGGTCAGGACGTATGGGTACGTAATCATTCGCTTAGCTGTGCTGTTAACCAGTTAGCTGCTAAACTCGCCCCGAAGTTTATTAAAGCAACGGTCAAGCGTAAAGTGGGGCAGGTCATGTATGAGTTGGTGGATGAAAAAGGAAAGGTGCTGGGAAATTACCACGCTAAAGACATCAAAGCGTGATGACTGAAGATGTTCACAGTCGGAGATCAGCGAGTTGTGCCCGACACTTTGAGTTCTCTCAGGGTCTGGGTCGTCCCCACGAATGTCGCGATCGACATGTTTAATAAAGGCTATTTTTCAAACAAACTGTAGCTCCGACGAAATCTCACTAGATGGCTCAAGTATGAACAAAAGATAAATTTGTACCTTCTAAACGACAGTAGCTCCAAATGACAGTAGCTCCAAACCAGGTAAGTGAATAGGATACCGCTGGTTTGTTTTTATTTTGACTTCAAGACATTCGTGGCGTCGATAATTCGGGTGTTTAGTAAGATAATATCGATTTGGCGCATATAAACGTTTATTGCTCTCGAAGCATATATTTCGACAAATGTTTTCCGTGCCTTCATTACTGTTTGAGCTCGATCAGCCATAATCTTGGATAGATTAACTGACAAGTGAAATTTGACACATAAGAGACACGAGACATTAACGATGTCAAAATCTATGAAGCTTCATCGAATCGGATTTCTTATTACGATATAATTTTGGGAATCGCACAACAGGTAAATACTGCCAGTAAATTCTCACGTTTATGGCATAGTTAGATATGATATTATCAATCCGACATATACTATATATTATCAATCCGTTTCTAATATGTCAAAATAATAATATTTCATGTGAAATCTTGATCCGCAATATTTTATCTACCAAAACTTCTGGAAGTTGCGGAATTTTCTGGTTAGGATCATGTTTCTACGTATTCATTGTCAGTGGATCAAAAGTAGCAGAAACATGCTGATACCAAGCAACACCCACAATCAGCAGGGCCCTGGTTGCTTGGATAACATGAAAATGATTTTTACGATTGGAACTAGCGTAGGAGGGCTAGTGATGCTTTGTTAGAAAATATTTCTGTTTTGAGGGAGAAAGAACGTTTGGTACTTTTATAGCGATCAGTAGGGGAATCAGGTGCCAGCAAGTTTTGCGAAATACCGAAAAATTGGTCAAGAAAACCGCTGTAGTGGATAGGATTGGAAAAAGTGGAGAGTATTCTTTGTCCTACCGTGGTTGAAGTAGGAAGTCGACAGTTTATTTTGGTAACAAAAGAAAAAAGAGAATTCTTTGCCAGGTTTTTGAAGTGGTGAGAAAGTAAAGTTAACGACGAAATTTTGGTTTTTGAGTTTATAAAAGTTTTCTTCGAAAAGTGAAACAAATGAATGGAGCTTATTGTAGAAGAAGGTGGTGAATAAAAGTTGGGGATTAAATTGAGAGTTTCAAGCTGGTATATTCGTATGGAGTTCAAAAGAGACTGAAAAGAGTTAAAATAAAGTTTTGCACTTTGGGCATGATGCATTGTGTGGGAGTCGAGGAGAAACAATATCTGAAGGGCAGGCCAAAAAATAAATCGAGCTTCCGAAATACGTGATGTGACTCAATATTGGAGAGGCGTTATGACTGGCGACGAAATAAAAAAATACTCGTAAATGGTGTGTCAATGACTCAAGATTGGAAAGGTATTGTGGCTGACGACGAAGTAAAGAGCAGTTGGCGAAAACAAAAGGAATCTCAGATAAGTGTTAAAAGATAAGAACCCAATAGTTAATACTTTGGGGAAAAAAACGAAGAATCAGTTAAATTACATACTTATTATGGTCAAAAGTTTATTTAAATTTAGCATTGAAAGTGCAATGATGGTTGAATTGTCTAACCTAGAATAAATTCCTTTGATGAAGATATTTCGGAAGAGTTTGCATCTTCCGATCTAATAAGTAAATAAAATTGTATATGCATATAAAATATTTATTCATGTTTTCATCATAAGATTCAAATACTTACTGAACTTACATTCTAAATACATCGAAAAAGAAAACTTTCTTAGCCTACTTTAATGTATAAATTTGGTATGTAGTAAATAGTGTTGTGTATTGTAATTGTGGATTGTGTTCCCACAACATGAATCGCAGCAGAGTAGATATATTCGTTGTTTAAATATTTGATTTAAATATGTTGAGATTTGGATAATAGAGTAAACAATTTTTTTTGAGGTGGGTTCATTTTGGTAAGTGTGGGTACTATTTTTTCGACATTTATATTAATACTTATATATATATTTACCTACTACTATTATTATTATGTGACGTTGCTTGCTAAGTTTTGTATCTTTTTGTATGATTGGTGTGAATCAACCCCGGCCGGGTTTGGGTATGAATAAACCTCACCCAAATTATTAATTAACTTTTATTTTATTTGCCTTGAGTATTTGAAATTTGTATTTTCTGCTTGAGTTATCATTCAAATTTTATAATTTTGGTTGGATTTTATTTTGATTTTTCTTTAAGTTTCTTTCTCTAGCGAGAATTGTCATTTATAATTTTACTTTCATTTTATTTTGATCATTTTGTGTTAGATTATAAAATAATGATTCTTTAAATTATAAAATAATGATTCTGAAGGATCCTCTTCTCTCCCTTCTTCTTTGTGGTTGTTATTGTTTTGAGGATCTCTAAATTGTTTTAAGTGTTGTGTTGTCTGCGTGCCGTAGCACGCAAAGATCCTTCCGCCCGCCAAACCCACGCCAGGCTGAGCTAATCGGCTGGGCTAAGGCATACCGGGCAAATAAAGGAAGGTCTCTAAACAAATATTTGCTGCACAGACGACAGCTCGACAGAGTTAAGTCAGTCGCAACACTATCAATAGTTATATAGACGTATATAATTGCGTCACCATTGGAATACACCAACCGTTCTTTACCTTGTCAGCCTACATTCAATGAAACAGAACTGCAAAAGACTCGTGATCTGTAACTCAATATTGATGAGACAACAGGTACATATCTTCAACGGCGTCAAATAATCAATTGTAAAAAGAGAAAATGGCTGTCTCGAGATCCTGAGTTGAAAGAGTATTCGTCCAATCAGTAGCACAAAGAACATGTTTAATGCTTTTATAATCAGCATTACGGAAGTCAAATTCAATTGAGTTATTGTAAGTTTTTAAGCATGTGGAATCAGGAGTGGAAAGTTCGACTGACTTTGCTGTATGGTGTAAACTGTTGCAAAAAAGATGCTCAGCGTCACTAGTTGGACTAACCACTACTTCGTCATAAACATTTGTGAAAACAAGATCTAACCAATTACCATTTTGGTTAAGAGTTTGGGAAACCTGCTGCAAAACATTACCATAAAAGGCACTCGGAAGATTCCTTTAGGTAAGATTCCTTTTCATCAAGAACAAAGCATAGATTCGGACGGTTGAAATCTCCCAAAACTATTATTTTGTCTTTTTCGCTAAGTGATTTTGCTAACGAAGATATTGTATCACATAAATAGCTGTAGACGGATTCGTCAGATCTGGACGGGATGTAGACAACAGCGATGTAAACTAATGTTATATTAAAGGAGATCGGAACAATTAAATATTGGAAAAAAGCAGTTGGGGTTGTATCTATGACTTCACTTGAAAGTGTGCTGCTCACAGTAAGTAAGACACCACCTCCTCGCGACTGGCCCGTAGAACAATAATCACGGTCGCTTCTGTAAATATTCCAACTACTATCAAGAATCTCCTGATTCTTATGGGAGGCTTTAAGCCAAGTTTCGGTGATGGCGAGTAAATTAAAATGGCATGATGTGGGGTCAAGGTATAGTTTACTTAGCTTGCCTCTCATACCACCACAATTGTGATAAAAAAGTTTGAGGCTCTTCTGAGTTCGGTTAGGAAAATGTCTAACAGGGTTGACTGATCTTCGAATAGATTCAGGTGTCGTATTGCTACAATTAGAAGAATAATTTATGTTGGTCATAGTAGGAGCTATGTTTGCGGCGGCCTGACTGGAAACCTTGGAAGAGTTTTTATTAACAACGTTAGTACACCTGCTTGAGGGAGAGGATGCTGTGTTAAATGCTGGGGGTATCAGTGCATTATTACAATTATGAGTAAAAGCATTGGAACAGTCAGTTATGGAAGCATTATCTGTTGACACTGGAGACTGTTGGGAAGGAAAGTGGGTAAAGGTGTGACTAGGGATACAATTTTTTATTACAATTTTTTGTTTCTGCTTATTCCTAGTTTTGTCGGTGATGTTTCTCCAAGGGCTGAATGTCATTCCTTTCCAATTGATGTAGCTGTTGTTTCCATTCAAGCACGTAACAAGCCAGGCATATTTTGTCGGGACAAAGACCTTACACCGTCTTGGCTAAAAACGCTGGGATAAAAAAAATTTTCACTTCGTAATCGTTTATGTGAAAATCAGCTTCGAGAATCTTTCCCAACCATTTGTCGTTAGCAGAATAAGAAATCCTTTTCACAAAGAATGCACTTTTGTTTGCTGAAGTCGTTAATTTGGAAGACCTGCTCTTATTGTGAAGAATTTCGTTAGTTTTTTTTTATTTTTTGTAAACGATTCGCCAATCATTTTGGGACCAGAAAGTACCAAACTTGTAAATTAGGGTTTCACAGTTGAGATTTGAAGATTTTTTGTAGATGGAGTTATACTCTCAGCTAGGTTCCTTATAGGTGATGTTGCTTTGTCCTGCGTCCTCATATTCCTGACCGATATGTTGCTATTTTTTTTGGTAGTCAAATGGTAGCATAGGCCACGGGGGCGTCTTCGGGTGTTGGTTACCGAAGAAGCCATTGAAATCCCGAGAAATGCCTGCTGGAAACAACATCTACAGCTCTGCTACTGAATCCTACCTTCGACCTCCTCGAAGATGTGATTATACAATTTCACATCGGGCGGCTGCCGGGAGCCTTCATGACATTTCAGATCATGAATGTTGCCAACAAAGGAGGGCGAGGGCGAGTTTCCCGCGCCTTAAATCGGGAACATTAACCAGACCGGCCCTCCAGGCTGGGGGTTGGGCAATGGGCCAATAACCCGTTCCCGTAAAACTTGACTTATTTAGGAACCTGATACTTCGCCTCGGATACTTGGATTGGATCAACGGAAACGACCACGCAAACGAAATATGGACTACTCTATTGGAACCTGGAACGTGCGAACACTGTACAGACCGGGGGCCATCAAAGCCCTCCTAGAACAGGACACTCTCTACAAAATAAACATTCTCGCTGTCCAGAAAACGAAACTGTTTTTGTGCCGAGATTATGGACATGAGATCGTACACAATCTTCAAAAGCGGGAAATCATCGGGAAGTCACGAATTTGGAGTGGCCTTCATCGTGGACAAAAAAATGAAACCGCTAATAATCGACTTCAAGCCTTTCAACGAAAGATTGTGTGCGATCCGCATTCGTGCAAAGTTTTTTAACGTTTGGCTCATTAACGTTCATGCCCCTACTGAAGATAAGGAGGAGGCAGTGAAAGATAATTTTTATAACCTTCTGGAAAGGTTATATGATTCTCTGCCATCAAATGATGTGAAAATCCTGCTGGGCGACTTCAACGCAAAGGTTGGAAAGGAGGAAACACACTGCCGAACCACCGGCCAATTTAGTCTTCACGACATATGCAACAACAATGGACAACGACTGGTTGACTTTGCGAGTAGCAGAAATCGCGTCGTAAGCTCCACGTGTTTCCCGCATCGTGACATCCATAAAAGGACATGGGCATCCTCCGACGGCCACACCTTTAATCAGATTGATCATATTCTGATTCAAAAAAGGTGGGCCTCCAGTATTTTAGATGTGCGAACCTTCCGTGGAGCCAACTGCGACTCCGACCACTACTTAGTCAAGACTCGATATCGATGTCGAATATCACTATCGTATGAAGCCAGAGCAAGGTCAAGACGCAAGTTCGATGTTGACAAGCTTCGAAACAAAACGATGGAACCCGAGTATAGATCTGCTCTGGAAATGGAACTAGCTTCCACGCCTAATACTACGTCTATCAACGAGGTTTGGACTACTATCAAAAGCGCAGTGAACGCAGCAGCCGAAAAAGTAGTGGGATATACAGCCGGGCAACGCAGAAATGAATGGTTCGACGAGGAATGTCAAGCCGCCTTGGATGAAAAGAATGCGGCCTACAAAATCCACATTAAACGACCGACTAGAGCCAAGAAAGAAAAATATGACGATCTTCGGAGAGTAGCGAATAGAATAATTAGACGTAAGAAACGAAAGCATTTTGACACCATGCTGAATAACATGAATGACAACTTTATGGCTAACAACACTCGACAAGCGTATAAAGTAGTAAGACACTTAAAACAAGGCTTAAAACCACGAACTGGCCTATGCAGGGCTGCCGATGGAAGCATCATAAGTGGCTCAGAACAGGTGAAAGAAAGATGGGCGTCCTATTTCCAGCAACTACTGAACGGAAATGCCCCCGCACCCGACGAATCGCCATCATTAATTGGCACATACCCTGACCGTGCCTCATATCACCCTCCTACATTAGATGAAGTCCAACAGGCCATGGACCGCTTGAAACCCAACAAAGCACCGGGCATCGATGGTATCCCCGCGGAGCTCCTGAAGACAGGCGGGATTTCCGTTTTAAGGGCAATCCATGGATTGGTAACAGGCATCTGGCAACAAGAAACGATGCCGGATGAGTGGCGAAAAAGCGTTATATGTCCCATTCACAAGAAAGTAGATAAACTGCGATGGGAAAACTACCGGGGCATATCACTGCTTTGTACGTCGTACAAGCTCTTGACAAAAATTTTAGAGTTAAGGATTTTCCATCACGCTGAGAAAATTCTTGGTGAATACCAAGGTGGTTTCAGACCTGGAAGATCGACAACTGACCAAATATTTACGGTCAAGCATATTTTGGAAAAATGCTGAGAATTCAACATTGATGTCCATCAAATATTCGTCGACTTCAAACAAGCGTACGACAGCATCAACCGAACTGCATTATATAACATCATGCTGCAGTTCGGAATCCCAGCAAAGTTGGTACGACTGGTGAAAATGACCATGATCGACTCGACGTCACAAGTGCTGATTCAGAATAATATGACCAACTCGTTTTCGACGAATACTAGGCTAAAACCAGGGGGTGGATTAGCTCCGGTACTCTTTAACTTAGCGCTTGAATATGTCATCAGAAAAATTCCCGTTGACACGAGAGGAACTCTATTATTTAAATCGACACAGCTAGTAGCTTACGCTGATGACATCAACATTATGTCACGTTCGTTCAACGACGCCAAGGTATTTGTATTTGTAGCTCTAGACAAAACCGCCAAGGAAGTTGGTCTGCAAATTAACGAACGAAAAACAAAAGTTATGACTCAATCAAGGAAAAGGACGCCAATAAGACAAAACATAACAATAGGGGACTATAACCTTGAAAACGTAGACAACTTCGTGTACCTAGGGACGAACCTCTCGAAGGATTGAAATGAGCTTGACGAAATCAAACGACGGATTCAATTAGCCAATAAGACATTCTTTTCGGTGCTTCCCACTTTGAAATCTCGATGCGTACACAGGAATACGAAGCTTCGCATCTATAAAACAATTATCAGACCTGTGCTATGGTACGGAAGCGAAACCTGGACGCTGACCCAGGCGTCTGAAAAAGCATTGAATACGTTCGAGAGAAGGGTATTGCGAAGGATCCTCGATCCAATACGGGAAGAAGATGGATGGCGAATCCGATACAACTACGAGCTGTATACCATATATGACGAGCCGGAAGTCTCTACCGTCATACGACTGCAAAAACTACAATGGGCTGGCCACGTCGAACGAATGAGCGATAATCGAATCCCCAAACGATCTCTCAAGGGGCGAGCGAGCGGAGCCAGACCAGTCGGTAAGCCACGAAAGCGCTGGGAGGATTCTAAAGATGCTGACAGCAGGTCACTTTTGGGAGCACCGAACTGGAGGACGCGGTCACTGAACCGAGACGAATGGAGGCGAAGAATTAAGGAGGCTAACTCGCGATTCGGGCTGTAGTGCCCCGATGATGATGTTGTTATTTATCTCCAGCGTTGTGTTAAGAAGCTCCTGATGGAGTGTAATCTCGTTCACTAATAAATTTTCGTCTGCATCATTATTTATTGAGGTTTTGCAATGACGGTCTAAATTCTCCAATTTTCTGCTGATATCACCTAATTTTAGTTGTTGCTCAGAAAAAGCGTCTGTGAGTCTGTCGGTTTGCATTTTTAACGTTCGTGAAAAATGTTGAACTTGAAGCTCATGAAGAATTAATGAACACGTCGATTTGATGCCCAGAAGTATCCAATCTGAGAAGTGCCTAGAAGTATTCAATTATTTTAACTTGGAATCTGTGAATATGGTGCCCAGGAGAATGCAATTGCTTAGATTCAGTTTACCATAGACAAAAACCAATCGGTTGGAAAGTTGAATATATTTTATTTTTTTTTTATAAAAAATGCGAGTTAAAATTCGGCGCCGTGTGGATTTGATTTCTTTTTGGACGGATCGCTCAGCGGTTGCCAATGTAACGCTGGTACCAAAACTGATAAGTTATGGGATTATAATATCAGTTTAACCTTTTAATAGCTCGGCCAGTGAAGATAATTTAAAATTTTTATGTATTTATTATATGCATTTGTATTTTATTTAGAATTGTTTCAAATCGAAAGTGCTATTTGATCATTTAAATTGTTTTTAATTGAAATCAAAGCGATTTATTTTTCCCAATATGATGAGACTTACAAAAAGCTGAAGTACTAACGTGGAATCGAGCTCGCACACTAGTGCTCTGGAGCTCGCAACAATGTCAATGACCTTAGCCGGTTTTTTTTCTATGATGATGCCAAGGCTCAGAGGATGCCCTATTATGCTTAAGCACAGCATTGGCGGAAGGAAATTTAAGGAAAGGGAGAAAGGAAGGGTTGAGTTTGCAGGAGATAGCGATGCACGATTCGCTTGAATAATTGTGGAACTATGTCTGATGGTGTAAAGTATTTCTTGCCTCTCTGAAGGAATTCTAAGCATTTCATGGCATTTTTCGCAATTTGAAAAATGTGGCCGGTCCAGCTTAGTTTGCTGGAGATGTTCAAACCTAATAGGTTCAGCGAAGGTGATTCGGAAATACTCACACCATCAACGGAAATAGTGTGGCTAGTAGGAGGAGTGTAAGGCTTGAGCGAAAGACGACAAGATTGGGGTTTGGACGCATTAAACACAACACGGTTCGATGAGCTCCAAGCGATAATGTTTAACAGGTCCCTGTTTAGCGATGCAAACATGCGGTCTCTATTAGCGGAAGTAGCTTTTCCACAATAGTCGGCGACTCTGTCAAAAGAGTATGCGAAGTCGAGGGTGCTGTCATCGGCAAAACTATGAATCGGACTATAAATAAAAAGAAGAGAGCTGGTGAAAGAACAGTACCTTGCGGAACCCCGGCATTGGTGGTGTGGACACAGGATTTGAGTCCATTCAGACCAACTTAAAGGAACGATTTACGAAGGAAACAGCTAAGCGAATTAGCGCCCCGGATCCACCACCGTAGTAAAATGTTTCGACCGAGAGCTTTTTTTGATGCTGCTGAAAAAAACTTAGAGTCCGGCATGTGTAGACAGCAGTAAGTATAAAGTTAATTTAAACTTTGTACCCGAGCCAAACAAAACATTGTTTAGGTAAGGAGTTCAAGCTACTGAAAGTATATGTTCCGCGTTTTAATACGAGCGTGGTCTGAAAAGTTTCCGACCTTAACGTAAAGATGGCAGCACTCGTCAATAAAAGCTAGGGAATATGGTTGTGCATCATTTTGGACGCGCAGTTGTTGTTTGACAATCGTTTGAGTGACTCGATGTGAGTGTTTTTGTGAAAATGGGAAAAATCGAGTATCGAGCTGCCATTAAATATTTGTTTTTGAAAGGCAATACGTCTTCGCAAATCTTAGATAAGTTGGATTCTGTGTACGGGGACTCTGCACCATCATTTACCACAGTGAAATTTTGGGCAGCAGCCATTATACGCCCGAAAAAAAAATACAGCC
The DNA here is from genome assembly GCA_947369275.1 of Nemotelus nigrinus. Taxonomy (NCBI): domain Eukaryota; kingdom Metazoa; phylum Arthropoda; class Insecta; order Diptera; family Stratiomyidae; genus Nemotelus; species Nemotelus nigrinus. The sequence continues at coordinate 141,936,288 of OX376372.1, forward strand.
GAAACAGTGGACTGCGAAGGGGGAAGTGGCTCCAAAAAAAGCAAAAGCAGTTTTATTTCGGCTGGGAAGGTGATGGCGTGTTGTTTTTTTGGGATAGTCATGGATTTATCTTAGTGGATTGCCTCCAAACAGGAAAAACCATTACAGGAGCATACTACGCATCATTACTTGACAAGCTGAAGGCAGAAAGACCATAAAAACGGCCCCATTTGCAGAAAAGAAAATCATTTTTTACCAAGCCATGCACCGTTTTACTCCTCAGCGGTTGCCTTGGGGAAAATCCACGGATTACGGTTTGACCTGCTTGATCATCCTTCTTACTCAACAGATCTAGTATCAAGCGATTTCTTTTTGTTCCTTCATCTAAAAATGGCGCTCGGAAGACAGAGACTTTCTTCAAATGAGGAGGCAATCACCTTCGTGAACAATTATTTTGCAGCAAAAAACGCCGAGTACTATTTGGACGGGTTAAAAAGATGAGAGCATCGCTTGGAGAAGTGGGAGACTATATAAAAAAATAAAATAAATTCAAAGAAAAAATGTCTTGCATCTTTGCTAGGTCGAAAACGTTTCAGAGCATCCTTGTAAAAGAAAATTCAAAAACGCCTTTCACGTCAACCGGAAAACATTCAGCTTTTTCACGGTTCGTGGACTTTTGTCTTTATTCTTAACATGAAAAAAAAATCTCCACCGTCCTCTAAAAGAGAGAACGATGGAGATTGGGCCGCAATAACAATGCACAAATCACCGAATGCTACGTTTTGTGTTAAATTAGTTTTAGTGTTAAATTACATTAAGTTAGTGGTCAGACA
>OX376372.1:141937299-142165167 GCA_947369275.1 Nemotelus nigrinus
CTGCCATGAGAGACAAGTGTACGAATTTTTTTGAACTGGCGCAACAAACGTGGGGATGACCTCGCGATAGATAAGAGTTAAACATACCAGCTACGTGCGGTATGGATGCAGCTAATTAAGCACAAAATAATAATTTACAAGGGGGAGCGTAAACGAACGATGAGAAACAGTAATGTGAAGACATGCCTCAAATACGAATGTCCTGAGTGTGGAATATTCCAAGATGTTTGCCCTTTAAGTCCTCCAGCTCATACGAAACCCGACCAACTGAGCGAACCACTTTCGCTTGCACAAATTTCGGGGCTAATTTGTGCGAAATGTTTGGACGTGAAACACCGTTGTCAGAATGTATAAACTCAGGTACACCAAAAGTGTGAAAGATATCAAGGAGAGATTTAACAACATACTCTGCAGTAGCTTTGGGCATAGCTTTTAACCAAATAAATTTAGTATAGTGATCTCGCACTATGAAGAGTTGGGTATATCCGCTTTTGGAACGTGGATAAGGTCCTAGGAAGTCAATGAAAAGTCGTTGTATCGGCCTATCAGAAACACGTTCTTGACCCAACGGAGAGATGAGAACCGGGGCAGAAACTAAGGTTTGTTTAATCTGCTGTAAGGAATTTTCTGCTACGTCAGTCCATTTAAAAGAAGATTTGCCCTTTAGAAGATCGGTCAACGGTGCCGTTATGGAGGCGAAACGACTGATAAATCTTCGGTACCAGCCGGCCATCCCCATGAATCGCCTTATGTCTCTAGCTGACTTAGGTGTTGGATAGTCAACGATGCTAGAGACTTTGGATGGATCGGTTTTTAGTATTCCATCACTAACTATATAACCCAGATACTTTATTTCTCTCTGGATGAACTTGCTTTTCTCGACATTAATTGTCAAACCAGCAGCTGATAATAGATTAGCAACTGTGGTGAGTAAGTCGATATGTTCGTCAAAAGAGGAACTAGTGATAAGCAAGTCATCCAGATAAACAAAGATCTTGTCATGTAGCTCATGAGGGATTACTTTGAGCATAAGACGACACATGGTCTGTGGAGCGTTGCAAAGACCGAAAGACATAACTTGAAAGTGGTAACTTGAAAATGGTAACTTGAATAACTTGAAAGGACGACCGGGAACCGTGAAGGCTGTTTTCTCCTGAGACTCAGGATTGAGAGGTATCTGCCAAAAGGCGTTCTTCAAATCGAAGCTGGTAATAAACTTAGTGGACCTTAATCGCGCGAGCAGACCGTCTATTAAGGGTAGGGGATAGGCGTCTTTAATAGTGACTTCGTTAAGCCGTCGTGCATCAAGACATAAGCGCACTTTACCAGGTTTACGAACTAAAGTGACTGGAGCGCTCCAAGAACTCTTACTCTCACAAATAACCTCTAACGAGAGCATACGATCCAGTTCTTGGTACAATAAGTCTTGCATGACTGGAGAAATAGCGTAATGCCTTTGCTTAACGGGTTTAGCGGATCCAGTGTCTATGTGGTGCGAAACCAAATGCGTCTTTCCAAGACCAAGTTTATTGAAAGACGGGTATTGGTCAATTACTTTCTGTAATTGGTGCTCTTGGTCAGCTGATATTTGATGAACTATCGAAGAATCCTCAGGAGAGGCAGAAGGAATGGTTTCAAGAAGGGCACCTACAGTAGGCATTTGCACTGGTGCTATGTTGAAGGTGTTCCAGAAGTCGATCCCGAGATATAGCTTGTTAGCTAACGAAGGGACAACTAGAAACCGTTAAGGTTTTAATTCGGAACCGTACCGAACTGGAACATAAATATATCCGAGGACAGATTCAGGCTGTCCAGACGTAGTTTGAATGTTAGCCTTCACAGTGTGTAGTGTTAGATTTAATTTATTAATTAAATCCAACGAACCCTGACCTAACACACTGACGCTAGTTCCACTATCCATCAAACCTGTAAGTTTGTTGTTATTGACGTAAATGTCACAACATGGACGAGAATCATTAGGAACCTTGTCAGAAATCATAGAGCTAACTGCTAATCGACGTAAGGCACGTTTAGCGCGAATATATAAAATTGAACGCAAACGTCGACGAAAGCTTTTAAGAGAAATGCTAAATGTATTTGGCTGAATAACAGAAGGATCAACTATTGTTGATAAATTACCATAGACGAAAAATTTGTGTGAAGAAGGAGTAACAGAGTCAGTCTGAGTAGCGATGTCTAAGGACTGAATGAGATCCGATGCAAATTCAGAAGTACATGATAAAGATGAATCGAAAAATCTCACATTTAGTGGCGACGATGGAATTCGGGATCGATGTTGGTGGCTGCTTCCTCGGTGGAAGGCCTCGTTCGACTGGATTGGTGGGGACTGTTGGGTAAATTGGGAGTATTTCGATTCTCCAGATTCGAAACACCCCGGTGGAGGTTTCCCCAAGGGTTGCAATGTGGACAGCGCACTTTAAGCGTTCCAGCTTTTCCACACCCAAAACAAAAGATACCTTTGACTGGTGTTGGACACTTCGAAAAAGAGTGACCCAATTCCTTACAATTCCAACAAACTCGTAGTTCGGAACGTGGAAAAGGGGATTGCGGCGTGAAAGCCTCCACTGAATTGTCGAGATAGTTTGTGGATGAATTGTCCAACTCGTGAACGAAGTGGCTAGGTCGCTGAGGAACGTGAATTCTCTCAGGTTTGTTTAGGTTCCATACAGATTCTACCGACACACAGCATTGAACCAGTTCCTGCGTGTTTGCGAAATAACGACCAGCGAAGTGGTCGCGAAGTCTTCGACTCAAATTTCGGTAGACTGTATGCTGAAAATCTATATCGGACATGCCCTGACAAATATCGATATCGACACTGGAAGAAGAGAAACGGTTCAAAAATGAAGTGGTGAGTGAATTCCAAGTTAGGCTGTGAGAGTGCCTCTCGTGGTACTTCCGAAACCACTTGAGTGCTGATCCTTTCAGGAAAATGTGAAAAGAATGTGCTAGATCCTCTAGCGAAATGTTTTGAGTGTCAGCCATAACTTTGACTCGATACAAAAAGGACTGCGCACTAAAACTAGATTTAGTGCCGTCAAAGTAAATGCCCCATTTGGATATGGGCAATGCTAAAACAGAATGATTTGAAAAGCGTCTAGGTGCTCGAAAATTAGAATTTTGTGCTTGATCGTGCGAGAGTGTATGTGAATTTATTGAATGACTGGGTGCCGAACCAGTAGGTGTAGTAGGTAAATTATTAGCATGATCGCGATTAAAGGGAGATATGGTATGAGTTGAACCCTGACTATTAAAAGCGAAAGTCAGTCGCTGAACTACGTTAACTAGGCTATCTAATAAAGAAGACGGATTGGAGTGAGTTATAGCTGCTGCTGTCGAACGTGGTGCGGATAAGTGAGGAGGTGAAGCTATTATTTCAGCGGTATCAAGAGGATCGCGCAACTGATCATCCACGAACGGATTGGTGCTGTTTAGATTCGACAATATGGATCGCGGCGCTTGCTCCGGAGCCTGGGAAGAAATTCCCGTATCCCGAGACTCTACGGAGGTGCGTACAGCATTTGTAGCCCCATTAGGGGTAGAAGAACCACGAAGGGAAAAAGAGGGTTGACAAGTATTTATATTTGGATTATTAACGTTGTGATTGGCCATAATGAAATAATTGAATTATTTTTTTAATGATCTACAAAAAGGTAATTAATTACGAAATTGACCGTTATTATGAGGGTGTTATGAACCGAATTCTACAAGAATGTAAAACGCGCCAAAAAGGTGTATAAATGTGTGTGTGTGTGTGTGTGTGTGTGTGTAAGAGAGAGAGTGTGTGTGTGTGAATTAATTGTGTTTGAATATTTTACAAAAAGTTTACAAAAAAAATTTCTTAAAAACTGCCTTAAAGGTAATATGCTTAATTGGGATTCTATATATGTCGCTTTGCGATTGTTTAAAAAACTTTTGTGACTAATGCTTAATTTTAAGTGTAAGCAAACTTAAGAGATATCAAATTTTTTAATTCGTACTGTATTGGAATAATTACTTTAATTTTGCAGTTCAATCAAAACTGTTGATTTTTTTTAGAAAGTTTAATCAGAACTTTTAATTTGATTTTAATTTGCAGTTTAATCAAAACTGTTGATTTCTTTGTTAGAAAGTTAAATCAGAACTTTTATTTTTAAACGAGCAGTCAAACAGTGCTGTGCGTGTGATCTCCCGGAACCAAGGCGCGCGAAAGCGGGAACGGACACGACTCTCGGACACGTAGCGATTAACGATGTGGAAAGAAGGACGGATGAAGATAGAAGAAGTTGTATTTGTGTGGTCGTCCACTATTCTGTTCATGTCTCGAAACTTAACAAGTCGAAAATCCATAAACAGAAGCGAACGACAACACAAATGTTCGGAAAAATGGAGTTTGTTCCAGGCAAAACCGATCTTTGAGCCACAACTCAAAACCCACAAGAGGCGATAGTAGTCAAAAATCCGGTATACAACCTCCGCGTGCTCAAAACCCCCGAAAAGGCGACACCGCGATGTTTACCAGGAACAAACTCACTAGAAACGGAAGACAAAGACTGAAATTGAGATGAAGAGAGAATAGTACGAACTGTTGGGCGCCAGCTGCGGTGGCGAACCCTCGACACTAAAATAACCGAAAACTGAACTGACCATATAGGCGAAACGGATATGAAACACGGATGCAAAACGGATATGCGCATTGCACTCAGTGATGAAGATGGATTAACGGATTACTAAAAAGAGCCCATTACGGCAATTGTTATATTTTTGGCTCCTCGTTTATGAGCACAATAATTTTTCGATACGCGAAACTACAACATACGATATCAATACACGATACGATATACTAAACACGAAAAACACAAAGATACTAAAAAAAAACAAAGCTTGGGCGCCATCTGTTATGTTACTGCGATATGGCGTCTGGCAGAAGGCCAAACCGAACCAAAATCCTGCCGAGGATTCGCTACCGCAGCGCTATACATTACCGCATGATGGCGGTAGAATTTCCAAATTTTTTTTAGAACCCCGACTAGGTCACCGGCGGGAAAGACCTAATGAAGAAAGAATGACCATGTCCGCGTCCGAGTGACACGTCACTCCCGCACCCGCACACTCCACGAAAAATCACACGCACCATCACTATTCTAATTAGTTAAACATTTCGTGAAATATTTGTAAAAATGAACAAAATATATTTCTTTCTCTGTTTTGTTTGAAAGTAGTACTGGACATTTTTAGTTCTTTGTCAATATATAAAACTATTTTTCGTTTTCTTATAATTAATTGCATTTTTATTCCTTATTCCTGTTTTTCTTCTCAATTACTAATTTAGCTTTTCTGTTATTCACTGCTTAATTCCATAATTCAACTGCTTACTCAAACTCTTTTGCCATACAGAAAACCATAATTCCAAATAATTTTTTTTTTCTTTAATATTTTCGACTGTATCTAACCTTCTTTAAATGTTAATTATATTATTCTTTGATTTTAGATTTTCTTACTTTTTCACTTATTTTATCATTCATCAATTTTTCTTTTCTTTTATTTTTCTTATTTGATTTTTATACAATCATCAATATAACTTAATGAGGTTTAATCTAATAGTCTGTGGAAATCAAACGTTTTCTCGCGCATTGCAACTGAATAAAACAACTGGTTTGTTGTCCGAAAATGAATTGCATTGTTTATTAGATCGTTCCTTAATTTATAGCAAAATTTTGTTTACATAGTCACTTAAATTCTATTTACTTAAATGTACTCACTTATTCTAATTCCCACGAAATATGCATAATTTACATTTCTGTGGGAAAAGACATCGCTGTGTCTGTACAACCTATCTTGTATCTAATGGTGTCATTATGACATGAGATTGACCATGAGACGTGCATGGTTGACCGTGAAACGGGCATGGTTGACCATGAGACGATCACAGCAGATGTGTGTGACTTTTGATAACATGTTGAGTAGGAATAGCATAATGCAGGCACTCATGGTGTCATGTTCGAATGTGCATGGAAAATGTTCTATGATTATACACTTGCGTGTAATATGTCTAGGCATGCATTGTAATGATGGGGTAAAATAATATTTATAAAATGTGTGATTAATGTGGCTTTTAACACTCCCGCGCCTTGAACTCTCATAGAGATTCAATGTCAGGTCCTCCCTTGAGCTTAAAATTGGATCGTCTCGGAGCGGGCTGTGGTGGTTTGTTCCTTCGTTTTATTATTATTACTAATGTTCGAAGAACATTAGTATTAAAATCGATTCGGCCAAAAATTCATATTTCTATATATATATATATATATATATATATATATATATATATATATATATATATATATATATATATATATATATATATATATATATATGTACAAAAAATTTCAGTGAGATAATCTCGGGAACGCGCCATTCGATTGAGCTGAAACTTTCAGGATACATTGGTGTATATGCAGAATAGGTCCAGGTCTCTTTAAATGTCAGTTATTGTAAACCTTTTCGCGCCGGCGGGCATTTAAGTGATATTTTTAATATACCTATTATTTCGTGCACAAATGATTTTCGCAAAAATAAAGTTAATAAAATAAATTTCTAATGTGTTTTACATATGAATCGGATAATGCTTTGGAATTTTTTAACCCTATGTGTGCGCTGGGTGCCTAAAAAGAGGACGGGAAAATTTGAAAATTTTTAAATTTCGATAACTTTTGACAGAGCTATTCAATCATTACCAAATTTTCAGGACATATTGATATTATTTAGTTGTAGATTTATGTGGCTTTTTATGAGCGTGCTGGCAACCCTGTAGCTAGGGCAGGCACTGAAAGTGAAAACCTCCAAATCATCGTCTCTCTTGAAAAAATGCCGTTTCTTCAAAAATAAGCCTTTCATATGTAAATCTTGTGCTTTGTTTACATAACCAAAAAAAAAAAAAAGATATGGTATAACGGGCACGCCTGGCAACCCTTGCCCAATTTACCTATATTTTTAGCATCAAAAACTTCTGTTCACGGAAACTCACGATCCGATGGGCAGAATTATTTGAAATTCACAGCATGTATTGACCTTAAATAGGACCAGGTCTGATAGAAGTGATTTCGAAATGCAGGCAATTCTGTGCCAGTGGTGCCATCTTGAAAAACCACTAAAAAAGATAACTGTTTTTAGCCCTATAAATTCTGATTGAATCGTTCGATTTTGACGAAACTTACACAATTGCTGGACCTTACTTTAAGCCACGTTTGGTAGAAATTTGGTCGAAAAATTCGGTTGGAGCTGCCAGCTATGATAATTTTGGTGTCTTCATTTTGAAAAAAAAAATTTGGAAGTGAAAACATTCAAACCATCGAATATTCAAAAAAATGTCCGTTTCTTACAATAAAACCAATCTGTATATAAATCTTATGTTTTATCTACACGTTCAAAATAAAACTTTGGAAATTTCATGTCGGAAAAGAACGGTAACCCTCTCCCAGTTAACCTATATTTTTAGCATCAAAAACTTCTGTTCACGGAAACTCACGAACCAATAATCAGATACAGCTAAAATTTACAGAATGCATTGGACTTAAGTAAGACCAGATTTGATAGAAGCGATTTTGAATTGTGGGCAAGTCTGTGCCAGTGGTGCCATCTTGAAAAATTACAAAGAAAAAAAACTGCTTTTTGCCCTATGAAATGTGAATAAGTTACCAGATTTTCATGAAATTGACACAGAAGCTAAACCTAACTCTAATCTCTGTTTGGTGGAAATTTGGTTGAAAAATTTGATTGGTGCTACCAGCTATGGTAATTTTTGTGTCTTTGGTTTTGAAAATTCGCTCAGGAAAATAAAACTTTTTGTACTATAACTTCCAGTGCAGTCATGAAATCAATACGAATTTCATACAATTATTGAAACCTGTCATAAACATTATTCAGGCCAAATTTGGTTGAAAAGACACGATAGGGTTGCCAGCTATTGTTGGTTTTGTGTTTAATTGCAATATCTTTATTAAGCGGTTTTATCGTAGAATTTTCAAATGGTAATGATGTTGTAGTGACAATAAACAGCAAATATTAAGCTTTCGATCATTTGAAAAAACTCGCTGCAGGTAACCCTAAATTTCTTTATACTCCTATAACTTCGAATGTAATTAAACACCGTGAAGCAGATTTCATATATTCTTGGATTTGATACTGGCGAAAGGTTGCCAGCACGAGTCGGTTGTGCTACTTTTGTATCAATAAATGCTTACAGTTAGTATACATACCGGAAACATTTACAATGAAAATAAATAACCGATGTTACAATTCGCAAAGTTCTGCAAATTTTTCGGATCGCAGCCCCAAACACCAACTTCAGTTACAGTGCTGCAGGCACTGAGCATTTTCTTCATTGATGTTATATGAGATGCTGCTTTCAAAATTATGTGAAATAAGCAACTGATAACGAATATAATTAACCCGTGTTTTGCTCTCATAAACGTTGAAATTCATGCCAGTGGTAATATCTGAAACCTTGCACCATATGAGTTATAATGCATTCTTAAGACGAAAGTAAAACGTGGTATTTGAAACAGTTTGGCCGTAATAAGCAGCACATGTGGTGGAATATGCACTCAAAACCTGCACGATTCTTCTACTGTTCTTCGAACATTAGTGTTTCTAGCGGTTCAGGTGCGCTAGAGTTTTTACTAATGTTCGAAGAACATTAGTATTAAAATCGATTCGGCCAAAAATTCATATTTCTATATACATATATATATATATATATATGTACAAAAAATTTCAGTGAGATAATCTCGGGAACGCGCCATTCGATTGAGCTGAAACTTTCAGGATACATTGGTGTATATGCAGAATAGGTCCAGGTCTCTTTAAATGTCAGTTATTGTAAACCTTTTCGCGCCGGCGGGCATTTATTTATTATTATTGCCAGAACTAGAGCAACAGAACTTATTATAGAATGCTGAATGTTTTGGTTTCTGTCAGGGGGAAACCTTTCTTGTGCTTTCAGCTCGTGTAGCGATTTATTCAGCATATTTATAGCATCCAGATTTTGCCTAGTTACTAGGTTCTGCTTTGCTTGAATAAATTGACTACTACGAAGTCTTTGTTCTGCACTGTTTATGTCTATTGTGGCTGAGGCGGCAAAAGAAATGTTTGACAAACTTGACTGGTGAGTATATCCTGAAATAAGCATGGAATTTTGTTTAATAATGCAATTCGAGGTGAATCTTATTAGGCCTGCTCCCCTTAAAATGTGCTGATGTGTTTGAGAATTACATACAATAATTATAGTAGTGTCGCTATCAAACTGGTACAGCCATGTGCTAGGATTATGTAGCGATAGCCACGGTGTTGGTGATTTTACTGGTTCGAGCGTGCAAGAAGGAGGTAAAATTCCTGGCTGATTTATGATACCAAGCTCACACGTTGAAGGTCCAATCGTTCTGTGATACATTTTGTGATTTTTGTCACATATATAATTTCTGCTGTGAGTTTTTATGCAGGCTTGTAGCTCGGTTTCAGTAAGAGGGAAATAATAGTCCCGATGAAGGTCAACGGAAAGCAAGGCCGAAGTAATACTTATCTTTACGATTGTGTGTTTGATGAGGATTGACATGGGCACTATGTTGAAGATTTGGAGTTTTTCCTTACTTAGAAGTGGTAGATGAATGTTAAATAGCACGTATTCCGAAGTTACTCGTGCGTTGACTGCCATGAGGTTATACAATTGTAGGAGATTCGCGTGATGACTTCCACCAGGGATTACCAGCGTCGAGTCAACGTTTTCTCTTATGATGGCTAGTTCTGAACGTAGCTGAGAGAGTGAAAGTACCAAAGGGCTTATTCTCTTATTATGGCAGTCGGTGAGCACGTGCATGATGTCTGATTGAACTTCTTGATAGTTTGTTAGCATGAGAGCAAAGTGTAAAGACATCATGTTGAATAATTGCGTTATTTCCTGCTCGCTCACAATTTTGTTCGTGGCTTTGATTGCCTCTCTAAATGAAGTCAAGCTGCTATTTACAAGGGAGAATTGGCCCTCAGAGCGGATACGATCATGCTTAATAATATTTAACGTTGAATCAGAGACGTTTGACTCTTGAGTAGGTAAAGTAAGTGGTTTTCGTTTTCCCCTCACTTGATTTATGGTTGCGGTCATATGATCAGCATAATTTTGATCAAGTATCCCAAATAGTTTATTGTAGATCGTGCCAACGAAGTCAAACGGGGAACGGCGGTGTCGTCTAGTGTACCCATTTCTGTCGCACAGAATTTCGTTGTTAATACGTATTGATGTCAACCGTTTTTTAAACTGCTGAAGAATTGGATTACAGAGATTGATTTTGTAAGTTGGTATACTCCTGTTACATAGTTCTTTTATTTCATCTAGTTGAGATGAAAATATATTCATTTCATCCCAGTAATTGGAAAGATTGTAATATATCATCATGGTCCATTTGTCAGCAGCAACAGACATCTGCCCTATTTCTTCGAAGTAGAGCAAAGGCCGAGTGTTCTAGGGAATTATTTCAATATTATTGCTTTGGTTGGTGGCAGCGGTAGGAGGGCAGAAGGTAATGCATATGACTAATAAGGTGTGGAGCATAATATTCCCTGCACAAACGCTTCGAGGGCATTTTGGACGTGTTTGCTCTATATTTTGTAGTCTTTCTATATTTTTTAATCTCTCTTCAAACCCTCGGCTATACTCTTGCGCTTCCGTGCACGGCTTAAATGGAATAGTGTTCCATATTGGACTTATTGGAAGAAAATGACTTCTCTTTCGTTTCTTTGGGTTTGGAGCCGATAAATTTCCTTCATCAAATGTCCTTGGTATGCTGAGCTTTGGAAGAGTGGATACGTTAGGGGCCTGACGGTTCTTTAATTGTATTTAAAGTTTCTGCATTGAGGCTAGTGAACGGTAGACTGCAAATGAGGGATGTGTGATTGGCCAGTGAAACGGCGCTTTGGTTCCCTTCAGGCTCATCTGGCTTGGTGATGAGATCTGTGGCAGTTGAGGTCTCTGAGTGAATAGGTAATGGAGCCAGATTATGGATTGCTTGGTCAGAAATACCCCTTTCAGTTTTTACCTTCAATACCCTTATCATTCCGTCTCGACCCATTTGGGTGCTGATAATCCTACCTAGACGCCATTTCAAGGGTGAAATGGAGTCATCCTTTAAGAGTACAAGATGACCAGGTGTTAATCCAACAGTAGGTTTTTTCCATTTGTTTCTTTGCTGCAACTCATGTAAAAACTCCATACTCCATCTTTTCCAAAACTCAACCTGCTTCTGTGCTACCATTTCCCATCGTTGAGCGAGGGTGAGTTTAATTGATTCCTTTGCAAAGGGGTTTGGTAGAGCTGTTAAGGGTTCCCCAATCAGAAAATGTGCTGGGGTTAGAGCCTGGAAATCGTTCGGGTCACTGGAGAGAGCTGTAAGCGGACGGGAATTCAAAATTGCCTCAATTTCGGCGATGAGCGTATTCAACTCTTCGAAAGTGAGGGAAGTGCTGCCAATGGTGCGCTTCAGATGGTGTTTGGCTGATTTGACCGCAGCCTCCCAAAGGCCACCAAAGTGGGGAGTTTTGGGAGGAATAAAACACCATTCTATAAGCTGATCCGCACAGTGCTGCTCTACTTCATTTTGGAAGTCTGTTGTGAATAGCAGATTATGAATCTCTTCCAATTCATTCTTAGCTCCTACAAAGTTTGTAGCATTGTCACAGTGGATTTTTAATGGTTTTCCACGCCTGGCAATGAAGCGTTTTAGGGCCCCGATAAAAGCGTCCTTGGTTAGGTCAGAGGCTAATTCTAAGTGAACTGCCTTGGTTGTGAAACAGACAAATACGCATATATATGACTTCGTGGGCCTTTTTCCTCTTATTTTGTAATGAATGTGTATAGGTCCACAATAATCGATACCAACATTCATAAAAGGACGTGCAGGCTGTATTCGTGATGATGGCAGATTCCCCATCATTTGGTTAATTATTCTAGGCCGAAAGCGTGCACATCGAACACATTTGTGGACAATCGACCTTGCCAGCTTTCTCCCGTTTAGTGGCCAGAAACGTTGCCGTGCGGCGGCAAGAAGAGCTTGAGAACCAGCATGGAGGTTTGTTAAGTGTAATTCAGTCATCAACAACAATACGTATTCATCCTTTTCGGGAAGAACGAATTGATGCTTCGCATCGTAGGAAAGGTTTGCTTCGTTTAGTCTACCGCCAACACGAATTAAACCTCTGTCATCCAGGAATGCCCCTAATGACGCTAGTTTGCTCTTAGAAGATACAGGACGTTGCTTCGCTAAATCTTTTATCTCATCTGAAAAGTGCTTTCCTTGGATAATCTTTAGCAAGAAGAATAATGCTTCTTGGATTTCAGCGGGGCTTTGAACTTCGCCTCGGAAGCGTTGTTCTTTTGGTAAACGCCAACTAGCGACTCGTTTTACAAAACTTAGTATGTGTAAAAGTGTTTTGAATGAATTGCGATGGTTTATACTCGCTAAGATGCTAGGCGTTGTAGTGGTCGTGGAGAGGGATGTTGGCAACTCACTGAGGTCGTTTGCCGTCATCATTCTCTCCCCATTATAGTTTGGCCATCTGTCAGGTTGAAGTTGTAAGAAGTGAGGACCGCTGAACCACATATCTGCATTAAGCAGTTGTGATGCACATAGGCCTCTCGAAATAAGGTCCGCGGGGTTTTGCTTAGATGGCACATGCAACCAGTGATTTTTCGTTGTATGCTGTTGAATGTACGATACTCGATTTGCGATAAACTTGCTTTGAGCAGAAGTTTCCGCTCTTATCCACGAAAGTGCTATAGTCGAGTCACTCCAAAGATAAACTGAGCCTGCAGATGGATTGATAATGGTTGAAACTCGTCGTACTAGCTTAGCCAAGAGATATGCAGCGGAGAGTTCAAGACGGGGTAGAGTAGTCTCCTTGATAGGTGCTACCTTGGATTTTGCACAGTATAATCTGATAAGAGGTTGACCAATTTGATTAACGCTCCGTAGATAGATGGCAGCTCCGTAGGCCTTTTCGCTGGCATCCGCAAACCCATGAATTTGAATTGAATTCGCACCATCTGCTTCAAGAGCATGACGTGGAATGGACAATTCTTTTATGTTTTTCAAGTCTTGCCGGAAAATTGTCCACTCACTGTGGAGACTTTGGGGTAATGCTTCATCCCACTCTAGTCCTAGTTTCCATAATCGTTGCATAAATAATTTACCTTGAGTTACCACGGGGTTTATAAGTCCCAGAGGATCGTAAATTCGGGCTACATCTGCCAAGATTGTCCTTTTGGTAAAACGCTTTGTGGGAGGTAAATTCGTTTTTATGGAGAATTGATCGGTACTGGGGCACCACACTAACCCAAGTGTTTTGACTTGCGTATTACTTGTGTCGCCAATATCAATCATAACTTCTATGTCCTCATTAGTGATTGTTTCTAAGAGCCTTACATGGTTCGCACTCCATTTTCTTAATTGAAATCCTCCCCCGCGCAAGAGACTAATAAGCTCTTGCTGAATTTGATATGCCTCTTCTAGGTTATTGCATCCCGTTATTAGATCGTCGACGTAGAAGTCCCGTTTTAGAATTTGAGATCCACGAGGAAACCTTTTCCCGTCGTCTTCAGCCAACCGTTGAAGACATTTGGTAGCCAAATATGGAGCTGAAGATATGCCATATGTGACAGTACGAAGACGGAAATATTTAAGGTGCTCGTTAGCTGAGTCACGCCATATTATAAGTTGGAAATCTCTATCTCTATCGTCGATCAAGATTTGCCTATACATCTTGCATATGTCAGCTACAAACACGTAACGATGTAGTCTAAAACGTAGTAAAATGACAAATAGTTCGTCTTGTATAGTTGGACCGATCATAAGTATGTCACTAAGCGATAGATTCGTCGATGTCTTGCATGACCCGTCGAATACAACTCTTAGCTTAGTGCTACGTACGAATTAAAAAATTTGATATCTCTTAAGTTTGCTTACACTTAAAATTAAGCATTAGTCACAAAAGTTTTTTAAACAATCGCAAAGCGACATATATAGAATCCCAATTAAGCATATTACCTTTAAGGCAGTTTTTAAGAAATTTTTTTTGTAAACTTTTTGTAAAATTTTCAAACAATTAATTCACACACACACACACTCTCACACACACACACACACACACACACACACACACACACACACACACACACACACACACACACACACACACACATTTATACACCTTTTTGGCGCGTTTTACATATTTGTAGAATTCGGTTCATCACACCCTCATAATAACGGTCAATTTCTTCTATCCTTCTCGATTGAGGTCCAGGTAGTGGCGTTGGTTTGTACCGGGGTAGTGGTGTCGATGACGTTATTGGTGTCGGCACATATTCTTTCTGCTGCTTATTTCTGTCCGCAAATTCCTTTGTTCTTATCATGCATCTCTCTTAAATCTTGTTAAATTCGTCGAAGTCTCTTAGTTGTCCGTCCTCCGCTGTCGAGTTCTGTTGGAGTAGCCCTCGTTGGTTCGCAATTGCCAGGATTGCCATGTAAAGGAGCTTGATATACATTAGGAAGGATTATATTCTTCCGATTATCTTCGAGAGATATGCGTTTACTAGAGTTTGTTTATTAAATGTTAGATATTTTTATTTCTTTATCAATATCTCAATTATACCTAAAGCAACCCGTGGATTGCCGCATGTTTGGCGCTGAGTAAAACTCGTGCAGCCGATATGTAACTAATTAGCCAACGTAAGGCTAGACTTCGACTTGCCAATGAAAGACAATAATTTAGTTTCAAAAACGAAACTAACTGTTCTATTCTTAAATAATGTTTATTTGTCCAAGACTACTATACAACCTTTTTTGACTTTGGAACATCATATACGATGATCTGCTGCGCCTGGAAATGCCTGCGGATGTGTTTCTGGTAGGCTACGCTGATTACGTCGCGGCGGTAATCACTTCCAGATCTGGCGAATTCGCTTAACTCAGACTTAATCAAGTCACGACGAGGGTGGATCGGTGGATGACCGAACCCGGCCTCCAGCTGGCAGTCTCTAAAACGAAGATTGTTATGCTGACGAAGCGGAGGATACCAACTGTCATACCCATGACAGTTGGCTCCGTCGAGGTCCAGACCAGCAAGTCGGTCAGGTATCTGGGAGTGACCCTGGACACCAAGCTGACGTATTGTAAGCTCTAGTAGTCGTCACTTCGCTGAGTAGGCTAATGGCCAACGTCAGTGGTCCCAGTGAGACGCGCCGTAGGCTAATGATGGTAACGGCCGATTCCATCTTGCTATATGGAGCCGAAAACTGAGAAGTTCCGGAAGCGCATTGCCAGTGTCCAGCGCAGGGGTGCTCTGCGTATCGCCTGTACCTACCGCACAGTCTCAGAAGAGGTGGTGATGGTAGTATCGGGAGTAATCCCGATCAACCTACTAGCGCGAGAACGCAAAGAAGGGTATCTCTTTCGCTCAGAGCTGGGCAGAACTGAGGCTTTGAAGTACGCGCGTACGCTTACCTTCCAATTCTGTCAACAACGTTGGCGTTCTGGATAACAGCTTCGTTATTCTCCATGGCAGTGAAAAATTCCTTGATAGGAAAAGTTGTGACATCTTTGGTAGACTTTATCGGCATTAACAACTTTGAAGCATTGCTATTATGTGCACTCAGTAGATCCTCGTGAAGTGATATTTCATACAAAGGA
This sequence comes from Nemotelus nigrinus, assembly GCA_947369275.1. Lineage (NCBI taxonomy): Eukaryota > Metazoa > Arthropoda > Insecta > Diptera > Stratiomyidae > Nemotelus > Nemotelus nigrinus. The sequence goes on from OX376372.1 coordinate 141,953,028, forward strand.
GCACAAGGATTGGATGGCCCTACTTCTGCCGACGGTTTTGTATCGGATTTAACTATACTCTCTAATATATTAACAATTAAATTTTGTTGGAGAGTAAATTGGTAGAGATGATATTTGACAACTGATCAATCTTGGTAGTTAATGCTGCCGTTATTTTATTTTCAAGCATTTTAAACAGATCGCTATCATTTGCTTGGCATTTAGATTTGGATGTGCTTAATGTGTTGATAGATGAATTAAATGGAGCTTAGATGTCGTTAAGCTCAGCTGATCTGTCTGAATTTCGTGTGCTGGCATTAGAAACAGCGTCTACGGAAGGCGTTAAACTTTCGATGAACCTTGTGATATCGGTAAAAATTTCATCGTTGAGTTTCGTTTGTGGATGTAGTTTCGAAAGCATATGATCATTTTCACAATTAAAGTTGCCGATGTTGCTTGCTAAGTTGTTATACATACTCTGCATGAGTTTTTCTGTATGCTGGCAGTCGGAGCAAATAAAATGGGATTCCAAGTAGGAATTGAACCAATCTCTCGGTGCATCCATGCAAGCACCGTGCAGCTTCCTGTTGCAAAATGCCTTGCATGTTACAGATTTTAACGTATTATCGAAGGCTATGCTGTTATCAAGGCTACACTTGTAACTCATATTAACTAGTTGATTCAAGGCAAAAAGAAAAAGCTCGAAGAAAGCTGCAAAAAGCAGCACGAGTCGAGGATCGAACCCGGGACGCTAGTATGCTAGTCCAGAAACCTCCACACTATACTGCATGTATTTTGAAAATTCTGCTCAATTAAAGCAATCAAATCAGCATTAACACATTGTTCACTATTTCAATTATCAAAAAATCTAATTATACAATAACCGGAACAATATATTAAATTTTGTTATTTTAATTTTTAAATTTTTAATTGGTTGTGTTGAATATACAGAAGTTTTGAATGAGAAAACACAACCTTTCGCTTCGGAAGCCAGAACAGAAGAGAGAATTTATTTCATCAAAAGTACATTACAATAAACGTTCAGTAACACAGTTCAGTATAGTATCGATATAAGTGTTATACAGTGTATTTAGTACTACAGTAATGTTCAAAATTTTATTAAATGATACTGGTTATTCAACACTCCCACTTATCATCAAAATAAAATTTTGCTTTCAAATATTAGAAGTAATTTCAAAGTTTAGAATTCAGAGATATATATTCAACCTTTTTTTAACAAATTTTTAAAGGATATTCAGTTCAAAAGAAACCAATCAACATATTTCAAATATAGTTCATTACAACATTAAGAAACTCTCGGAAGTACTAATAGTAAATATGTCTGTAATCTGGTTTTCAGTAGGCACGTAACACAAGTTAAATAAAGCTTCGTTATGTCTTTCGCGAATAAAATGAAATCTGACGTCAATATGCTTCGTTCGTTTATGAAACTCCGGGTTTTTGATAAGTTTTATCGCACCTTGATTATCCATGTACAAGGTGTGCTGTGCTGTGAAGTTTGGATAAAGCTCTTTTACCAGTCAATTTAGCCATACCATATCTTTAACGGCTTCAGAAGCAGCGACGTACTCTTCCTCAGTTGTCGAAAGGCTTACGCACTTCTGTCTTTGCGATAACCAAGAAATAGGACTTTTCCCCCAAAACGAGACGTAACCACTTGTTTATCGCCGAGTCTCAACATCACCAGCGAAATCGGCATCACTATAATACGAAATAAAACAATTAGTTGCATGTATATATCGGATGCCAAAATTCTGTGTCGCCTTAAGGTATTTGAAAATACGTTTTACAGCGTTAATATGTGCCGTTGATGGGTTGTCCATAAAACGACTGAGATAGCCCACTGCATAAGCAACATCAGGCCGGGTTGCAATTATCAGATACATTAAACTACCGATAGCTTCTCGATAAGGAAAACGTGATTTCGCGAACGTATCACTATCTGCTATGTGACTTGTACTTGAAACGTCTGCTGGTGTAGAAACCTCATGGCAATTAAGCATGTTGAATTTGCGCAACAATTTGTCAGTATAAGACGACTGACTGAGAAATATTGATCCATCCTTTTTCACATCTATTTGAATACCAAGGTAACAGCCAACATTGCAGATTTTTATTTCGAAATGTGATTTCAAGTAGTTAATCACTTTTGCAGCATCTTCTTCGTTGGTGGCTGCTATCAGACCGTCATCTATATACAAAGCCATTATGACTTTCCTACTATTCTGATAAAGTACAAACAAACATGGATCAGCTGAGCTAACTTTAAAAGAAAAGTCTTTCAAAAGTTTAGTAAATTTCAAATTCCAACATCTTGACGCCTGCTTTAGTCCATACAAGCTTTTGCGTAGTTTACATACACGACCGGTTCCATCATCATATCCCATAGGCTGCGCCATGTATGTTTCTTCGTCTATGTCTCCATTGAGAAACGCTGTTTTGATGTCAAATTGTTTTAGTATGAGTTTCTCTGAAGCTGCTACTGCCAGAATGAAGCGAATAGAGGTGAACCTTACTACAGGACTAAAAGTTTCATTGTAGTCGGCTCCTTCTTCTTGCGTGAAACCCCTCGCTACAAGACGTGCTTTGTATCGGTATATTTCACCTTTTTGTGTGAATTTCGTTTTATATACCCACTTATTGTCAAGGACTTTGGAATTTTCAGGTAAATCAACAAGATCCCAAGTTCCGTTTTTATAGAATGCCTCGATCTCTTCGTTCATTGCTGCTTTCCAAAAGCCCGCTTGCTTTGAACTGATTGCCTGTTGAAAAATCTGCGGTTCATAGCAACTGACAACAAAAGCAAAACCTTCTAATATGCTGGTCAGCACACTTGGTGCTTGGGGCATATTACGTTTAGCACTACGAAGGCGATCTCGTAATGGTGTTGTAGTTTGTGTATTATCAATTTCGTTCACTTCGCTACGTATATCATCTCTGTCGGATAAGTCAAAAGACTGTCGTGTGTTTTTTATTTCAGAGCTCTCATCAGCTTCTGCTTTAATAGCTTTGCGCTCATCTGGTATAATAGGATTCTTTAAAAAATTGATGCACTCATAGTCGGTATTTACCATGACAGATGAATCCTCACTGTGCTCTTTAAAGATGATATCTCGTGTAATCTCTACTTTTCTTTTACCAACTATCCACACGCGATAACCCTTTTGACCTTCAGCATACCCGACGAAATAACCAGGTCTTTATGTCCCATTTCCTTCGTTTCTCTTTTGGTACATGCACGAAAATTTTACTGCCAAAGACTTTTAAATTTTCAATGCTTGCCCTCCGATCAAACCAAAGCTCAAAAGGTGTTTTTCCCTTTACGGGACCCGTACCAAAACGGTTCAATAAAAAAACGGCATGATTGACGGCTTCTGCCCACAAAAATATTGGTAATTTCTTCGCATGAATCATAGTCCTTGCAATTTCCACAATAGTACGCATTTCCCTTTCAGCACGACAATTTTGCTCGGGAGTGTACGGCACAGAATTTTGATGATATACACCGGCCTCTTCTAAAATAGCAGATACTTCAATATTTTTAAACTCTAGACCGTTATCGGATCTCATAATTTTAATATTACACCCAATGTCAATATTAACACGATTGATAAAAGTTTTAATAGTGGACGCGACAGCACTTTTCTCTTTTAAGAAATACACTTGTCGGTAGTGAGAAAAATCGTCCTTGAAAAGTATAAAGTATTTAGAGCCCCCCAGCGAGGTTTCTTGCATAGGAGCACAAAGATCAGTATGAACTAATTCCGCGCGATTTTCAGATCTACTTGTACTCTCTTTAAATGGAGACCGATGCTACTTTCCGAAAGCACATTATGCTTATTGTCCACAAAATCCACAGATGTGTCCCGCGAAATCCGCCTAACTTGATCAACACATATATGTCCAAGTCGTTCATGCCATTTTTCAATCGATTCACTCTTAATAGCCACATTTGAAAAAATACTGTTACCTGTATTTGCTACAACGCGAAACATCATTCTATATAGTGTTCTTTCATGAACTCCCACTGCGACCGTACACCCGTTTTTTATCAAACAACACTTCAAACTATTTGAAGATAACTCATAGCCCTTATCCAAGGTGCTACCTGATCAAAACAAGTTTACTTTAATGTCTGGTACAAAAAAAAACGTCTCGTAGCATCTTTGCTTGCCAAGTATCACCGTTCCATGCCAAAATATTTATGTTACCTTTCCCGTAGGCGAAAATTTTGCTACCATTTCCAACCGTAACTGGCATAGGTTGATTTAATTGTTCAAAAGCAATAAACCACTCCCGGCAAAAGGACATATGATCACTAGCACCTGAATCTAAAACCCAATCATCTGCACCGATGCCATTAATGTGCACGTTATTTGCAAGAAGAGAATCACATATGAAAGCATCACCACTAACGTCACTAAAATTAACACGCGATTGTGCTACATTTGATTGTTGTCGGTTCGGAAAATCCCTTTTCCAATGGCCAAATTTTTTACACAAAAAACACTTACCGACCACTTTGTTTTTCTGTTTTTGTCCCTGGTTTTGATATCTTGATGCTTTGCGGGCCATAAGAGCACTTTCTGTTAACTGCGATGATGGCATTACTGTTACACGAGTCTCTTCCATAACTAAACGAGAGGTCAAATTTTCTAAAGTTTGATGCTCCGGAGCGGTTGACTCCCATGCACTTGAAAAATGGGCAAAACGTGGTGGCAATGTCATTAAAATTTCAGCTATTATCATATGAGGAGAAATTACTTCACCTGCCTCCTTCAACTGCTCGACAATGGTCTCAAGCCTGGCAATATGCGTCGCAATATCGTCATCTGGTTCCTTCACAAAATTATAAAAACGTTGATGTAGCATATGAAGACTAGCTTGATTTTTGTGTTCGTACACAGCAGTCAATTTAGCCCACATTTGCTTTGATGTTAAGCAGTTTATAATATGAACCATTGGCTTCTTCCCCACAGCCGTAGCGATTATCTTCTGCGCTTTTCTGTCTAGTAGCTTCCACTTTGTTAGCTCTTTAACCTGCGCCTCCGTAGCCTCCGCAATATTCGCCGCTGGTTGTGTGATCTCTCCTGTTACGACCTCGAAAAGATTGCTGGCGTTTAGTAAAATTCTTACTTGAAATTTCCATGCGGACCACTGCTCGACACTCTGCAATCTTTCAATCCACACCGGTGTTGATTCGGTCTCCATTATAATTACTCCTATTAACTTATCAAAGTTCCCAAGTTTTACAAAAGCAAAACACACCACGTGCCTGGGCCCATAACCTGTTGAATATACAGAAGTTTTAAATGAGAAGACACAACCTTTCGCTTCGGAAGCCAGAACAGAAGAGAGAGTTTATTTCATCAAAAGTACAGTACAATAAACGTTCAGTAACACAGATCAGTATAGTATCGATATAAGTAAGTGTTATACAGTGTATTTTAGTACTACAGTAATGTTCAAAATTTTATTAACTGTTACTGGTTATTCAACAGATTGGATAGCGCCTATTATGGTATCAGCTAAGCTTTTATTACAACGGTTATGGTTATCTGAGCAACTGCACTAAACACGGAATGGATGACATTATTGAATCAATTATAGGAAATAGAAAACATTAAAATCCCAAGATGGGTAGCATACCAACAAAACTCGAAAATAGAACTTACGGGTTGTGTGAAGCATCTTAACGTGCCTATGCGGCAGTGATTTATGTGGTAGTGCGTGCAAGCTCGGCTGTCAGCAGTCATCTATTAAAGACCAAAGTGGCACCAGTAAAGCCAGTCAGTATTCCGCGATTGGTGCTATGCGGAGCTGTCCTATTGTCTCGATTGCTTAAAGAAGTTACAACGTCATTAAGAATTGAAAACATACCTACTTGGCTATAGAGTGACTCAGAAATCGTTCTAGCAAGGCTGAAAGGCCACCCCACTCGATGGACTACATTTGTATCCAACAGGACAGCTCTTATCCTCGAGAACACTGACAACATACCATGGCGATATGTCCCATTCAAATTCAATCCAGCAGATGTAGCTTCCAGAGGAGTGAAACCAATCGACTTAATACATAATGAGTTATGATGGCACGGACCAAGCTGGTTATCCGGAAACATCGATGCATGGCCTAAAATGCTAGATATCAAATCAGTTGAAATCGAAAAATGAAAACATTGTATTGTTAATGTAGGAATACACACAGAAAACTTCTTAGACACTTGGCTACAAAGATATTCAACATCAACGAAACTTATTAGAATCACCGTGTATTGCTGCCGCTTTCGCTGATCGAAAATAAATCGGACAGAGAATCCACCATATTCAACCAGTGAAGAGCTGCGACACTCATTTGAATTCTGGATCAAACACGCTCAACAAAGTGAATACTCACAAAAAATAGCCTGTCTTTTGAATTGCCAACCAGTTGAAAAAAAAGTAAATTTGTCAAATTAAATCCCTTTATAGACAAAACTGGATTAAAACGTGTGCTAGAACGTCTAAAAAATGCACAATTGAGCTTTGATGAAAGGCATCCAATAATTCTCCCACGAAACGGAAGGTTCATTGAGTTAATGTTGCACCAAGTCCATAAAGCATCCTTGCACGGACAAACTCAACTAATGCTGAACACGTTGAGAAAAATATTTTGGTTGATGGTCACAACCGGATCAAACACTTTGTACATAAATGCATCAGCTGTTTTCGGGCTAAAGCGAACGGTGCGACATAAAAGACAGGCGAGGAAGAGGTAGCAGAACGTCAAAGGGCTACCTGGCTATCTTTATTTGTTTAGTAGTGAAAGCTTTACGTATAGAAATTGTTACTGACCTGTCTACACATGCATTCCTTGCAGCATTACGAAGATTTATGGGAAGACGAGGATTTAATGGACTCCGATTGTGGAACAAATTTTATCGGTGCATATGCTGAATTGAAAAAATTAACAGAAATCAACAAAAAGGCTGCCGAAATACTTGCCAATGATGGACTGATATGGCACCTCAATCCTCCAGCTTCGCCGCATTTAGGTGGGCTCTCGGAAACCGGAGTCAAATCTATAAAGTCTCATCTGCGCCGAATTGTGGGCAACATTGCTCTAATGTATGAATAATTGTCCACCATCTTAATTAGAATCAAAGCCTGCTTCAATTCTGGCCCCTGTGCGCCATGAACGACGATCCAACAGACATGACTGCACTTACCCCAGCACATTTCCTTATCGACGATACAATACTAGCACCACCAGAAGTAGATCTCGAAAACGCCAACATCAACCATCTCGATAGATGGCAAAAGACACAAAAGGTAACGCAAGATTTTTGGAAACGGTAGAAAACCGAATATTTGAATAGCTTGCAACTTAGGCCTAAATGGAATACGAAGGAAAACAATTTCAAAGTGGGCGATATGTATGTACTAAAGGATGAAAAATTACCTTCTTATTGTTGGCCAGTAGCCAGAATTACGGAAGTTCATCCGGGAAACCTTTCTTAGTGCGAGTAGTAATCGTATGGTCAAATGGAAAGACATAAAAACGATCAGTCATGAAAATTGCACTCGTATCTACGCAAAATTTACCATAATAAATGCACCTTCTAATTCCTTCTATCAAAATGTTCTCCTACACATCTTTTTCCTCCATGAGACTTTGCCACATCAAATAATATCGTGCTAAAGTGAGAAGTCTTCGTGATTTGATGCAAAATCAGTGATGGTAGAGGTTGACGCCCTGCATAGGTGGGACACCTTCACCAAGCCAAAACTGAGTTAGACAAATACATCAACCTCGACCCGCACGTCGTACAAGACACTATCGATAGCAATCAAAATCTAAATAGTAACCAGACCCAAACGTGACATGTAGACATAACATGCAGACCCGAACGTGACATGCAAACAACATTTATCAAAATAGATGAGCAAACTAATACTTACCATTTCAGAAGTTAGCCCAATTGATAACACTGAGGCACTACACACGCCTCATCCGGGGAGAATGTTACAGCACGCCAGTGGCCTCTCCAGCACGGGAGCCTGAAATGGGGGAAAAAAACATAAATCATCGTATCTAAATTCGACTTCTATTGTTGTCCAACACCACTGTATGACAATTGCCACTTGACAGTAGATGTAAAATGACCATTCACAATTATTTTTTTTTACGTACTATTCACCATGATCAAAAATACTGGTAAATCTAGAAATATAACCTGTGAATTACTTGAAGAGGAAACTGACATAACAGAATTAAAAATTACCGAAATGTTCACTTAACAGCTGTGAGTTGAATAGAACGGCCGGTCATTGAAATATAATGAATCGTTTTTTAGTTAAAACAGATGTGTTTCATTAGTTTAGATTACTTTGTGATTATCGCTTAAACTCCATAAAGGGCATACATTAATAGTTGCCCCATTTCAATATGTTTATAAGAGAGGTTTCGAACTTGTAATTAAGAACATCGGTATCCGATTTACGACCAGTATTTATGAAAATTCTTCCATCGCGTACCCAGAGATTTGGAAACCGTTTAGGTTGTTTAGATATCAGAAGAATGTGCTCTAAATAGTCGGACTCTAAAAATGCGGAATCTGGAAGAATTTCGTTGACATGAATGTGCTCAGGTGTAAATGCTAGGGTTGAAAAGGAAATGCTCTCAATTCGTTTGTCTACTCGACATAATGCATCAGGGACGATGTTTGCAGAGCCTTTACAATGTTGAATTGAAAAATTGAAACCTTGCAGCTTCAGGCCGGACAAGTCCTGTTAACTCATAAGCCACTTTAAACTAGCATGGTCAGTGATGACCGTTAATAGTACATCTTCAATATAGGTGCGGAATTTTTTCACGCTTTGAACAGCAGCTAAACATTCAATTAAACATTCAGTAATGGTGTAATTTTTCTGAGCAGATGTGAATTTAATTGACATGAAGGCTATAGGGTTTTTGTGACCATTCTCGTCCTTTTGAAATATAACGCTTCCCATGGCTGTAGTGCTAGTATCACATAGAAGAAAGAAATATTCTGTGAAATCAGGGTTGATGAAAATTAGGCAGTACTAAGGCTTGTTTAATCTGCTGAAAATAATTTTTTACTGCAATGGTCCTGTTTCAATTCAATCAATCGATCGTGTTCTGACGTGAGTTAACTTGCTTTCTGATACCTTTTCGTTTTGTACGGCTTTGGCTTAGTATAGCAATCTGATCTTCGTGTGAGTGCCCCCTTTCAAGGTTTCTCTGTTGAATTCAATCGGTTTCTCCGGGTAGCGGCTCTATATTTAGTGTTTTCTGACAACTTTTTACTGTTAAGTGAAAATAACAGTATATTTTTATATTCCGCTACATTTACCTCTGGATAGTGCAGTGTAACTTTTATTACCTTTACCACTAGATAGTGGAGTGCACCTTTTGTGAATACATTTACCTATATATAGTGCAGTGCGGCTTCGGTTGTTTTATGTCGCTAGTGTTACTGCCATCGTATTAGTGTCTGTGCTTATACTTGCATGCCTATACAGACAATTTTATCGTAGACAGTTACCAAAAGTTATCATTGACACCTGTACTTTTTGACGAAAACTCTTACGAATTTTTGTTGTCATTTGAGACATTTAAAGGTCATATACTGTGAGTTTTAGTATCGATTTCTAATTTAAGAAACTACATTGCGTTCCATAACGGCTCTTTGTCTAGCTTCCAAGTGCTTAGATAATTCGAATAGAACACCCATAGTGGTTTGCTCTGGCTTTTGTGAGCAGACATTTCATGCGAAGTGCATTGGAATGCACGCACATGTTACAGAAGCAGTTCAGTCGTCGTCATCTTGTGTTTATTGGTTTTGTTCAAAATGCAAATCCAATTCTATGGGTTCCTTTGTTGATCGACTGTGCTCCGCGAAACGGTAGGTGGACTGAATTCAGGCCGAATCCAATGCCTTGGGCGGTGGGCTCGATTCAGCCGCTAAAAAGCTGAACTCACTGGCTTCACTCACAGATGGAGCATAAGTTGACCGCAGTGCCAGCTATGCCTAACAATCATGCGACTTCGGTGACTTCTGTGAACAACTTTTTGCGTCCCTCCTGCGCGGAGTCTCTGTCTCCAGTCATTTCGGATTCAGACTCTAGACCTGATATGCGTGTTACACGTAATCGATTACAGCAACAGCAGCAACATATGCTGCCTTAATCGCTTCCACATCATGAAAATATACAGTTACAGCCACAAGAAATTTATCTGGTGCCTCCTCAGCTGCTGCAACAGCTGCATCTGCATACTCCATCACTGCCTGATAATTTGACTCTGCATTCATCTAATCCAGCCTCACCAGTCCCTAATCTTGATGTATCCACAAGGAATGCTGATGCTGATGCTGCTTGCATTGCCTCATCTACTGCTTCTTTGCAATCTAATCTACCTACGTCTCCTTTATATGGTGCTGTTAACGACACCGCTGATGATCTCGCTTTGCATATAGTTGCGCCTCCTCTCCAGGTTTTTGTATCGTGATTTGCCTATGATACTTCCGTGGCTGCAGTGGAACACTACATCTGCAAGAAGCTTGGCTACAGTCCTCATATTTTTGACTGCGTCAAGTTTACGAAAGATAGCCAACCTAGAAGATATGTAGCTTCTTTCAAAATAACATTGCCTGCCAATCTCAATATTGTCGCTGATTCCAAATTTTGGCCTACCGGTACATTTGTCAAAATTTTTGAAAACTGACGAAATTTTCGAGCTTCAATCAACCGGAGAGCCCGAACCTATTTCTTAAGCGTAATCAAATTTCTCTGTATTATCAAAATGTTCGTGACATGAGGACCAAACTTTTATCCCCAGTCCACCTGCTGAATGTGTTGCTGTCTCCATCTCTTTGTCTCTTATATCCTCTTTGTTTGTTGCGTCCTTATATATTCCTTGTAACATGTCCTTCTCGACTTATGATAAGTTCTTTTCTGAACTTTCCACCTATCTTAATAGCAACTTTTCCTCGTCGTAAATCATTATCTGTGGCGGCTTTAATATGCCTTCTGTACAATGGGACTCTTCTTTCTTTCGCATTGTGTCCACCAACAACCTTTCTATTAGCTTATCTTCTTTTCTTTCTTCCTGTTCTCTTTCTCAATTTAATTGTTTCCCTTATACTAATAACAAGATCCTTGACCTCATCCTCTCTAACGTTGAGTCCTCTTCGATTTTACTATCTTCTGTCCCAGTACCCTACACGCACCCTGACCCCCACATCCTCCCCTTTCTATTAATTTGTCCATCTCATTTTCAAATCGTATTAAATCTTCCACTGCGCGACTGTTTAATTTTAAAAAAAACTAATTTTGACCGCATGTCTAATGATTTGAATTCAATCAATTGGCTTAATTGCTTCCGTGGTCTCGATATAGACTCTGCTGTACCTAAATTTTACAGTATTCTTACAGAGTTGATCTCGTCGTATACTCCTGTTTACAGTTCTCGTAAACCTCGTTACCCCCTTGGTTTACCGCGAGGGTAAAGAGTGCCCTTAGAGATAAAAATTCAGCACGTTCGAAATTTTTGAATTTTCGGTCTAGTGAAGATTATGCTATCTTCTCCCGTTTACTTTCCTCGGCCAAGAAAGAAATTAGATTAGCACTACTCAAATATTCCTCGTCTGTTGAAACTTCTTTGAACTCGAATAACCCTAAAAGTTTCTGGTCTTTTGTCCCCTCCTTAAAAGCTTCCTCCTCTCTTCCTGACTCCCTAGTATTTAATACCTTTACTTCTTCCAACCCTCTTGACATTTTTTTTTTCTTCTGTTTATACTATCCCATCGATTCCTGCTGCTGACTGCTTTTCCTTTGACTTCCCTGCTAGTTTCTCCTCAGTCGTAACTAACCCCGTAGAGGATGAATTGCTAATATTGGTAATAACTGTTTCCCCGGGCCCGGATGGTATTTCCAATTTTTTCGTAAAAAATCTTGCGTCTTCTCTTTGTGTCCCTTTAGCCATCTTATTCCATATCTGTCTTTGTACTGGTAAATTTCCGTCCTCTTCTAACATTGTTTTCTTGCCTTTCCAAAATTTTGGAGCGACTCGTTTTCAATCGTATCCATGATACCCTCTACTGTGTCTTTGCAGCGCAACAACATGGCTTTATAAAAGGCCGCAGCACCTCTACGAACCCTGTTGAGTTTACTCATGTAATCAATTCTCCAATTGACAGCAACAATCAAGTTGATGTCATTTATACTGATTTTGCCAAAGCATTTGACACTGTTAATTATATGCTGCTTCTTGTCAAACTAAAGCATTACGACATTCGTTAATCTCTGCTTTCCTGGATCTCTTCCTTTTTAACTGATCGATCTTATGTCGTCTCCCTTTTTGGCTTGTCGTCCTCAGCTTTCTCCCCTTCTTCTGGTGTTCCTCAAGGCTCCATCTTAGGACCAGTGCTGTCATTTATTTTTTTGAAATAATGCTAGATTCAATTTTATTTAATGCTAAATAATGCTAGATCTTGTAAAATTATAATGCTAAATAATGCTTTCTTATTTCATTGAAATAAACATGGTTCAATATGAAGATAATATGTATATTTATATGAGGGTGGATCAATAAGTAATGGTAATCGGTTATTTCCAGTTGGGATAAAATTCCAAAAAAAAATTCTTTACTACTACATATGCTCACTAATTCAGCATGAAAAAAACATATAAATAGGTGTCGATTCCAGAGAGCGAAATTCATTTGAATACGAACAGTCGAAGAGAGAACATCAGAATGGGGAAAAACGAAATTAGAGCTGCCATTAAGTATCCCTGTTTGAAAAAACTCTCTGCCAGAGGCATACACGGCGACATGGTGGAAACATTAGGGGACTCTGCTCCTCCATATTCCACCGTTGCACGCTAGGCCAAGGAGTTTAAGCTGGGAACAACATCCACTGAAGATGAACACCGCGAAGACAACTGAAGACAACGTAAAAAAAAGTCGAAGATGCCGTGTTGGCAGATCAAAGAGTGACCTTTAGGCATGTAGCTGAGGTCACTGGGATCTCATATGGTAGTGTTCGAAAAATCTTTGCCAAAAATTCCATATGAAGAAGGTCTCTGCGAGCTGGGTGCCGAGAATGTTAACGGACGAGCATAAGAAGAAACGAGTCGAGAGAAAGGATGAATCTCGAAAAGTTCCAGGTAGATCATGAGAATTTTTTGTCACATTTCGTGACCATGGAGAAGACCTGAATCCACCATTTTGATCCAGAAAGCGACTCTCTTCATCGACGCCGAAGAAATTCAAAGTGTCGAGTTCGGCAGGAAAGGCTAACGCATCAGTTTTTTGGGACGCTGAAAAAATTATTATGGTGGAATATTTGGGAAAGGGAGCCACTATATTAGGCTCTTACTAAGCTGGCCAAATAAGAAGATTGCGAGCGGCGATGAAAGAGAAAAGACACGGCCAATTGCGAGCTGGAGTTCTGTTTCCTCAAAATAATGCACCGGCTCACAAGGCTGCTGTTGCAACGGATACAATTAAAGAAACAGGATTCGAGATGCTTGAACACCCACTCTATTCGCCAGATTTAGCTCTCAGAGACTTCTATCTCTTTCCTCGGTTCAAACAACACCTTCGGAGTAAGAAATTTGAAGATGATAGGGAAGTGATGGCCGCTGTTGAGGCGTTTTGGGAGAGCCCAGATAAAGAATTTTTTTCTGAGGGTATCCTGGGTTTGGAAAAAAGATGGACTAAATGTATTAACTTGCTAGAAGACTATGTTGAAAAATAAATATATCTTTTAAGTTAATTACCTTAGTTTATATTCATTATCATTACTTATTGATCAAACCTCATTTGTATAACAAAAACAAATTAGAATTTTAAAATTTGAAGTTTAAAAAAATATTCTATATCTAATTGGAATTGCTTTACGGAATGATTAAAATTGAATAATTTTTTATTTACATTGAACATTTTATTTGACAAAGTGGTTTCTGTCTGATTCTCATCAGACACCAGCACACTGTGCATACTTGACTGATGTGACCACTTGCAGTTGGAAATCATTAATTTTTATTTACGCTAGTTGTGATAAATTTTAACATCTCCGAATTATATCCATCGATATAATTTTTACTTGTAAAGGTTCGTTATTGATTGTGATCATGGGTCCCTTCTTGTCTATAAATCAGTATAGACAAAGTATATCGTCTCTAAAGCTTATCAAAGCAGAGAATATTGATACGGGAAACTCGATTGTTTTGCGATCTATTACAGACATATCAGTTATATCTAAATCTTCTTCTCTTGTGTAAAGCTCATTTCTACCAATATTTTTCAAAACATCGTGTGGAATCTCACAACTAAAACAGCAACAATTCTCAATTCGGATAACGAAGATTTTTCTCCAGCGTTATCCGTGCGATCGCTTGCATTTGAAACCCTAGCAAAACAACTGATTGACATTATTCAGGAAAAAATATCTAACTAGAATGCACATACTTTGGTAAACTTGAACTTGTAGATGCCCGAGGCTCCTGGGAGTCTGAAGTGGATGGAACCACATCACATGATTTTTAGCATCATCACGATTTAATTGAACGTCACCATATTTAAAGCAATATAGATGACTTTATAATCTTTATATTTTAGACTTTATAGTCACTATCATTATTTCAAAATCAGACAACTGTCACTTCTAAGAAAATGCCATGAGTGCGTTTTTGTATTTTTCATGAATTTCCACTACCAAATGATTCAAGAAGTTTCCTTTCATGCACGCCAGTAAAAGTACACGAACAGAGCTATTATTGAGAAAAATTTGATGGGCGAGATTGTAAATAGATGAGTGCCAGTTTATTCCGAAATCTAAATTTAAATGCTAAAAATAATGCTAGATGCTAACTCCGAATTTCGAATGCCGTTTTGGAAAAAATAATGCTAGATCTAGCATTCAAAATGCAAAAATGGCAGCACTGCTTAGGACCTCTTTTTTCAATCTTTTTATCTATGACCTTCCCACTATTTTTAAGTCTTCATGTCTTCTATATGCAGATGATTTAAAAATCTTCCGAGTCATCAAAAATACTGCTGACTCTCTGCTTCTTCAAGATGATTTGTATGTTCTCTCTGGTTGGTGTAACTTGAACTGTTTGTCCCTTAATGTTTCCAAGTGTTTTTCTATGTCTTTTCCCTTAAGCTTCACACTCATGTATTTCCTTATGCTATTGATGGCACTATCCTCTCTTGCAGTGGCGTGCACAGCCTTTTCACCTAAGGTATGCAACTGTCAAAATATACTCAGCCATAGAAGTACATGTGCATTTACTTGCATAAAAAAGTAAAAACAAATTTTTAAAATACACTACTGTACCAGAAGCCGCGCATTAGATTGAACTGTTAACTGTTTGAGCACATGTTTGACTACATTCTTCCACATCATTAATTTGTGTGAACACTCCCTTTTAAGTGTGATACGAGCCTGTTGATGTTTATCTTTTAACACAATTAATCTTTAACGGATTTCTTTTATTTTTTTTGGTTTAATTTGCACAAAATCTATTAATTTTAAATTCACTTTTTATTTTTATTCTATTCTATTTTTATTTTTATTCTATTCTATTTTTATTTATATTCTATTTATTCTAGATTTAAAAAAGTAGTTCTTTCACGTCAAACATTTTTATAAATAACGAACAATTTTCAATTTTATGGCACATAAAATTTTTCGTCGTACTGTAGCAGTCAAATAATTCATTCACAAAAGTGCAAATCTTTTAGCAGCGCCGTCCGTGCACCTCTGCTTGAATACAGGAGCACAGCGAACATGCAGCTAAAATCGTGCTGAAAAGTTCGGCTGAGAGACATGAGACTTCATCGCTAATATCGCTGCTCGAATCGCAAGCCAACGTGCGAAGAAGCATGCTTCCGATTGTGGAACAAATTTTATCGGTGCATATGCTGAATTGAAAAAATTAACAGAAATCAACAAAAAGGCTGCCGAAATACTTGCCAATGATGGACTGATATGGCACCTCAATCCTCCAGCTTCGCCGCATTTAGGTGGGCTCTCGGAAACCGGAGTCAAATCTATAAAGTCTCATCTGCGCCGAATTGTGGGCAACATTGCTCTAATGTATGAATAATTGTCCACCATCTTAATTAGAATCAAAGCCTGCTTCAATTCTGGCCCCTGTGCGCCATGAACGACGATCCAACAGACATGACTGCACTTACCCCAGCACATTTCCTTATCGACGATACAATACTAGCACCACCAGAAGTAGATCTCGAAAACGCCAACATCAACCATCTCGATAGATGGCAAAAGACACAAAAGGTAACGCAAGATTTTTGGAAACGGTAGAAAACCGAATATTTGAATAGCTTGCAACTTAGGCCTAAATGGAATACGAAGGAAAACAATTTCAAAGTGGGCGATATGTATGTACTAAAGGATGAAAAATTACCTTCTTATTGTTAGCCAGTAGCCAGAATTACGGAAGTTCATCCGGGAAACCTTTCTTAGTGCGAGTAGTAATCGTATGGTCAAATGGAAAGACATAAAAACGATCAGTCATGAAAATTGCACTCGTATCTACGCAAAATTTACCATAATAAATGCACCTTCTAATTCCTTCTATCAAAATGTTCTCCTACACATCTTTTTCCTCCATGAGACTTTGCCACATCAAATAATATCGTGCTAAAGTGAGAAGTCTTCGTGATTTGATGCAAAATCAGTGATGGTAGAGGTTGACGCCCTGCATAGGTGGGACACCTTCACCAAGCCAAAACTGAGTTAGACAAATACATCAACCTCGACCCGCACGTCGTACAAGACACTATCGATAGCAATCAAAATCTAAATAGTAACCAGACCCAAACGTGACATGTAGACATAACATGCAGACCCGAACGTGACATGCAAACAACATTTATCAAAATAGATGAGCAAACTAATACTTACCATTTCAGAAGTTAGCCCAATTGATAACACTGAGGCACTACACACGCCTCATCCGGGGAGAATGTTACAGCACGCCAGTGGCCTCTCCAGCACGGGAGCCTGAAATGGGGGAAAAAAACATAAATCATCGTATCTAAATTCGACTTCTATTGTTGTCCAACACCACTGTATGACAATTGCCACTTGACAGTAGATGTAAAATGACCATTCACAATTATTTTTTTTTACGTACTATTCACCATGATCAAAAATACTGGTAAATCTAGAAATATAACCTGTGAATTACTTGAAGAGGAAACTGACATAACAGAATTAAAAATTACCGAAATGTTCACTTAACAGCTGTGAGTTGAATAGAACGGCCGGTCATTGAAATATAATGAATCGTTTTTTAGTTAAAACAGATGTGTTTCATTAGTTTAGATTACTTTGTGATTATCGCTTAAACTCCATAAAGGGCATACATTAATAGTTGCCCCATTTCAATATGTTTATAAGAGAGGTTTCGAACTTGTAATTAAGAACATCGGTATCCGATTTACGACCAGTATTTATGAAAATTCTTCCATCGCGTACCCAGAGATTTGGAAACCGTTTAGGTTGTTTAGATATCAGAAGAATGTGCTCTAAATAGTCGGACTCTAAAAATGCAGAATCTGGAAGAATTTCGTTGACATGAATGTGCTCAGGTGTAAATGCTAGGGTTGAAAAGGAAATGCTCTCAATTCGTTTGTCTACTCGACATAATGCATCAGGGACGATGTTTGCAGAGCCTTTACAATGTTGAATTGAAAAATTGAAACCTTGCAGCTTCAGGCCGGACAAGTCCTGTTAACTCATAAGCCACTTTAAACTAGCATGGTCAGTGATGACCGTTAATAGTACATCTTCAATATAGGTGCGGAATTTTTTCACGCTTTGAACAGCAGCTAAACATTCAATTAAACATTCAGTAATGGTGTAATTTTTCTGAGCAGATGTGAATTTAATTGACATGAAGGCTATAGGGTTTTTGTGACCATTCTCGTCCTTTTGAAATATAACGCTTCCCATGGCTGTAGTGCTAGTATCACATAGAAGAAAGAAATATTCTGTGAAATCAGGGTTGATGAAAATTAGGCAGTACTAAGGCTTGTTTAATCTGCTGAAAATAATTTTTTACTGCAATGGTCCTGTTTCAATTCAATCAATCGATCGTGTTCTGACGTGAGTTAACTTGCTTTCTGATACCTTTTCGTTTTGTACGGCTTTGGCTTAGTATAGCAATCTGATCTTCGTGTGAGTGCCCCCTTTCAAGGTTTCTCTGTTGAATTCAATCGGTTTCTCCGGGTAGCGGCTCTATATTTAGTGTTTTCTGACAACTTTTTACTGTTAAGTGAAAATAACAGTATATTTTTATATTCCGCTACATTTACCTCTGGATAGTGCAGTGTAACTTTTATTACCTTTACCACTAGATAGTGGAGTGCACCTTTTGTGAATACATTTACCTATATATAGTGCAGTGCGGCTTCGGTTGTTTTATGTCGCTAGTGTTACTGCCATCGTATTAGTGTCTGTGCTTATACTTGCATGCCTATACAGACAATTTTATCGTAGACAGTTACCAAAAGTTATCATTGACACCTGTACTTTTTGACGAAAACTCTTACGAATTTTTGTTGTCATTTGAGACATTTAAAGGTCATATACTGTGAGTTTTAGTATCGATTTCTAATTTAAGAAACTACATTGCGTTCCATAACGGCTCTTTGTCTAGCTTCCAAGTGCTTAGATAATTCGAATAGAACACCCATAGTGGTTTGCTCTGGCTTTTGTGAGCAGACATTTCATGCGAAGTGCATTGGAATGCACGCACATGTTACAGAAGCAGTTCAGTCGTCGTCATCTTGTGTTTATTGGTTTTGTTCAAAATGCAAATCCAATTCTACGGGTTCCTTTGTTGATCGACTGTGCTCCGCGAAACGGTAGGTGGACTGAATTCAGGCCGAATCCAATGCCTTGGGCGGTGGGCTCGATTCAGCCGCTAAAAAGCTGAACTCACTGGCTTCACTCACAGATGGAGCATAAGTTGACCGCAGTGCCAGCTATGCCTAACAATCATGCGACTTCGGTGACTTCTGTGAACAACTTTTTGCGTCCCTCCTGCGCGGAGTCTCTGTCTCCAGTCATTTCGGATTCAGACTCTAGACCTGATATGCGTGTTACACGTAATCGATTACAGCAACAGCAGCAACATATGCTGCCTTAATCGCTTCCACATCATGAAAATATACAGTTACAGCCACAAGAAATTTATCTGGTGCCTCCTCAGCTGCTGCAACAGCTGCATCTGCATACTCCATCACTGCCTGATAATTTGACTCTGCATTCATCTAATCCAGCCTCACCAGTCCCTAATCTTGATGTATCCACAAGGAATGCTGATGCTGATGCTGCTTGCATTGCCTCATCTACTGCTTCTTTGCAATCTAATCTACCTACGTCTCCTTTATATGGTGCTGTTAACGACACCGCTGATGATCTCGCTTTGCATATAGTTGCGCCTCCTCTCCAGGTTTTTGTATCGTGATTTGCCTATGATACTTCCGTGGCTGCAGTGGAACACTACATCTGCAAGAAGCTTGGCTACAGTCCTCATATTTTTGACTGCGTCAAGTTTACGAAAGATAGCCAACCTAGAAGATATGTAGCTTCTTTCAAAATAACATTGCCTGCCAATCTCAATATTGTCGCTGATTCCAAATTTTGGCCTACCGGTACATTTGTCAAAATTTTTGAAAACTGACGAAATTTTCGAGCTTCAATCAACCGGAGAGCCCGAACCTATTTCTTAAGCGTAATCAAATTTCTCTGTATTATCAAAATGTTCGTGACATGAGGACCAAACTTTTATCCCCAGTCCACCTGCTGAATGTGTTGCTGTCTCCATCTCTTTGTCTCTTATATCCTCTTTGTTTGTTGCGTCCTTATATATTCCTTGTAACATGTCCTTCTCGACTTATGATAAGTTCTTTTCTGAACTTTCCACCTATCTTAATAGCAACTTTTCCTCGTCGTAAATCATTATCTGTGGCGGCTTTAATATGCCTTCTGTACAATGGGACTCTTCTTTCTTTCGCATTGTGTCCACCAACAACCTTTCTATTAGCTTATCTTCTTTTCTTTCTTCCTGTTCTCTTTCTCAATTTAATTGTTTCCCTTATACTAATAACAAGATC
Source organism: Nemotelus nigrinus (assembly GCA_947369275.1). Lineage (NCBI taxonomy): Eukaryota > Metazoa > Arthropoda > Insecta > Diptera > Stratiomyidae > Nemotelus > Nemotelus nigrinus. The sequence goes on from OX376372.1 coordinate 141,973,194, forward strand.
CTTGACCTCATCCTCTCTAACGTTGAGTCCTCTTCGATTTTACTATCTTCTGTCCCAGTACCCTACACGCACCCTGACCCCCACATCCTCCCCTTTCTATTAATTTGTCCATCTCATTTTCAAATCGTATTAAATCTTCCACTGCGCGACTGTTTAACTTTAAAAAAAACTAATTTTGACCGCATGTCTAATGATTTGAATTCAATCAATTGGCTTAATTGCTTCCGTGGTCTCGATATAGACTCTGCTGTACCTAAATTTTACAGTATTCTTACAGAGTTGATCTCGTCGTATACTCCTGTTTACAGTTCTCGTAAACCTCGTTACCCCCTTGGTTTACCGCGAGGGTAAAGAGTGCCCTTAGAGATAAAAATTCAGCACGTTCGAAATTTTTGAATTTTCGGTCTAGTGAAGATTATGCTATCTTCTCCCGTTTACTTTCCTCGGCCAAGAAAGAAATTAGATTAGCACTACTCAAATATTCCTCGTCTGTTGAAACTTCTTTGAACTCGAATAACCCTAAAAGTTTCTGGTCTTTTGTCCCCTCCTTAAAAGCTTCCTCCTCTCTTCCTGACTCCCTAGTATTTAATACCTTTACTTCTTCCAACCCTCTTGACATTTTTTTTTTCTTCTGTTTATACTATCCCATCGATTCCTGCTGCTGACTGCTTTTCCTTTGACTTCCCTGCTAGTTTCTCCTCAGTCGTAACTAACCCCGTAGAGGATGAATTGCTAATATTGCTAATAACTGTTTCCCCGGGCCCGGATGGTATTTCCAATTTTTTCGTAAAAAATCTTGCGTCTTCTCTTTGTGTCCCTTTAGCCATCTTATTCCATATCTGTCTTTGTACTGGTAAATTTCCGTCCTCTTCTAACATTGTTTCTAACTATCGCCCCATCTCGATTCTTCCTTGCCTTTCCAAAATTTTGGAGCGACTCGTTTTCAATCGTATCCATGATACCCTCTACTGTGTCTTTGCAGCGCAACAACATGGCTTTATAAAAGGCCGCAGCACCTCTACGAACCCTGTTGAGTTTACTCATGTAATCAATTCTCCAATTGACAGCAACAATCAAGTTGATGTCATTTATACTGATTTTGCCAAAGCATTTGACACTGTTAATTATATGCTGCTTCTTGTCAAACTAAAGCATTACGACATTCGTTAATCTCTGCTTTCCTGGATCTCTTCCTTTTTAACTGATCGATCTTATGTCGTCTCCCTTTTTGGCTTGTCGTCCTCAGCTTTCTCCCCTTCTTCTGGTGTTCCTCAAGGCTCCATCTTAGGACCAGTGCTGTCATTTATTTTTTTGAAATAATGCTAGATTCAATTTTATTTAATGCTAAATAATGCTAGATCTTGTAAAATTATAATGCTAAATAATGCTTTCTTATTTCATTGAAATAAACATGGTTCAATATGAAGATAATATGTATATTTATATGAGGGTGGATCAATAAGTAATGGTAATCGGTTATTTCCAGTTGGGATAAAATTCCAAAAAAAAATTCTTTACTACTACATATGCTCACTAATTCAGCATGAAAAAAACATATAAATAGGTGTCGATTCCAGAGAGCGAAATTCATTTGAATACGAACAGTCGAAGAGAGAACATCAGAATGGGGAAAAACGAAATTAGAGCTGCCATTAAGTATCCCTGTTTGAAAAAACTCTCTGCCAGAGGCATACACGGCGACATGGTGGAAACATTAGGGGACTCTGCTCCTCCATATTCCACCGTTGCACGCTAGGCCAAGGAGTTTAAGCTGGGAACAACATCCACTGAAGATGAACACCGCGAAGACAACTGAAGACAACGTAAAAAAAAGTCGAAGATGCCGTGTTGGCAGATCAAAGAGTGACCTTTAGGCATGTAGCTGAGGTCACTGGGATCTCATATGGTAGTGTTCGAAAAATCTTTGCCAAAAATTCCATATGAAGAAGGTCTCTGCGAGCTGGGTGCCGAGAATGTTAACGGACGAGCATAAGAAGAAACGAGTCGAGAGAAAGGATGAATCTCGAAAAGTTCCAGGTAGATCATGAGAATTTTTTGTCACATTTCGTGACCATGGAGAAGACCTGAATCCACCATTTTGATCCAGAAAGCGACTCTCTTCATCGACGCCGAAGAAATTCAAAGTGTCGAGTTCGGCAGGAAAGGCTAACGCATCAGTTTTTTGGGACGCTGAAAAAATTATTATGGTGGAATATTTGGGAAAGGGAGCCACTATATTAGGCTCTTACTAAGCTGGCCAAATAAGAAGATTGCGAGCGGCGATGAAAGAGAAAAGACACGGCCAATTGCGAGCTGGAGTTCTGTTTCCTCAAAATAATGCACCGGCTCACAAGGCTGCTGTTGCAACGGATACAATTAAAGAAACAGGATTCGAGATGCTTGAACACCCACTCTATTCGCCAGATTTAGCTCTCAGAGACTTCTATCTCTTTCCTCGGTTCAAACAACACCTTCGGAGTAAGAAATTTGAAGATGATAGGGAAGTGATGGCCGCTGTTGAGGCGTTTTGGGAGAGCCCAGATAAAGAATTTTTTTCTGAGGGTATCCTGGGTTTGGAAAAAAGATGGACTAAATGTATTAACTTGCTAGAAGACTATGTTGAAAAATAAATATATCTTTTAAGTTAATTACCTTAGTTTATATTCATTATCATTACTTATTGATCAAACCTCATTTGTATAACAAAAACAAATTAGAATTTTAAAATTTGAAGTTTAAAAAAATATTCTATATCTAATTGGAATTGCTTTACGGAATGATTAAAATTGAATAATTTTTTATTTACATTGAACATTTTATTTGACAAAGTGGTTTCTGTCTGATTCTCATCAGACACCAGCACACTGTGCATACTTGACTGATGTGACCACTTGCAGTTGGAAATCATTAATTTTTATTTACGCTAGTTGTGATAAATTTTAACATCTCCGAATTATATCCATCGATATAATTTTTACTTGTAAAGGTTCGTTATTGATTGTGATCATGGGTCCCTTCTTGTCTATAAATCAGTATAGACAAAGTATATCGTCTCTAAAGCTTATCAAAGCAGAGAATATTGATACGGGAAACTCGATTGTTTTGCGATCTATTACAGACATATCAGTTATATCTAAATCTTCTTCTCTTGTGTAAAGCTCATTTCTACCAATATTTTTCAAAACATCGTGTGGAATCTCACAACTAAAACAGCAACAATTCTCAATTCGGATAACGAAGATTTTTCTCCAGCGTTATCCGTGCGATCGCTTGCATTTGAAACCCTAGCAAAACAACTGATTGACATTATTCAGGAAAAAATATCTAACTAGAATGCACATACTTTGGTAAACTTGAACTTGTAGATGCCCGAGGCTCCTGGGAGTCTGAAGTGGATGGAACCACATCACATGATTTTTAGCATCATCACGATTTAATTGAACGTCACCATATTTAAAGCAATATAGATGACTTTATAATCTTTATATTTTAGACTTTATAGTCACTATCATTATTTCAAAATCAGACAACTGTCACTTCTAAGAAAATGCCATGAGCGCGTTTTTGTATTTTTCATGAATTTCCACTACCAAATGATTCAAGAAGTTTCCTTTCATGCACGCCAGTAAAAGTACACGAACAGAGCTATTATTGAGAAAAATTTGATGGGCGAGATTGTAAATAGATGAGTGCCAGTTTATTCCGAAATCTAAATTTAAATGCTAAAAATAATGCTAGATGCTAACTCCGAATTTCGAATGCCGTTTTGGAAAAAATAATGCTAGATCTAGCATTCAAAATGCAAAAATGGCAGCACTGCTTAGGACCTCTTTTTTCAATCTTTTTATCTATGACCTTCCCACTATTTTTAAGTCTTCATGTCTTCTATATGCAGATGATTTAAAAATCTTCCGAGTCATCAAAAATACTGCTGACTCTCTGCTTCTTCAAGATGATTTGTATGTTCTCTCTGGTTGGTGTAACTTGAACTGTTTGTCCCTTAATGTTTCCAAGTGTTTTTCTATGTCTTTTCCCTTAAGCTTCACACTCATGTATTTCCTTATGCTATTGATGGCACTATCCTCTCTTGCAGTGGCGTGCACAGCCTTTTCACCTAAGGTATGCAACTGTCAAAATATACTCAGCCATAGAAGTACATGTGCATTTACTTGCATAAAAAAGTAAAAACAAATTTTTAAAATACACTACTGTACCAGAAGCCGCGCATTAGATTGAACTGTTAACTGTTTGAGCACATGTTTGACTACATTCTTCCACATCATTAATTTGTGTGAACACTCCCTTTTAAGTGTGATACGAGCCTGTTGATGTTTATCTTTTAACACAATTAATCTTTAACGGATTTCTTTTATTTTTTTTGGTTTAATTTGCACAAAATCTATTAATTTTAAATTCACTTTTTATTTTTATTCTATTCTATTTTTATTTTTATTCTATTCTATTTTTATTTATATTCTATTTATTCTAGATTTAAAAAAGTAGTTCTTTCACGTCAAACATTTTTATAAATAACGAACAATTTTCAATTTTATGGCACATAAAATTTTTCGTCGTACTGTAGCAGTCAAATAATTCATTCACAAAAGTGCAAATCTTTTAGCAGCGCCGTCCGTGCACCTCTGCTTGAATACAGGAGCACAGCGAACATGCAGCTAAAATCGTGCTGAAAAGTTCGGCTGAGAGACATGAGACTTCATCGCTAATATCGCTGCTCGAATCGCAAGCCAACGTGCGAAGAAGCATGCTTCCGATTGTGGAACAAATTTTATCGGTGCATATGCTGAATTGAAAAAATTAACAGAAATCAACAAAAAGGCTGCCGAAATACTTGCCAATGATGGACTGATATGGCACCTCAATCCTCCAGCTTCGCCGCATTTAGGTGGGCTCTCGGAAACCGGAGTCAAATCTATAAAGTCTCATCTGCGCCGAATTGTGGGCAACATTGCTCTAATGTATGAATAATTGTCCACCATCTTAATTAGAATCAAAGCCTGCTTCAATTCTGGCCCCTGTGCGCCATGAACGACGATCCAACAGACATGACTGCACTTACCCCAGCACATTTCCTTATCGACGATACAATACTAGCACCACCAGAAGTAGATCTCGAAAACGCCAACATCAACCATCTCGATAGATGGCAAAAGACACAAAAGGTAACGCAAGATTTTTGGAAACGGTAGAAAACCGAATATTTGAATAGCTTGCAACTTAGGCCTAAATGGAATACGAAGGAAAACAATTTCAAAGTGGGCGATATGTATGTACTAAAGGATGAAAAATTACCTTCTTATTGTTGGCCAGTAGCCAGAATTACGGAAGTTCATCCGGGAAACCTTTCTTAGTGCGAGTAGTAATCGTATGGTCAAATGGAAAGACATAAAAACGATCAGTCATGAAAATTGCACTCGTATCTACGCAAAATTTACCATAATAAATGCACCTTCTAATTCCTTCTATCAAAATGTTCTCCTACACATCTTTTTCCTCCATGAGACTTTGCCACATCAAATAATATCGTGCTAAAGTGAGAAGTCTTCGTGATTTGATGCAAAATCAGTGATGGTAGAGGTTGACGCCCTGCATAGGTGGGACACCTTCACCAAGCCAAAACTGAGTTAGACAAATACATCAACCTCGACCCGCACGTCGTACAAGACACTATCGATAGCAATCAAAATCTAAATAGTAACCAGACCCAAACGTGACATGTAGACATAACATGCAGACCCGAACGTGACATGCAAACAACATTTATCAAAATAGATGAGCAAACTAATACTTACCATTTCAGAAGTTAGCCCAATTGATAACACTGAGGCACTACACACGCCTCATCCGGGGAGAATGTTACAGCACGCCAGTGGCCTCTCCAGCACGGGAGCCTGAAATGGGGGAAAAAAACATAAATCATCGTATCTAAATTCGACTTCTATTGTTGTCCAACACCACTGTATGACAATTGCCACTTGACAGTAGATGTAAAATGACCATTCACAATTATTTTTTTTTACGTACTATTCACCATGATCAAAAATACTGGTAAATCTAGAAATATAACCTGTGAATTACTTGAAGAGGAAACTGACATAACAGAATTAAAAATTACCGAAATGTTCACTTAACAGCTGTGAGTTGAATAGAACGGCCGGTCATTGAAATATAATGAATCGTTTTTTAGTTAAAACAGATGTGTTTCATTAGTTTAGATTACTTTGTGATTATCGCTTAAACTCCATAAAGGGCATACATTAATAGTTGCCCCATTTCAATATGTTTATAAGAGAGGTTTCGAACTTGTAATTAAGAACATCGGTATCCGATTTACGACCAGTATTTATGAAAATTCTTCCATCGCGTACCCAGAGATTTGGAAACCGTTTAGGTTGTTTAGATATCAGAAGAATGTGCTCTAAATAGTCGGACTCTAAAAATGCGGAATCTGGAAGAATTTCGTTGACATGAATGTGCTCAGGTGTAAATGCTAGGGTTGAAAAGGAAATGCTCTCAATTCGTTTGTCTACTCGACATAATGCATCAGGGACGATGTTTGCAGAGCCTTTACAATGTTGAATTGAAAAATTGAAACCTTGCAGCTTCAGGCCGGACAAGTCCTGTTAACTCATAAGCCACTTTAAACTAGCATGGTCAGTGATGACCGTTAATAGTACATCTTCAATATAGGTGCGGAATTTTTTCACGCTTTGAACAGCAGCTAAACATTCAATTAAACATTCAGTAATGGTGTAATTTTTCTGAGCAGATGTGAATTTAATTGACATGAAGGCTATAGGGTTTTTGTGACCATTCTCGTCCTTTTGAAATATAACGCTTCCCATGGCTGTAGTGCTAGTATCACATAGAAGAAAGAAATATTCTGTGAAATCAGGGTTGATGAAAATTAGGCAGTACTAAGGCTTGTTTAATCTGCTGAAAATAATTTTTTACTGCAATGGTCCTGTTTCAATTCAATCAATCGATCGTGTTCTGACGTGAGTTAACTTGCTTTCTGATACCTTTTCGTTTTGTACGGCTTTGGCTTAGTATAGCAATCTGATCTTCGTGTGAGTGCCCCCTTTCAAGGTTTCTCTGTTGAATTCAATCGGTTTCTCCGGGTAGCGGCTCTATATTTAGTGTTTTCTGACAACTTTTTACTGTTAAGTGAAAATAACAGTATATTTTTATATTCCGCTACATTTACCTCTGGATAGTGCAGTGTAACTTTTATTACCTTTACCACTAGATAGTGGAGTGCACCTTTTGTGAATACATTTACCTATATATAGTGCAGTGCGGCTTCGGTTGTTTTATGTCGCTAGTGTTACTGCCATCGTATTAGTGTCTGTGCTTATACTTGCATGCCTATACAGACAATTTTATCGTAGACAGTTACCAAAAGTTATCATTGACACCTGTACTTTTTGACGAAAACTCTTACGAATTTTTGTTGTCATTTGAGACATTTAAAGGTCATATACTGTGAGTTTTAGTATCGATTTCTAATTTAAGAAACTACATTGCGTTCCATAACGGCTCTTTGTCTAGCTTCCAAGTGCTTAGATAATTCGAATAGAACACCCATAGTGGTTTGCTCTGGCTTTTGTGAGCAGACATTTCATGCGAAGTGCATTGGAATGCACGCACATGTTACAGAAGCAGTTCAGTCGTCGTCATCTTGTGTTTATTGGTTTTGTTCAAAATGCAAATCCAATTCTACGGGTTCCTTTGTTGATCGACTGTGCTCCGCGAAACGGTAGGTGGACTGAATTCAGGCCGAATCCAATGCCTTGGGCGGTGGGCTCGATTCAGCCGCTAAAAAGCTGAACTCACTGGCTTCACTCACAGATGGAGCATAAGTTGACCGCAGTGCCAGCTATGCCTAACAATCATGCGACTTCGGTGACTTCTGTGAACAACTTTTTGCGTCCCTCCTGCGCGGAGTCTCTGTCTCCAGTCATTTCGGATTCAGACTCTAGACCTGATATGCGTGTTACACGTAATCGATTACAGCAACAGCAGCAACATATGCTGCCTTAATCGCTTCCACATCATGAAAATATACAGTTACAGCCACAAGAAATTTATCTGGTGCCTCCTCAGCTGCTGCAACAGCTGCATCTGCATACTCCATCACTGCCTGATAATTTGACTCTGCATTCATCTAATCCAGCCTCACCAGTCCCTAATCTTGATGTATCCACAAGGAATGCTGATGCTGATGCTGCTTGCATTGCCTCATCTACTGCTTCTTTGCAATCTAATCTACCTACGTCTCCTTTATATGGTGCTGTTAACGACACCGCTGATGATCTCGCTTTGCATATAGTTGCGCCTCCTCTCCAGGTTTTTGTATCGTGATTTGCCTATGATACTTCCGTGGCTGCAGTGGAACACTACATCTGCAAGAAGCTTGGCTACAGTCCTCATATTTTTGACTGCGTCAAGTTTACGAAAGATAGCCAACCTAGAAGATATGTAGCTTCTTTCAAAATAACATTGCCTGCCAATCTCAATATTGTCGCTGATTCCAAATTTTGGCCTACCGGTACATTTGTCAAAATTTTTGAAAACTGACGAAATTTTCGAGCTTCAATCAACCGGAGAGCCCGAACCTATTTCTTAAGCGTAATCAAATTTCTCTGTATTATCAAAATGTTCGTGACATGAGGACCAAACTTTTATCCCCAGTCCACCTGCTGAATGTGTTGCTGTCTCCATCTCTTTGTCTCTTATATCCTCTTTGTTTGTTGCGTCCTTATATATTCCTTGTAACATGTCCTTCTCGACTTATGATAAGTTCTTTTCTGAACTTTCCACCTATCTTAATAGCAACTTTTCCTCGTCGTAAATCATTATCTGTGGCGGCTTTAATATGCCTTCTGTACAATGGGACTCTTCTTTCTTTCGCATTGTGTCCACCAACAACCTTTCTATTAGCTTATCTTCTTTTCTTTCTTCCTGTTCTCTTTCTCAATTTAATTGTTTCCCTTATACTAATAACAAGATCCTTGACCTCATCCTCTCTAACGTTGAGTCCTCTTCGATTTTACTATCTTCTGTCCCAGTACCCTACACGCACCCTGACCCCCACATCCTCCCCTTTCTATTAATTTGTCCATCTCATTTTCAAATCGTATTAAATCTTCCACTGCGCGACTGTTTAATTTTAAAAAAAACTAATTTTGACCGCATGTCTAATGATTTGAATTCAATCAATTGGCTTAATTGCTTCCGTGGTCTCGATATAGACTCTGCTGTACCTAAATTTTACAGTATTCTTACAGAGTTGATCTCGTCGTATACTCCTGTTTACAGTTCTCGTAAACCTCGTTACCCCCTTGGTTTACCGCGAGGGTAAAGAGTGCCCTTAGAGATAAAAATTCAGCACGTTCGAAATTTTTGAATTTTCGGTCTAGTGAAGATTATGCTATCTTCTCCCGTTTACTTTCCTCGGCCAAGAAAGAAATTAGATTAGCACTACTCAAATATTCCTCGTCTGTTGAAACTTCTTTGAACTCGAATAACCCTAAAAGTTTCTGGTCTTTTGTCCCCTCCTTAAAAGCTTCCTCCTCTCTTCCTGACTCCCTAGTATTTAATACCTTTACTTCTTCCAACCCTCTTGACATTTTTTTTTTCTTCTGTTTATACTATCCCATCGATTCCTGCTGCTGACTGCTTTTCCTTTGACTTCCCTGCTAGTTTCTCCTCAGTCGTAACTAACCCCGTAGAGGATGAATTGCTAATATTGGTAATAACTGTTTCCCCGGGCCCGGATGGTATTTCCAATTTTTTCGTAAAAAATCTTGCGTCTTCTCTTTGTGTCCCTTTAGCCATCTTATTCCATATCTGTCTTTGTACTGGTAAATTTCCGTCCTCTTCTAACATTGTTTCTAACTATCGCCCCATCTCGATTCTTCCTTGCCTTTCCAAAATTTTGGAGCGACTCGTTTTCAATCGTATCCATGATACCCTCTACTGTGTCTTTGCAGCGCAACAACATGGCTTTATAAAAGGCCGCAGCACCTCTACGAACCCTGTTGAGTTTACTCATGTAATCAATTCTCCAATTGACAGCAACAATCAAGTTGATGTCATTTATACTGATTTTGCCAAAGCATTTGACACTGTTAATTATATGCTGCTTCTTGTCAAACTAAAGCATTACGACATTCGTTAATCTCTGCTTTCCTGGATCTCTTCCTTTTTAACTGATCGATCTTATGTCGTCTCCCTTTTTGGCTTGTCGTCCTCAGCTTTCTCCCCTTCTTCTGGTGTTCCTCAAGGCTCCATCTTAGGACCAGTGCTGTCATTTATTTTTTTGAAATAATGCTAGATTCAATTTTATTTAATGCTAAATAATGCTAGATCTTGTAAAATTATAATGCTAAATAATGCTTTCTTATTTCATTGAAATAAACATGGTTCAATATGAAGATAATATGTATATTTATATGAGGGTGGATCAATAAGTAATGGTAATCGGTTATTTCCAGTTGGGATAAAATTCCAAAAAAAAATTCTTTACTACTACATATGCTCACTAATTCAGCATGAAAAAAACATATAAATAGGTGTCGATTCCAGAGAGCGAAATTCATTTGAATACGAACAGTCGAAGAGAGAACATCAGAATGGGGAAAAACGAAATTAGAGCTGCCATTAAGTATCCCTGTTTGAAAAAACTCTCTGCCAGAGGCATACACGGCGACATGGTGGAAACATTAGGGGACTCTGCTCCTCCATATTCCACCGTTGCACGCTAGGCCAAGGAGTTTAAGCTGGGAACAACATCCACTGAAGATGAACACCGCGAAGACAACTGAAGACAACGTAAAAAAAAGTCGAAGATGCCGTGTTGGCAGATCAAAGAGTGACCTTTAGGCATGTAGCTGAGGTCACTGGGATCTCATATGGTAGTGTTCGAAAAATCTTTGCCAAAAATTCCATATGAAGAAGGTCTCTGCGAGCTGGGTGCCGAGAATGTTAACGGACGAGCATAAGAAGAAACGAGTCGAGAGAAAGGATGAATCTCGAAAAGTTCCAGGTAGATCATGAGAATTTTTTGTCACATTTCGTGACCATGGACAAGACCTGAATCCACCATTTTGATCCAGAAAGCGACTCTCTTCATCGACGCCGAAGAAATTCAAAGTGTCGAGTTCGGCAGGAAAGGCTAACGCATCAGTTTTTTGGGACGCTGAAAAAATTATTATGGTGGAATATTTGGGAAAGGGAGCCACTATATTAGGCTCTTACTAAGCTGGCCAAATAAGAAGATTGCGAGCGGCGATGAAAGAGAAAAGACACGGCCAATTGCGAGCTGGAGTTCTGTTTCCTCAAAATAATGCACCGGCTCACAAGGCTGCTGTTGCAACGGATACAATTAAAGAAACAGGATTCGAGATGCTTGAACACCCACTCTATTCGCCAGATTTAGCTCTCAGAGACTTCTATCTCTTTCCTCGGTTCAAACAACACCTTCGGAGTAAGAAATTTGAAGATGATAGGGAAGTGATGGCCGCTGTTGAGGCGTTTTGGGAGAGCCCAGATAAAGAATTTTTTTCTGAGGGTATCCTGGGTTTGGAAAAAAGATGGACTAAATGTATTAACTTGCTAGAAGACTATGTTGAAAAATAAATATATCTTTTAAGTTAATTACCTTAGTTTATATTCATTATCATTACTTATTGATCAAACCTCATTTGTATAACAAAAACAAATTAGAATTTTAAAATTTGAAGTTTAAAAAAATATTCTATATCTAATTGGAATTGCTTTACGGAATGATTAAAATTGAATAATTTTTTATTTACATTGAACATTTTATTTGACAAAGTGGTTTCTGTCTGATTCTCATCAGACACCAGCACACTGTGCATACTTGACTGATGTGACCACTTGCAGTTGGAAATCATTAATTTTTATTTACGCTAGTTGTGATAAATTTTAACATCTCCGAATTATATCCATCGATATAATTTTTACTTGTAAAGGTTCGTTATTGATTGTGATCATGGGTCCCTTCTTGTCTATAAATCAGTATAGACAAAGTATATCGTCTCTAAAGCTTATCAAAGCAGAGAATATTGATACGGAAACTCGATTGTTTTGCGATCTATTACAGACATATCAGTTATATCTAAATCTTCTTCTCTTGTGTAAAGCTCATTTCTACCAATATTTTTCAAAACATCGTGTGGAATCTCACAACTAAAACAGCAACAATTCTCAATTCGGATAACGAAGATTTTTCTCCAGCGTTATCCGTGCGATCGCTTGCATTTGAAACCCTAGCAAAACAACTGATTGACATTATTCAGGAAAAAATATCTAACTAGAATGCACATACTTTGGTAAACTTGAACTTGTAGATGCCCGAGGCTCCTGGGAGTCTGAAGTGGATGGAACCACATCACATGATTTTTAGCATCATCACGATTTAATTGAACGTCACCATATTTAAAGCAATATAGATGACTTTATAATCTTTATATTTTAGACTTTATAGTCACTATCATTATTTCAAAATCAGACAACTGTCACTTCTAAGAAAATGCCATGAGCGCGTTTTTGTATTTTTCATGAATTTCCACTACCAAATGATTCAAGAAGTTTCCTTTCATGCACGCCAGTAAAAGTACACGAACAGAGCTATTATTGAGAAAAATTTGATGGGCGAGATTGTAAATAGATGAGTGCCAGTTTATTCCGAAATCTAAATTTAAATGCTAAAAATAATGCTAGATGCTAACTCCGAATTTCGAATGCCGTTTTGGAAAAAATAATGCTAGATCTAGCATTCAAAATGCAAAAATGGCAGCACTGCTTAGGACCTCTTTTTTCAATCTTTTTATCTATGACCTTCCCACTATTTTTAAGTCTTCATGTCTTCTATATGCAGATGATTTAAAAATCTTCCGAGTCATCAAAAATACTGCTGACTCTCTGCTTCTTCAAGATGATTTGTATGTTCTCTCTGGTTGGTGTAACTTGAACTGTTTGTCCCTTAATGTTTCCAAGTGTTTTTCTATGTCTTTTCCCTTAAGCTTCACACTCATGTATTTCCTTATGCTATTGATGGCACTATCCTCTCTTGCAGTGGCGTGCACAGCCTTTTCACCTAAGGTATGCAACTGTCAAAATATACTCAGCCATAGAAGTACATGTGCATTTACTTGCATAAAAAAGTAAAAACAAATTTTTAAAATACACTACTGTACCAGAAGCCGCGCATTAGATTGAACTGTTAACTGTTTGAGCACATGTTTGACTACATTCTTCCACATCATTAATTTGTGTGAACACTCCCTTTTAAGTGTGATACGAGCCTGTTGATGTTTATCTTTTAACACAATTAATCTTTAACGGATTTCTTTTATTTTTTTTGGTTTAATTTGCACAAAATCTATTAATTTTAAATTCACTTTTTATTTTTATTCTATTCTATTTTTATTTTTATTCTATTCTATTTTTATTTATATTCTATTTATTCTAGATTTAAAAAAGTAGTTCTTTCACGTCAAACATTTTTATAAATAACGAACAATTTTCAATTTTATGGCACATAAAATTTTTCGTCGTACTGTAGCAGTCAAATAATTCATTCACAAAAGTGCAAATCTTTTAGCAGCGCCGTCCGTGCACCTCTGCTTGAATACAGGAGCACAGCGAACATGCAGCTAAAATCGTGCTGAAAAGTTCGGCTGAGAGACATGAGACTTCATCGCTAATATCGCTGCTCGAATCGCAAGCCAACGTGCGAAGAAGCATGCTTCCGATTGTGGAACAAATTTTATCGGTGCATATGCTGAATTGAAAAAATTAACAGAAATCAACAAAAAGGCTGCCGAAATACTTGCCAATGATGGACTGATATGGCACCTCAATCCTCCAGCTTCGCCGCATTTAGGTGGGCTCTCGGAAACCGGAGTCAAATCTATAAAGTCTCATCTGCGCCGAATTGTGGGCAACATTGCTCTAATGTATGAATAATTGTCCACCATCTTAATTAGAATCAAAGCCTGCTTCAATTCTGGCCCCTGTGCGCCATGAACGACGATCCAACAGACATGACTGCACTTACCCCAGCACATTTCCTTATCGACGATACAATACTAGCACCACCAGAAGTAGATCTCGAAAACGCCAACATCAACCATCTCGATAGATGGCAAAAGACACAAAAGGTAACGCAAGATTTTTGGAAACGGTAGAAAACCGAATATTTGAATAGCTTGCAACTTAGGCCTAAATGGAATACGAAGGAAAACAATTTCAAAGTGGGCGATATGTATGTACTAAAGGATGAAAAATTACCTTCTTATTGTTGGCCAGTAGCCAGAATTACGGAAGTTCATCCGGGAAACCTTTCTTAGTGCGAGTAGTAATCGTATGGTCAAATGGAAAGACATAAAAACGATCAGTCATGAAAATTGCACTCGTATCTACGCAAAATTTACCATAATAAATGCACCTTCTAATTCCTTCTATCAAAATGTTCTCCTACACATCTTTTTCCTCCATGAGACTTTGCCACATCAAATAATATCGTGCTAAAGTGAGAAGTCTTCGTGATTTGATGCAAAATCAGTGATGGTAGAGGTTGACGCCCTGCATAGGTGGGACACCTTCACCAAGCCAAAACTGAGTTAGACAAATACATCAACCTCGACCCGCACGTCGTACAAGACACTATCGATAGCAATCAAAATCTAAATAGTAACCAGACCCAAACGTGACATGTAGACATAACATGCAGACCCGAACGTGACATGCAAACAACATTTATCAAAATAGATGAGCAAACTAATACTTACCATTTCAGAAGTTAGCCCAATTGATAACACTGAGGCACTACACACGCCTCATCCGGGGACAATGTTACAGCACGCCAGTGGCCTCTCCAGCACGGGAGCCTGAAATGGGGGAAAAAAACATAAATCATCGTATCTAAATTCGACTTCTATTGTTGTCCAACACCACTGTATGACAATTGCCACTTGACAGTAGATGTAAAATGACCATTCACAATTATTTTTTTTTACGTACTATTCACCATGATCAAAAATACTGGTAAATCTAGAAATATAACCTGTGAATTACTTGAAGAGGAAACTGACATAACAGAATTAAAAATTACCGAAATGTTCACTTAACAGCTGTGAGTTGAATAGAACGGCCGGTCATTGAAATATAATGAATCGTTTTTTAGTTAAAACAGATGTGTTTCATTAGTTTAGATTACTTTGTGATTATCGCTTAAACTCCATAAAGGGCATACATTAATAGTTGCCCCATTTCAATATGTTTATAAGAGAGGTTTCGAACTTGTAATTAAGAACATCGGTATCCGATTTACGACCAGTATTTATGAAAATTCTTCCATCGCGTACCCAGAGATTTGGAAACCGTTTAGGTTGTTTAGATATCAGAAGAATGTGCTCTAAATAGTCGGACTCTAAAAATGCAGAATCTGGAAGAATTTCGTTGACATGAATGTGCTCAGGTGTAAATGCTAGGGTTGAAAAGGAAATGCTCTCAATTCGTTTGTCTACTCGACATAATGCATCAGGGACGATGTTTGCAGAGCCTTTACAATGTTGAATTGAAAAATTGAAACCTTGCAGCTTCAGGCCGGACAAGTCCTGTTAACTCATAAGCCACTTTAAACTAGCATGGTCAGTGATGACCGTTAATAGTACATCTTCAATATAGGTGCGGAATTTTTTCACGCTTTGAACAGCAGCTAAACATTCAATTAAACATTCAGTAATGGTGTAATTTTTCTGAGCAGATGTGAATTTAATTGACATGAAGGCTATAGGGTTTTTGTGACCATTCTCGTCCTTTTGAAATATAACGCTTCCCATGGCTGTAGTGCTAGTATCACATAGAAGAAAGAAATATTCTGTGAAATCAGGGTTGATGAAAATTAGGCAGTACTAAGGCTTGTTTAATCTGCTGAAAATAATTTTTTACTGCAATGGTCCTGTTTCAATTCAATCAATCGATCGTGTTCTGACGTGAGTTAACTTGCTTTCTGATACCTTTTCGTTTTGTACGGCTTTGGCTTAGTATAGCAATCTGATCTTCGTGTGAGTGCCCCCTTTCAAGGTTTCTCTGTTGAATTCAATCGGTTTCTCCGGGTAGCGGCTCTATATTTAGTGTTTTCTGACAACTTTTTACTGTTAAGTGAAAATAACAGTATATTTTTATATTCCGCTACATTTACCTCTGGATAGTGCAGTGTAACTTTTATTACCTTTACCACTAGATAGTGGAGTGCACCTTTTGTGAATACATTTACCTATATATAGTGCAGTGCGGCTTCGGTTGTTTTATGTCGCTAGTGTTACTGCCATCGTATTAGTGTCTGTGCTTATACTTGCATGCCTATACAGACAATTTTATCGTAGACAGTTACCAAAAGTTATCATTGACACCTGTACTTTTTGACGAAAACTCTTACGAATTTTTGTTGTCATTTGAGACATTTAAAGGTCATATACTGTGAGTTTTAGTATCGATTTCTAATTTAAGAAACTACATTGCGTTCCATAACGGCTCTTTGTCTAGCTTCCAAGTGCTTAGATAATTCGAATAGAACACCCATAGTGGTTTGCTCTGGCTTTTGTGAGCAGACATTTCATGCGAAGTGCATTGGAATGCACGCACATGTTACAGAAGCAGTTCAGTCGTCGTCATCTTGTGTTTATTGGTTTTGTTCAAAATGCAAATCCAATTCTACGGGTTCCTTTGTTGATCGACTGTGCTCCGCGAAACGGTAGGTGGACTGAATTCAGGCCGAATCCAATGCCTTGGGCGGTGGGCTCGATTCAGCCGCTAAAAAGCTGAACTCACTGGCTTCACTCACAGATGGAGCATAAGTTGACCGCAGTGCCAGCTATGCCTAACAATCATGCGACTTCGGTGACTTCTGTGAACAACTTTTTGCGTCCCTCCTGCGCGGAGTCTCTGTCTCCAGTCATTTCGGATTCAGACTCTAGACCTGATATGCGTGTTACACGTAATCGATTACAGCAACAGCAGCAACATATGCTGCCTTAATCGCTTCCACATCATGAAAATATACAGTTACAGCCACAAGAAATTTATCTGGTGCCTCCTCAGCTGCTGCAACAGCTGCATCTGCATACTCCATCACTGCCTGATAATTTGACTCTGCATTCATCTAATCCAGCCTCACCAGTCCCTAATCTTGATGTATCCACAAGGAATGCTGATGCTGATGCTGCTTGCATTGCCTCATCTACTGCTTCTTTGCAATCTAATCTACCTACGTCTCCTTTATATGGTGCTGTTAACGACACCGCTGATGATCTCGCTTTGCATATAGTTGCGCCTCCTCTCCAGGTTTTTGTATCGTGATTTGCCTATGATACTTCCGTGGCTGCAGTGGAACACTACATCTGCAAGAAGCTTGGCTACAGTCCTCATATTTTTGACTGCGTCAAGTTTACGAAAGATAGCCAACCTAGAAGATATGTAGCTTCTTTCAAAATAACATTGCCTGCCAATCTCAATATTGTCGCTGATTCCAAATTTTGGCCTACCGGTACATTTGTCAAAATTTTTGAAAACTGACGAAATTTTCGAGCTTCAATCAACCGGAGAGCCCGAACCTATTTCTTAAGCGTAATCAAATTTCTCTGTATTATCAAAATGTTCGTGACATGAGGACCAAACTTTTATCCCCAGTCCACCTGCTGAATGTGTTGCTGTCTCCATCTCTTTGTCTCTTATATCCTCTTTGTTTGTTGCGTCCTTATATATTCCTTGTAACATGTCCTTCTCGACTTATGATAAGTTCTTTTCTGAACTTTCCACCTATCTTAATAGCAACTTTTCCTCGTCGTAAATCATTATCTGTGGCGGCTTTAATATGCCTTCTGTACAATGGGACTCTTCTTTCTTTCGCATTGTGTCCACCAACAACCTTTCTATTAGCTTATCTTCTTTTCTTTCTTCCTGTTCTCTTTCTCAATTTAATTGTTTCCCTTATACTAATAACAAGATCCTTGACCTCATCCTCTCTAACGTTGAGTCCTCTTCGATTTTACTATCTTCTGTCCCAGTACCCTACACGCACCCTGACCCCCACATCCTCCCCTTTCTATTAATTTGTCCATCTCATTTTCAAATCGTATTAAATCTTCCACTGCGCGACTGTTTAACTTTAAAAAAAACTAATTTTGACCGCATGTCTAATGATTTGAATTCAATCAATTGGCTTAATTGCTTCCGTGGTCTCGATATAGACTCTGCTGTACCTAAATTTTACAGTATTCTTACAGAGTTGATCTCGTCGTATACTCCTGTTTACAGTTCTCGTAAACCTCGTTACCCCCTTGGTTTACCGCGAGGGTAAAGAGTGCCCTTAGAGATAAAAATTCAGCACGTTCGAAATTTTTGAATTTTCGGTCTAGTGAAGATTATGCTATCTTCTCCCGTTTACTTTCCTCGGCCAAGAAAGAAATTAGATTAGCACTACTCAAATATTCCTCGTCTGTTGAAACTTCTTTGAACTCGAATAACCCTAAAAGTTTCTGGTCTTTTGTCCCCTCCTTAAAAGCTTCCTCCTCTCTTCCTGACTCCCTAGTATTTAATACCTTTACTTCTTCCAACCCTCTTGACATTTTTTTTTTCTTCTGTTTATACTATCCCATCGATTCCTGCTGCTGACTGCTTTTCCTTTGACTTCCCTGCTAGTTTCTCCTCAGTCGTAACTAACCCCGTAGAGGATGAATTGCTAATATTGCTAATAACTGTTTCCCCGGGCCCGGATGGTATTTCCAATTTTTTCGTAAAAAATCTTGCGTCTTCTCTTTGTGTCCCTTTAGCCATCTTATTCCATATCTGTCTTTGTACTGGTAAATTTCCGTCCTCTTCTAACATTGTTTCTAACTATCGCCCCATCTCGATTCTTCCTTGCCTTTCCAAAATTTTGGAGCGACTCGTTTTCAATCGTATCCATGATACCCTCTACTGTGTCTTTGCAGCGCAACAACATGGCTTTATAAAAGGCCGCAGCACCTCTACGAACCCTGTTGAGTTTACTCATGTAATCAATTCTCCAATTGACAGCAACAATCAAGTTGATGTCATTTATACTGATTTTGCCAAAGCATTTGACACTGTTAATTATATGCTGCTTCTTGTCAAACTAAAGCATTACGACATTCGTTAATCTCTGCTTTCCTGGATCTCTTCCTTTTTAACTGATCGATCTTATGTCGTCTCCCTTTTTGGCTTGTCGTCCTCAGCTTTCTCCCCTTCTTCTGGTGTTCCTCAAGGCTCCATCTTAGGACCAGTGCTGTCATTTATTTTTTTGAAATAATGCTAGATTCAATTTTATTTAATGCTAAATAATGCTAGATCTTGTAAAATTATAATGCTAAATAATGCTTTCTTATTTCATTGAAATAAACATGGTTCAATATGAAGATAATATGTATATTTATATGAGGGTGGATCAATAAGTAATGGTAATCGGTTATTTCCAGTTGGGATAAAATTCCAAAAAAAAATTCTTTACTACTACATATGCTCACTAATTCAGCATGAAAAAAACATATAAATAGGTGTCGATTCCAGAGAGCGAAATTCATTTGAATACGAACAGTCGAAGAGAGAACATCAGAATGGGGAAAAACGAAATTAGAGCTGCCATTAAGTATCCCTGTTTGAAAAAACTCTCTGCCAGAGGCATACACGGCGACATGGTGGAAACATTAGGGGACTCTGCTCCTCCATATTCCACCGTTGCACGCTAGGCCAAGGAGTTTAAGCTGGGAACAACATCCACTGAAGATGAACACCGCGAAGACAACTGAAGACAACGTAAAAAAAAGTCGAAGATGCCGTGTTGGCAGATCAAAGAGTGACCTTTAGGCATGTAGCTGAGGTCACTGGGATCTCATATGGTAGTGTTCGAAAAATCTTTGCCAAAAATTCCATATGAAGAAGGTCTCTGCGAGCTGGGTGCCGAGAATGTTAACGGACGAGCATAAGAAGAAACGAGTCGAGAGAAAGGATGAATCTCGAAAAGTTCCAGGTAGATCATGAGAACTTTTTGTCACATTTCGTGACCATGGACAAGACCTGAATCCACCATTTTGATCCAGAAAGCGACTCTCTTCATCGACGCCGAAGAAATTCAAAGTGTCGAGTTCGGCAGGAAAGGCTAACGCATCAGTTTTTTGGGACGCTGAAAAAATTATTATGGTGGAATATTTGGGAAAGGGAGCCACTATATTAGGCTCTTACTAAGCTGGCCAAATAAGAAGATTGCGAGCGGCGATGAAAGAGAAAAGACACGGCCAATTGCGAGCTGGAGTTCTGTTTCCTCAAAATAATGCACCGGCTCACAAGGCTGCTGTTGCAACGGATACAATTAAAGAAACAGGATTCGAGATGCTTGAACACCCACTCTATTCGCCAGATTTAGCTCTCAGAGACTTCTATCTCTTTCCTCGGTTCAAACAACACCTTCGGAGTAAGAAATTTGAAGATGATAGGGAAGTGATGGCCGCTGTTGAGGCGTTTTGGGAGAGCCCAGATAAAGAATTTTTTTCTGAGGGTATCCTGGGTTTGGAAAAAAGATGGACTAAATGTATTAACTTGCTAGAAGACTATGTTGAAAAATAAATATATCTTTTAAGTTAATTACCTTAGTTTATATTCATTATCATTACTTATTGATCAAACCTCATTTGTATAACAAAAACAAATTAGAATTTTAAAATTTGAAGTTTAAAAAAATATTCTATATCTAATTGGAATTGCTTTACGGAATGATTAAAATTGAATAATTTTTTATTTACATTGAACATTTTATTTGACAAAGTGGTTTCTGTCTGATTCTCATCAGACACCAGCACACTGTGCATACTTGACTGATGTGACCACTTGCAGTTGGAAATCATTAATTTTTATTTACGCTAGTTGTGATAAATTTTAACATCTCCGAATTATATCCATCGATATAATTTTTACTTGTAAAGGTTCGTTATTGATTGTGATCATGGGTCCCTTCTTGTCTATAAATCAGTATAGACAAAGTATATCGTCTCTAAAGCTTATCAAAGCAGAGAATATATATAATAACTCGATTGTTTTGCGATCTATTACAGACATATCAGTTATATCTAAATCTTCTTCTCTTGTGTAAAGCTCATTTCTACCAATATTTTTCAAAACATCGTGTGGAATCTCACAACTAAAACAGCAACAATTCTCAATTCGGATAACGAAGATTTTTCTCCAGCGTTATCCGTGCGATCGCTTGCATTTGAAACCCTAGCAAAACAACTGATTGACATTATTCAGGAAAAAATATCTAACTAGAATGCACATACTTTGGTAAACTTGAACTTGTAGATGCCCGAGGCTCCTGGGAGTCTGAAGTGGATGGAACCACATCACATGATTTTTAGCATCATCACGATTTAATTGAACGTCACCATATTTAAAGCAATATAGATGACTTTATAATCTTTATATTTTAGACTTTATAGTCACTATCATTATTTCAAAATCAGACAACTGTCACTTCTAAGAAAATGCCATGAGCGCGTTTTTGTATTTTTCATGAATTTCCACTACCAAATGATTCAAGAAGTTTCCTTTCATGCACGCCAGTAAAAGTACACGAACAGAGCTATTATTGAGAAAAATTTGATGGGCGAGATTGTAAATAGATGAGTGCCAGTTTATTCCGAAATCTAAATTTAAATGCTAAAAATAATGCTAGATGCTAACTCCGAATTTCGAATGCCGTTTTGGAAAAAATAATGCTAGATCTAGCATTCAAAATGCAAAAATGGCAGCACTGCTTAGGACCTCTTTTTTCAATCTTTTTATCTATGACCTTCCCACTATTTTTAAGTCTTCATGTCTTCTATATGCAGATGATTTAAAAATCTTCCGAGTCATCAAAAATACTGCTGACTCTCTGCTTCTTCAAGATGATTTATATGTTCTCTCTGGTTGGTGTAACTTGAACTGTTTGTCCCTTAATGTTTCCAAGTGTTTTTCTATGTCTTTTCCCTTAAGCTTCACACTCATGTATTTCCTTATGCTATTGATGGCACTATCCTCTCTTGCAGTGGCGTGCACAGCCTTTTCACCTAAGGTATGCAACTGTCAAAATATACTCAGCCATAGAAGTACATGTGCATTTACTTGCATAAAAAAGTAAAAACAAATTTTTAAAATACACTACTGTACCAGAAGCCGCGCATTAGATTGAACTGTTAACTGTTTGAGCACATGTTTGACTACATTCTTCCACATCATTAATTTGTGTGAACACTCCCTTTTAAGTGTGATACGAGCCTGTTGATGTTTATCTTTTAACACAATTAATCTTTAACGGATTTCTTTTATTTTTTTTGGTTTAATTTGCACAAAATCTATTAATTTTAAATTCACTTTTTATTTTTATTCTATTCTATTTTTATTTTTATTCTATTCTATTTTTATTTATATTCTATTTATTCTAGATTTAAAAAAGTAGTTCTTTCACGTCAAACATTTTTATAAATAACGAACAATTTTCAATTTTATGGCACATAAAATTTTTCGTCGTACTGTAGCAGTCAAATAATTCATTCACAAAAGTGCAAATCTTTTAGCAGCGCCGTCCGTGCACCTCTGCTTGAATACAGGAGCACAGCGAACATGCAGCTAAAATCGTGCTGAAAAGTTCGGCTGAGAGACATGAGACTTCATCGCTAATATCGCTGCTCGAATCGCAAGCCAACGTGCGAAGAAGCATGCTTCCAAGTTACAAACACACATGCAAATTTGATATCGCCTAAGCATGGCAACCAAACGATGGTTTATACACTATACGTGTATCTCCACGGTATAATTGTCTCGTATGGCAGTGTGCGTAAGGTGGAAGCAAAGCGATCTGTGCTTACCTTACGTTACGAGTGGGTGCAGCACATCGTGTACTCATAACAATTATGTATACAAAATGCCGAGTTAGTATCAATGTATACAGTACAACGCGAAAATTAAATTCAAGAAAAAATATTATGAACACTATGGATTTGGTTTGTAAATTTTTATAATTTTATAGAGGGTATGCAATGCTTCTTTGCTTCTGTGGAGTGCACGCCACTGCTCTCTTGTGTCGATCATTTCTTAGATCTTGGGATCACCTTTGATGGCAAACTGAAATTCGACGTTCATGTCCTTACTATCACTAGAAAAGCTTCTCGGATTGCTGGCTTCGTGATTTGCTCCTGCCACAATTCATTTAGTGTTTCTACTTGTGTCCACTTGTTTATTACCCTAGTCCGTTCTGTACTTCAATACTGCAGTCAAGTGTGGTGTCCTCGTTTCAAATACCTCTCTGACGCTGTTGAATCAGTTCAGGGCAGGTTTACACGTACTTTACTTTTTAAATATAGTCTGTCGTATTGAACCTATATTGAACGTCTATCTCCTCTTAACATTCCTCTCCTGAAGCATCGCAGAGTTAACTTGGATGAGAGTTTCCTTTTCAAAATCTGTTGCGGCTACCTATCTTCCTCATTAGCATTTTTGTTAATTGAGCGGGAATCCGTTAGGCCAATCAGTTCCTCCATTCTATTTGAAGTGCCGTATGTTCGTACTGACACTTTCTTCTACTCTCCCGTTTTACGACTCTTACGCACTCACAATAGTCTTCAACTTGGTCCTCTTCCACAATCTATTGCCATGTTCAAAAATATGGTTCGAAGTAAAATTTTTGATTCTAATTAAATAATTTTATTTTCTAATCTTGTTTATAATGGATTCTTTTTTTTCTTTTTTGCTCTACTTAATTTTACTTTATTATTTAATACTTTAGGATTTTAAATATTTTTAATTTTATATATACTTACACATATGTTTGCTCTTCAGATCCTAATTTGGTTTTATTTTCTATTCTTTTTAATGGATTTTTTCTTTTTTTTTTGTTCGATTTATTTCTACTTCATTTAATTTACCACTTTAATTATTTTTTATAGATTTATATTTACTCATTTACTTCTTACTATTTTTATGTTTTTCATTGTATCCTATCTGTTTTTGGGCTCATTTCTTGTTGAATTGATTATTCGTTTTTATAATGGATTTTTTTTCTATTTTGCTTTAGTTAATTTTACTTTATTTTATTCAAACTTTATTTTATAAACTTATATTTATATATTCTTATTTAGTTCTTGTTGTTTTACTTTTTTCATTGTATCCAATCTGTAATTGGGCATTTTTGCCTGTTGTATTGAATACGCACCAAATAAATAAAAAGATTTTTCCTTCAAAAGGTCTATCATTGGTGCCGTAATGGAGGCAAAGTGACTGATAAACTTTCGGTACCAACCAGCCATCCCCATGAATCGTCTTATGTCTATAGCTGACTTTGGCTTTGGATAGTCAATGACGCTTGAGACTTTAGAAGGATCGGTTTTAAGTACTCCCTCACTCATTATATAACCCAGATACTTAATCTGACGTTGGACGAACTGGCTTTTCTCGACGTTGATTGTCAAACCAGCAGCTGACAATAAATTAACAACCGTGGTGAGAAGCTCGAGATGTCTGTCGGACGAAGAACTGGTGATAAGCAAGTAATCCTAGTAGACGAAGATCTTGTCATGTAGCTCATGTGGAATTACTTTGTGCATAAGACGATGCATGGTCTGTGGAGCGTTGCAAACACTGAAAGGTATAACTTTGAAATGATGTAGAGGACGACTCGGTACCGTGAAGGCTGTTTTCTCCTGAGACTCAGGATCGAGAGGTATCTGCCAAAAAGCGTCCTTCAGATATAATGGTAATAAACATAGTGGACCTTATTTGCGCGAGTAGACCGTCTGTTAAGTGTAAGGAGTATGCGTCTTTAATTGTGACCTCGTTACGCTGTCGTGCATCAAGTACAACTTTACCAGGTTTACGAACTAAAGTGACTGGTGCTCGCCAAGAACACAACCCCTAGTGCATACGATCCAGTTCATGGTACAACAAATCTTGCACGACTGGAGAAATAGGGTAATGCCTTTACTAAACGGGTTTAGCGAATCCAGTGTCTATGTGGTGAGAAACCAAATGCGTCTTCACAACCAACTCCATTTTTTTCAAGAACCAACCCCAGCCGCAGCGAGCTAGCAAAGCGGCATACCAGCATCCGTCGGAGTTGGTTGAAATGTACTCCGCTAATGCGGCCGAGGGGCCTTCAGGGCCATTTCTAGGGTACCCTGCTCTCGGGGCAATTCTTTTTTTTTATTTGAATTTGCCTCTTGGATGGCATTAGCCATCCCACCTTTTAGACCTTAGCACTCTTGGTTCTGGACTTCGGTCTGGTTCTGAGTTGTGCTAAGGCCACTCTTAGTAATATTATTCGCTACAAATATTAGCCTTAACAATGTGTAGTGTTAGATCTAATTCCTTTGTTAGAGCCAACAACTAACAACAACAACTAACACATTGACGCTAGCTCCACTATCTATCAACCATGTGAGTTTGTGGTTATTAACGTAAATGACACAATATGGACGATGATCTTGGTAAACCTTATCAGAAAGAATGAAATTAACTGCTAAGCGACGTAAGGCACGTTTAACGCGAGCATACAAAATTGAACGAAGAAGCTGACGAAGGCTTTTATATAATTTAAATGATTTAGTGCGTGCATCAAAAGAAGGGTCAACAATAGTTGATAGATTACCATAGGTGAGAGATGGATTATTGTACGAACCAGAAAAATTAGTCTGAGTTGATATGTGTGCAGACTGAATAACGAGAGTTTTTGCGAAATTCTCTGAAGCGAGGGGGGTTTCACGGACCACAGGTTTTTCCAACTTTAATAAAAAAAAAAAAATAAGTCCATCTTCTAAAAGAGAGAATGATAGATATTGAGTCAAAATCACAGTCGACGAAAACACAGAACAGAGGATGCTACATTTTGTTAGTATTTCATTAGGTTTAAGTTTACAACATTTAATCTACATAAACTCAGACCGACTACTAAACAAAACTAAATCGCGCCAGTGAACAGACGGACAACACAACACGCAGCACTCGGAAACAAAAATTATACATCAAAGTACGTACCTATGCCTGATGTTGTTGACCTGCAGTTGACAGTTTGTACTGTCACCTGACAATTAAATATGGAGCAGGCGGGTCACCGCCCCACAGTGGAATGGGTCGGTACGAGAAACAATGAAAATCGTCCAAGTCACAGTTGGGGTGACCGAAGAAAACGTCTCTATCGAATCCCGCTGCCGGGAAAGAAAATTTTTTCCTGCAGACTAAAAAAGTGGCAGAACGGTCTCTTTGATAAGAACCAGGTAATCCGGCGGAAATACCAGCAACAGCAGGAGTAACTAAAATCATTTTTCTTTTATTCGATTTTAATTTGAACTTCCACTATTTCGACGAAGGATTTTGGAGCGATCGTGAGCAATAATGACGGCACTGGAAAGAACATTTTTTTTTTTACATTAGCGGAGTATTGAGGGTTTACAGTCTGAGAAGCATTCGAGTGAGTAAATTTGAAACGAAGAGCCCCAGCGTGAGATGGTTTGAGTAGTAAAAAAATCAGGTTAGCTAGATTTAAGATTAGGTGAGTAGGTTTATTTAGAAGATTCATTTTGAACATCTATTTTATTTGTAGATTGATAGATAGATGTTACAAAAATAAGTGATTCTACCATGAATGGTAGTGCGGTAACTGAAAACTGGTGTTGAAAACGGTGAAAAATCAAGTGTAGCATCGTGTGATTCGTATCCGAATCGAATTTTTTTGAATGGGTAATTTCGTGGTTAAAAGTTTTTTTTTAAAAAAAAAATGGTGAACTCACCGTCACCTTCTCACATCGGGGCGATGGTGATTCCGGTAACGAAGTGAGTGCGCCGGACCCACTCCGTTCTTCGTGAGACTAAAATTATAACTCTTTCAATACATAAATTCCGTCCGGAACTACTCCCTTTTGGTCCCTGTCGGCGAAAAAGGGGTTTAGATAGCATTTTTCGCGTCTAACGTTGATATTCTATCCAATAGAACTTTCAGTCACGTGCCACTCAAAATCAAAATCTCTAATAAATGTCTGGTCCCTTTGGCACTAAAAAACTCACTTCCGATCACCCAGCAAACACCGCTATAAATCTATAACCATCAGCTGTATGCAGTCAGCTCAAATTGCAACTAGAACATAATCAGCTGTTTAGCTATGATACTGGGTTATTGCAAGTGCATTCGAGTTTATTTGTCTATTGTTTTTTTTAAGGCTCACTGTAGACTGCAGCCATGAAATAATTGAGTGTATGAGGTGGCCAGTTCTACTTTTGTTTTTTTTTTGTGTTTTTTTACCACTTCAGGCAACATCAATAAGCCTAAGTAGATGTGTATTTAATGCAATTGAATATGAATTTTGATGTTGTATATTCCGCAACAGTCTTTAACCGTCTTTTGGGGAGCTTGGCTGATGAAACTGTCTCAACCCTAATTGAGGGGCGTCCGATATGAGCGGCCTCTTGACTCAAGGGCAAAACCTCATGAGCTAAGTGTGGTATTTTTTTAAGTTGATGATGAAACCATAGTCCGCAAATCAATAGAAAAGTTCTAGGTGAACAATATGCTCATCTTCGGAAGTCGAAGCTACCAAAATGTCGTCGAGGTAAATATAGCAGAATTTTAGTCCCTGTAAGGACTTCGTGGGTAAACCGCTGGAACGATTGTGCTGCATTGCTAAGTCCGAAAGCTATTCGGATGAACTCAAAGAGTCTGAAAGCCATGCATATTGCATCTTAGAAATAACGTTCGCCTCGACTGGGATTTCATTGTATGTCTTTGTTAGGTTTATTGTTGAAAAAATTGCTTTGCCACGGGGCTCATGACAGAAATTTTTGGAAAATGGAGATCGGATATCTATCCGAGACGATTAATGCGTTAAGGCCTCTGTAGTCACCGCATGAGCACCATTCCCCATTGGCCTTACGGATCATATGAAGAGGAGACGACTAGCCACTGATTGAGAGGTGACATATACCGTGCTATAGCAAAAAATCAAATTCTTTTTTAGCCGCCGCAAGCTTACAGGTGTAAGCTGGTGTGATCTCGACTCTATTGTAGTGGGAGATCATTAATTTTTATTTTCAAATTTTAGCATCCTCGAATTATATCTAACGATAATATTTACACATAAAGGTTATTAATTTGTGATCGTGGTTCCTTTTTTGTCTACAATAGCATAGACAACGTATATTGGCTTTAAAGCTTTTCCAAGCAGAGAATATTTGATACGGGAATATGGGTCGTTTACGGAATAAGCCTCCGATAGCAGAATCAAATGGAATTTTTTTATGCAGGATAATTAAACTTGAACTGTAACTAAGTGGTTTCAAAAGTGCGCCCTGTTTCCCATCAGACATTAGCTCATAGTGCATACCCGACTGATGTGACCACTTGCAGTGGGATATCCTCAATTTTTATTTGAACTAAAAAAAATTAAATTTTAACATGCTCGAATTATATCCAACGATAATATTTACTCATAAAGGTTATTAATTTGTGATTAAGCTTGAAATTTAACTATTCCCGTATCAAATACTATCTGCTTGAAAAAGCTTTAGAGGGGATGTACGTTGTCTATGCTGTTATAGACAAGAAGGGATCCGCGATCACAAATTAATAACCTTTATGAGACTTGAGAATGCTTATTTTGTTTTCGATTCCGCAATTGCAAGCGGGATCTTGAGTGGGAACTGGACCGCGACCATGTCTGCAGTTATCGGTCAACCAGTTGGGTGAGGGCGGCTACCTGTTTATTTAGTTTTGCTACCTCTGATTGCTGTGGAGAAACGATGACATCGTGTAGTTGAGCTGTCTCCTCCAGTTTATCTAGGTTGGCTTCCAGGGAACAGGATTAAATAGCCTGTGTCTACTCCGGAAGCCGCTGCACCCAGAGGGTCCCCCGTAGGTCCCAACCGCAGAACCTCTGAAGTGCTTCACATCGTTAAGCAACTGCGAAGATTATCAATCACCAAGGTGAGGTTTCCCAAGAGATGGCTCAATTTTGAAGAATCGTTGGCTGATAGTTGCGATATGAGCGCCTTCTTCATAACCTCATAAGGTATCTCTGGGTCAGAGCGCGCAATCACGTCTCTGACTTTCTTTAGTTCCGCCGAGCCAGGCGAAAAAACCCCATAGTTGTACTTTATCAGGGATGTTTTAATCCCTGACAAAGCAAACTAGCTCTCTAGATGATAACTACATACGCAGCGGAAACAGAATGAAACACCACAGAGGGTATGATGGCTCGAATGTGTCTTTAAAGATGTTTAATTTTTTTTTACTTCAAAATAACAATTATTTAACAAATTCGGCTCAGCACCATCTCCTCCTTCGCTCGGGTCTTCGTATTAACAGCCTCTCCTCGTTGACTGAGGCCTTTCTTTGCAGCTCTCTTCTCGTCGGCTGGGGCCTTTGTTTGCAGTTCTCAACTTGTCAACTGGGGCCTTCGTTCGCTGTTCTCACCTTGTCGGTAGAGCTTTCGGTCGTAGCTTTGTGGGTGTCACCAATTTGGCAATTTAGAAGAATTCATCTTTGTGTGTTAGATTCTTTATTCTGAATGAAAATAATTGTTTTACATTTTTTTTCTTTTATCCTTAAGCCTACCAGTATTTTAAACTTTGATGTCTTCTATAGTGTTGTGGAGAGTAGTGTTCGATTTTAGCCTAGTTTTACTTGCTTGAATACCTCTTCTTAAGGTAAAACAATTCGTATCTTCTTATTATACTATTTAAATATGTATTCGCAATAGACGTAAAAAAAAATTATTATCAGACACCATTATTAGCATAAAGGATATATTTTTCTGGGAAGTTTCTTAACTTGTATCTGAATAACCTTGCATCACATTCATATACCCAGTATGTTATGAACTGTTTCAACATCTTCGTGTAAAAATTATTCAATCAATTACATATTCTAGGTCAGCAATAAATTAAACATTCCTTTAATTCGTAGCATTATGCTACAATTAAACGATTTAAATACTGGTGCTGTATTTTTTGCCACTGTACATTGTTGTGGAATCTGAAGACAGCCGAGCAACATTTTAATTGAGGTCGGATTCGGTTCTGTCTCGCGTACCAAACCTGCCAGCTAGCTCAGTCTGGCGTCGGTTTTGGGACGAACTCGACTTCCGTGCTACGGCACGCACATAAAATAATAACTCGGACAATACAAATATTTAAGGGGCTATGGAAAATTAGGGATGGAAGCATTGCCCGAATGCAATGCAACTGGGTTGGTTTTCATTCTACATTCATACATATGTACATGACACAAGATAAAAAAATCAATATCTCACATATACAAAAAAATCATTAATTCAAATGAAGGAGAAATAAATAAAAATAATAACTCACCCAAATCCTGACGGCGGTCGACCGTGGTGGACGCGGAGATGAAATTTTAATCACTAATTTTATAACTTCAGTTTTTCTAAAACAAATATTTTTACGTAGCATTTAAATTTCATAATGTAAACCCCTAAAATTTTCCACTTATTCAGCGAATGAACGACACAAGAACACGTCTGCTCGAATTCACAATCCTTTATTGAGTGATCACATCATCATCATCTTTTCGGTAAAACTGGACTTGATGCCCCACACAGCTGTTACATGAATTTTGCCGATAGATGTCGGGCTAATATGTTTGTGTTTTTGTGGTTGCGCGTTTGCTTTTGGGGCTTCTTTTCTTTCTTTCTTTTCTTTTTCTTAATTGTTTTATCTTCTTTTTTATTTTTTTGTATAATTTTGTCTGTTTTTCTTCATTTTTTCAGCCCTTCTACCACCTTTTCGCCCTCTGGTGGTAGGATTTCCCGGATGTGGGGCATCAAGTCCAGTTTACCCATCTTTTCTTCTTCTTTTTTGACATTTCATATGATCGCTTAGCATGCTATAGTGCCATCTATTGGCAACGAACGTTATTACATTTGAAATTAGTATTTACAATTATGATCTTACAGTTCGTCCAACCTGACACCTGGTCGACCACGACCAGCATCAAATTGAACACATGTTATGCCATTGACTACTTCTGAATTTTAATCCAAATTGAACCTAACAGTTTTCCATTTTCTCAACCTAGCCGCTTCCACTATTCCATTGTAAGGCCTCTGAGTTAATTGGCTATTGTCAACGTCTGTTATTCTGTATCTGTCGTGAGGCAAGACTTGTCTCACAACATACGGTCTGCGGTACTTAGGTACAAATTTCTTGTTCGTCCCTACAGTCACGTCTATGTTTTGCAAAACTACAAAGTCCCCAACCAAATATCTCTTTACAGGCGTACTCCTCCGTGCGTGATACTCTTCATTATATCGCTGTAACTTATTAATAGCTTCTAAAGCTTTAGTTCGCATATCTTCTAAATCCCGTTCCTCCGGTTCCGCGGTTAAGTGTGCTATAAATTCAATCAATTCATCAACTTCAGGGCTTCTTTGGCATGTACCAAATAGCAACTCGCTGGGGCTATACCCTGTAGAACTATGGCGTGTATTATTTATATTGTATTCAGCCTTTGCTAACATCTGAGTCCAGTCAGCATGCTCTATCGGTTCAGTGGCTTTCCCCAAAATAGTTTTTATTACTCTATTCACCCTTTCCACTTGACCATTAGCCTGTGGAGAAGCAACAGCAGTCTTAATGTGGGTTATACCCTTTTCCTTCAGAAACTCCCCAAACTCCATTGACGTAAAACAAGTCCCCCGATCTGAGATAATACGACAGGGACGGCTATAGTACTCGAAATATCGGTTTAAACAAGCAAGAACCTCCTTGGTGCTTGTGCTATTTACAGGACATCTTAGTAAAAGCATCAATTACTACCAGAATGTGTTTCCTCTTTGATCTAATTGCGGGCAGTGGACCAAAATGATCAATATGAAGTGTATCAAAAGGTACAAGCTTCTTTTCAATACTATACATATTTCTCTCAGAAGCTCTAACTGGTGCAGCATACATACTGCACTTCAAACAATTTCTTACAAATTTTTCTGTTTTCTTATGCATATTTGGAAACCAATAGTGACGCCTAGTCTGTTCATAAGTTTTTTCAACTCCCATAAGTCCAATTTTCTCATGCACCATTCTTATAATATTCTCTTCCATTTCCTGTGGGACATATAGATCAAGATGATCGTGCTTAAATCGTCGGAACACTAATTCATTCTTCATTTCGAAATCAGCGACGGGACCCTTCTCCAAGGCATCTCGTACTCTTACTACTTCAGCATATCTGCTTTGCGTAAGTTGGATCTGAAAACTAGCATCTTCTTCATTAACCGCGGCAATCATTCGACATCCAACATCAGGGTCATCGTAATCTTCTGCTTCCTCAACCGCAGCAACTACCTTTAAATCTTTTCTTCTCATGCAGCGGTAGGCAATCACACATATTCAGATTAACCTCCTCTAAATCTAACTTATGGTTTCGTTTTCCTATGTCACATAAAGACAGCTGATCCCTAATATTTGAATTAAAATCTTTCCTATTTGCATCATAATTTCGTCTGAATGATTCAGTATCCTGCGCAACACAAGCTAAAAATCCCACAGTATTTTCTCCTAAATCTTTTTCCTCTAAACTGTTTGATTTTTCTTCATTCCCTCCTGTCAATGGAATAGCTTCAACGTCTTTGAATATTAAATTTTTCTTATTATGAACATCAGAAGCAATCAATGACGAATCAAATGTGGGCTTACTTGAACAACGAGGCGAGGTCAAAGACATACACTTATATTTTTGTTTTATAAGTACGTTTTTAATTTCGTTATTAATCTCACACAGCTTGATTTTGAAAAGCTTCAGAAAATCCCGGCCCAAAATGAGCGGAAAGCCTATGGCATATTCTGGCAACACAAATAATTGCACATAATGAATCTTATTTCTAAATTGAATTTGATATTTAATCACGTTTACTGCTTGTATTTTCGAATTCCCGACTCCTCTTAAGTTCGTTGCAAGCTTTCTATCCTCGACCTCGTATGGTATACTCGACCTCTTTATGAAGCTAACCCGTGTCAAACAAGGACAAAAAATTATTAAATAGCCCACAATTGAATTCAAACATAACACTTACGTAATTTACGGCATCAACTGCTACAACATCTCCAATCAGCGTGGCATCGTCATCTTCGTCTGCATATCCAGGACCCTGGTATTCATAATTGACACTAGCTGCCATGTTTGCTAGCAGTCGAAGTCTCTTCGGCGGGTTCTGGCAATTCCGGTGATTGTGCCCTACCTCCCAACATCGGAAACAGGACCTGATCGGCCTTTTTTCGTAGGGACAATCATTCTGATAGTGGCCAAATTGACAACAATTAAAACAGCGAACCTGCCTCAGTGTTTTATCTTCATTGATTCTCCCTCTGTTTGTATCTAATAGGGTACTTTGGCTCCTTGTTCGGCTAACTATAGCTCGTCTGGGTGGGGCAGCAGTTACAGCGGTGATCTCGGCTCTTCTTATTTTCTGGCTTCTTTGCATATTGGTCATTATCCGCTTCTCGTGGATACTGACCGCTTCCTTTAACATATCAATGGATTTAGCGTTAGCCAGTAGTAGTGTGGCATCTTCCCTAGGCAGTTGCATTCCATCAAGAACTAAATTTATCAGCTCTGGCTCCGTCAGTGAGCTATTGCGAGCCAATCCTGTCATAATGTATCTGTGCATGGACTCCGCTTCTCGGTTCCATGTCCTCTCCTTCAGCTTTTCCAAAATGTCTACGGTTGTCATCGGTCTTCCAAATTCCTTGATGCAGTGGCGGCTCTACGTATGGGGCTAGTGACCATTCTTTTTCATTCCAAAATGTAAAGAAACCAATCTCTATTTCAATTATTACAAACTATAAAATTTCATTTTAGCGAAACAAATGATCAAATTACTTCGCCTACCAACTGTTTTTAAAATCCATTCATGTTTTGTCTCTTTCGAAATTTGTATTTCATTTTCATTCACAAATTTGTATGTACATATAATTCAATACAAGAGAACTTACTTCAAATATGCAATATGCGCGCGATTCTCTTTTCATTTCTCTTTCCATATTCTGTTCCACTTCCACATGCAATGTGCGCCGGGCTAAGTTTAACTAGCCCCAGAAAAGAGAGGAAACGAATGAAAAAAATCACTGAGCGCAGAGTGTGTGCATGTCATACGCAATGGCAAAAAGAGTAATCAACGGACTAAGCCCTAATCTTAAGCTTCTATTGGTATATCGCTTGTTCGTCGTTCCCTAACTGAATAAAGTGTGTGTAGTACCAGTGGGTTAAATTAAGCTAATTGGGTTTTGCAATGGAAGAGTAAACGATGGTTTTGGTGCTTGTTGATATTATCGTGATGTGATAAATATGATAGAAAAATTGTGTGCTCGTCTCAAACATGATTTAATATGATACAGACAGGTCTGTACGTATGGTATTTTATGCAAAATGTTGATTGCATTAAAAATGTGTGAGACAATACAATATACACTGTTTACAATATAATTGATCTTTGAAGGCACTTATAAAAAGTTTTCTTACGTCAAATGCGGGAAGTGACAATTTCTATTCTTCGTGCTATTCAAAGCATAAATATTTATTAGTTATAATTTACCAAAGTCAAAGAAGTACCCCAAGATCGATGGTTATTTGCTGGAATTTTTAGTCCCCGAATAAAACAATCTGTTTTTGAAAGCCTGGGGTATCGAATTTATTGCTTTGATTTAATTAAATGGAAAGCTTGGGACGTTGTTGCGATAATAGAAGTAATCGAATTGTTAAGTTATATGAATAATGATCATTTTAATTTTTCCTAGTAACTTTTTAATAAAATTTTCGAATATTCTTTATTATGTTTTACATTAACCTAACCTAGGATCTAGTTTATTAATTCAATTCAATTAGAAATAGTTTGAAATCAAGGAAGTCTAATCATAAGGAATGAATGGTGAAAAAAACTATATGATCCTCATGTTATAGGATTGATAAGTTTGGGATATGATTATAATCCAGTTTAATCCAGTCAAAATTAATATACAATAATGAAGTGTTCTACATATGTCATCTGCTACTGAATTCTAAAGCTTCTTTTAAAGATAATAATATGATATCTTCTGTTTAACAAATAAATAATTTAATTTAAATACGTTTTATCACTCCAATCAGATCCAGCAGATTCTGAAAGATGATTTAGCAACCTAAAGAATACTGAATCTTTTAAAACTTATAATAAATATAAAAAACGTTTCAATTTATTTGCAGAATTACCTATCAGTAAAGAAGCTGAACATTTTAATGAGCAGGTGATAAATTTATTCAACAGAAAAATAGGCGCAAAGAAAAATAGGCAGCAATAAGCTGATGCGAATATTTAGTAGAATTTTCCCGGAGGAATTTATTTATTTGACTTATTTGTGCATAGTATGTATTTATTTAAACCCCATTTTTAAATATAAAACAGTTCCGAATTTCCAATATAAGTAAGTACTGGTCCTTGCAGACTAGCCCCACTTACATTGATTCCCACGAGCCGCCACTGCCTTGATGAGTTCCTCTTTTAACTCTTCATAATTGGTAGCGGCGCTGCTTGCCACAACATCTTGAGCTGCCTCTACTAGTCGGCTTTTTAATGCCATTAGTTTAAATGCTTCACTATAGCTTGCCGTTTGGAATATTCCCTCCAAATCAGTTATGAATTTGTGAACGCTGTGCTCCCCGTTTCTAGATCCTCTGAATACAGGGACAATGTCTCTTATGTCTCTCAGTGTCATCACTGATTTTCCTTCCGTCGGTGATTTTTCTTCCTGACCCATTTTCAAATTCTTAATGCTGAGCCTCAATTTTAAAATATCTTGCTTCTTTCTCAAGATTTCCAGCTCTTCGTTCAACTCACTCAAGAATTCTCTTTTCTCTACCATCTTTCTTTCTAACAATGGTGAGAGGACAGCAGGTCCGCGATGATCATGGAAAGTCATTGGCAGCGGGGCAGCGGACCACCTCGCAGTGGATGTTTGAGCCTTAGGTATTGAAGCGGCTGACAGCGGTGCGGCAAACGATGAAACATCGTACAACGGGGCCTCGGACATCGAGACGGCGGACAGCGGAGCGGCGATTGGTGAGGCAGCAGACAGCGGAATATCAAGTGTTTCACCAGCGGACAGCGGAGTAGTATATCTTAAAACAGCGGGCATCGTTGCAGCAAATGATGGGCCAGCGGACAGCGGAGCGGCGGGTGACCAAGTGGCCGACAGCGGGGCAGTACTTAATGATTCAGCAGGCAGCGGAACAGCAGATAAGGAAACAGCGGGCATCGAAACGGCATCCCTTATGGCAGCGGATAATTGGACAGCGGATAATTGGGCAGCGGCTAATAGGGCAGCGGGTATTGACGACTCCCTAACCTGGTATACGCGGCAGCATCGTGCTTGTGGGCGACGGCGTCGTTTTTTCCTCCTGCACACCCTTAATCGATTTTCGTGCTGGTGCTGCCGGGGTATACTTTAGCACCACGTTTTCCGAAACTTTTGTTGGCGCGCTTTTTGTGCTTGGTCTTGAACTCATCACGACCGGACTCCACACCTGAATTGTAAACCCCTAAAATTTTCCACTTATTCAGCGAATGAACGACACAAGATCACGTCTGCTCGAATTCACAATCCTTTATTGAGTGATCACATCATCATCATCTTTTCTTCTTCTTCTTTTTTGACATTTCATATGATCGCTTAGCATGCTATAGTGCCATCTATTGGCAACGAACGTTATTACATTTGAAATTAGTATTTACAATTATGATCTTACAATAAAGAATAATTCAAGATTTTTGCTTTTGATTTGGATACAACTAAAGAGCTTTGCATCTTCAACTTAATATCTCACTGCAACGAGACGAAAAAAAAACAGTTTTTCAAACATCAGATAGGTGTTCGGACTTGGGCGATTAAGTGAATTAGGGCTCATCAAATGTCCTGCTCCATCGACTAAACATCTTCAATTTGCGGCGTCTGCGTTTGGGACTCGCCATTCAAAGCTGCTGCAGCCTCAAAATTTTTCACAACCGGATGAGCTTTCACCTCCTTCTGAAGTTTTAACAACTATATTCGGATTCCGTCATTGATAACTCCCGGAACGAATACACCAATCGCACAAATTACAGTTATGGTTCGCATTTTGATTGGTTTAAGATTTTTTTTCTAATAGTCTCCGCGGCAGGGGTCATTCACTTGTTTGTTCGCATATGCGTGTGTATACCGAAATTGCTTTTAACACCATTTTCGAAGATATTTTCCGCTAGCTGCTCAAGTGGCAATTGAGAATATGAAGTAATCCTCTTGTTTCTCCAAATATATCGATACGGCACACAAACCACGACTAATATTTCACCGCGTACGCAATTCAGAACCAATTAAATTTTACATTGCGTTCAACTGCTGAACCGTCAGCATCTCCCAGTCTTCCTCGCATTTCGCCACGCACCGGTTCTCAATAGCCGTTATCAGCTGTGCACCTGTTGCACAGCACACGCAGCCAGCACCATATATTTCGAGTTACGCTGGCCTGTTAACGCAGCTGAAAATCAGCTACGCTTAGATCAGCGAACCCGCCGCGCCGCAATCAAACATGCAACAATCAAATGCATCAGAAAGCCTGTTTTGGAGGGCAATGCAATACATTTGACTGTTGCATGCAGCACTGCATTTGCGATGTTTGTGGGTGTGTGCTTGTTGTTGGCGGCGAGGCTGTTGAATGAAACTTTTCATTTCATTGTGCATCTTGTAATTATTATAAAAATCTTACTGGCATATTCATATCTCACTTTAAATATTGTAATATGTCTCCTTACAACAGCTATATTTTAATGAATTTTTTTTTGCATTATTTAGGACCAGCTACTGCGGCTTAGGATGAATGTTGAAGCAGCTCAAGGAAAACAACAAAATTTGCAAAACCCGTATACACCACCAACAGTTCGCCAGCAACAAGTTCCAATATCCTTCATAGCGATTGGAGTTCTAATGGCATTTCTGGGATTATTATGTGGCAAATATTTACTTTGAATTATCATAAATATACGTTACCAAATAATTACGAGACAATGAATAAAAGTTAAAATGTCTATTACTCTATCTTAACATTTTTTTATGCTCTTTAATACGCAACAGGATTTTTACTTGATTCAAACTAGAATGTCTTCATGACATTTAGCAAGTGAACATTTACTAGAATATGAGAAAACGCATTGTACAATTGTGTAGATGGCTTATTTGAAGGTGTCTTTCAACACACATCGCAAACCAATTTCAAATTAAACTGATTACATAATACCAGACTTATATTTTCGTCAAATAAGCAGAATTAGTTTAGCATGTTAGAAAGGATATGCAATTTTTAATTAGTATGTCATAGCTGTAGAAAGTTCATTCTTAAGGGGTAACACCTATGTGGAACGCTGTTTTCGAGGGTAATTTTTTGCATTTTTTTCCAAGGAAACTTTATATTTGATTGAAAATATAATTACATGGCTTTATTATACATGTTTTGAAGTATACAAATTAATTTTTACAACGTCCGAAAATACAAAATGGCGGCTGTACCAGGCTACGAGCATCAGACGATTTTCAAAGATGCCTCAACGGCCCGCAACTTTTCGTCGTCGCAAATGGTCTGAAACACAAAAATCAAAATTTTTCTTAAAGTTTGAACTAAAAGCAAGGGTAGTACGTGCGGTTTTTCAAAAATATTGAATTTTGAAAGATTAGCGTACGGTTTTCAAAAAAAAAATTTTTTGGTAAAAAAAAATCGTACAAAATCAGCCGTAAAAATGAAAATTTTCAATTTATCAACAAAATCTTACGTACTTCCCTAGAAAATGATGTTGTGAAGCTTGCACCAAAATTTCAAATTGATCGGATACAAATTGGCTGAATAATCGTGCGGGCCGTATCAAAAAATGTGGTTTCGAGAAAAACGCATTTAAAGTTTGAAAACAAAGGGCGGCTCTTTCACGTTTCTCGTTTTCGCTTTGTGGATTTATTGCCTTTTTTGTGGCAAATGTTGGTCTACTACCTGTCATACTGAATGGTAATTTACTAATGAGAGAAGTCGCTAACGGATACCTGTGGTAGGTGTAAGGACTTTGGAGCAGAGCCTGCCGTATGCGTGCCGCATAGGCCCCGACCGCACGGTGGGACGTCCAACGTTTATGCTCATAACTCGGAAAAAAATAATTTATTTTTGAAAATAACTTAAGACGTTATTCTAAACATGTTTCCCTGCCATTTTAGCATAAACAAACAAATAAATTTTTTTGAAATTTCTACATAGGTGTTACCCCTTAAGGTTAGTACGCTGCCAAACCTGAATTTCGGTCACTCGGTTTTGCTATTTATTTCTACACGAAAACATTTTCGTGTAGAGAAGTGTAGAATTTTACAAAGTGATAGTTAATTGTGTAGATGTTTGGCATTTGCATTTTGAATCTTGCACCAAACAGAATAATCCAAGTGGAGCAATGTGTGGAGCACTATCCAAGTGGAGCAATGTACAATAGCATATTGCGAAATATTAAATTTATTGAAATTGCCATAATAAACACTAAAGACGTCGGTTGGGAACGGCCCAGTCTGTTTGTTATTGCAATATGTCTTAAGCTATGCAAAATTTAACTTTTTTTTCCAATGTACCTACTCCTTCATTATTAATAATTGTTCTATTGAAGATGTATGATGCATTTGAATATTCTTCGGACGCGAAGTAAATACCGCATTCTGGTGCTCAAACTTTAAATTTCCACTTTTTTAGGTGGAAATTTTATCCATAATACTTATTGAAAATTGTAAATTGGTTGTACTGCAGACTACAGGACCATATTAAACATAGCTGTTATATTGTTTTCCGTCAAAAGTACAAGCCTCCAGCCCGCTTCACCTTCAAATTGTTCCATAACAACGTTAACACCGCATTACGCTCATTACGGCATGGGATTTAGAAATTAACTTTCTTTGAAAATAATCCTTACAATCTACCAACTGTATGCGAAATACTATATGTTACTATTCCATCAATGCTTCTTTCAGCTTTTCAATTTTAAATTCATTCAAGCTTGCTGCCTCATCATACTGCTATATTATGAACCAGATCGAAGTTTACGAAAGAAACCAAGTTATAGTAGCAAATTTTAAAAACTACTCTCACGTTAAATTCAATTAGACTGAAAGCAAATAGGCGTAGTTTTTCTAAGTAAAACAATTATGCAATCTATTTAATAACTGTTTATTTGATATATATTTCCTTCACACGAATACATAATTTTCATCCATGCATTTCATATCGCGTACACATGCGGTGCTGAAAACTTTAGGTCTGTTCGCGTACCTGAATCTATTAAAATATTGTTGTGATCTATCGTTAAACACCTTCCGTAGGTTCGATATTCTTCACATTCGTGAAATAAAACAGTTTCTTTTAAAACACTAATTACACATTTATTATAAACACTATTAATTATTTACACTTTATATTCGCACTATTCTAATCTCGCGTTACAATTTAACACTTTTTTGCTTTCAATTTATCGCGCCCGGATACACTAAATTCGCTTTTCACCGTAACAGCCTTTCCGCTGTTTTCGCTTTCTGCTAAGTAACAGCCTTTCGCTGTCTTCGCTATCTATTAACTGAATGATCGCTAGTACTTCTCGTGGTGGTATTTAAAGTGGTGCCAAATGTGTCTCGGGTTCTCGAATGTTCCGCTTTTGCTTTCTAGAGGGCTCTATGATTCATGGGAATTTCCGTTGCCATGCGAGATCTG
The DNA here is from genome assembly GCA_947369275.1 of Nemotelus nigrinus. Lineage (NCBI taxonomy): Eukaryota > Metazoa > Arthropoda > Insecta > Diptera > Stratiomyidae > Nemotelus > Nemotelus nigrinus. Next base: position 142,014,079 of record OX376372.1, read on the forward strand.
ACTCATGGGTTTGAGGCTCTGGAATGTTCCCTTTTTACTTTTTAGACGATTATTCTACGTTTTATCCATAGATTGTTATTGTGTATTGGCTATTTATAGATTGTTTACGGTTTTTGGCTATTTATAGATTGTTTACGGTTTTTGGCTATTTCTAGATTGTTTCTATTCCAAGAACACATGATGAGACAGACACTTTAACGGTTGTCGCTCTTCCGGCCGCCGACACGTCGAAACATGTTTGGTCGTGCATGCAACATTACCCCCTCCTTAGACCTGTTCGTCCCGAACAGATTCGTCGTCATCCATTGCGTTATTTCCATGGTACGGGGCAAGTCGGTCTAGGTGCACAACCTTCATTTTTGACCGGTGTTTTCGATGTATCCGCCAGCCACTCTCTTCATGTCGTTTGTTGTACGATCCTTCCCATTTCGGTTGTACGTTCCACACCAAAACGTTTTTGGGAAATTCAATTAACTTCGTTCTCAAATTGTACAGCTTCGTTTCCGCTTTCTTCACTGCCTCTGATTGGCGAATAGGATTTTGCCGTTGACGCTGCCATCGCTTCGAAACGCACCTCGCTGTTGTTTTGTGGTCTTCCGGTGATTTAATAGTTTTCGATCCAATATGCAGTTTTCGAGAAATGTTACCCATCACACATTTCCGCTCAGATCCGGATGCAAATTTCTTCGTTGTTTCGCTGCATTTCATGTCGCCCCGCGATACTTCTAACAGTTTTCCTTCCTTCTCCGCCAAAACGCCTACTCGTCTCGCAGCTACGCATATGTGGTCCTCTTTTTCTTCTGTTTGATGTTTCCATCCTGATCGACGAGCTAACGATACTTCGTTGCTCCTCCACTTGATTTTCCTCTCTCCCAAATCCAGGCTGAAACCATGAGAGCCCAGGAAGTCCATTCCAAGTATACACTCGTCCGTTATCTCCGCTACCAGGAACTGATGCTCGAACACCAAATTTCCAAGCTGTATCGGCGGAACGATTTCACCAAGAACTCGCGTAGAATCACCCGTTACTGTCTGAAGCACGTACCTTTCAGTGTTACTGAGTCTCCAGGATTTAGCCATATCCGCTCTCAGGATCGACCTAGCAGCTCCAGTGTCGATGATGATTTTACAAGCTTCGTTACTGACTTTCCCCTGCAAGCTCAAGTTGTTCTCACGAACATGCAACCTGGCAACGGTGATTGTTTCAAGTTTACCAGTGTTGCAGTCACACCGTTGAACTTCAAACTTGTTTCCTGTTGGTTTCACTGCCGTTCTCCAAGAACAAGTGGCTTTGTTTGGCCGTCCAGACTCATCGCGTTGCTTGAATGCTGCTGAACATCCTTCACAGTACCTAGTTTGGTACTTCCTGTAGCAGTCACGTCTTAGATGTCCGCTCTTTCCGCAGTTCCAGCATCGAGGAACTCTGCTATGCACACATTCCGGACAATATTTCGATTTCCGTTTCCTGCGACAGTCACGCTTCAAGTGACCCTTTTCTCCGCAATTCCAACACTGAGGGGCTCCACCTCTCCTTGGTTCCCTGCAGATATTAGCTTTCCTGCACTTGCATTCCTCCCGTACTTCACCGAATCTTACATTTCTCCGCGACGCCTGCTTTGCCGATTCATAAATGAGAGCGTGGGCCAAAGACTCCTTCAGTGTCCGTTTTCCAGCTAAACGAAGTGCTATTTGAAGCTCTTCATCACGCACTCCCTGGATGAAAGCATTTTTCGCCGTTTCATCCCGGTGCTCTGGATCCGACCTAGGGTAGGACAGAAGTGTTAATCGCTCAACGTCCTGAGCCAACTCCTGCAACGTCTCCCCTGGCTTCTGTGTCCGTGTTCTCAGCTGTGATCGATGTACTTCCTTTAAGTGGTCTTCGCCATACCGCATATGCAAAGCATTCGTCAGGCTTGAATAGCTGAAGCTATCGTCCTCCGGAATTGTTAATAGAACTTCCGCTGCGGCTCCTCTCAATGCCACCATCAGTTGTAGCGCTCGCTCTCGATCGCTCCAGTTGTTAAACTCTGCAACTGCCTCAAACTGCTTCTTGTAGATGGTCCAAGAAGTTTGCCCATCAAACGTTGGTGCTTTCAGCGCTTTGCCGGTCCTTGATTCAGCTGACACAATTCCTACCGTTCTCACGCGTTGCAGATCCGAATTCAGCAAATCCATTTCCTCTCGAAGCACTACCAGCTTCTGCTCTTGCTTCTCGCACTCCACGTTCAACTCTGCCAATGTTAGTTCACTCACTTTTGGCATTGTTTTTCGATTAGTCCACACGACTTTTCACAATTATCACTTTAGTCCACTCAACTTTTCAAAAAGTTCAATTAGTCCGCACAATTTACAATGCTCACTGTCCGAAACTTTTAACTTTTTATTTAGTCCGCGCACTTATTAATTTTCACTGTTCATACAAATTCACTGTCCAGTATCTCACTAAAAGTCACTTTTCAAATCACGAACGCGACAGAATCCCTTATTTCTGACACCAGTTGTTGTGATCTATCGTTAAACACCTTCCGTAGGTTCGATATTCTTCACATTCGTGAAATAAAACAGTTTCTTTTAAAACACTAATTACACATTTATTATAAACACTATTAATTATTTACACTTTATATTCGCACTATTCTAATCTCGCGTTACAATTTAACACTTTTTTGCTTTCAATTTATCGCGCCCGGATACACTAAATTCGCTTTTCACCGTAACAGCCTTTCCGCTGTTTTCGCTTTCTGCTAAGTAACAGCCTTTCGCTGTCTTCGCTATCTATTAACTGAATGATCGCTAGTACTTCTCGTGGTGGTATTTATAGTGGTGCCAAATGTGTCTCGGGTTCTCGAATGTTCCGCTTTTGCTTTCTAGAGGGCTCTATGATTCATGGGAATTTCCGTTGCCATGCGAGATCTGACTCATGGGTTTGAGGCTCTGGAATGTTCCCTTTTTACTTTTTAGACGATTATTCTACGTTTTATCCATAGATTGTTATTGTGTATTGGCTATTTATAGATTGTTTACGGTTTTTGGCTATTTATAGATTGTTTACGGTTTTTGGCTATTTCTAGATTGTTTCTATTCCAAGAACACATGATGAGACAGACACTTTAACGGTTGTCGCTCTTCCGGCCGCCGACACGTCGAAACATGTTTGGTCGTGCATGCAACAATATATTAAAATAGATTCGCAGAAAGTAGTTTTTATACTCTTACCTCAAGCCAAATTTTGCAGCGAAAAGAAGCCAGCTGCCAAATTCTGTTACTGCTGCAGTTTGCTGAAGTACGCGAACAGACCTTTTATAACGTCGCACTAATTCAATTAACCAACCAGCTAATTAAAGTGCTTCCTAGTAAAATTATCTGCAAAAAAAAACCAAATGTGCTGAAAAATCATTGCTTCAAGTTCAGCACGAACTATACTGCGCATAAAATTAGTAAATTTCATCCATGCATTTCGTATCGCGTACACATGCGATGTTGAAAACTTTAGGTATGTTCGCGTACCTGAATCTATTATAATATATTCAAATAGATTCGCATAATTGCTCCAAGCCAAATTTTGCAGCAAAAAGAAGCCAGCTGCCCAATTATGTTACTGCTGCAGTTTGCTGAAGTACGCGAACAGACCTTTTATAACGTCGCACTAATTCAATTAACCAACCAGCTAATTAAAGTGCTTCCTAGTAAACTTATCTGCCAAAAAAACCAAATGTGCTGGAAAATCATTGCTTCAAGTTCTGCACGAACTATCCTACGCATAACATTAGTTAATTTGTCGACAGAAAGTTCCGACGTACAACAAATTTCAAATTTTCAAACAAAATTCAAATTTGACGCGCGTTCAAAATGGCCAAAATGATTGCTTTTCGTGACCAAATAAATAGCAGACCATTTAATTCAATTGTCTGAAAAAACTCTCCACTTGTGCTGCAGAGCTACCTACGAGCAAAGAGCAACACTGAAATTCTAACACTTTTCAGGCAACGTTTCAGGACGGGCTGCGTACCGATTTTCTCAAGTGACCTGAAAAAAAATTCAGGTGCCGAAATTCAGTCACTCTTTTCCCATGCATTTTAAAGGGGGACAGGAATTCAGGCAAGGCAGCGTACTAACCTGAAAAGCAATCATTCTGGCCATTTTGAACGCGCGTCAAATTTGAATTTTTGTTTGAAAATTTGAAATTTGTTGTGCGTCGGAACTTTCTGTCGACAAATTAACTAATGTTATGGGTAGGATAGTTCGTGCAGAACTTGAAGCAATGATTTTCCAGCACATTTGGTTTTTTTGGCAGATAAGTTTACTAGGAAGCACTTTAATTAGCTGGTTGGTTAATTGAATTAGTGCGACGTTATAAAAGGTCTGTTCGCGTACTTCAGCAAACTGCAGCAGTAACATAATTGGGCAGCTGGCTTCTTTTTGCTGCAAAATTTGGCTTGGAGCAATTATGCGAATCTATTTGAATATATTATAATAGATTCAGGTACGCGAACATACCTAAAGTTTTCAACATCGCATGTGTACGCGATACGAAATGCATGGATGAAAATTATGTATTCGTGTGAAGGAAATATATATCAAATAAACAATTATTAAATTGATTACATAATTGTTTTACTTAGAAAAACTACGCCTATTTGCTTTCAGTCTAATTGAATTTAACGTGAGAGTAGTTTTTAAAATTTGCTACTATAACTTGGTTTCTTTCATAAACTTGGGTTTGGTTCATAATATAGCAGTATGAGGCAGCAAACTTGAATGAATTTTAAATTGAAGAGCTGAAAGAAGCATTGATGGAATAGTAGCATATAGTATTTCGCTTACAGTTGGTAGATTGTAAAGGTTATTTTCAAAGAAAGCTAATTTCTAAATCCCATGCCGCCAAAGTTGAGCGCCATTAACTGTCACTTTGTAATATTCTACACTTCTCTACACGAAAATTTTTTCGTGTAGAAATAAATAGCAAAACCGAGTGACCGGAATTCAGGCACGGCTGCGTACTTACCTTTACCGTTAAACATGAATCAAAAAGTAGTTGAGGACATTTCTAAACATTTTGCAACATCTATTGGTTGGCTCATTTGGGTGCATTATGTTGAAACTTTTGAAAGAAACTTATGTCTAGACCGTTTCACTGAATTGTTTAATATTGTTTTATTATATGGGCATTCTGCATTGATCGAATCTCCAATAACAACAAAAATAAAACTTGAGCATGGGTTATAGAAATTCTTTTTGAAGGTAGTGTTGTGTACAACCTAAAACAGAAAAGTCAAACTAACAAATGTCAAAACAAACACTGTCAGCCATCTTTTTTTTCGCTCACCATTGATGGCAGCGACAACTGACCACCAAGCGGTCAAGACGAACAACAAGTAAATGATTAATTATTTTTTTGAATTCAAAACCGATCCATACACTATAGCGATTTACGTATTTTATGTATGATATATATAGGAGAAAAATTATGCAATAAAACACAGTCTGACTTGGTAAGCCATACTTGAATAGGCGACCATAAAGACTGAGAAAAACTTAAAATATATCTTTCAATTTATTTATTATCAATTTATTTGCACCAAATCACTCTGAGCTAATGCTAAAGGGGCGGTTAAATTCGCCACGCAAAAGCGACGAGTAAATTTGGAATAATTAAAAAATTGAAGTCAAAGTTGAAGAATTCAAGAGTTAAAATATTGAATAGACTAGGTTGTTCAGTCCTCGAACTGACCCAGCCACAAGAAGAGAATCTTCGGTTACCGTTACTTTTCATGGCGATCCTGCCCCCAAAAGAATTTGGTCTACCTAAGGTTGGTGGACCGCAACCAAGGATCCATCCGAGAATCCTACAAGCCAGGAAAGAAGAAGCGCTGAGGACAGCTATACCTAAAATAGACACAAAAAAAAAAAAACGCGGCGGCAGCCTTGTCTATATTAGAAAAAAAATTGCAACCATAAAACGCATTGCGACCGACGTCGAAAACCCTCCAACATGGGAAAAGCAAACGCAGATGTACCGACAAATTGATAATCTGAAGCAGAAATTAAAACGCCGCGACACAGAAACAAAAAACGAGCCGACAACAGCAGAAGATCATCAACCGCACACATCAGGATCGAGCACGACACAAAAAACACACGACAACAGACAAATAAAGAAGTTACGGGAAGAAATCGCAGCGCTCAAGCGATTAGCCTTAGACGAAAGCAATCCGCCACCGTGGGAGATCCAGCAGCAGATGTATGATAGAATCGAACAGCTGCGAACACAACTCCAACAACTGTACGAGAATCGAACAACAGCGAAACCAAATAAAACAAATAATACAATAACTGAATGAATTAAACATTTACTGTAAATTAAAATGTATTAGAACTTAATACACAATTCAAAATTATAAAATGAATTTAATATATAATTTCAAAATCAAAAACACAAAACACATGTTTTCCTGCTTAGAAAACTTTTGACATATACATAAAAACACTAAGTACTTTCAATTTTGACAGTTGCACTTGGTTGCACTAGGCGTCACAAGCGGCACCTATGACCTAGTAGTGAAACAAATTTTAAAATTACAATTTAAATGTGTACAGATGTACAATTATTGGCATTAATTTGAATATTTACAATATGTACAATTGCGAGAATACTAATAGGAAGTAGGAAGATTTCATATGGTCCTTATAAATGGAAGAAAATATTAACATCCTAACGAAAATAATAGTCAACTTAAAGAAAACCCCGAATAGAACTTACAGAAGAGATTATATTCAGGAAAAATTAGAAATAATAGAAGAAATCCAAAAAGAAGCAATTAACACAGACAGTAGTCAAGAATTACTAGAAACTTTGATAAAAAAATATAAAGAGGCAAAAGAATTACTACTAGAAAAATTAGAGAGTTCAGTAGACAGCAAAATGAGCAATTTCAATATTGAATTAGCGTTGAAATCCATACCAACCTTTACGGGAAACCCCAAAGAACTAGAAGCATTTCTAACAATAGTTAATCTTATCAATGAAAGTCTTAATGAAGATGGAAAAAACAATTTGTTGAATTTTACGAGAAATGTGAAATTAGGAACAGCAGTAAAAACTCAGCTCTTAACATTAGATATAAAAACATATGATGAATTAGAAAAAATTCTCAGGAATAGATTTAAAAACAAAAAAAGTCCACAGCAACTTCATACTCAGTTAGCACAATTAAGTCAACGCGGAACAGTTGAAAAATTTGGCGAAAAAATATCTGAGCTCATTAACGAATTAAGTGAGATTCAAATAAGTAGTTTAGGCAAAAATCCATCTCAAGCAGAGAAAAGTGCGATACAAAAGTCAAACGACTCATATGCACTAACCATCTTTAAGAATGGGTTAATCGAAACACTTAAACCCACAATTTTTGCCGCACAGCCTAATACGTTTATAGAAGCAATTCAAATTGCAACTGAATTTGAGTCAAGCAGCAATGTTACAGAGAACATTATGTACGTAAACCAAAGAAACAATATAGGTCAGCGGTTGAATTATAACGTTAGGAATAGACCAAATAATTACAACAACAATTACAGAAACAACAATTTTAATCAAAACCATATCGGTTATAACAGAGATAGCAATCGGAGTAATAGGAATAATTTTAGCACAAGAAATAATGTACTAAGCCATAACAACAACCAAAGCAACAATTACAGAAATAACTATAGATATGGTTACAATCCCAGATATGAAGAAATAAACCATAGAAATAATTACAATAACAGATATCATGAAGCAAACAGAAATACATATCAAACCCCCAACACAAATAATAGAAACAACAGGGGCACAAACAGGAACTACGGAAGTAACAGACAGAACAGAATAAACATAGTGCAGGGAAACGCAATCGGCCCGGAGGCCAGCAGCAACGACTAATAAAAGTTGACCCCGGGATACAGGAAGAAAAAATTTACCTACTAAACACACAATTAAAAAACTACGTAACGTTATATTGCGAGAAGTCAAGAAAAAATTTGAAGCTACTGATAGATACAGGAGCCGATATATCAATATGCAAAATAAATGCAATTTCAGAAAATGAAAAAATAGAAGAAGATAAACGATGCAAGTTCTCTGGAATAACAAACCAAGAAATATATTCAATAGGTACTGCCAATCTAGACTTAAGCATTGGCGAAAAACACATACGTTTCCCCTTCCAAATTGTAGAACCTAACTTTCCCATCCTTACGGACGGAATACTAGGAAGAGACTTTTTTGTACAAAAACTGGCAAAAATTGACTATGAAACTTATACGATAACGATTAATGTCGACGATGAAGAATACACTATGCCAATCAGTACAAATTGCGAAATACATAAGTTAACGATACCCGCACGGTGTGAATACATATGCCCAGTCGACTTTACCATCGAAGAAGATAGCGTAGTGATTAACAAAGAAATCACACCAGGTGTATATATAGGTAGCACAATAATGCCAGCAGAAGGCATCAAACATATAAAGCTACTAAACACTAACGAAGAGGACGTGATAATTCAAAAATTTAAAGTAGAAACAGAACCATTAACTAAATACAAAATGAATGGAAATAACATTTCAACAAATAAAAACAACAGAGGAAAACAAAGATATCAAGAGTTATTAAAATATATTAAACTAAACCACTTGAACTCAAAAGATCAAAAATCAATATTAGAAATTATCAAAAATTACCAGCATATTTTTCACCTAGAAAATGATACTCTTACTGCAAATAACTTTTACAAACAAGATATACACGTCACGGATAATACACCGACGTATATCAAAAACTACAGACTGCCCCATACACATATTGAAGAAATAAATAGACAAGTTAACCAATTGCTACATGATAATATTATCGAAAACTCTACTAGTCCATATAACTCACCACTACTTTTAACACCGAAGAAAAGTGAGTCAGGTCCAACTAAATGGAGACTGGTAGTAGATTTCAGGGCACTTAACAAAAAAATCGTTAATGACAAGTTTCCACTCACAAGGCTAGAAGATGTTTTAGACAGGCTAGGAAGAGCGAAATACTTCTCCACCCTGGACATGACAAGCTCCTTTCACCAGATCGAATTGACAAAGGAGTCAAGACCATTAACAGCCTTTTCGACAAATAAAGGACATTACCAGTTCAAACGATTACCTTTTGGTCTAACAATTTCATCAAACAGCTTCCAACGTATGCTAACAGTCGCCTTAAGTGGATTAGACTCATCAGCATTCTTATATGTCGATGACATAATTGTCTTTGGTTGTAGCCTCGCACACCATAATAGCAATTTAGTAAAAGTATTTGATAGGTTACAAAAATACAACCTCAAGCTCAACCCTGAGAAATGCAACTTTTTGAGAAGTGAAGTAGTGTATTTGGGACACCTAATCACAAAAGACGGAGTCCGCACAGACCCTGCAAAATTTAATACAATTAGAAACTATCCAGAACCTTTAAACGCAGACGAAGTCCGAAGATTCGTTGCATTTGCGAATTACTATCGCCGATTTATTCCAGACTTCGCCAAAATCACAAAATGCCTGAATGATTTGTTAAAAAAGAATACGAAATTCTTATGGACTGAAAAATGTCAATCAGCATTTGAAATACTGAAGAATAAACTGATGAATGCACCAATATTACAATACCCAGATTTCAATAAACCATTTATTGTCACAACTGATGCATCAGACTATGCATTAGGTGCAGTACTCTCACAAGGCGAAATAGGGCACGACCTACCCATTTCTTATGCAAGTAGATCCTTAACAAAACATGAATTAAACAAACCGATAATCGAAAAGGAATTATTGGCAATCCATTGGGCGATAAATTTTTTCAGACCCTATTTATTTGGAAGAAAATTTACAGTCATTACAGACCACAGGCCACTAATATCATTATTTACACATAAAAACCCATCATCAAAGATGACACGCATAAGACTAGATTTATGCGACTACGAATTCGATATAATATATCGAAAGGGCAAAATGAATGTTAATGCTGATGCATTATCACGCATCAAATTAAATTCAGACACGTTAAAAGACATGATACCCAAGCAGAGAAATATTACCGAAGAAAAGAAGGTATTACTTTTTACCAGAAATATGGCAAAGAACCTCGAAAACACTAAAAAAGTGCAAACAAGAATAATAAGCAAACCAAGACATAATGAAATCTACATATGGGACAGTGAATCCCCTGCTGATATAAAAAATCTAGTAAAATTAAAATTTGAAATAGGGAGCATTCAAAAAATCATGATTGAGAACAATCAGATCCTAGTTAGATGCAGCGATAATCCATCGGAATTAGTTCCAACATTGGAGAAACTGACATTACAAGCAACTAGAAGAAATATTACGAAAATATACATAGAAGAAAAAGATGAGATATATAACATGATAAATAAAGAAGAATTTAAAAACAAATTCAATCAACTACAGAATAGTATTCGAACAAACAATAAAGAGCCCCTAAAAATAATAATATACAAACCACCGAAACGAATAAACGATAAAATAATACAATTTAAACTAATAAACAACTATCATACAACACCGATAGGAGGACACTTGGGTGTAAGAAAAACATTACTAAAATTAAAACAAAAATATATATGGAAAGATATGAACAAGATGATAAAGACATTTATTAAAAACTGTGAAACCTGTACGAAAAATAAACAAACAAAACATATAAAAGAAAAACAAACATAAATATGCAAAAAGTGCAAAAATAATGTAAAATAACATATAAGCATATGTATACAAAATTATATTTAAGTAAGAATTACCATGAATTTAGTTAAACAAAAAAAAAAAAAAAAAAAAAAAAAAAAATGTACCAATTGTAAGCCACCCTAAGTGAATCATAAGCTTTTGATGCAAATTATTTGATTAAAACTGTTCAAAGATTGTAAAAGTGTATGGATTAGAGAAAAAAAAAAAAAATTTTTTTTTATTACAAAAAAAAATTTTTTTTTTTCCCCAAAGGGAGAGGGTGTTGTGTACAACCTAAAACAGAAAAGTCAAACTAACAAATGTCAAAACAAACACTGTCAGCCATCTTTTTTTTCGCTCACCATTGATGGCAGCGACAACTGACCACCAAGCGGTCAAGACGAACAACAAGTAAATGATTAATTATTTTTTTGAATTCAAAACCGATCCATACACTATAGCGATTTACGTATTTTATGTATGATATATATAGGAGAAAAATTATGCAATAAAACACAGTCTGACTTGGTAAGCCATACTTGAATAGGCGACCATAAAGACTGAGAAAAACTTAAAATATATCTTTCAATTTATTTATTATCAATTTATTTGCACCAAATCACTCTGAGCTAATGCTAAAGGGGCGGTTAAATTCGCCACGCAAAAGCGACGAGTAAATTTGGAATAATTAAAAAATTGAAGTCAAAGTTGAAGAATTCAAGAGTTAAAATATTGAATAGACTAGGTTGTTCAGTCCTCGAACTGACCCAGCCACAAGAAGAGAATCTTCGGTTACCGTTACTTTTCAGTAGTGTCGTTAGGTTTAGCAGATTAACTGCTGAAATACAATAGGTGTGTTCCCGTACTTGATTCTATTATAATATATTAAAGTAGATTCGCAGCAAGTCGTTTTCGTACTTTTGCTGCAAGCCAAATTGTGCAGCAAAAAGAAGCCAGCTGTCAAATTCTGTTATTGCTGCAGGTTGCTGAAGTACGGGAACAGACCTTATGTGCAGCCGTGGCCTGCTGCGGATGCTGTCAACGACGCTCATGTGGGAAATACATATTGGCCGAGACCAGGCGAGCCGAAGTCAGGCGAGACCGCGAACATGTGGACGGCATTTGACAGCTCGTCCGAAATCGCTTTGGCTCGTGCTCAACATCCATTCCGATCGGAAAGCGGACGAGCGCCTCTGACATCTGTCAAAGTCGCTTGTCTGGACCGTCCACACACTCGGCTCGCCTGGGCTCGGCCAATATCTATTTGGCACATAAGTGATGTGGCCAGGCATTCCAGCATTGACCGAACACAATGATGTAACCAGCGGCAGCTGCCAAAATTGTTTTTTCTGTGGGGAAGTTCGTTACATATTCTTTATTAGTTTGAAATTGTCGCTGAGTTGGATTTAGCAAGATATTTTTAATAAAAGTAAGTTTTTTTTATTGATTTTATGTTATCGATGTTTACTTGCTGTTTATTTTTAGATCAACTGAAGGCATTGTTTTAAGATAATTTCCCATCTAATGGTTGAAAAATGGAATACATCGGTGGAACTTTTGCAAAGCATGAAAAACTTTTATATGGAATCATTGCGGGTAAACTCAATTACGTGTCCCCCATACTGCTGTGCTTATCATCAACCTTGTATATGATATTTTTTCCAATTTTGAGTTAACACCGGATTTGAAAACTACATATTCTGTTACATCATTATACAATATATAAAAACATCTTTAGTGGAAATATCTGCATGCTGCAGAAAAACACTAATCGTTGAATATCTTCGAAGTAGCTAGAATACAGACAGAAAGTTGATACTAAGGACGGCAGCATAGCCCTTAGACAATTTGAACGATTGTGTTTTTTTGTGTTTGTGTGGGTGTTTTTTGTTTGTTTGCTTGCTTATCATAATTGTGTTGTCTTCTCATCTGGTTTATATATGTTTTTGATGATTATTCTTGAAGTCTTTGCCCTTGCTGCCACCAGATGTCGAACAGGTATTAAAAAATATAGAATAACTAACAAGAACTTACAAAAAATACAGGATAAGACAACACACTGGAGATAAACAAACAAAGAGAAAACATCCCAAAAAACAAATACACAACCACAGAGAAAAACACAATCGGTAAAAGTGTCTAACGGCTATAGAGGCACGTAGTAGACTTTTACGAGCATAGCACATGCAAGCTGTCAAACATGTAGTCAGGCAAAAAGTAGAAAGTTGGTCAACTTGGGCTCCGGCCACGGCGCCATGGGCTACGGCATTGTAACTGGTTCAATGTAATCCTGTGCTTTTAATTTTTTGATAGCTCCTGGCTTCGCTGCAGGCCACGGCTACGGCTACACATTGTGTTTCAGTAGTAAGTTTGCATTTGTAAGATGGTAAACTTTCGAAATCATGTGGTGTAATGCCAGCGACTGCTCAGATTAGGAGATGTATGATCAGTTGTTATTAGGGAAAGCATATAAAAATATAATGTATGTAAATAAAAGTGAATGAAATAAATGTATGTATGGTTATGTATGTATATAATGTATGGTTAGTCGGTTCGGTAGTAGGGAAAAGATCTAAAAATATGTGTGTAAATAAATAAAATAAATGTATGGTTGATCTTTAGTAGTGAAAGCATATAAAAACGCGTAGCATGCCGTGCTGATGAGTATGACTGCGCACCACCAGGTCAGGACATCACCAACAATTCATATAAGGCGAGTGCACTGAGATCGATTCTGTTTTACGATAACCGCAGTCCAACTGCACGAAGCTGTCTGAGGCTAACCAAATACCTCGGGATCGATGTTGATTTAAGAGAAATTGATTTGTTTAAAGCGGAGCAACTCACTGTGGATCCTTTGCACACATTTCTTGCGCTGAAGACCTGTATGCTGACGCTCGCCGACAGTCACACCATACTTATCCATCTAACAGAGACACGTGACAACCCAGATATTTTCCGCCGATACGATGTCACCAGAATACGAATTATCGACCGACTATTCTTCGAATGCGGACTTCTGTTTCGACGCATGGGTACAGGCTCAGTTAAGGCCAAGATTCAATCAACGCGAATGCGAAATGCGAAACGCATTTTTTGACAGAAGCATGCAAACGAATCGCATTTGAAGAGCCAATCCGTGCGATTCGCATTCGCGTCAAAGCTGCCAACTAGGGAACTTGTAATGTGGCAAATACATATTGGCCGAGACCAGGCGAGCCGAAGTCAGACGAGACCGCGAACATGTGGACCGCATTTGACAGCTCGTTCGAAATCGCTTTGACTCGTGCTCAAAATCCATTCCGATCGGATGTGGCACGGGCGCCGGCGAGCCCTGTCAAAGTCGCTCGTCTGGACTGTCCACACACTCGGGCTCGCCAGATCTCGCCAGGGCTCGGCCAATATCTATTTGGCACATAAAAGGTCTGTTCCCGTACTTTCAGTAACTTAATTTTACTGAATTTTCCTGAATCATGTGGTGGGGAATTTCATGAAAAGTACGGGAACGCTCTCATTGTATTTCCTGAAAATTTACAACCGAAAGTGTCAGTTTTCGGTTTTTGGGAGAACAATAGTGATTATAAAGTCATCCTAAGCGGTAATATATTATCGCCACAAAAATATTGGACCTTCATAGCAACATTACGCCAAAAATATGTTGCTTGCCGCGCACATTTGAAAATATTTACTCCGTTTGACACTTTTCAGTATTTTTCAGTAGCTCAGACCAATGCCTTCTAGAAGTACGGGCCGTCAGGCTACGTAATGATTCTCGCCGTGACGTCATGAGTTTAGGAAATTCGACATTTCCACGAGGCAGTGCCGATGTACACGGAGATTTCACTTACGGTTTTTTGGTAAAAATATGAACAAAACGTTATTTTTTATGCGTGGGTGCGTTGTAATAATAATATTTAGTCATAACGTACACATTGTACCAATTAATTGTCTCGCGACAGTAAATCGACACGAACCATCACATAACCTAACACCAACCGATAAACATTTCGTAGCGAATTTTCCACATTATACCGCACGCACCGCATTAATTTGTATTTTAGCTGTTCACTAGCACTGTTCTGCATAAACCACTTTAGTTTTCATTTCACTCACTTTAACACAACCCGTACAATTAACATTTTCTCGCGGACGTCCCATAAGACTATGTGTGTTTTTCGCGACATTTGTCCCGATGCTCTGACGTTATCATTCTGCATTACGGCCCGTACATCTAGAAGGCATTGCTCAGACCCTACTGAAATTACTGAAAGAGGGGAAATTTTCAGTTTTCAGTAAAACGGAGTACGGGAACAGCTTCATTGCAATTAATCGCGATTAATCGCAATTAATCGTGGTACGGGAACAGACCTAAAGTGAGTGAGGGATTTGAATTCATTAGTGGTTGTAGAATACGGCACCATTTCCGAAAATTGTGAGATTAATTGAATTTACTTTGTTTTAAACCTGAAAATACTTTGTTGCAAATTGTAATTGTTATGAGAAAAATACACGACATCGGGAAAAATACCTGAGCAAAATTTTGAGTCACGTATTGTTGCTATTAGTAGATACAACGGACCAAACTCTGAGGGAAGCTCTCCAAATCACTTATTAACAAATACAAAATTAATTTAAATAGTATTCGGTAAACAAAGTAACAAAATATTAAAATTATTCAAACTCCCTCAGCTGCAAAGCATATTGCACAAATTATCCATGTTAATTAACGCGGGTATGAGCTATCAGACAGCAAACTAATTTCCTATTTTTTCCTTAATGAATGTGTCACAAAATTTTCAAAACTACATAATTGAAATTATAGACATATTTTCATACATATATTTCGACAGCTATCTAATAAAACAAGTATTCGAACATATTTGCCCACCAATTACTTTTTACGAACAAAATGAAACCATCTCCTGCCAGCTGAAACAGTTTCTTTAGTCAAATCTTGCTACGAAATTAAATTGCATTTTTTTTTACCTAATTTACTGTTCTACGAAACCTATTGCGAACAATATACGACCGTGAAATCTAATTATTTTCACATCAAACCCATAATTCCATTTTTTATTTCAAACGAACCGCTACTATAGTTTTTTTTTATATTAGTTCAAAACGATATAAACGATATAATATATTAGTTAAAAACGAATTCGCATTCGCAGTGATTGGACTTAGTCGCTGCGTCTTGCATATGTTTTCCTTATGCTCAAACCGTTCGCATTCGCATTCGCGTTGATTGAATCTTGGCCTTAGCGAACCTGCGTCGCGTCCGCTCCGTTCCCTCCGTTTAATGACCGGTCGCATCGTTGATTAATGAGAGTGCGTTGCGTCCACTCCGTCTGTCAAAGGCAAAGGTGGTCAGTTTAGTTATTTTCGTGGTGTAAAATTCATATTCGAACGCGGGAGTAGTTTGAGCTGTTTTGTGATTTGTTGGTTAGTAGCTAAACGTATGAAAGAAGCAATGTTTCATCTTAATTGCACAGTATGTATTGCATATTCAGACATTTTTTGTCTACTGCAAACGAAATATTTTGGCAGTCATAGGTGGACACTGGTATTTTACAAAAAAAAATTGATAAATTTTTATTTATCTGGAATTATTCATCCACCAGGGGAAGAGAGATGGCGTTCAATATTAATACAATGACTACATAATTAATTTAGTATGGTGCAATAACGTAAACACTTGTTTTACATTTCTACTCGGATGTTTGGTTTCGGAGTCTACAAAATTTCGAACTATAATAAATTACAGCTACTATTATTTTTGTCGCGTTATTTTCAAGCTTTCTATTTCTGAAAAGTTCTCACTGAAGCAACAGTTGCGAAGATAAATGAAAGACAAGCTAATTTAATGCACACAGATATATATTATTTAATCGGTTCAACAAACGTTGACTGTTTTTTGAACCATCGGCAAATTAACATTATTTCATCAGTAATAGTTATAACTATAAAATACCCTAATTGACAAGTTCTACAGCATCAACATTCAATCAATTAAATATTTCAGGAACATGATTTATCTATTCCACAAACATTTTGAAAATATATTCACCTTGAAAAATTCTTAGCTCACAGAATGCCTTGCAAAACACTCACCACTCATTCTAAACTCACCTTTCTCTCTCTCGATGCGTCCGAAAATGAAATTTGATCATCTCTTGCGCTCCGTTCCGTCGGACGCACCGGTTGGATAACTTTCGCTCCGTCTTCCAATGCAAATTATATGGAAGCTGAGAAATTCAACTCAGTCGGAGCGGACGCGACGGACGCGACGCAGGTTCGCTAACTGAACCTTAACTATCGCTCCGTCTTCCAATGCAAAGTATATGGAAACTGAGAAATTCAACTCCGTCGGAGCGGACGCAACGCAGGCTCGCTAACTGAGCCTTAACGCAGTACTGCGCCGCGCAACTGCGTTGAAGTTGTTGCGAGATCGTGGGAATTTTTCCATTTTGTGGGAATTTTCGACTTCTAAAATTTGAAAAAAATAAAAAGCAAAAAGTGCTGCTCGTATAGCAAAATCGTGGGAGAAATGGTTTAAATGAAATAAAACTCTTTCGTAAAATTTCCACCGAATACATATATTTGAGAAAGAATTTAAACAATCCAGGCAAAATTGACATTTCTTCGTGTATTCTTATATTACAGTTAAAACCTGGAATGAAATGAACTAGAATCGCTTCTCAAGACATCGGATTAGCGATTTTCAACAAAAAATTTAAGTCAAAACAGCTAAAAGCAAAATATTGTTACGAAATAGTGCAGAATAATCCTGTGAAGGCATTTTTCAGCTTTTTAGAACAGTTTAAGTTATTTCAATACATTTAATGCACTGTTTCAGTCAAAGCAACTACTGATTCCCAAATTTTATGCTGAGTGCAGTAGTATTTTAAGAAGAATATGCTCAAATTTTGTGAAACCTGGTTTCATTGACTTACTGGAAAATATCGAACTGAATGAAGAGCATTTAGTTCCAGGTATGGATATTTATTTTGGACCAAAATGTCAAGAACACATAGCGTCTTTTGAAGAAGTTGTAAAATAAAAGATCAAAAAATAGGAAAAGAGTTTTACGTTGCGACATGTAAAGAGCTAAAAGGGAGACTACTATTTAATTGTCATCTTTAAAGAAATTGAATTTTTAAGCCTCCAAACAGCTCTTGATAGTTCAAAACGAACAAATTCGCTGCAGTTCGAAAATTTCGCAATAAAAGTTGGCTGTGAAGAATCTATTGTAAATATTGAATGGAAAGATCTAGCAGTAACTTTATCAAGTGATAAAAAGTATAGATTATTGCAGCTAACAGTAAAGGAATTTAAGAAAGAAATAGAAAAAGCAAAAATTGTTGAGGATGCATGCAAGTTATGACTCCGCTGGCCGATTGTATAATTATAACAAACTTGTTCTGAATACACAATTGATTTATTTCTCGGCTAGATCGAGAGTGACAATTTTCTTTCACTACTAATTAATGTAGGCTACGATTTATCAAGTTAATCCTGATCTCAGCATGTTAAACATAATATAGTCTACTCAACATTCCAGGTAACTGCAGTGATGATATGCAATTAAAGTGGCAAGCAAATACGATTCAAATTTCAACATAGTGATTAGCGTTACAGAAATTTATATGCCGTTCACACTACACTCTAAATCAGGCGATTTCGATCAGCTGATCGCTTTAGAGTTAAATCAACTTAAATCTACCTGATTACCCATACATTTTTTTCGGCTTCTGACAGAGTTAATCAAGTAGATTTAGAGTTATAGCGCATTCACACTAGACTCTAAATCAGGCGATTTCGAACAGCTGATCGCTTTAGAGCTAAATCAACTTAAATCTACCTGATTACCCATACATTTTTTTCGGCTTCCGACCGAGTTAGTCAAGTAGATTTAGAGTTAATCAAGTACAAATCAGGTACTATTGTGAATTTTTCCCGGCTGAATTGTTCTCAGAGCGCGCTGAATTCCATCCATGAGGCACGGTAGATTTGAAGGAAATGTCATTAGAATTTCGGTCTAAAATAAAGAAAACTGAACAAAAACGGAAAATTTGAGTTGTACAAAATGAATAGATCATGCTCTTGCATGTTTCTGCACCATTTTCAACAACTTTCACGCAAAAAAAATTGTACACTTAAATTCGAATGACATTTCTCTCTCTAAATCTCCTCATTCTAAATCACGTCGGGTAGTTTGAACGCTTACCTGATTAACTTGACAGATTCTAAATCTACCTGATTTAGAAGTGTGGTGTGAACGGCTTATTATAGCCCGTTCACACTTGGCTCTAAATCAGGCGATTTCGATCAGCTGATCGCTTTAGAGCTAAATCAACTTAAATCTACCTGATTACCCATACATTTTTTTCGGTTTCCGACCGAGTTAATCAAGTAGATTTAGAGTTAATCAAGTACAAATCAGGTACTATTGTGAATTTTGTCCCCGGCGAATTTTTCTCAGAGCGCGGCGAATTCCATCCGTGAGAGGGAGAGTAGATTTCAACGAAATGTCATTCGAATTTCGTTCAAATATAGCAAAAATTGGACAAAAAAGGAAAATGTGAGTTGTACAAAATGAAAAGAAAATGCTCTTGCATGTTTCTGCACCATTTTGAACAACTTTCATGCAAAAAAAATTGTACACACAAATTCGAATGACAGTTCGCTCTCTAAATCTCCTCATTCTAAATCACTTCGGGTAGTGTGAACGCTTACCTGATTAACTTTGACAGCTTCTAAATCTACTTGATTTAGAGTCGAGTGTGAACGGCTTATTAGTTAATCAAGTACAAATCAGGTACTATTGTGAATTTTGTCCCTGGCGAATTTTTCTCAGAGCGCGGCGAATTCCATCCGTGAGAGCGAGAGTAGATTTGAATGAAATTTCGTCCTAAAATAGCAAAAATTGAATAAAAAAGGAAAATGTGAGTTGTACAAAGTGAAAAGAAAATGTTCTTGCATGTTCTTGCACCATTTTCAACAACTTTCACGCAAAAAAGATTGTACACATAAATTCGAATGACATTTCTCTCTCTAAATCTCCTCATACTAAATCACTTCGGGTAGTGTGAACGCTTACCTGATTAACTTTGATAGCTTCTAATTCTACTTGATTTAGAGTGTAGTGTGAACGGCTTATTAGCCACGTACTTATGTGCAAGATCAAATGAAATTTTATATCGAGAAGCGAATGCTTCGCACAAGTGCAGTTAACTAGGCCAGATATGAAAAGTTTACAATTACTTCTAATTTCGATGATTTGCTGTTGAGGCGAGCTCGTGCGTGGGAACGTGATAACTCCTCCCTCCTTCCAGACTAGAACGGTAAGATAATAGGCTGAAGTGGGGGTGATGTAGCAGGATTCGAGATTTTAAAGGAGGCTCTTCTACGAAGAAGTAGTACTAAGAGAATCACCGCCGAAGCTATGACGAGAAGGATCACATCAGAAGAAATAGATATGATGAGTTTGTTCTGAATACACGACTGATTTATTTCTCGGCTAGATCGAGAGTGACCATTTTCTTTCACTATTTACTAATGTAAGCTACGATTTATCAACTTATTCCTGATCTCAGCAAGTTAAACATAATATAGTCTACTCAACATTCTAGGTAACTGCAATGATGATGTGCAATTAAAGTGGCAAGCAAATACGATTCAAATTTCAACATAGTGATTAGCGTTGCAGAAATTTAGCTACGTACTTATGTGCAAGATCAAATGACATTTTATATAGAGAAGCGAATGCTTCGCACAAGTGCAGTTATCTAGGCCGGATGTGAAAAGTGTCCAATTACTTCTAATTTCGATGATTTGCTGTTGAGGTGAGCTCGTGCGTGGGAACGTGAAAACTCCTCCCTCATTCCAGACTAGAACGGTAAAATAATAGTCTGAAGCGGGGGTGATGTAGCAGGATTCGAGATTTTAAAGGAGGCTCTTCTACGAAGAAATAGTACTAAGAGAATCGCCGCCGAAGCTATGACGAGAAGGATCACATCAGAAGAAATAGATATCATGTTGTTTTGAGGCATTCCTTCCAACTTTGCTACTTTGTCCAGGTGAAGTTTATGCAGGTAATGCAGGTCAATTTTGATTTCTTTTATCGGTTTAATTTGGGCTAAAAATTTGAGGTAAGATTTGGGATATTCTTCTTTCCCTGCTTGCGTATTCTATACTGTTGATCCAGAGGGAATCGTTTCGGAAGTTAATAACAAATAATACTTTTCCGTTGGGAAGGGTCCCACTAAAATTGGCTAGGAATAGGTTGTTGTCGTCGACCAGTTCTACTACTGATTCGTTGCAGTACCGATAGCCGTAAAATGCGTTCAGTCCCTCGAACAACTGGACCAGGCAATCTGACTGGGGTAAGTGCTGTAGCTGGTTTTCTCTACAGATAGCCAGATCTTGGATGTTGAAGCAATCTCCGATTATTCCGTAATGAAGAGGTTAGAGTGTGCAAGATGGACCATTTTATCGTTCCTGACAGTAGAACGGACCAAAACATGATTGAAATCGACGTTGTCGGTTGTGGGCAGGCTAACAACGTACAAAAGAAGCGAACCCTTAGTCAACACCATGGGCTGTGCGAATTCAACGGCATGGACTTCAATCTGGTACGGAAGCGTTTCCGTCTGTGCAAGGATCTCGTTTATTTCTCAGGCATCTAGTTAGTTGGAGTGTACTATGCCTTTTTTCGCTAGTTGGCATGCCAGGACGATGTCATTCACTTCATCTCTGAACGTGCTCAGTTTGTTAAAAAGTGTCTGCTCATACTTATCGTTGTTGAAGCGAGTAATATCTGCAACGATTCTATTGTAATTATCTATTAATTATGTTGAGGTTTTAGTTGAATATTCATTAGTTTTGAACTGCCTATTGTTGTTGGTGACTATACTGTTTTGCATCTTAGCAATGTTGTCCCAATCCGTCGCATCGGGGTTTCCCGCCAGCCACTTCGAGGCTGTTCCAATCCAATTTATGGATCGTGGCTTACGATCTTTTTTGGCCCGCGCCCACAATTGATTAAGTAGACTCTCGATCCTCTCAAGCTGGTGGTATAATTGCGGTAATATAATGCTAGACCGGTTGACGTGGTTTTGTGTTATGGATGTCATGTTGTTTAGTACATCTTCGAACTTGGTTAGGTCAATTAAATGTATAATTTTGAAATCTCATTGATAATTATGCCTAAGCCGTGTCTCATTGTTACAAGTGGGCCGGTGTACTCGTAGGTGTAGACTGAGGCTCGTGCAGCAGCCACCGCTAATCTAAAATAGAAGAGACATTCTTTAGGTCCGATTTGTGGATCCGTTTACCCGAATCTGTGATGACTGTTCCTGGGTTATTTTTGGCAGTTACGATTTTTTTGAATAAGGGTTTGTTCTTGTTTTTAATATGTTTGTCTTTTTTGAACGCGGTGTCTCCGACGTCATAGGTCTTTGGCTTACACCTATGCCTATTGTGGTACCTAACTTGGTTTTTCTGGTTCCTAGAAATTTCCTGCTTTAGGTTTTGATTCATTTTAGCTTTGAAGTCTACGATCCCCTGATACTTGATGCGTTGTGACCTTCCCAAAAATACATCCGCGGGTTTGGTTTTTTTCACGGAATGAAATGTGTTGTTATACCTGTCGACCGCGATGGCGACTATTTCACGGAGAGTTCAGTGTATTCCTGTTGAAGACATCTTACGAGCTTTATTATTGTTGAGTGAAGGCGCTCGATTTGTCCATTTGCCTCACTCTTTTCGGGTGGTGTTAGGTATATGTACCTAATGCCTCCACTAGATTCATGACAATTGGACTTATGAAGCCTCCTTCGTTGTCTGTAACCATCATCCTCGGTGCGGTGAAATAGTGTAGGATTTTGATAATTTTCTCACGAAGTTGAAGAGCAGATTTGTTCTTTATGCGGAAGAATTCAGCAAACTTGGTGAATTTGTCTATGCACGTTATGTATTTCTCGCCAGCTATCTGGACAATGTCCACGTGTCTGATTTCCGTTGGATATTCTGGAATAGGGAATTCTTGTATCTCAGGTTTGTGAGGATGGCGGTCGTACTTGCTGAGGTTACAAACGTCGCATGATCTTGTATACCTTTTAATCAACTTGCTCATTTGCGGGAAGTAATATTTCTCCAAAATTTGATCCTAATTTTCCCTGCAATTCCTGTGCGCACGACGGTGTTCCTCCTGAATTATACGAAGGTTGTTGTCGTCATCTGTAATATCTTGAACGAGTCTTTGTGTGAGCCGGATTTTGAATTTTGAAAAGTGTTCCTTGAAAACATCTTGAAGTAACTGAATAAACTTTTCGGGGATTTTGATATCATTGGTTACGTTTAGTACTTCCAATAGACTCTCCTTGTTCACACTTTCCTGGCTAACGTAGTGTCTCTCGAAGCCAGGGTGCGGTTGCTCGTATGCACTAATGTTTTTACCTTCCGAGGATACTATTTGTTTCCTGTAAACGTTGAGAGGCATCTCGCAACTCGGGATAAGGTCTGTATTATCTTCGGCTGCACTGTGCGCGGTTTCTGTGCTGGAAGTAAGCGTGTTTACCTCAAGCGGCAACCTTGAAAGGGCGTCGGCCACGACATTCGTCCTTCCGGGTCTGTGTATAAGCTCATAATTGAATTCTTCAATTCTGGCTTTCCACCGCTTGAGCTTGGCATTATGGTTGGTATTGCTTAATGCGAAGGTGAGTGGTTGGCGGCCAGTTAGGATTTTTACTTTTTTCGCGCCGTACAGATATGTTCTGAATTTGTCCAGAGCCCAGACAATAGCCAGCAGCTCCTTTTTGTTCGTGGCATAATTTTCCTCGATCGAATTGAGGGATCTTGATATATAAATGATTGGGCGGCCTTTCCAGATATCTCCCTGCGATATTACCGCACCGATAGCCCGATTTGTGGCGTCTGCAGTAAGGTTGAAAGGTTTATCAAAATCCGGGAAGGCTAGGACTTCCGTTGAAGTGAGGAGCTCCTTTAGGTCGTTGAACGCTTTCAGCTCCAAATCGCCAAGAGTAATTTCTTTCCTCTTGGATTGGTTTGCTTTCACCTGTACGCTCTCGCCCCAAGTTAGGTTAGTTAATGGCTTCGCAATTTTAGCGAAATCCCTAATAAATTCCCTAAAATAGGAGGCTAAGCCAAGGAAACTTTTCAATTCCTTTAGGCTCGATGGAGCCTTAACATCCCTAATAGCAGCAATTCTGTTAGGATCCGGGAAGATACTGT
Organism: Nemotelus nigrinus; assembly: GCA_947369275.1. NCBI lineage: Eukaryota > Metazoa > Arthropoda > Insecta > Diptera > Stratiomyidae > Nemotelus > Nemotelus nigrinus. Next base: position 142,038,097 of record OX376372.1, read on the forward strand.
CCTGAGAGATAATGTAACCCAGATTTTCTACCTAAGTCTTCAAGAATGAAAATTTTTCAAGATTAATCTTCAGATTTGCTTTCTCAAGCTGGATAAAAATGGTTTCCAAATTCCGCAAATGCTCACCTTTGGTTTCGCCGAGGATGATGATGTCGTCAATATATACAAAGCATGTTCGTCCAATATAGGGTTTTAAAGCGTCATCAATTATCCGTTGAAATATGGCCAGCGCATTCGTTAGACCGAACGGTAGCCTTGTGAATTCAAATTTTCCATTTTCAGTGGAGAAGGCTGTTTTTGCGATGTCACACTCCTTATTTAGTGAAATCCCGATAAGTCTAATGTAGTGAAGTAACGTGACTTCCCGAGGCTCGCTAGTGGATTGGTGATATCAGCAATAGGGTAGGTATTGGAAATGGTTACCGCGTTTAACCTTTTGAAATCAACCACGACCCTGTACTGCTTCTCCCCCGAAGAATTTGCCCTCTTTGGTACGATCTAAATCGGAGAATTATACGGCCTCTTTAATGGTTTTATTATTCCATCCTTGAGCATTTTCTCGATTTGTCTATCGACTTCGGATCTTAGGTTTACCGGATACGGATATGAATGCGTGTAAGCTGGATCTGCTGTGGAGGTTGTTCAAACTCATTCATTCAAGTTAAAGTTTTCACATAAGTCTGTTTTGTTTATTCGTTCAAGTTCACGTAAATTAGATCATACGGAACACAGTACGTATGTACATCAGCAACTTTATTCGTTCTACTTTCATGAAAGCACTTTTGTTGACATTGGTATAACGTGCTTTCATTTATTGACCTATATGCACGCGACAATATTTTGTAACATTAGTAAAGTAAGCAAATATTCTTCTGTGCATGTGACTCAATGTAAAAATGCAATTTGTAAGTTTTTCTTCCTAGTATTTTGAAGATAGTATAAATTGAGTACAAATGTTAAAATAAAGTCAGTCTACAACAAACTTCGAGACTTTCGCTTTTTAAATCTATCTCGTCGAATAGCACAGCGGTTCAAGTGCCGTATGTGCTCAGTGGTTTGTTATACTGGATAAAACGAATCATCGGTTTGTGTAACGGTTTAAGTGCCGTGTACAGTAGACAGTGCAACACCGTATCTGCATCATTTGTCGAGTAACGCAACGGTTTCAAGTGCCGTATGTGTTTTAGTGGTGCAGTGCTGCAAATCAAACAGTTTCAATAGTGTAACAGTTCAAGTGCCGTATACACTTCACAGTGCAGATAAAATAATCTGCTCTTTAACAGAGGTGCTGATGGTGGCTTTGACACTTGTCTCCACAACTTCACTGTCGTCTATCGGACTGAAAAGTTTTTCATGTTTTACCACTAAGGCTTTTAATTCATCTGCTGTAGTGGCAGACAAGTGGCTACACTAAGCTTCCACGTAGTTGACCTGTTTCGATTTACTCGCTTTCAAGGGGATCTTAGTATTGTGACTGATCTCTAGAGTGTTATTCCCCCTATCGATGACAGCACCTAACTTTTTTAGAGTGATGCCATCGCCTATGATGCCATCAAACGATTCCAATCCTGGCAAGATAAAAAAGACTAGAACCATGTTATTACCAACACTCTTGACAAATTTACCCCTCACTTTTTGCGTAATGGGTATTTTCCCGCGGCGGACTGGACTTTGAAAGGTTTGCTTAAAGGTTGCGCGTTGCGGAACAGTTTGTTTGAGATGAAATTTTTATTCGCGCCGGTGTCGATTAAAAATTGGAGATTCCGACAATTTCGCAGGGTGTACTCTACGTAGGGTACATTGGAGAGGCGCCCGTCGTAAAATTTATCTGGCCTCCCAAAAAGTCCTCCTCAAGATCCTCGAGTCTTTCGAAATATGCGCTTTCAGATTGCTCTTCATTATCACGTTGAACTATGGTTCCACTTGTTTCGCTTTCCGTTTCCAAGATATACAGACGTTGTGACTTCCTAGTGAGATTCACAGATTCATCAGGGCGCTTCCGACCCTGGTAGTTCGATGATCTGTTCGTGTAGTCGACTTGGCGCGTCTAAATGGATCTGTCAACGTCCATAGCGATTGGAGGCTTTAGTTGGGTGGGTCTAGGTGGTGGTGGTGGAGAGAGTATATTCTCAGGGGAATTACCTCGAGCCTGGTAGATCTGTTTTTTTCCCGCAAAACTCAGCTGTTGCGGAGCAGGCGCTAACTTCGGTTTACGGAAATCAAGACATGTGGGAAAATTATTGAAAGGTGTCGAAGTCGAACTATTGAATCACCAAAATTGTTTTTTCTGTGGGGAAGTTCGTTACATATTCTTTATTAGTTTGAAATTGTCGCTGAGTTGGATTTAGCAAGATATTTTTAATAAAAGTAAGTTTTTTTTATTGATTTTATGTTATCGATGTTTACTTGCTGTTTATTTTTAGATCAACTGAAGGCATTGTTTTAAGATAATTTCCCATCTAATGGTTGAAAAATGGAATACATCGGTGGAACTTTTGCAAAGCATGAAAAACTTTTATATGGAATCATTGCGGGTAAACTCAATTACGTGTCCCCCATACTGCTGTGCTTATCATCAACCTTGTATATGATATTTTTTCCAATTTTGAGTTAACACCGGATTTGAAAACTACATATTCTGTTACATCATTATACAATATATAAAAACATCTTTAGTGGAAATATCTGCATGCTGCAGAAAAACACTAATCGTTGAATATCTTCGAAGTAGCTAGAATACAGACAGAAAGTTGATACTAAGGACGGCAGCATAGCCCTTAGACAATTTGAACGATTGTGTTTTTTTGTGTTTGTGTGGGTGTTTTTTGTTTGTTTGCTTGCTTATCATAATTGTGTTGTCTTCTCATCTGGTTTATATATGTTTTTGATGATTATTCTTGAAGTCTTTGCCCTTGCTGCCACCAGATGTCGAACAGGTATTAAAAAATATAGAATAACTAACAAGAACTTACAAAAAATACAGGATAAGACAACACACTGGAGATAAACAAACAAAGAGAAAACATCCCAAAAAACAAATACACAACCACAGAGAAAAACACAATCGGTAAAAGTGTCTAACGGCTATAGAGGCACGTAGTAGACTTTTACGAGCATAGCACATGCAAGCTGTCAAACATGTAGTCAGGCAAAAAGTAGAAAGTTGGTCAACTTGGGCTCCGGCCACGGCGCCATGGGCTACGGCATTGTAACTGGTTCAATGTAATCCTGTGCTTTTAATTTTTTGATAGCTCCTGGCTTCGCTGCAGGCCACGGCTACGGCTACACATTGTGTTTCAGTAGTAAGTTTGCATTTGTAAGATGGTAAACTTTCGAAATCATGTGGTGTAATGCCAGCGACTGCTCAGATTAGGAGATGTATGATCAGTTGTTATTAGGGAAAGCATATAAAAATATAATGTATGTAAATAAAAGTGAATGAAATAAATGTATGTATGGTTATGTATGTATATAATGTATGGTTAGTCGGTTCGGTAGTAGGGAAAAGATCTAAAAATATGTGTGTAAATAAATAAAATAAATGTATGGTTGATCTTTAGTAGTGAAAGCATATAAAAACGCGTAGCATGCCGTGCTGATGAGTATGACTGCGCACCACCAGGTCAGGACATCACCAACAATTCATATAAGGCGAGTGCACTGAGATCGATTCTGTTTTACGATAACCGCAGCCCAACTGCACGAAGCTGTCTGAGGCTAACCAAATACCTCGGGATCGATGTTGATTTAAGAGAAATTGATTTGTTTAAAGCGGAGCAACTCACTGTGGATCCTTTGCACACATTTCTTGCGCTGAAGACCTGTATGCTGACGCTCGCCGACAGTCACACCATACTTATCCATCTAACAGAGACACGTGACAACCCAGATATTTTCCGCCGATACGATGTCACCAGAATACGAATTATCGACCGACTATTCTTCGAATGCGGACTTCTGTTTCGACGCATGGGTACAGGCTCAGTTAAGGCCAAGATTCAATCAACGCGAATGCGAAATGCGAAACGCATTTTTTGACAGAAGCATGCAAACGAATCGCATTTGAAGAGCCAATCCGTGCGATTCGCATTCGCGTCAAAGCTGCCAACTAGGGAACTTGTAATGTGGCAAATACATATTGGCCGAGACCAGGCGAGCCGAAGTCAGACGAGACCGCGAACATGTGGACCGCATTTGACAGCTCGTTCGAAATCGCTTTGACTCGTGCTCAAAATCCATTCCGATCGGATGTGGCACGGGCGCCGGCGAGCCCTGTCAAAGTCGCTCGTCTGGACTGTCCACACACTCGGGCTCGCCAGATCTCGCCAGGGCTCGGCCAATATCTATTTGGCACATAAAAGGTCTGTTCCCGTACTTTCAGTAACTTAATTTTACTGAATTTTCCTGAATCATGTGGTGGGGAATTTCATGAAAAGTACGGGAACGCTCTCATTGTATTTCCTGAAAATTTACAACCGAAAGTGTCAGTTTTCGGTTTTTGGGAGAACAATAGTGATTATAAAGTCATCCTAAGCGGTAATATATTATCGCCACAAAAATATTGGACCTTCATAGCAACATTACGCCAAAAATATGTTGCTTGCCGCGCACATTTGAAAATATTTACTCCGTTTGACACTTTTCAGTATTTTTCAGTAGCTCAGACCAATGCCTTCTAGAAGTACGGGCCGTCAGGCTACGTAATGATTCTCGCCGTGACGTCATGAGTTTAGGAAATTCGACATTTCCACGAGGCAGTGCCGATGTACACGGAGATTTCACTTACGGTTTTTTGGTAAAAATATGAACAAAACGTTATTTTTTATGCGTGGGTGCGTTGTAATAATAATATTTAGTCATAACGTACACATTGTACCAATTAATTGTCTCGCGACAGTAAATCGACACGAACCATCACATAACCTAACACCAACCGATAAACATTTCGTAGCGAATTTTCCACATTATACCGCACGCACCGCATTAATTTGTATTTTAGCTGTTCACTAGCACTGTTCTGCATAAACCACTTTAGTTTTCATTTCACTCACTTTAACACAACCCGTACAATTAACATTTTCTCGCGGACGTCCCATAAGACTATGTGTGTTTTTCGCGACATTTGTCCCGATGCTCTGACGTTATCATTCTGCATTACGGCCCGTACATCTAGAAGGCATTGCTCAGACCCTACTGAAATTACTGAAAGAGGGGAAATTTTCAGTTTTCAGTAAAACGGAGTACGGGAACAGCTTCATTGCAATTAATCGCGATTAATCGCAATTAATCGTGGTACGGGAACAGACCTAAAGTGAGTGAGGGATTTGAATTCATTAGTGGTTGTAGAATACGGCACCATTTCCGAAAATTGTGAGATTAATTGAATTTACTTTGTTTTAAACCTGAAAATACTTTGTTGCAAATTGTAATTGTTATGAGAAAAATACACGACATCGGGAAAAATACCTGAGCAAAATTTTGAGTCACGTATTGTTGCTATTAGTAGATACAACGGACCAAACTCTGAGGGAAGCTCTCCAAATCACTTATTAACAAATACAAAATTAATTTAAATAGTATTCGGTAAACAAAGTAACAAAATATTAAAATTATTCAAACTCCCTCAGCTGCAAAGCATATTGCACAAATTATCCATGTTAATTAACGCGGGTATGAGCTATCAGACAGCAAACTAATTTCCTATTTTTTCCTTAATGAATGTGTCACAAAATTTTCAAAACTACATAATTGAAATTATAGACATATTTTCATACATATATTTCGACAGCTATCTAATAAAACAAGTATTCGAACATATTTGCCCACCAATTACTTTTTACGAACAAAATGAAACCATCTCCTGCCAGCTGAAACAGTTTCTTTAGTCAAATCTTGCTACGAAATTAAATTGCATTTTTTTTTACCTAATTTACTGTTCTACGAAACCTATTGCGAACAATATACGACCGTGAAATCTAATTATTTTCACATCAAACCCATAATTCCATTTTTTATTTCAAACGAACCGCTACTATAGTTTTTTTTTATATTAGTTCAAAACGATATAAACGATATAATATATTAGTTAAAAACGAATTCGCATTCGCAGTGATTGGACTTAGTCGCTGCGTCTTGCATATGTTTTCCTTATGCTCAAACCGTTCGCATTCGCATTCGCGTTGATTGAATCTTGGCCTTAGCGAACCTGCGTCGCGTCCGCTCCGTTCCCTCCGTTTAATGACCGGTCGCATCGTTGATTATTGAGAGTGCGTTGCGTCCACTCCGTCTGTCAAAGGCAAAGGTGGTCAGTTTAGTTATTTTCGTGGTGTAAAATTCATATTCGAACGCGGGAGTAGTTTGAGCTGTTTTGTGATTTGTTGGTTAGTAGCTAAACGTATGAAAGAAGCAATGTTTCATCTTAATTGCACAGTATGTATTGCATATTCAGACATTTTTTGTCTACTGCAAACGAAATATTTTGGCAGTCATAGGTGGACACTGGTATTTTACAAAAAAAAATTGATAAATTTTTATTTATCTGGAATTATTCATCCACCAGGGGAAGAGAGATGGCGTTCAATATTAATACAATGACTACATAATTAATTTAGTATGGTGCAATAACGTAAACACTTGTTTTACATTTCTACTCGGATGTTTGGTTTCGGAGTCTACAAAATTTCGAACTATAATAAATTACAGCTACTATTATTTTTGTCGCGTTATTTTCAAGCTTTCTATTTCTGAAAAGTTCTCACTGAAGCAACAGTTGCGAAGATAAATGAAAGACAAGCTAATTTAATGCACACAGATATATATTATTTAATCGGTTCAACAAACGTTGACTGTTTTTTGAACCATCGGCAAATTAACATTATTTCATCAGTAATAGTTATAACTATAAAATACCCTAATTGACAAGTTCTACAGCATCAACATTCAATCAATTAAATATTTCAGGAACATGATTTATCTATTCCACAAACATTTTGAAAATATATTCACCTTGAAAAATTCTTAGCTCACAGAATGCCTTGCAAAACACTCACCACTCATTCTAAACTCACCTTTCTCTCTCTCGATGCGTCCGAAAATGAAATTTGATCATCTCTTGCGCTCCGTTCCGTCGGACGCACCGGTTGGATAACTTTCGCTCCGTCTTCCAATGCAAATTATATGGAAGCTGAGAAATTCAACTCAGTCGGAGCGGACGCGACGGACGCGACGCAGGTTCGCTAACTGAACCTTAACTATCGCTCCGTCTTCCAATGCAAAGTATATGGAAACTGAGAAATTCAACTCCGTCGGAGCGGACGCAACGCAGGCTCGCTAATAGCCCGTTCACACTCGGCTCTAAATCAGGCGATTTCGATCAGCTGATCGCTTTAGAGCTAAATCAACTTAAATCTACCTGATTACCCATACATTTTTTTCCCCTTCCGACCGAGTTAATCAAGTAGATTTAGAGTTAATCAAGTACAAATCAGGTGCTATTGTGAATTTTTCCGGGCTGAATTGTTCTCAGAGCGTGCTTAATTCCATCCGTGAGAGGGAGAGTAGATTTCAACGAAATGTCATTCGAATTTCGTTCAAATATAGCAAAAATTGGACAAAAAAGGAAAATGTGAGTTGTACAAAATGAAAAGAAAATGCTCTTGCATGTTTCTGCACCATTTTGAACAACTTTCATGCAAAAAAAATTGTACACACAAATTCGAATGACAGTTCGCTCTCTAAATCTCCTCATTCTAAATCACTTCGGGTAGTGTGAACGCTTACCTGATTAACTTTGACAGCTTCTAAATCTACTTGATTTAGAGTCGAGTGTGAACGGCATATTACTGAGCCTTAACGCAGTACTGCGCCGCGCAACTGCGTTGAAGTTGTTGCGAGATCGTGGGAATTTTTCCATTTTGTGGGAATTTTCGACTTCTAAAATTTGAAAAAAATAAAAAGCAAAAAGTGCTGCTCGTATAGCAAAATCGTGGGAGAAATGGTTTAAATGAAATAAAACTCTTTCGTAAAATTTCCACCGAATACATATATTTGAGAAAGAATTTAAACAATCCAGGCAAAATTGACATTTCTTCGTGTATTCTTATATTACAGTTAAAACCTGGAATGAAATGAACTAGAATCGCTTCTCAAGACATCGGATTAGCGATTTTCAACAAAAAATTTAAGTCAAAACAGCTAAAAGCAAAATATTGTTACGAAATAGTGCAGAATAATCCTGTGAAGGCATTTTTCAGCTTTTTAGAACAGTTTAAGTTATTTCAATACATTTAATGCACTGTTTCAGTCAAAGCAACTACTGATTCCCAAATTTTATGCTGAGTGCAGTAGTATTTTAAGAAGAATATGCTCAAATTTTGTGAAACCTGGTTTCATTGACTTACTGGAAAATATCGAACTGAATGAAGAGCATTTAGTTCCAGGTATGGATATTTATTTTGGACCAAAATGTCAAGAACACATAGCGTCTTTTGAAGAAGTTGTAAAATAAAAGATCAAAAAATAGGAAAAGAGTTTTACGTTGCGACATGTAAAGAGCTAAAAGGGAGACTACTATTTAATTGTCATCTTTAAAGAAATTGAATTTTTAAGCCTCCAAACAGCTCTTGATAGTTCAAAACGAACAAATTCGCTGCAGTTCGAAAATTTCGCAATAAAAGTTGGCTGTGAAGAATCTATTGTAAATATTGAATGGAAAGATCTAGCAGTAACTTTATCAAGTGATAAAAAGTATAGATTATTGCAGCTAACAGTAAAGGAATTTAAGAAAGAAATAGAAAAAGCAAAAATTGTTGAGGATGCATGCAAGTTATGACTCCGCTGGCCGATTGTATAATTATAACAAACTTGTTCTGAATACACAATTGATTTATTTCTCGGCTAGATCGAGAGTGACAATTTTCTTTCACTACTAATTAATGTAGGCTACGATTTATCAAGTTAATCCTGATCTCAGCATGTTAAACATAATATAGTCTACTCAACATTCCAGGTAACTGCAGTGATGATATGCAATTAAAGTGGCAAGCAAATACGATTCAAATTTCAACATAGTGATTAGCGTTACAGAAATTTATATGCCGTTCACACTACACTCTAAATCAGGCGATTTCGATCAGCTGATCGCTTTAGAGTTAAATCAACTTAAATCTACCTGATTACCCATACATTTTTTTCGGCTTCTGACAGAGTTAATCAAGTAGATTTAGAGTTATAGCGCATTCACACTAGACTCTAAATCAGGCGATTTCGAACAGCTGATCGCTTTAGAGCTAAATCAACTTAAATCTACCTGATTACCCATACATTTTTTTCGGCTTCCGACCGAGTTAGTCAAGTAGATTTAGAGTTAATCAAGTACAAATCAGGTACTATTGTGAATTTTTCCCGGCTGAATTGTTCTCAGAGCGCGCTGAATTCCATCCATGAGGCACGGTAGATTTGAAGGAAATGTCATTAGAATTTCGGTCTAAAATAAAGAAAACTGAACAAAAACGGAAAATTTGAGTTGTACAAAATGAATAGATCATGCTCTTGCATGTTTCTGCACCATTTTCAACAACTTTCACGCAAAAAAAATTGTACACTTAAATTCGAATGACATTTCTCTCTCTAAATCTCCTCATTCTAAATCACGTCGGGTAGTTTGAACGCTTACCTGATTAACTTGACAGATTCTAAATCTACCTGATTTAGAAGTGTGGTGTGAACGGCTTATTAGTTAATCAAGTACAAATCAGGTACTATTGTGAATTTTGTCCCTGGCGAATTTTTCTCAGAGCGCGGCGAATTCCATCCGTGAGAGCGAGAGTAGATTTGAATGAAATTTCGTCCTAAAATAGCAAAAATTGAATAAAAAAGGAAAATGTGAGTTGTACAAAGTGAAAAGAAAATGTTCTTGCATGTTCTTGCACCATTTTCAACAACTTTCACGCAAAAAAGATTGTACACATAAATTCGAATGACATTTCTCTCTCTAAATCTCCTCATACTAAATCACTTCGGGTAGTGTGAACGCTTACCTGATTAACTTTGATAGCTTCTAATTCTACTTGATTTAGAGTGTAGTGTGAACGGCTTATTAGCCACGTACTTATGTGCAAGATCAAATGAAATTTTATATCGAGAAGCGAATGCTTCGCACAAGTGCAGTTAACTAGGCCAGATATGAAAAGTTTACAATTACTTCTAATTTCGATGATTTGCTGTTGAGGCGAGCTCGTGCGTGGGAACGTGATAACTCCTCCCTCCTTCCAGACTAGAACGGTAAGATAATAGGCTGAAGTGGGGGTGATGTAGCAGGATTCGAGATTTTAAAGGAGGCTCTTCTACGAAGAAGTAGTACTAAGAGAATCACCGCCGAAGCTATGACGAGAAGGATCACATCAGAAGAAATAGATATGATGAGTTTGTTCTGAATACACGACTGATTTATTTCTCGGCTAGATCGAGAGTGACAATTTTCTTTCACTATTTACTAATGTAAGCTACGATTTATCAACTTATTCCTGATCTCAGCAAGTTAAACATAATATAGTCTACTCAACATTCTAGGTAACTGCAATGATGATGTGCAATTAAAGTGGCAAGCAAATACGATTCAAATTTCAACATAGTGATTAGCGTTGCAGAAATTTAGCTACGTACTTATGTGCAAGATCAAATGACATTTTATATAGAGAAGCGAATGCTTCGCACAAGTGCAGTTATCTAGGCCGGATGTGAAAAGTGTCCAATTACTTCTAATTTCGATGATTTGCTGTTGAGGTGAGCTCGTGCGTGGGAACGTGAAAACTCCTCCCTCATTTCAGACTAGAACGGTAAAATAATAGTCTGAAGCGGGGGTGATGTAGCAGGATTCGAGATTTTAAAGGAGGCTCTTCTACGAAGAAATAGTACTAAGAGAATCGCCGCCGAAGCTATGACGAGAAGGATCACATCAGAAGAAATAGATATCATGTTGTTTTGAGGCATTCCTTCCAACTTTGCTACTTTGTCCAGGTGAAGTTTATGCAGGTAATGCAGGTCAATTTTGATTTCTTTTATCGGTTAAATTTGGGCTAAAAATTTGAGGTAAGATTTGGGATATTCTTCTTTCCCTGCTTGCGTATTCTATACTGTTGATCCAGAGGGAATCGTTTCGGAAGTTAATAACAAATAATACTTTTCCGTTGGGAAGGGTCCCACTAAAATTGGCTAGGAATAGGTTGTTGTCGTCGACCAGTTCTACTACTGATTCGTTGCAGTACCGATAGCCGTAAAATGCGTTCAGTCCCTCGAACAACTGGACCAGGCAATCTGACTGGGGTAAGTGCTGTAGCTGGTTTTCTCTACAGATAGCCAGATCTTGGATGTTGAAGCAATCTCCGATTATTCCGTAATGAAGAGGTTAGAGTGTGCAAGATGGACCATTTTATCGTTCCTGACAGTAGAACGGACCAAAACATGATTGAAATCGACGTTGTCGGTTGTGGGCAGGCTAACAACGTACAAAAGAAGCGAACCCTTAGTCAACACCATGGGCTGTGCGAATTCAACGGCATGGACTTCAATCTGGTACGGAAGCGTTTCCGTCTGTGCAAGGATCTCGTTTATTTCTCAGGCATCTAGTTAGTTGGAGTGTACTATGCCTTTTTTCGCTAGTTGGCATGCCAGGACGATGTCATTCACTTCATCTCTGAACGTGCTCAGTTTGTTAAAAAGTGTCTGCTCATACTTATCGTTGTTGAAGCGAGTAATATCTGCAACGATTCTATTGTAATTATCTATTAATTATGTTGAGGTTTTAGTTGAATATTCATTAGTTTTGAACTGCCTATTGTTGTTGGTGACTATACTGTTTTGCATCTTAGCAATGTTGTCCCAATCCGTCGCATCGGGGTTTCCCGCCAGCCACTTCGAGGCTGTTCCAATCCAATTTATGGATCGTGGCTTACGATCTTTTTTGGCCCGCGCCCACAATTGATTAAGTAGACTCTCGATCCTCTCAAGCTGGTGGTATAATTGCGGTAATATAATGCTAGACCGGTTGACGTGGTTTTGTGTTATGGATGTCATGTTGTTTAGTACATCTTCGAACTTGGTTAGGTCAATTAAATGTATAATTTTGAAATCTCATTGATAATTATGCCTAAGCCGTGTCTCATTGTTACAAGTGGGCCGGTGTACTCGTAGGTGTAGACTGAGGCTCGTGCAGCAGCCACCGCTAATCTAAAATAGAAGAGACATTCTTTAGGTCCGATTTGTGGATCCGTTTACCCGAATCTGTGATGACTGTTCCTGGGTTATTTTTGGCAGTTACGATTTTTTTGAATAAGGGTTTGTTCTTGTTTTTAATATGTTTGTCTTTTTTGAACGCGGTGTCTCCGACGTCATAGGTCTTTGGCTTACACCTATGCCTATTGTGGTACCTAACTTGGTTTTTCTGGTTCCTAGAAATTTCCTGCTTTAGGTTTTGATTCATTTTAGCTTTGAAGTCTACGATCCCCTGATACTTGATGCGTTGTGACCTTCCCAAAAATACATCCGCGGGTTTGGTTTTTTTCACGGAATGAAATGTGTTGTTATACCTGTCGACCGCGATGGCGACTATTTCACGGAGAGTTCAGTGTATTCCTGTTGAAGACATCTTACGAGCTTTATTATTGTTGAGTGAAGGCGCTCGATTTGTCCATTTGCCTCACTCTTTTCGGGTGGTGTTAGGTATATGTACCTAATGCCTCCACTAGATTCATGACAATTGGACTTATGAAGCCTCCTTCGTTGTCTGTAACCATCATCCTCGGTGCGGTGAAATAGTGTAGGATTTTGATAATTTTCTCACGAAGTTGAAGAGCAGATTTGTTCTTTATGCGGAAGAATTCAGCAAACTTGGTGAATTTGTCTATGCACGTTATGTATTTCTCGCCAGCTATCTGGACAATGTCCACGTGTCTGATTTCCGTTGGATATTCTGGAATAGGGAATTCTTGTATCTCAGGTTTGTGAGGATGGCGGTCGTACTTGCTGAGGTTACAAACGTCGCATGATCTTGTATACCTTTTAATCAACTTGCTCATTTGCGGGAAGTAATATTTCTCCAAAATTTGATCCTAGTTTTCCCTGCAATTCCTGTGCGCACGACGGTGTTCCTCCTGAATTATACGAAGGTTGTTGTCGTCATCTGTAATATCTTGAACGAGTCTTTGTGTGAGCCGGATTTTGAATTTTGAAAAGTGTTCCTTGAAAACATCTTGAAGTAACTGAATAAACTTTTCGGGGATTTTGATATCATTGGTTACGTTTAGTACTTCCAATAGACTCTCCTTGTTCACACTTTCCTGGCTAACGTAGTGTCTCTCGAAGCCAGGGTGCGGTTGCTCGTATGCACTAATGTTTTTACTTTCCGAGGATACTATTTGTTTCCTGTAAACGTTGAGAGGCATCTCGCAACTCGGGATAAGGTCTGTATTATCTTCGGCTGCACTGTGCGCGGTTTCTGTGCTGGAAGTAAGCGTGTTTACCTCAAGCGGCAACCTTGAAAGGGCGTCGGCCACGACATTCGTCCTTCCGGGTCTGTGTATAAGCTCATAATTGAATTCTTCAATTCTGGCTTTCCACCGCTTGAGCTTGGCATTATGGTTGGTATTGCTTAATGCGAAGGTGAGTGGTTGGCGGCCAGTTAGGATTTTTACTTTTTTCGCGCCGTACAGATATGTTCTGAATTTGTCCAGAGCCCAGACAATAGCCAGCAGCTCCTTTTTGTTCGTGGCATAATTTTCCTCGATCGAATTGAGGGATCTTGATATATAAATGATTGGGCGGCCTTTCCAGATATCTCCCTGCGATATTACCGCACCGATAGCCCGATTTGTGGCGTCTGCAGTAAGGTTGAAAGGTTTATCAAAATCCGGGAAGGCTAGGACTTCCGTTGAAGTGAGGAGCTCCTTTAGGTCGTTGAACGCTTTCAGCTCCAAATCGCCAAGAGTAATTTCTTTCCTCTTGGATTGGTTTGCTTTCACCTGTACGCTCTCGCCCCAAGTTAGGTTAGTTAATGGCTTCGCAATTTTAGCGAAATCCCTAATAAATTCCCTAAAATAGGAGGCTAAGCCAAGGAAACTTTTCAATTCCTTTAGGCTCGATGGAGCCTTAACATCCCTAATAGCAGCAATTCTGTTAGGATCCGGGAAGATACTGTCCTGAGAGATAATGTAACCCAGATTTTCTACCTAAGTCTTCAAGAATGAAAATTTTTCAAGATTAATCTTCAGATTTGCTTTCTCAAGCTGGATAAAAATGGTTTCCAAATTCCGCAAATGCTCACCTTTGGTTTCGCCGAGGATGATGATGTCGTCAATATATACAAAGCATGTTCGTCCAATATAGGGTTTTAAAGCGTCATCAATTATCCGTTGAAATATGGCCAGCGCATTCGTTAGACCGAACGGTAGCCTTGTGAATTCAAATTTTCCATTTTCAGTGGAGAAGGCTGTTTTTGCGATGTCACACTCCTTATTTAGTGAAATCCCGATAAGTCTAATGTAGTGAAGTAACGTGACTTCCCGAGGCTCGCTAGTGGATTGGTGATATCAGCAATAGGGTAGGTATTGGAAATGGTTACCGCGTTTAACCTTTTGAAATCAACCACGACCCTGTACTGCTTCTCCCCCGAAGAATTTGCCCTCTTTGGTACGATCTAAATCGGAGAATTATACGGCCTCTTTAATGGTTTTATTATTCCATCCTTGAGCATTTTCTCGATTTGTCTATCGACTTCGGATCTTAGGTTTACCGGATACGGATATGAATGCGTGTAAGCTGGATCTGCTGTGGAGGTTGTTCAAACTCATTCATTCAAGTTAAAGTTTTCACATAAGTCTGTTTTGTTTATTCGTTCAAGTTCACGTAAATTAGATCATACGGAACACAGTACGTATGTACATCAGCAACTTTATTCGTTCTACTTTCATGAAAGCACTTTTGTTGACATTGGTATAACGTGCTTTCATTTATTGACCTATATGCACGCGACAATATTTTGTAACATTAGTAAAGTAAGCAAATATTCTTCTGTGCATGTGACTCAATGTAAAAATGCAATTTGTAAGTTTTTCTTCCTAGTATTTTGAAGATAGTATAAATTGAGTACAAATGTTAAAATAAAGTCAGTCTACAACAAACTTCGAGACTTTCGCTTTTTAAATCTATCTCGTCGAATAGCACAGCGGTTCAAGTGCCGTATGTGCTCAGTGGTTTGTTATACTGGATAAAACGAATCATCGGTTTGTGTAACGGTTTAAGTGCCGTGTACAGTAGACAGTGCAACACCGTATCTGCATCATTTGTCGAGTAACGCAACGGTTTCAAGTGCCGTATGTGTTTTAGTGGTGCAGTGCTGCAAATCAAACAGTTTCAATAGTGTAACAGTTCAAGTGCCGTATACACTTCACAGTGCAGATAAAATAATCTGCTCTTTAACAGAGGTGCTGATGGTGGCTTTGACACTTGTCTCCACAACTTCACTGTCGTCTATCGGACTGAAAAGTTTTTCATGTTTTACCACTAAGGCTTTTAATTCATCTGCTGTAGTGGCAGACAAGTGGCTACACTAAGCTTCCACGTAGTTGACCTGTTTCGATTTACTCGCTTTCAAGGGGATCTTAGTATTGTGACTGATCTCTAGAGTGTTATTCCCCCTATCGATGACAGCACCTAACTTTTTTAGAGTGATGCCATCGCCTATGATGCCATCAAACGATTCCAATCCTGGCAAGATAAAAAAGACTAGAACCATGTTATTACCAACACTCTTGACAAATTTACCCCTCACTTTTTGCGTAATGGGTATTTTCCCGCGGCGGACTGGACTTTGAAAGGTTTGCTTAAAGGTTGCGCGTTGCGGAACAGTTTGTTTGAGATGAAATTTTTATTCGCGCCGGTGTCGATTAAAAATTGGAGATTCCGACAATTTCGCAGGGTGTACTCTACGTAGGGTACATTGGAGAGGCGCCCGTCGTAAAATTTATCTGGCCTCCCAAAAAGTCCTCCTCAAGATCCTCGAGTCTTTCGAAATATGCGCTTTCAGATTGCTCTTCATTATCACGTTGAACTATGGTTCCACTTGTTTCGCTTTCCGTTTCCAAGATATACAGACGTTGTGACTTCCTAGTGAGATTCACAGATTCATCAGGGCGCTTCCGACCCTGGTAGTTCGATGATCTGTTCGTGTAGTCGACTTGGCGCGTCTAAATGGATCTGTCAACGTCCATAGCGATTGGAGGCTTTAGTTGGGTGGGTCTAGGTGGTGGTGGTGGAGAGAGTATATTCTCAGGGGAATTACCTCGAGCCTGGTAGATCTGTTTTTTTCCCGCAAAACTCAGCTGTTGCGGAGCAGGCGCTAACTTCGGTTTACGGAAATCAAGACATGTGGGAAAATTATTGAAAGGTGTCGAAGTCGAACTATTGAATCACCAAAATTGTTTTTTCTGTGGGGAAGTTCGTTACATATTCTTTATTAGTTTGAAATTGTCGCTGAGTTGGATTTAGCAAGATATTTTTAATAAAAGTAAGTTTTTTTTATTGATTTTATGTTATCGATGTTTACTTGCTGTTTATTTTTAGATCAACTGAAGGCATTGTTTTAAGATAATTTCCCATCTAATGGTTGAAAAATGGAATACATCGGTGGAACTTTTGCAAAGCATGAAAAACTTTTATATGGAATCATTGCGGGTAAACTCAATTACGTGTCCCCCATACTGCTGTGCTTATCATCAACCTTGTATATGATATTTTTTCCAATTTTGAGTTAACACCGGATTTGAAAACTACATATTCTGTTACATCATTATACAATATATAAAAACATCTTTAGTGGAAATATCTGCATGCTGCAGAAAAACACTAATCGTTGAATATCTTCGAAGTAGCTAGAATACAGACAGAAAGTTGATACTAAGGACGGCAGCATAGCCCTTAGACAATTTGAACGATTGTGTTTTTTTGTGTTTGTGTGGGTGTTTTTTGTTTGTTTGCTTGCTTATCATAATTGTGTTGTCTTCTCATCTGGTTTATATATGTTTTTGATGATTATTCTTGAAGTCTTTGCCCTTGCTGCCACCAGATGTCGAACAGGTATTAAAAAATATAGAATAACTAACAAGAACTTACAAAAAATACAGGATAAGACAACACACTGGAGATAAACAAACAAAGAGAAAACATCCCAAAAAACAAATACACAACCACAGAGAAAAACACAATCGGTAAAAGTGTCTAACGGCTATAGAGGCACGTAGTAGACTTTTACGAGCATAGCACATGCAAGCTGTCAAACATGTAGTCAGGCAAAAAGTAGAAAGTTGGTCAACTTGGGCTCCGGCCACGGCGCCATGGGCTACGGCATTGTAACTGGTTCAATGTAATCCTGTGCTTTTAATTTTTTGATAGCTCCTGGCTTCGCTGCAGGCCACGGCTACGGCTACACATTGTGTTTCAGTAGTAAGTTTGCATTTGTAAGATGGTAAACTTTCGAAATCATGTGGTGTAATGCCAGCGACTGCTCAGATTAGGAGATGTATGATCAGTTGTTATTAGGGAAAGCATATAAAAATATAATGTATGTAAATAAAAGTGAATGAAATAAATGTATGTATGGTTATGTATGTATATAATGTATGGTTAGTCGGTTCGGTAGTAGGGAAAAGATCTAAAAATATGTGTGTAAATAAATAAAATAAATGTATGGTTGATCTTTAGTAGTGAAAGCATATAAAAACGCGTAGCATGCCGTGCTGATGAGTATGACTGCGCACCACCAGGTCAGGACATCACCAACAATTCATATAAGGCGAGTGCACTGAGATCGATTCTGTTTTACGATAACCGCAGCCCAACTGCACGAAGCTGTCTGAGGCTAACCAAATACCTCGGGATCGATGTTGATTTAAGAGAAATTGATTTGTTTAAAGCGGAGCAACTCACTGTGGATCCTTTGCACACATTTCTTGCGCTGAAGACCTGTATGCTGACGCTCGCCGACAGTCACACCATACTTATCCATCTAACAGAGACACGTGACAACCCAGATATTTTCCGCCGATACGATGTCACCAGAATACGAATTATCGACCGACTATTCTTCGAATGCGGACTTCTGTTTCGACGCATGGGTACAGGCTCAGTTAAGGCCAAGATTCAATCAACGCGAATGCGAAATGCGAAACGCATTTTTTGACAGAAGCATGCAAACGAATCGCATTTGAAGAGCCAATCCGTGCGATTCGCATTCGCGTCAAAGCTGCCAACTAGGGAACTTGTAATGTGGCAAATACATATTGGCCGAGACCAGGCGAGCCGAAGTCAGACGAGACCGCGAACATGTGGACCGCATTTGACAGCTCGTTCGAAATCGCTTTGACTCGTGCTCAAAATCCATTCCGATCGGATGTGGCACGGGCGCCGGCGAGCCCTGTCAAAGTCGCTCGTCTGGACTGTCCACACACTCGGGCTCGCCAGATCTCGCCAGGGCTCGGCCAATATCTATTTGGCACATAAAAGGTCTGTTCCCGTACTTTCAGTAACTTAATTTTACTGAATTTTCCTGAATCATGTGGTGGGGAATTTCATGAAAAGTACGGGAACGCTCTCATTGTATTTCCTGAAAATTTACAACCGAAAGTGTCAGTTTTCGGTTTTTGGGAGAACAATAGTGATTATAAAGTCATCCTAAGCGGTAATATATTATCGCCACAAAAATATTGGACCTTCATAGCAACATTACGCCAAAAATATGTTGCTTGCCGCGCACATTTGAAAATATTTACTCCGTTTGACACTTTTCAGTATTTTTCAGTAGCTCAGACCAATGCCTTCTAGAAGTACGGGCCGTCAGGCTACGTAATGATTCTCGCCGTGACGTCATGAGTTTAGGAAATTCGACATTTCCACGAGGCAGTGCCGATGTACACGGAGATTTCACTTACGGTTTTTTGGTAAAAATATGAACAAAACGTTATTTTTTATGCGTGGGTGCGTTGTAATAATAATATTTAGTCATAACGTACACATTGTACCAATTAATTGTCTCGCGACAGTAAATCGACACGAACCATCACATAACCTAACACCAACCGATAAACATTTCGTAGCGAATTTTCCACATTATACCGCACGCACCGCATTAATTTGTATTTTAGCTGTTCACTAGCACTGTTCTGCATAAACCACTTTAGTTTTCATTTCACTCACTTTAACACAACCCGTACAATTAACATTTTCTCGCGGACGTCCCATAAGACTATGTGTGTTTTTCGCGACATTTGTCCCGATGCTCTGACGTTATCATTCTGCATTACGGCCCGTACATCTAGAAGGCATTGCTCAGACCCTACTGAAATTACTGAAAGAGGGGAAATTTTCAGTTTTCAGTAAAACGGAGTACGGGAACAGCTTCATTGCAATTAATCGCGATTAATCGCAATTAATCGTGGTACGGGAACAGACCTAAAGTGAGTGAGGGATTTGAATTCATTAGTGGTTGTAGAATACGGCACCATTTCCGAAAATTGTGAGATTAATTGAATTTACTTTGTTTTAAACCTGAAAATACTTTGTTGCAAATTGTAATTGTTATGAGAAAAATACACGACATCGGGAAAAATACCTGAGCAAAATTTTGAGTCACGTATTGTTGCTATTAGTAGATACAACGGACCAAACTCTGAGGGAAGCTCTCCAAATCACTTATTAACAAATACAAAATTAATTTAAATAGTATTCGGTAAACAAAGTAACAAAATATTAAAATTATTCAAACTCCCTCAGCTGCAAAGCATATTGCACAAATTATCCATGTTAATTAACGCGGGTATGAGCTATCAGACAGCAAACTAATTTCCTATTTTTTCCTTAATGAATGTGTCACAAAATTTTCAAAACTACATAATTGAAATTATAGACATATTTTCATACATATATTTCGACAGCTATCTAATAAAACAAGTATTCGAACATATTTGCCCACCAATTACTTTTTACGAACAAAATGAAACCATCTCCTGCCAGCTGAAACAGTTTCTTTAGTCAAATCTTGCTACGAAATTAAATTGCATTTTTTTTTACCTAATTTACTGTTCTACGAAACCTATTGCGAACAATATACGACCGTGAAATCTAATTATTTTCACATCAAACCCATAATTCCATTTTTTATTTCAAACGAACCGCTACTATAGTTTTTTTTTATATTAGTTCAAAACGATATAAACGATATAATATATTAGTTAAAAACGAATTCGCATTCGCAGTGATTGGACTTAGTCGCTGCGTCTTGCATATGTTTTCCTTATGCTCAAACCGTTCGCATTCGCATTCGCGTTGATTGAATCTTGGCCTTAGCGAACCTGCGTCGCGTCCGCTCCGTTCCCTCCGTTTAATGACCGGTCGCATCGTTGATTATTGAGAGTGCGTTGCGTCCACTCCGTCTGTCAAAGGCAAAGGTGGTCAGTTTAGTTATTTTCGTGGTGTAAAATTCATATTCGAACGCGGGAGTAGTTTGAGCTGTTTTGTGATTTGTTGGTTAGTAGCTAAACGTATGAAAGAAGCAATGTTTCATCTTAATTGCACAGTATGTATTGCATATTCAGACATTTTTTGTCTACTGCAAACGAAATATTTTGGCAGTCATAGGTGGACACTGGTATTTTACAAAAAAAAATTGATAAATTTTTATTTATCTGGAATTATTCATCCACCAGGGGAAGAGAGATGGCGTTCAATATTAATACAATGACTACATAATTAATTTAGTATGGTGCAATAACGTAAACACTTGTTTTACATTTCTACTCGGATGTTTGGTTTCGGAGTCTACAAAATTTCGAACTATAATAAATTACAGCTACTATTATTTTTGTCGCGTTATTTTCAAGCTTTCTATTTCTGAAAAGTTCTCACTGAAGCAACAGTTGCGAAGATAAATGAAAGACAAGCTAATTTAATGCACACAGATATATATTATTTAATCGGTTCAACAAACGTTGACTGTTTTTTGAACCATCGGCAAATTAACATTATTTCATCAGTAATAGTTATAACTATAAAATACCCTAATTGACAAGTTCTACAGCATCAACATTCAATCAATTAAATATTTCAGGAACATGATTTATCTATTCCACAAACATTTTGAAAATATATTCACCTTGAAAAATTCTTAGCTCACAGAATGCCTTGCAAAACACTCACCACTCATTCTAAACTCACCTTTCTCTCTCTCGATGCGTCCGAAAATGAAATTTGATCATCTCTTGCGCTCCGTTCCGTCGGACGCACCGGTTGGATAACTTTCGCTCCGTCTTCCAATGCAAATTATATGGAAGCTGAGAAATTCAACTCAGTCGGAGCGGACGCGACGGACGCGACGCAGGTTTGCTAACTGAACCTTAACTATCGCTCCGTCTTCCAATGCAAAGTATATGGAAACTGAGAAATTCAACTCCGTCGGAGCGGACGCAACGCAGGCTCGCTAACTGAGCCTTAACGCAGTACTGCGCCGCGCAACTGCGTTGAAGTTGTTGCGAGATCGTGGGAATTTTTCCATTTTGTGGGAATTTTCGACTTCTAAAATTTGAAAAAAATAAAAAGCAAAAAGTGCTGCTCGTATAGCAAAATCGTGGGAGAAATGGTTTAAATGAAATAAAACTCTTTCGTAAAATTTCCACCGAATACATATATTTGAGAAAGAATTTAAACAATCCAGGCAAAATTGACATTTCTTCGTGTATTCTTATATTACAGTTAAAACCTGGAATGAAATGAACTAGAATCGCTTCTCAAGACATCGGATTAGCGATTTTCAACAAAAAATTTAAGTCAAAACAGCTAAAAGCAAAATATTGTTACGAAATAGTGCAGAATAATCCTGTGAAGGCATTTTTCAGCTTTTTAGAACAGTTTAAGTTATTTCAATACATTTAATGCACTGTTTCAGTCAAAGCAACTACTGATTCCCAAATTTTATGCTGAGTGCAGTAGTATTTTAAGAAGAATATGCTCAAATTTTGTGAAACCTGGTTTCATTGACTTACTGGAAAATATCGAACTGAATGAAGAGCATTTAGTTCCAGGTATGGATATTTATTTTGGACCAAAATGTCAAGAACACATAGCGTCTTTTGAAGAAGTTGTAAAATAAAAGATCAAAAAATAGGAAAAGAGTTTTACGTTGCGACATGTAAAGAGCTAAAAGGGAGACTACTATTTAATTGTCATCTTTAAAGAAATTGAATTTTTAAGCCTCCAAACAGCTCTTGATAGTTCAAAACGAACAAATTCGCTGCAGTTCGAAAATTTCGCAATAAAAGTTGGCTGTGAAGAATCTATTGTAAATATTGAATGGAAAGATCTAGCAGTAACTTTATCAAGTGATAAAAAGTATAGATTATTGCAGCTAACAGTAAAGGAATTTAAGAAAGAAATAGAAAAAGCAAAAATTGTTGAGGATGCATGCAAGTTATGACTCCGCTGGCCGATTGTATAATTATAACAAACTTGTTCTGAATACACAATTGATTTATTTCTCGGCTAGATCGAGAGTGACAATTTTCTTTCACTACTAATTAATGTAGGCTACGATTTATCAAGTTAATCCTGATCTCAGCATGTTAAACATAATATAGTCTACTCAACATTCCAGGTAACTGCAGTGATGATATGCAATTAAAGTGGCAAGCAAATACGATTCAAATTTCAACATAGTGATTAGCGTTACAGAAATTTATATGCCGTTCACACTACACTCTAAATCAGGCGATTTCGATCAGCTGATCGCTTTAGAGTTAAATCAACTTAAATCTACCTGATTACCCATACATTTTTTTCGGCTTCTGACAGAGTTAATCAAGTAGATTTAGAGTTATAGCGCATTCACACTAGACTCTAAATCAGGCGATTTCGAACAGCTGATCGCTTTAGAGCTAAATCAACTTAAATCTACCTGATTACCCATACATTTTTTTCGGCTTCCGACCGAGTTAGTCAAGTAGATTTAGAGTTAATCAAGTACAAATCAGGTACTATTGTGAATTTTTCCCGGCTGAATTGTTCTCAGAGCGCGCTGAATTCCATCCATGAGGCACGGTAGATTTGAAGGAAATGTCATTAGAATTTCGGTCTAAAATAAAGAAAACTGAACAAAAACGGAAAATTTGAGTTGTACAAAATGAATAGATCATGCTCTTGCATGTTTCTGCACCATTTTCAACAACTTTCACGCAAAAAAAATTGTACACTTAAATTCGAATGACATTTCTCTCTCTAAATCTCCTCATTCTAAATCACGTCGGGTAGTTTGAACGCTTACCTGATTAACTTGACAGATTCTAAATCTACCTGATTTAGAAGTGTGGTGTGAACGGCTTATTAGTTAATCAAGTACAAATCAGGTACTATTGTGAATTTTGTCCCTGGCGAATTTTTCTCAGAGCGCGGCGAATTCCATCCGTGAGAGCGAGAGTAGATTTGAATGAAATTTCGTCCTAAAATAGCAAAAATTGAATAAAAAAGGAAAATGTGAGTTGTACAAAGTGAAAAGAAAATGTTCTTGCATGTTCTTGCACCATTTTCAACAACTTTCACGCAAAAAAGATTGTACACATAAATTCGAATGACATTTCTCTCTCTAAATCTCCTCATACTAAATCACTTCGGGTAGTGTGAACGCTTACCTGATTAACTTTGATAGCTTCTAATTCTACTTGATTTAGAGTGTAGTGTGAACGGCTTATTAGCCACGTACTTATGTGCAAGATCAAATGAAATTTTATATCGAGAAGCGAATGCTTCGCACAAGTGCAGTTAACTAGGCCAGATATGAAAAGTTTACAATTACTTCTAATTTCGATGATTTGCTGTTGAGGCGAGCTCGTGCGTGGGAACGTGATAACTCCTCCCTCCTTCCAGACTAGAACGGTAAGATAATAGGCTGAAGTGGGGGTGATGTAGCAGGATTCGAGATTTTAAAGGAGGCTCTTCTACGAAGAAGTAGTACTAAGAGAATCACCGCCGAAGCTATGACGAGAAGGATCACATCAGAAGAAATAGATATGATGAGTTTGTTCTGAATACACGACTGATTTATTTCTCGGCTAGATCGAGAGTGACAATTTTCTTTCACTATTTACTAATGTAAGCTACGATTTATCAACTTATTCCTGATCTCAGCAAGTTAAACATAATATAGTCTACTCAACATTCTAGGTAACTGCAATGATGATGTGCAATTAAAGTGGCAAGCAAATACGATTCAAATTTCAACATAGTGATTAGCGTTGCAGAAATTTAGCTACGTACTTATGTGCAAGATCAAATGACATTTTATATAGAGAAGCGAATGCTTCGCACAAGTGCAGTTATCTAGGCCGGATGTGAAAAGTGTCCAATTACTTCTAATTTCGATGATTTGCTGTTGAGGTGAGCTCGTGCGTGGGAACGTGAAAACTCCTCCCTCATTCCAGACTAGAACGGTAAAATAATAGTCTGAAGCGGGGGTGATGTAGCAGGATTCGAGATTTTAAAGGAGGCTCTTCTACGAAGAAATAGTACTAAGAGAATCGCCGCCGAAGCTATGACGAGAAGGATCACATCAGAAGAAATAGATATCATGTTGTTTTGAGGCATTCCTTCCAACTTTGCTACTTTGTCCAGGTGAAGTTTATGCAGGTAATGCAGGTCAATTTTGATTTCTTTTATCGGTTAAATTTGGGCTAAAAATTTGAGGTAAGATTTGGGATATTCTTCTTTCCCTGCTTGCGTATTCTATACTGTTGATCCAGAGGGAATCGTTTCGGAAGTTAATAACAAATAATACTTTTCCGTTGGGAAGGGTCCCACTAAAATTGGCTAGGAATAGGTTGTTGTCGTCGACCAGTTCTACTACTGATTCGTTGCAGTACCGATAGCCGTAAAATGCGTTCAGTCCCTCGAACAACTGGACCAGGCAATCTGACTGGGGTAAGTGCTGTAGCTGGTTTTCTCTACAGATAGCCAGATCTTGGATGTTGAAGCAATCTCCGATTATTCCGTAATGAAGAGGTTAGAGTGTGCAAGATGGACCATTTTATCGTTCCTGACAGTAGAACGGACCAAAACATGATTGAAATCGACGTTGTCGGTTGTGGGCAGGCTAACAACGTACAAAAGAAGCGAACCCTTAGTCAACACCATGGGCTGTGCGAATTCAACGGCATGGACTTCAATCTGGTACGGAAGCGTTTCCGTCTGTGCAAGGATCTCGTTTATTTCTCAGGCATCTAGTTAGTTGGAGTGTACTATGCCTTTTTTCGCTAGTTGGCATGCCAGGACGATGTCATTCACTTCATCTCTGAACGTGCTCAGTTTGTTAAAAAGTGTCTGCTCATACTTATCGTTGTTGAAGCGAGTAATATCTGCAACGATTCTATTGTAATTATCTATTAATTATGTTGAGGTTTTAGTTGAATATTCATTAGTTTTGAACTGCCTATTGTTGTTGGTGACTATACTGTTTTGCATCTTAGCAATGTTGTCCCAATCCGTCGCATCGGGGTTTCCCGCCAGCCACTTCGAGGCTGTTCCAATCCAATTTATGGATCGTGGCTTACGATCTTTTTTGGCCCGCGCCCACAATTGATTAAGTAGACTCTCGATCCTCTCAAGCTGGTGGTATAATTGCGGTAATATAATGCTAGACCGGTTGACGTGGTTTTGTGTTATGGATGTCATGTTGTTTAGTACATCTTCGAACTTGGTTAGGTCAATTAAATGTATAATTTTGAAATCTCATTGATAATTATGCCTAAGCCGTGTCTCATTGTTACAAGTGGGCCGGTGTACTCGTAGGTGTAGACTGAGGCTCGTGCAGCAGCCACCGCTAATCTAAAATAGAAGAGACATTCTTTAGGTCCGATTTGTGGATCCGTTTACCCGAATCTGTGATGACTGTTCCTGGGTTATTTTTGGCAGTTACGATTTTTTTGAATAAGGGTTTGTTCTTGTTTTTAATATGTTTGTCTTTTTTGAACGCGGTGTCTCCGACGTCATAGGTCTTTGGCTTACACCTATGCCTATTGTGGTACCTAACTTGGTTTTTCTGGTTCCTAGAAATTTCCTGCTTTAGGTTTTGATTCATTTTAGCTTTGAAGTCTACGATCCCCTGATACTTGATGCGTTGTGACCTTCCCAAAAATACATCCGCGGGTTTGGTTTTTTTCACGGAATGAAATGTGTTGTTATACCTGTCGACCGCGATGGCGACTATTTCACGGAGAGTTCAGTGTATTCCTGTTGAAGACATCTTACGAGCTTTATTATTGTTGAGTGAAGGCGCTCGATTTGTCCATTTGCCTCACTCTTTTCGGGTGGTGTTAGGTATATGTACCTAATGCCTCCACTAGATTCATGACAATTGGACTTATGAAGCCTCCTTCGTTGTCTGTAACCATCATCCTCGGTGCGGTGAAATAGTGTAGGATTTTGATAATTTTCTCACGAAGTTGAAGAGCAGATTTGTTCTTTATGCGGAAGAATTCAACAAACTTGGTGAATTTGTCTATGCACGTTATGTATTTCTCGCCAGCTATCTGGACAATGTCCACGTGTCTGATTTCCGTTGGATATTCTGGAATAGGGAATTCTTGTATCTCAGGTTTGTGAGGATGGCGGTCGTACTTGCTGAGGTTACAAACGTCGCATGATCTTGTATACCTTTTAATCAACTTGCTCATTTGCGGGAAGTAATATTTCTCCAAAATTTGATCCTAGTTTTCCCTGCAATTCCTGTGCGCACGACGGTGTTCCTCCTGAATTATACGAAGGTTGTTGTCGTCATCTGTAATATCTTGAACGAGTCTTTGTGTGAGCCGGATTTTGAATTTTGAAAAGTGTTCCTTGAAAACATCTTGAAGTAACTGAATAAACTTTTCGGGGATTTTGATATCATTGGTTACGTTTAGTACTTCCAATAGACTCTCCTTGTTCACACTTTCCTGGCTAACGTAGTGTCTCTCGAAGCCAGGGTGCGGTTGCTCGTATGCACTAATGTTTTTACCTTCCGAGGATACTATTTGTTTCCTGTAAACGTTGAGAGGCATCTCGCAACTCGGGATAAGGTCTGTATTATCTTCGGCTGCACTGTGCGCGGTTTCTGTGCTGGAAGTAAGCGTGTTTACCTCAAGCGGCAACCTTGAAAGGGCGTCGGCCACGACATTCGTCCTTCCGGGTCTGTGTATAAGCTCATAATTGAATTCTTCAATTCTGGCTTTCCACCGCTTGAGCTTGGCATTATGGTTGGTATTGCTTAATGCGAAGGTGAGTGGTTGGCGGCCAGTTAGGATTTTTACTTTTTTCGCGCCGTACAGATATGTTCTGAATTTGTCCAGAGCCCAGACAATAGCCAGCAGCTCCTTTTTGTTCGTGGCATAATTTTCCTCGATCGAATTGAGGGATCTTGATATATAAATGATTGGGCGGCCTTTCCAGATATCTCCCTGCGATATTACCGCACCGATAGCCCGATTTGTGGCGTCTGCAGTAAGGTTGAAAGGTTTATCAAAATCCGGGAAGGCTAGGACTTCCGTTGAAGTGAGGAGCTCCTTTAGGTCGTTGAACGCTTTCAGCTCCAAATCGCCAAGAGTAATTTCTTTCCTCTTGGATTGGTTTGCTTTCACCTGTACGCTCTCGCCCCAAGTTAGGTTAGTTAATGGCTTCGCAATTTTAGCGAAATCCCTAATAAATTCCCTAAAATAGGAGGCTAAGCCAAGGAAACTTTTCAATTCCTTTAGGCTCGATGGAGCCTTAACATCCCTAATAGCAGCAATTCTGTTAGGATCCGGGAAGATACTGTCCTGAGAGATAATGTAACCCAGATTTTCTACCTAAGTCTTCAAGAATGAAAATTTTTCAAGATTAATCTTCAGATTTGCTTTCTCAAGCTGGATAAAAATGGTTTCCAAATTCCGCAAATGCTCACCTTTGGTTTCGCCGAGGATGATGATGTCGTCAATATATACAAAGCATGTTCGTCCAATATAGGGTTTTAAAGCGTCATCAATTATCCGTTGAAATATGGCCAGCGCATTCGTTAGACCGAACGGTAGCCTTGTGAATTCAAATTTTCCATTTTCAGTGGAGAAGGCTGTTTTTGCGATGTCACACTCCTTATTTAGTGAAATCCCGATAAGTCTAATGTAGTGAAGTAACGTGACTTCCCGAGGCTCGCTAGTGGATTGGTGATATCAGCAATAGGGTAGGTATTGGAAATGGTTACCGCGTTTAACCTTTTGAAATCAACCACGACCCTGTACTGCTTCTCCCCCGAAGAATTTGCCCTCTTTGGTACGATCTAAATCGGAGAATTATACGGCCTCTTTAATGGTTTTATTATTCCATCCTTGAGCATTTTCTCGATTTGTCTATCGACTTCGGATCTTAGGTTTACCGGATACGGATATGAATGCGTGTAAGCTGGATCTGCTGTGGAGGTTGTTCAAACTCATTCATTCAAGTTAAAGTTTTCACATAAGTCTGTTTTGTTTATTCGTTCAAGTTCACGTAAATTAGATCATACGGAACACAGTACGTATGTACATCAGCAACTTTATTCGTTCTACTTTCATGAAAGCACTTTTGTTGACATTGGTATAACGTGCTTTCATTTATTGACCTATATGCACGCGACAATATTTTGTAACATTAGTAAAGTAAGCAAATATTCTTCTGTGCATGTGACTCAATGTAAAAATGCAATTTGTAAGTTTTTCTTCCTAGTATTTTGAAGATAGTATAAATTGAGTACAAATGTTAAAATAAAGTCAGTCTACAACAAACTTCGAGACTTTCGCTTTTTAAATCTATCTCGTCGAATAGCACAGCGGTTCAAGTGCCGTATGTGCTCAGTGGTTTGTTATACTGGATAAAACGAATCATCGGTTTGTGTAACGGTTTAAGTGCCGTGTACAGTAGACAGTGCAACACCGTATCTGCATCATTTGTCGAGTAACGCAACGGTTTCAAGTGCCGTATGTGTTTTAGTGGTGCAGTGCTGCAAATCAAACAGTTTCAATAGTGTAACAGTTCAAGTGCCGTATACACTTCACAGTGCAGATAAAATAATCTGCTCTTTAACAGAGGTGCTGATGGTGGCTTTGACACTTGTCTCCACAACTTCACTGTCGTCTATCGGACTGAAAAGTTTTTCATGTTTTACCACTAAGGCTTTTAATTCATCTGCTGTAGTGGCAGACAAGTGGCTACACTAAGCTTCCACGTAGTTGACCTGTTTCGATTTACTCGCTTTCAAGGGGATCTTAGTATTGTGACTGATCTCTAGAGTGTTATTCCCCCTATCGATGACAGCACCTAACTTTTTTAGAGTGATGCCATCGCCTATGATGCCATCAAACGATTCCAATCCTGGCAAGATAAAAAAGACTAGAACCATGTTATTACCAACACTCTTGACAAATTTACCCCTCACTTTTTGCGTAATGGGTATTTTCCCGCGGCGGACTGGACTTTGAAAGGTTTGCTTAAAGGTTGCGCGTTGCGGAACAGTTTGTTTGAGATGAAATTTTTATTCGCGCCGGTGTCGATTAAAAATTGGAGATTCCGACAATTTCGCAGGGTGTACTCTACGTAGGGTACATTGGAGAGGCGCCCGTCGTAAAATTTATCTGGCCTCCCAAAAAGTCCTCCTCAAGATCCTCGAGTCTTTCGAAATATGCGCTTTCAGATTGCTCTTCATTATCACGTTGAACTATGGTTCCACTTGTTTCGCTTTCCGTTTCCAAGATATACAGACGTTGTGACTTCCTAGTGAGATTCACAGATTCATCAGGGCGCTTCCGACCCTGGTAGTTCGATGATCTGTTCGTGTAGTCGACTTGGCGCGTCTAAATGGATCTGTCAACGTCCATAGCGATTGGAGGCTTTAGTTGGGTGGGTCTAGGTGGTGGTGGTGGAGAGAGTATATTCTCAGGGGAATTACCTCGAGCCTGGTAGATCTGTTTTTTTCCCGCAAAACTCAGCTGTTGCGGAGCAGGCGCTAACTTCGGTTTACGGAAATCAAGACATGTGGGAAAATTATTGAAAGGTGTCGAAGTCGAACTATTGAATCACCAAAATTGTTTTTTCTGTGGGGAAGTTCGTTACATATTCTTTATTAGTTTGAAATTGTCGCTGAGTTGGATTTAGCAAGATATTTTTAATAAAAGTAAGTTTTTTTTATTGATTTTATGTTATCGATGTTTACTTGCTGTTTATTTTTAGATCAACTGAAGGCATTGTTTTAAGATAATTTCCCATCTAATGGTTGAAAAATGGAATACATCGGTGGAACTTTTGCAAAGCATGAAAAACTTTTATATGGAATCATTGCGGGTAAACTCAATTACGTGTCCCCCATACTGCTGTGCTTATCATCAACCTTGTATATGATATTTTTTCCAATTTTGAGTTAACACCGGATTTGAAAACTACATATTCTGTTACATCATTATACAATATATAAAAACATCTTTAGTGGAAATATCTGCATGCTGCAGAAAAACACTAATCGTTGAATATCTTCGAAGTAGCTAGAATACAGACAGAAAGTTGATACTAAGGACGGCAGCATAGCCCTTAGACAATTTGAACGATTGTGTTTTTTTGTGTTTGTGTGGGTGTTTTTTGTTTGTTTGCTTGCTTATCATAATTGTGTTGTCTTCTCATCTGGTTTATATATGTTTTTGATGATTATTCTTGAAGTCTTTGCCCTTGCTGCCACCAGATGTCGAACAGGTATTAAAAAATATAGAATAACTAACAAGAACTTACAAAAAATACAGGATAAGACAACACACTGGAGATAAACAAACAAAGAGAAAACATCCCAAAAAACAAATACACAACCACAGAGAAAAACACAATCGGTAAAAGTGTCTAACGGCTATAGAGGCACGTAGTAGACTTTTACGAGCATAGCACATGCAAGCTGTCAAACATGTAGTCAGGCAAAAAGTAGAAAGTTGGTCAACTTGGGCTCCGGCCACGGCGCCATGGGCTACGGCATTGTAACTGGTTCAATGTAATCCTGTGCTTTTAATTTTTTGATAGCTCCTGGCTTCGCTGCAGGCCACGGCTACGGCTACACATTGTGTTTCAGTAGTAAGTTTGCATTTGTAAGATGGTAAACTTTCGAAATCATGTGGTGTAATGCCAGCGACTGCTCAGATTAGGAGATGTATGATCAGTTGTTATTAGGGAAAGCATATAAAAATATAATGTATGTAAATAAAAGTGAATGAAATAAATGTATGTATGGTTATGTATGTATATAATGTATGGTTAGTCGGTTCGGTAGTAGGGAAAAGATCTAAAAATATGTGTGTAAATAAATAAAATAAATGTATGGTTGATCTTTAGTAGTGAAAGCATATAAAAACGCGTAGCATGCCGTGCTGATGAGTATGACTGCGCACCACCAGGTCAGGACATCACCAACAATTCATATAAGGCGAGTGCACTGAGATCGATTCTGTTTTACGATAACCGCAGCCCAACTGCACGAAGCTGTCTGAGGCTAACCAAATACCTCGGGATCGATGTTGATTTAAGAGAAATTGATTTGTTTAAAGCGGAGCAACTCACTGTGGATCCTTTGCACACATTTCTTGCGCTGAAGACCTGTATGCTGACGCTCGCCGACAGTCACACCATACTTATCCATCTAACAGAGACACGTGACAACCCAGATATTTTCCGCCGATACGATGTCACCAGAATACGAATTATCGACCGACTATTCTTCGAATGCGGACTTCTGTTTCGACGCATGGGTACAGGCTCAGTTAAGGCCAAGATTCAATCAACGCGAATGCGAAATGCGAAACGCATTTTTTGACAGAAGCATGCAAACGAATCGCATTTGAAGAGCCAATCCGTGCGATTCGCATTCGCGTCAAAGCTGCCAACTAGGGAACTTGTAATGTGGCAAATACATATTGGCCGAGACCAGGCGAGCCGAAGTCAGACGAGACCGCGAACATGTGGACCGCATTTGACAGCTCGTTCGAAATCGCTTTGACTCGTGCTCAAAATCCATTCCGATCGGATGTGGCACGGGCGCCGGCGAGCCCTGTCAAAGTCGCTCGTCTGGACTGTCCACACACTCGGGCTCGCCAGATCTCGCCAGGGCTCGGCCAATATCTATTTGGCACATAAAAGGTCTGTTCCCGTACTTTCAGTAACTTAATTTTACTGAATTTTCCTGAATCATGTGGTGGGGAATTTCATGAAAAGTACGGGAACGCTCTCATTGTATTTCCTGAAAATTTACAACCGAAAGTGTCAGTTTTCGGTTTTTGGGAGAACAATAGTGATTATAAAGTCATCCTAAGCGGTAATATATTATCGCCACAAAAATATTGGACCTTCATAGCAACATTACGCCAAAAATATGTTGCTTGCCGCGCACATTTGAAAATATTTACTCCGTTTGACACTTTTCAGTATTTTTCAGTAGCTCAGACCAATGCCTTCTAGAAGTACGGGCCGTCAGGCTACGTAATGATTCTCGCCGTGACGTCATGAGTTTAGGAAATTCGACATTTCCACGAGGCAGTGCCGATGTACACGGAGATTTCACTTACGGTTTTTTGGTAAAAATATGAACAAAACGTTATTTTTTATGCGTGGGTGCGTTGTAATAATAATATTTAGTCATAACGTACACATTGTACCAATTAATTGTCTCGCGACAGTAAATCGACACGAACCATCACATAACCTAACACCAACCGATAAACATTTCGTAGCGAATTTTCCACATTATACCGCACGCACCGCATTAATTTGTATTTTAGCTGTTCACTAGCACTGTTCTGCATAAACCACTTTAGTTTTCATTTCACTCACTTTAACACAACCCGTACAATTAACATTTTCTCGCGGACGTCCCATAAGACTATGTGTGTTTTTCGCGACATTTGTCCCGATGCTCTGACGTTATCATTCTGCATTACGGCCCGTACATCTAGAAGGCATTGCTCAGACCCTACTGAAATTACTGAAAGAGGGGAAATTTTCAGTTTTCAGTAAAACGGAGTACGGGAACAGCTTCATTGCAATTAATCGCGATTAATCGCAATTAATCGTGGTACGGGAACAGACCTAAAGTGAGTGAGGGATTTGAATTCATTAGTGGTTGTAGAATACGGCACCATTTCCGAAAATTGTGAGATTAATTGAATTTACTTTGTTTTAAACCTGAAAATACTTTGTTGCAAATTGTAATTGTTATGAGAAAAATACACGACATCGGGAAAAATACCTGAGCAAAATTTTGAGTCACGTATTGTTGCTATTAGTAGATACAACGGACCAAACTCTGAGGGAAGCTCTCCAAATCACTTATTAACAAATACAAAATTAATTTAAATAGTATTCGGTAAACAAAGTAACAAAATATTAAAATTATTCAAACTCCCTCAGCTGCAAAGCATATTGCACAAATTATCCATGTTAATTAACGCGGGTATGAGCTATCAGACAGCAAACTAATTTCCTATTTTTTCCTTAATGAATGTGTCACAAAATTTTCAAAACTACATAATTGAAATTATAGACATATTTTCATACATATATTTCGACAGCTATCTAATAAAACAAGTATTCGAACATATTTGCCCACCAATTACTTTTTACGAACAAAATGAAACCATCTCCTGCCAGCTGAAACAGTTTCTTTAGTCAAATCTTGCTACGAAATTAAATTGCATTTTTTTTTACCTAATTTACTGTTCTACGAAACCTATTGCGAACAATATACGACCGTGAAATCTAATTATTTTCACATCAAACCCATAATTCCATTTTTTATTTCAAACGAACCGCTACTATAGTTTTTTTTTATATTAGTTCAAAACGATATAAACGATATAATATATTAGTTAAAAACGAATTCGCATTCGCAGTGATTGGACTTAGTCGCTGCGTCTTGCATATGTTTTCCTTATGCTCAAACCGTTCGCATTCGCATTCGCGTTGATTGAATCTTGGCCTTAGCGAACCTGCGTCGCGTCCGCTCCGTTCCCTCCGTTTAATGACCGGTCGCATCGTTGATTATTGAGAGTGCGTTGCGTCCACTCCGTCTGTCAAAGGCAAAGGTGGTCAGTTTAGTTATTTTCGTGGTGTAAAATTCATATTCGAACGCGGGAGTAGTTTGAGCTGTTTTGTGATTTGTTGGTTAGTAGCTAAACGTATGAAAGAAGCAATGTTTCATCTTAATTGCACAGTATGTATTGCATATTCAGACATTTTTTGTCTACTGCAAACGAAATATTTTGGCAGTCATAGGTGGACACTGGTATTTTACAAAAAAAAATTGATAAATTTTTATTTATCTGGAATTATTCATCCACCAGGGGAAGAGAGATGGCGTTCAATATTAATACAATGACTACATAATTAATTTAGTATGGTGCAATAACGTAAACACTTGTTTTACATTTCTACTCGGATGTTTGGTTTCGGAGTCTACAAAATTTCGAACTATAATAAATTACAGCTACTATTATTTTTGTCGCGTTATTTTCAAGCTTTCTATTTCTGAAAAGTTCTCACTGAAGCAACAGTTGCGAAGATAAATGAAAGACAAGCTAATTTAATGCACACAGATATATATTATTTAATCGGTTCAACAAACGTTGACTGTTTTTTGAACCATCGGCAAATTAACATTATTTCATCAGTAATAGTTATAACTATAAAATACCCTAATTGACAAGTTCTACAGCATCAACATTCAATCAATTAAATATTTCAGGAACATGATTTATCTATTCCACAAACATTTTGAAAATATATTCACCTTGAAAAATTCTTAGCTCACAGAATGCCTTGCAAAACACTCACCACTCATTCTAAACTCACCTTTCTCTCTCTCGATGCGTCCGAAAATGAAATTTGATCATCTCTTGCGCTCCGTTCCGTCGGACGCACCGGTTGGATAACTTTCGCTCCGTCTTCCAATGCAAATTATATGGAAGCTGAGAAATTCAACTCAGTCGGAGCGGACGCGACGGACGCGACGCAGGTTCGCTAACTGAACCTTAACTATCGCTCCGTCTTCCAATGCAAAGTATATGGAAACTGAGAAATTCAACTCCGTCGGAGCGGACGCAACGCAGGCTCGCTAACTGAGCCTTAACGCAGTACTGCGCCGCGCAACTGCGTTGAAGTTGTTGCGAGATCGTGGGAATTTTTCCATTTTGTGGGAATTTTCGACTTCTAAAATTTGAAAAAAATAAAAAGCAAAAAGTGCTGCTCGTATAGCAAAATCGTGGGAGAAATGGTTTAAATGAAATAAAACTCTTTCGTAAAATTTCCACCGAATACATATATTTGAGAAAGAATTTAAACAATCCAGGCAAAATTGACATTTCTTCGTGTATTCTTATATTACAGTTAAAACCTGGAATGAAATGAACTAGAATCGCTTCTCAAGACATCGGATTAGCGATTTTCAACAAAAAATTTAAGTCAAAACAGCTAAAAGCAAAATATTGTTACGAAATAGTGCAGAATAATCCTGTGAAGGCATTTTTCAGCTTTTTAGAACAGTTTAAGTTATTTCAATACATTTAATGCACTGTTTCAGTCAAAGCAACTACTGATTCCCAAATTTTATGCTGAGTGCAGTAGTATTTTAAGAAGAATATGCTCAAATTTTGTGAAACCTGGTTTCATTGACTTACTGGAAAATATCGAACTGAATGAAGAGCATTTAGTTCCAGGTATGGATATTTATTTTGGACCAAAATGTCAAGAACACATAGCGTCTTTTGAAGAAGTTGTAAAATAAAAGATCAAAAAATAGGAAAAGAGTTTTACGTTGCGACATGTAAAGAGCTAAAAGGGAGACTACTATTTAATTGTCATCTTTAAAGAAATTGAATTTTTAAGCCTCCAAACAGCTCTTGATAGTTCAAAACGAACAAATTCGCTGCAGTTCGAAAATTTCGCAATAAAAGTTGGCTGTGAAGAATCTATTGTAAATATTGAATGGAAAGATCTAGCAGTAACTTTATCAAGTGATAAAAAGTATAGATTATTGCAGCTAACAGTAAAGGAATTTAAGAAAGAAATAGAAAAAGCAAAAATTGTTGAGGATGCATGCAAGTTATGACTCCGCTGGCCGATTGTATAATTATAACAAACTTGTTCTGAATACACAATTGATTTATTTCTCGGCTAGATCGAGAGTGACAATTTTCTTTCACTACTAATTAATGTAGGCTACGATTTATCAAGTTAATCCTGATCTCAGCATGTTAAACATAATATAGTCTACTCAACATTCCAGGTAACTGCAGTGATGATATGCAATTAAAGTGGCAAGCAAATACGATTCAAATTTCAACATAGTGATTAGCGTTACAGAAATTTATATGCCGTTCACACTACACTCTAAATCAGGCGATTTCGATCAGCTGATCGCTTTAGAGTTAAATCAACTTAAATCTACCTGATTACCCATACATTTTTTTCGGCTTCTGACAGAGTTAATCAAGTAGATTTAGAGTTATAGCGCATTCACACTAGACTCTAAATCAGGCGATTTCGAACAGCTGATCGCTTTAGAGCTAAATCAACTTAAATCTACCTGATTACCCATACATTTTTTTCGGCTTCCGACCGAGTTAGTCAAGTAGATTTAGAGTTAATCAAGTACAAATCAGGTACTATTGTGAATTTTTCCCGGCTGAATTGTTCTCAGAGCGCGCTGAATTCCATCCATGAGGCACGGTAGATTTGAAGGAAATGTCATTAGAATTTCGGTCTAAAATAAAGAAAACTGAACAAAAACGGAAAATTTGAGTTGTACAAAATGAATAGATCATGCTCTTGCATGTTTCTGCACCATTTTCAACAACTTTCACGCAAAAAAAATTGTACACTTAAATTCGAATGACATTTCTCTCTCTAAATCTCCTCATTCTAAATCACGTCGGGTAGTTTGAACGCTTACCTGATTAACTTGACAGATTCTAAATCTACCTGATTTAGAAGTGTGGTGTGAACGGCTTATTAGTTAATCAAGTACAAATCAGGTACTATTGGGAATTTTGTCCCTGGCGAATTTTTCTCAGAGCGCGGCGAATTCCATCCGTGAGAGCGAGAGTAGATTTGAATGAAATTTCGTCCTAAAATAGCAAAAATTGAATAAAAAAGGAAAATGTGAGTTGTACAAAGTGAAAAGAAAATGTTCTTGCATGTTCTTGCACCATTTTCAACAACTTTCACGCAAAAAAGATTGTACACATAAATTCGAATGACATTTCTCTCTCTAAATCTCCTCATACTAAATCACTTCGGGTAGTGTGAACGCTTACCTGATTAACTTTGATAGCTTCTAATTCTACTTGATTTAGAGTGTAGTGTGAACGGCTTATTAGCCACGTACTTATGTGCAAGATCAAATGAAATTTTATATCGAGAAGCGAATGCTTCGCACAAGTGCAGTTAACTAGGCCAGATATGAAAAGTTTACAATTACTTCTAATTTCGATGATTTGCTGTTGAGGCGAGCTCGTGCGTGGGAACGTGATAACTCCTCCCTCCTTCCAGACTAGAACGGTAAGATAATAGGCTGAAGTGGGGGTGATGTAGCAGGATTCGAGATTTTAAAGGAGGCTCTTCTACGAAGAAGTAGTACTAAGAGAATCACCGCCGAAGCTATGACGAGAAGGATCACATCAGAAGAAATAGATATGATGAGTTTGTTCTGAATACACGACTGATTTATTTCTCGGCTAGATCGAGAGTGACAATTTTCTTTCACTATTTACTAATGTAAGCTACGATTTATCAACTTATTCCTGATCTCAGCAAGTTAAACATAATATAGTCTACTCAACATTCTAGGTAACTGCAATGATGATGTGCAATTAAAGTGGCAAGCAAATACGATTCAAATTTCAACATAGTGATTAGCGTTGCAGAAATTTAGCTACGTACTTATGTGCAAGATCAAATGACATTTTATATAGAGAAGCGAATGCTTCGCACAAGTGCAGTTATCTAGGCCGGATGTGAAAAGTGTCCAATTACTTCTAATTTCGATGATTTGCTGTTGAGGTGAGCTCGTGCGTGGGAACGTGAAAACTCCTCCCTCATTTCAGACTAGAACGGTAAAATAATAGTCTGAAGCGGGGGTGATGTAGCAGGATTCGAGATTTTAAAGGAGGCTCTTCTACGAAGAAATAGTACTAAGAGAATCGCCGCCGAAGCTATGACGAGAAGGATCACATCAGAAGAAATAGATATCATGTTGTTTTGAGGCATTCCTTCCAACTTTGCTACTTTGTCCAGGTGAAGTTTATGCAGGTAATGCAGGTCAATTTTGATTTCTTTTATCGGTTAAATTTGGGCTAAAAATTTGAGGTAAGATTTGGGATATTCTTCTTTCCCTGCTTGCGTATTCTATACTGTTGATCCAGAGGGAATCGTTTCGGAAGTTAATAACAAATAATACTTTTCCGTTGGGAAGGGTCCCACTAAAATTGGCTAGGAATAGGTTGTTGTCGTCGACCAGTTCTACTACTGATTCGTTGCAGTACCGATAGCCGTAAAATGCGTTCAGTCCCTCGAACAACTGGACCAGGCAATCTGACTGGGGTAAGTGCTGTAGCTGGTTTTCTCTACAGATAGCCAGATCTTGGATGTTGAAGCAATCTCCGATTATTCCGTAATGAAGAGGTTAGAGTGTGCAAGATGGACCATTTTATCGTTCCTGACAGTAGAACGGACCAAAACATGATTGAAATCGACGTTGTCGGTTGTGGGCAGGCTAACAACGTACAAAAGAAGCGAACCCTTAGTCAACACCATGGGCTGTGCGAATTCAACGGCATGGACTTCAATCTGGTACGGAAGCGTTTCCGTCTGTGCAAGGATCTCGTTTATTTCTCAGGCATCTAGTTAGTTGGAGTGTACTATGCCTTTTTTCGCTAGTTGGCATGCCAGGACGATGTCATTCACTTCATCTCTGAACGTGCTCAGTTTGTTAAAAAGTGTCTGCTCATACTTATCGTTGTTGAAGCGAGTAATATCTGCAACGATTCTATTGTAATTATCTATTAATTATGTTGAGGTTTTAGTTGAATATTCATTAGTTTTGAACTGCCTATTGTTGTTGGTGACTATACTGTTTTGCATCTTAGCAATGTTGTCCCAATCCGTCGCATCGGGGTTTCCCGCCAGCCACTTCGAGGCTGTTCCAATCCAATTTATGGATCGTGGCTTACGATCTTTTTTGGCCCGCGCCCACAATTGATTAAGTAGACTCTCGATCCTCTCAAGCTGGTGGTATAATTGCGGTAATATAATGCTAGACCGGTTGACGTGGTTTTGTGTTATGGATGTCATGTTGTTTAGTACATCTTCGAACTTGGTTAGGTCAATTAAATGTATAATTTTGAAATCTCATTGATAATTATGCCTAAGCCGTGTCTCATTGTTACAAGTGGGCCGGTGTACTCGTAGGTGTAGACTGAGGCTCGTGCAGCAGCCACCGCTAATCTAAAATAGAAGAGACATTCTTTAGGTCCGATTTGTGGATCCGTTTACCCGAATCTGTGATGACTGTTCCTGGGTTATTTTTGGCAGTTACGATTTTTTTGAATAAGGGTTTGTTCTTGTTTTTAATATGTTTGTCTTTTTTGAACGCGGTGTCTCCGACGTCATAGGTCTTTGGCTTACACCTATGCCTATTGTGGTACCTAACTTGGTTTTTCTGGTTCCTAGAAATTTCCTGCTTTAGGTTTTGATTCATTTTAGCTTTGAAGTCTACGATCCCCTGATACTTGATGCGTTGTGACCTTCCCAAAAATACATCCGCGGGTTTGGTTTTTCTCACGGAATGAAATGTGTTGTTATACCTGTCGACCGCGATGGCGACTATTTCACGGAGAGTTCAGTGTATTCCTGTTGAAGACATCTTACGAGCTTTATTATTGTTGAGTGAAGGCGCTCGATTTGTCCATTTGCCTCACTCTTTTCGGGTGGTGTTAGGTATATGTACCTAATGCCTCCACTAGATTCATGACAATTGGACTTATGAAGCCTCCTTCGTTGTCTGTAACCATCATCCTCGGTGCGGTGAAATAGTGTAGGATTTTGATAATTTTCTCACGAAGTTGAAGAGCAGATTTGTTCTTTATGCGGAAGAATTCAGCAAACTTGGTGAATTTGTCTATGCACGTTATGTATTTCTCGCCAGCTATCTGGACAATGTCCACGTGTCTGATTTCCGTTGGATATTCTGGAATAGGGAATTCTTGTATCTCAGGTTTGTGAGGATGGCGGTCGTACTTGCTGAGGTTACAAACGTCGCATGATCTTGTATACCTTTTAATCAACTTGCTCATTTGCGGGAAGTAATATTTCTCCAAAATTTGATCCTAGTTTTCCCTGCAATTCCTGTGCGCACGACGGTGTTCCTCCTGAATTATACGAAGGTTGTTGTCGTCATCTGTAATATCTTGAACGAGTCTTTGTGTGAGCCGGATTTTGAATTTTGAAAAGTGTTCCTTGAAAACATCTTGAAGTAACTGAATAAACTTTTCGGGGATTTTGATATCATTGGTTACGTTTAGTACTTCCAATAGACTCTCCTTGTTCACACTTTCCTGGCTAACGTAGTGTCTCTCGAAGCCAGGGTGCGGTTGCTCGTATGCACTAATGTTTTTACCTTCCGAGGATACTATTTGTTTCCTGTAAACGTTGAGAGGCATCTCGCAACTCGGGATAAGGTCTGTATTATCTTCGGCTGCACTGTGCGCGGTTTCTGTGCTGGAAGTAAGCGTGTTTACCTCAAGCGGCAACCTTGAAAGGGCGTCGGCCACGACATTCGTCCTTCCGGGTCTGTGTATAAGCTCATAATTGAATTCTTCAATTCTGGCTTTCCACCGCTTGAGCTTGGCATTATGGTTGGTATTGCTTAATGCGAAGGTGAGTGGTTGGCGGCCAGTTAGGATTTTTACTTTTTTCGCGCCGTACAGATATGTTCTGAATTTGTCCAGAGCCCAGACAATAGCCAGCAGCTCCTTTTTGTTCGTGGCATAATTTTCCTCGATCGAATTGAGGGATCTTGATATATAAATGATTGGGCGGCCTTTCCAGATATCTCCCTGCGATATTACCGCACCGATAGCCCGATTTGTGGCGTCTGCAGTAAGGTTGAAAGGTTTATCAAAATCCGGGAAGGCTAGGACTTCCGTTGAAGTGAGGAGCTCCTTTAGGTCGTTGAACGCTTTCAGCTCCAAATCGCCAAGAGTAATTTCTTTCCTCTTGGATTGGTTTGCTTTCACCTGTACGCTCTCGCCCCAAGTTAGGTTAGTTAATGGCTTCGCAATTTTAGCGAAATCCCTAATAAATTCCCTAAAATAGGAGGCTAAGCCAAGGAAACTTTTCAATTCCTTTAGGCTCGATGGAGCCTTAACATCCCTAATAGCAGCAATTCTGTTAGGATCCGGGAAGATACTGTCCTGAGAGATAATGTAACCCAGATTTTCTACCTAAGTCTTCAAGAATGAAAATTTTTCAAGATTAATCTTCAGATTTGCTTCCTCAAGCTGGATAAAAATGGTTTCCAAATTCCGCAAATGCTCACCTTTGGTTTCGCCGAGGATGATGATGTCGTCAATATATACAAAGCATGTTCGTCCAATATAGGGTTTTAAAGCGTCATCAATTATCCGTTGAAATATGGCCAGCGCATTCGTTAGACCGAACGGTAGCCTTGTGAATTCAAATTTTCCATTTTCAGTGGAGAAGGCTGTTTTTGCGATGTCACACTCCTTATTTAGTGAAATCCCGATAAGTCTAATGTAGTGAAGTAACGTGACTTCCCGAGGCTCGCTAGTGGATTGGTGATATCAGCAATAGGGTAGGTATTGGAAATGGTTACCGCGTTTAACCTTTTGAAATCAACCACGACCCTGTACTGCTTCTCCCCCGAAGAATTTGCCCTCTTTGGTACGATCTAAATCGGAGAATTATACGGCCTCTTTAATGGTTTTATTATTCCATCCTTGAGCATTTTCTCGATTTGTCTATCGACTTCGGATCTTAGGTTTACCGGATACGGATATGAATGCGTGTAAGCTGGATCTGCTGTGGAGGTTGTTCAAACTCATTCATTCAAGTTAAAGTTTTCACATAAGTCTGTTTTGTTTATTCGTTCAAGTTCACGTAAATTAGATCATACGGAACACAGTACGTATGTACATCAGCAACTTTATTCGTTCTACTTTCATGAAAGCACTTTTGTTGACATTGGTATAACGTGCTTTCATTTATTGACCTATATGCACGCGACAATATTTTGTAACATTAGTAAAGTAAGCAAATATTCTTCTGTGCATGTGACTCAATGTAAAAATGCAATTTGTAAGTTTTTCTTCCTAGTATTTTGAAGATAGTATAAATTGAGTACAAATGTTAAAATAAAGTCAGTCTACAACAAACTTCGAGACTTTCGCTTTTTAAATCTATCTCGTCGAATAGCACAGCGGTTCAAGTGCCGTATGTGCTCAGTGGTTTGTTATACTGGATAAAACGAATCATCGGTTTGTGTAACGGTTTAAGTGCCGTGTACAGTAGACAGTGCAACACCGTATCTGCATCATTTGTCGAGTAACGCAACGGTTTCAAGTGCCGTATGTGTTTTAGTGGTGCAGTGCTGCAAATCAAACAGTTTCAATAGTGTAACAGTTCAAGTGCCGTATACACTTCACAGTGCAGATAAAATAATCTGCTCTTTAACAGAGGTGCTGATGGTGGCTTTGACACTTGTCTCCACAACTTCACTGTCGTCTATCGGACTGAAAAGTTTTTCATGTTTTACCACTAAGGCTTTTAATTCATCTGCTGTAGTGGCAGACAAGTGGCTACACTAAGCTTCCACGTAGTTGACCTGTTTCGATTTACTCGCTTTCAAGGGGATCTTAGTATTGTGACTGATCTCTAGAGTGTTATTCCCCCTATCGATGACAGCACCTAACTTTTTTAGAGTGATGCCATCGCCTATGATGCCATCAAACGATTCCAATCCTGGCAAGATAAAAAAGACTAGAACCATGTTATTACCAACACTCTTGACAAATTTACCCCTCACTTTTTGCGTAATGGGTATTTTCCCGCGGCGGACTGGACTTTGAAAGGTTTGCTTAAAGGTTGCGCGTTGCGGAACAGTTTGTTTGAGATGAAATTTTTATTCGCGCCGGTGTCGATTAAAAATTGGAGATTCCGACAATTTCGCAGGGTGTACTCTACGTAGGGTACATTGGAGAGGCGCCCGTCGTAAAATTTATCTGGCCTCCCAAAAAGTCCTCCTCAAGATCCTCGAGTCTTTCGAAATATGCGCTTTCAGATTGCTCTTCATTATCACGTTGAACTATGGTTCCACTTGTTTCGCTTTCCGTTTCCAAGATATACAGACGTTGTGACTTCCTAGTGAGATTCACAGATTCATCAGTGCGCTTCCGACCCTGGTAGTTCGATGATCTGTTCGTGTAGTCGACTTGGCGCGTCTAAATGGATCTGTCAACGTCCATAGCGATTGGAGGCTTTAGTTGGGTGGGTCTAGGTGGTGGTGGTGGAGAGAGTATATTCTCAGGGGAATTACCTCGAGCCTGGTAGATCTGTTTTTTTCCCGCAAAACTCAGCTGTTGCGGAGCAGGCGCTAACTTCGGTTTACGGAAATCAAGACATGTGGGAAAATTATTGAAAGGTGTCGAAGTCGAACTATTGAATCGCCGTTGATGTATCGGTAGTTTGCTGAAGTCTGAGCTCTGGAATTCTAGGCACGATGCGTAAGCCTCTGGAAGTGTTTGACGTCTTTGAACCATTAACATTCGCGGGAGGTTTCCACCCAAGCCCCTCACAAAAACGTCAAGTACCCTATTCCGATATTTTTCGGTAAGTGCAGCCATCGTTTCCTGTGATTGATCTTCTACCTTAATTTTATTCATTAAAAGGGATAGCTGGTGGTTGACCGCCGCGTAAAATTCGTCCACCGTTTTGTTACGTTGAGACATAGAATGCAACTGGTGCAAACATCCCGCTTATCGGTGTCGTAGAGTGACAAACACTTTTTGATACTACTCCAGTCATCGTCAAAAATGTTATAGGATATGAGTTATAGGATATAGGATATGTTATAGGCTGCGCCCCTCACTTTTTGTCGGATGTGGCGAAGTATTGCCCTAAATATGGATTTTTGGCGGACAATCTCGTAATCCTGAAGGATCGTTTCGACATTATGAACCCAGGACACATATTGGATTGGGTTTCCGTTGAAGGGTTGGAGGTCTCTGACAGAGTCAGGGAGCTTCCTAATATCCTCGAGGTCTTTTTCGGTTCTAGGCAGACGTGAGTCCGAATGATCTGACATAGAATCATTTCTATTGAACAACGCTTATTCAATGGAGAGGAATCTAGCTTCGAGATGTTCACTGATGTCGACATAACAACTTGTAGTTGCAATGGATTGCTGAAGCACACTCAGTCTTGCTTCGGTTTTTTTGCTGAATTCTATCTGGGCATTGATTGCGCCGGTCAACTGCCTAATGGAGTCTTTAATTGGCTCCATTGATATGGGGATAAGACACAACAAGTTTCACCAACCGGAAGAAATTACTGTACGCAAATCCCACTTTAAAACCATCG
This sequence comes from Nemotelus nigrinus, assembly GCA_947369275.1. Taxonomy (NCBI): domain Eukaryota; kingdom Metazoa; phylum Arthropoda; class Insecta; order Diptera; family Stratiomyidae; genus Nemotelus; species Nemotelus nigrinus. The sequence continues at coordinate 142,082,839 of OX376372.1, forward strand.
ATAAAGAGTAGAAGTATGACACGAAGAAATATTCGCAATTTTCACTGTTAATAATTTACGATAGTATGCACTGGAGCGAATTCACAAAGATTTTCACAATTTTCACTTTGTCGAGTTATTATGCTATCAACTTATATGCTATCTTCGCAATATTCGGTTTGTAATTTGTGTTACTTTTAACTCAATTTATTTGAGTTCATTTAAATTTTCCATTTACTGAACAGCACGAAAATTTCATCTAAAACTATAAATCTTTCAACCTAATTTCGATTAATAGAAGAATATGACTTTACGTTCTTACTTCAATTTAAAGTTCTTTTTAAATTCAGTTTCAATTTCAATTTCAATAACTAGATTAAATTCTTGATATTCGGACTTACAGAAAAATCGTTGTCGTTGAAAAAATCATGCTCGCTGGGCAGTCCGTATATTTCCTTTTTAGTGTGGTCCGTTCAAAAATTTGGAGAACACCTACTGCGGTACGGATGATGTCACTGTTTAACTTCTCCTCTATCTTCCGAGAATGCTAGTTTTTCCAAAGCGCTGTTTGCCACTTTCCAGCGGGAACAGTAAGCTGCATTTCAACGCGATCCGTCGGGCTATGTTCTTATGGGTGTACTCCAGGACCTTTCGCTTTCCCTCGGATACGACCTAATATCTTCACTTTTTAAAAAACGTTTTGACTGTGTTCCTACGGCTACAGTCGATAATGCTCGGAAAGGTACCGTTTTGACTGTGTTCTCACGGTTACAGTCGATAATACTCAGTGTTGGTCGACGACCAATAAGCGGCTACATCAATACAACCACCACACCGGTCGGTGACAACAAAGATCTACACAATACCAAAATGTTTAATGTTAATTTACCTACCCATTTGAATTTCTACACATACATCTAAATTAGGCTTAAGAATTAATATTGAAACTTGTAAAAACAGCAGTTGCTATTGAGATTTGGAATTGTGAAGTCAATAAAATTGAATAAAGGATAAGGCGAATTTGATCGTTTCATTATAAGGATGAACGCAACATTTGGTGCCCCCGGTGAGGATTAGTTTGGAAGCAATCAATTAATATCAGTTCAAATTCGACGTTGTGTCTGATTCGTGGGGTAAGCGTGTTCAGTCAGTTCCTTGAAATTTCGCTAGACAATTGATTAAAAGTACAGTTTTCGACATGAGTGTCGACACCGCATGTTTGGTAGACGGGCAAAAGACACTCCTAAAGAGTCTCACAAACACATTTGTTAATTACAAAAAATACTCCTCTTCTCGGAAGTCGGATGCCTATTAAATACGCGAGCCCAAGAATTTTGGGAAAACGACAAAACACTTGTTTTGAACAAGTTGGCGAAAGAAGATTCCTATTTTAGCGATAACGTGGCCAACGCCTTCGAAGAACTATACATAGAAGTCGCAAGCAGAATAGAAACTGACTACGCCACAGCTTTTCCTCCCAAAGAATCTGAGAACCATGATTCACACAGTTCAACTTCTATCAACTCACAGCGCAATCCATACCCACGCTTGCAAAAACTGAACGTACCTGTTTCCGAGGGAAACTATTCCGCTTGGCCGCATTTTCACGATCTGCATTGTTCTCTCATACATACAAACAATGAACTTTCTAAGGTCGAAAAATTCTGGTATCTTAAGGACAGTCTACGTGGACAACCTCTTGATATGGTTAAACAGATGGCCACGACAGAAGCCAATTACATTGCCGCCTGGAAACTTCTTCTTGACTATTATGAGAACCCTCGTGAATTATTCAAGGCTCACATGCATTTGTTTTCGTCTCAGCAAAAGATAGCCGATGAAAATGCACACGCCATACGAAATTTAGTAAACGTAGCTCGCGAATGCCGTCAAGCACTAGTTAACTTCAAACTGGACTTGAAACACTGTGACCCAATATTAGTCTATTTTTTGACTGAAAAATGACCAGCTGAAACTATCGGCTGATGGGAGATGAAAATTGGTGGCACCACCGATTTGCCTTCGTTCGAGACACTACAAATGTTTCTCGATGCACGCATCAAAACATTAGAAGCCATAGCTGAAAACAAGGCTAACTTGACATCCACATCATCCAAACCCAAGAAGTCATATGGTAAACCTAACCATGAGAATCACAGAATTGTAAAAAATAAATCATTTCACCTCGCAACCAGCATCGGTAATTCAAGCAACCAAACCAAATTCAATTTCCCATTTTGAATTATATGCAAAGGGAATCATATATTACGGAAATGTCCACAATTTATGTCTATGTCGACATCAGCACGTCGAGCTGCAATAACCGGACAGTCAGTGTGTACCAATTGTCTTGCATACAACCATACAGTCGAACGTTGCAGTAGCAAACAAAACTGTCGATGTGGTGAACGCCCCCGCACGCTTATGCCTGAATTACAGTCGACGCAGCGAGGCGCAGCCATCAGTGACCAAGCGCAGCCAACGAAATCGCCTGGTTACACTGCAACGTGACTAAGTGTCAGTGATGTAGAAGAATTTTCAGTTGATGTTTGAATTCCACAGCGACATCTCTGTATCCGCCTGTAGGCTTCTCTGTATATATATGACCTTTTGCTCTTCCATTTATTATTAATGCCCCCATTTTCGAAAATATTATATAGTGCGCCACTGGTTAGCTGTACTAATCCTTTTAAAGAAAATTTTTATCCGGCTTCAGAGATTGGATCAATGTCATCTCTACTAGTTATTACTCTGAGTCTTATATGCATACGCACATACATATATATCTCACTGAAGCATTATTTCTCAATCCATATTTACATCTATTACCCTACCGGGCTGGAAGAATCCCCATCTTAACATCAACTTTTTGAATTTTTTCGATAAAGCATTTCCCGAATGAATAATAAAATACCAGCATTGTTTCAAACTGTTTTTATTATCTATCAATCACATCATAATTTTTCAATGCACATTTCCATCTATGCACATTTGCATCTATCGAGCTGCATGAATCTGCAACCCAACATCGCACGTACATACAACTAGCATCGTACCCATAAAAACACTCTAAATGATTCGTTGAAGTGAGTGCATTCAACATTTTCTTGGGAAAAATAAGCTATTGAGTTTTTCATCATTGTGCTTTGTACAATAGCTTTTTCCTTGACATTTTCTTGGACATCTACAAACACAGACTAAGCATTCAAACCTCATCATCAAAATCAAAATATCGCTCCATTAACACCCCAAACGCCATCCTTGAAGTTGCCCAATTTTACATTGGCTTAAAGGCAAATCACTCACAGTTGTCACCAGCGCGAGAATGGGATAGTGATAGACATGCGCAATCGATTACCTTGTTCTCATTGTATCATGGTCACGTGTCTCTCTTGAAAAGAAGTATTGTTGTGCGTGTCAAGGCACTTGATGGAAATTTCATAGAATTACGTGCTCCCGAAATCAACGGTCAAAGCATTGATTATCGGAGTAGGTGACATCCCTGCTGATACGTGCAATTTTATGGTGAATTTACTTATTCACTCACGGATAAATCAGCTTAAAATCGATGTCACAGCTTTTATCATGCTCAAACTAACTAACACCATACCTAATGAATACGTTGTTAATTCGAATTGGAGACATATTGCTGATTTATCGCTGGCTGACCCAAGTATTTTGAACCGGCCAAAATCGACTTAATTTTGGGAAGTGAAGTTTACTCAGAAGCCATCCTCGATGGATTAAAAAGATCGCCTTGATTACCAACCGCTCAAAATACGCAATTTATGTGGATATTAATGGGTCAGATCGAATATTATAGCAAAGTAGTCACGTATGGGACTACTTGCGCACCGTATTTGGCCATCCGTACTATTCATCAATTGGCGCACGACCACATGTAAAATATCCACTTGCGGCTCCGATTTTACTCAAATCAGTGTTCGTCGACGATGCCTTTGCTGGAGGTGATGATGTTCAGTCCACCTTGCAATTACAACGTGAATTGCTCAACATATTTGACGAAGCTTGACTCGAGCTGCGGAAATGGGTCACTAATTGTGAAGAAGTATTGAAGGCAGTTCCAGAAGCATCGCGAGAAATCCAGGTATCACACTCATTGGACGTAGACCATACCATTAACCCTTTAGGCATTTACTGGCTGCCTGCTGAAGATAAATTTACTTTTAAATTCAATTTTGATGTCACTGGGCAACTCCATCTTCCCATTATTTCCCATTACTTCCAATTACTCAATCTTCCCCAACGAAAGTAAAATCTTTAGAGCTACATGTATTTTGTGATGCCTCAAACATGGGCTATGCATGTGTTGTTTATGTTCGCTCTTCGATGGACAATAAGAATTACAAATGTAGCTTATTAACGTCAAAGTCAAAAGTATCGCCAATCAAACCACATAGTATGCCTCGCTTAGAGTTGACGGCCGCCGTGCTCTTGTCCGATCTGATAGGCTACATTCTCAAAAATTTGCACTGGCCTATTCAACCCAAAATATTTGCTTGGACAGATGCCGAGATTGTGCTGCACTGGCAAGGTACTAGTACACTTTATAGATTTAAAAAAATCGATTTTTTTGTTATTGCATTTTTCGACTCAATATAACTTCAAAAATGACCTCCTGAAATATTTTTTTCCAAATTCGAATCTTTAATAAATAAATATTGACTTTGAGCGCATGCGCGTTTTCGGTTCGTTGTAGGCATTGAAGCTGCTGTCGGCCGTGTAGGGTCTCTTCGATTCCCTTTCTCTAAAATACCGGTTTCTCCTATATAAATTATATTTGCGACTTTCTTACATGTGCTCAGTGGTTATTTAGACTTCTATAAATCAACTGCTTGCTATTGAAAAATGCCTCCGAAGGATCAATATCGTAAAGGGAGCTAAAGTTCGAAAATGAAAAAAGCAGATCTGCTAAAAGATCTCGCAAATATCAAGGCAGCTAACACAAATTGGAGTAAAATACTTCATTCACCAGTAAATCTGGAGGAATGGAAGTGCAGGGAATGTTTCAAAATTCTATAAACCTACATAACGCCAAATAAGCCTTTTAAATAGGCGATGGCGATTCGAAGACCTTTTCAAGTATTTCAAATGCCAAATCATATGGAGATTTTGTAATTCAAAAACTTGGAAAACGAATGTTTTCGCATCTTAAAGAGGCAAAAAAAACCTTAACAGAACTGCGTAGGCTTAGGAGAGCCGAAGAAAAAACGAAGAACAGCCAAAAATGGAAAAAGCAGAAAATAAATCGACGCCAACAAGAAGACGCAAGAGGAGCAAACTAGAAAATGAACAGCCTCCGCCTCCAAAAACTACAGATTTAACCGGTAAAATTATGAAAAAACTCTAGCGCACCTGAACCGCTAGAAACACTAATGTTCGAAGAACAGTAGAAGAATCGTGCAGGTTTTGAGTGCATATTCCACCACATGTGCTGCTTATTACGGCCAAACTGTTTCAAATGCCACGTTTTACTTTCGTCTTAAGAATGCATTATAACTCATATGGTGCAAGGTTTCAGATATTACCACTGGCATGAATTTCAACGTTTATGAGAGCAAAACACGGGTTAATTATATTCGTTATCAGTTGCTTATTTCACATAATTTTGAAAGCAGCATCTCATATAACATCAATGAAGAAAATGCTCAGTGCCTGCAGCACTGTAACTGAAGTTGGTGTTTGGGGCTGCGATCCGAAAAATTTGCAGAACTTTGCGAATTGGAACATCGGTTATTTATTTTCATTGTAAATGTTTCCGGTATGTATACTAACTGTAAGCATTTATTGATACAAAAGTAGCACAACCGACTCGTGCTGGCAACCTTTCGCCAGTATCAAATCCAAGAATATATCAAATCTGCTTCACGTTGTTTAATTACATTCGAAGTTATAGGAGTATAAAGAAATTTAGGGTTACCTGCAGCGAGTTTTTTCAAATGATCGAAAGCTTAATATTTGCTGTTTATTGTCACTACAATATCATTACCATTTGAAAATTCTACGATAAAACCGCTTAATAAAGATATTGCAATTAAACACAAAACCAACAATAGCTGGCAACCCTATCGTGTCTTTTCAACCAAATTTGGCCTGAATAATGTTTATGACAGGTTTCATTAATTGTATGAAATTCGTATTGATTTCATGACTGCACTGGAAGTTATAGTACAAAAAGTTTTATTTTCCTGAGCGAATTTTCAAAACCAAAGACACAAAAATTACCATAGCAGGTAGCACCAATCAAATTTTTCAACCAAATTTCCACCAAACAGAGATTAGAGTTAGGTTTAGCTTCTGTGTCAATTTCATGAAAATCTGGTAACTTATTCACATTTCATAGGGCAAAAAGCAGTTTTTTTTCTTTGTAATTTTTCAAGATGGCACCACTGGCACAGAGTTGCCCACAATTCAAAATCGCTTCTATCAAATCTGGTCTTACTTAAGTCCAATGCATTCTGTAAATTTTAGCTGTATCTGATTATTGGTTCGTGAGTTTCCGTGAACAGAAGTTTTTGATGCTAAAAATATAGGTTAACTGGGAGAGGGTTACCGTTCTTGTCCGACATGAAATTTCCAAAGTTTTATTTTGAACGTGTAGATAAAACATAAGATTTATATACAGATTGGTTTTATTGTAAGAAACGGACATTTTTTTGAATATTCGATGGTTTGAATGTTTTTACTTCCAAATTTTTTTTTTCAAAATGAAGACACCAAAATTATCATAGCTGGCAGCTCCAATCGAATTTTTCGACCAAATTTCTACCAAACGTGGCTTAAAGTAAGGTCCAGCAATTGTGTAAGTTTCGTCAAAATCGAACGATTCAATCAGAATTTATAGGGCTAAAAACAGTTATCTTTTTTAGTGGTTTTTCAAGATGGCACCACTGGCACAGAATTGCCCGCATTTCAAAATCACTTCTATCAGACCTGGTCCTATTTAAGGTCAATACATGCTGTGAATTTCAAATAATTCTGCCCATCGGATCGTGAGTTTCCGTGAACAGAAGTTTTTGATGCTAAAAATATAGGTAAATTGGGCAAGGGTTGCCAGGCGTGCCCGTTATACCATATCTTTTTTTTTTTTTTGGTTATGTAAACAAAGCACAAGATTTACATATGAAAGGCTTATTTTTGAAGAAACTGCATTTTTTCAAGAGAGACGATGATTTGGAGGTTTTCACTTTCAGTGCCTGCCCTAGCTACAGAGTTGCCAGCACGCTCATTAAAAGCCACATAAATCTACAACTAAATAATATCAATATGTCCTGAAAATTTGGTAATGATTGAATAGCTCTGTCAAAAGTTATCGAAATTTAAAAATTTTCAAATTTTCCCGTCCTCTTTTTAGGCACCCAGCGCACACATAGGGTTAAAATATTCCAAAACATTATCCGATTCATATGTAAAACACGTTAGAAATTTATTTTATTAACTTTATTTTTGCGAAAATCATTTGTGCACGAAATAATAGGTATATTAAAAATATCACTTAAATGCCCGCCGGCGCGAAAAGGTTTACAATAACTGACATTTAAAGAGACCTGGACCTATTCTGCATATACACCAATGTATCCTGAAAGTTTCAGCTCAATCGAATGGCGCGTTCCCGAGATTATCTCACTGAAATTTTTTGTACATATATATATATATATATAAAGAAATATGAATTTTTGGCCGAATCGATTTTAATACTAATGTTCTTCGAACATTAGTAAAAATGTCAACCAACTACTCCTTAGCTATTCAGCGAAATCCAAATTCCTCTGTCGATATGAAAAATGAAATATGGGCCGGATTTTATCATTTAATTTCAACCGATGCTGTACCGCGGCACTAGTATTGCAATCCAGAGTGGTGCAAATATCTAAAAGCGCAAGCAGATAACGTTTCTTAAAAACATAAACTGGCTCTAAGTCCACAGGTGCAGGAGTACGTAAAACCTGTGTTCGAAAAGCTAACGGGTGAAAAATTATTGATACGTTGCTTCGAAAAAATATACAGAACAACAACAACGAGTGTTATAATAAAACACTGTGGGCAATTATTCCTAAGCAAACATTCGTTGGAAAGGATGTCGTTGAATTGGGGGTCAAAATTCCATATTCCATATCCAGTCCATATTCAATGAAGGAAGAATGACATAATTGGAAATTATGGAATCAATGGGCTGCACTATTGGATCAGCTTCTTATGAATATGCGCGGTCGAAGGCCGCGGAAAGAATTGCAATGGCCAAGAAAGCCAGCAACGATGCAACAAAGGAAGGGCGTTTAGCTAGAAAAAAAGCTTAACATAGTAAGAGCAGGCTGTACGAAATAATATATTATTAAATAACAAAAGCTTTGCCACCACATGTGAACGTAACCCGAAACGTGTTTTGTCTGGCGCGTCTGAAATTCCGAAATTGTGGAATTTACTTGTGCGCGCTAGATAAAGTTCCCACAGCGAGCGCAACGTGACCTGTTTGTCTGCAAACAGATTAGGTTGCGCTTGCAATTTTTATGGGAACCACGTTCGGGTGAGTTGAACATTTTGAAAGACAGACAAATTGTAAATTAGATATAAGTGAAGTAGAATTTAAGAAAGAATCAGTGTAGTTCTAACCATTGAAAGAGAACGTGTTCCTTTTTGTTTGTTGAAGGCTTTTCAGTGGTAGTTTGGGATTTCAGCAGATTTGTACAAGTTTATAAGTGGGTTGTACGAGACAACCCAAACTAACGTCCAAACGTTCCAAGCATATTTCAAAGAGAAATTAAAGGGCTTGAGGCAGGCTGATCATAGAGAAGGAGAAAGGGTCGAGGCACCTTGCGAAGGCAGAAAAGAGGGATCGGAGATATCAACATAATCCGAGCTCATTAAGCAGGTGCGACGATATAACGTGCTGGCAGATGCGCTACGACGGCTCTTCTCCCGATTAGAAGAAGGAAAAGATCAATCTCGGCAATTTTATAAATTAAAAATTGCCTCAATCAACCGTTACTGGTCCCAGTTGGAAGAGCAGCAACAGAATATATATGAAATCGGGATAAATCCTGAAGCCAATGGATTTGACCTAGTCAACCACATAAACTTAGAAGAATTGTCTCAGGGCTGGCTTATACAATTAGAACATAAACTTGATGATAAGAACGAGACATCTGCCCAGCCAGCCTCAACAACGATATGCCCTGGGTTGAATCTACCCAAGATAAATCTACCAAGGTATGACGGGGACTATCTCCAATGGCGACAGTTTCACGATCTATTTACCCAAATGGTACATAACCAACAGTTATCGAAGTGCCAAAAAATGTGGTATGTAAAGGCAAATCTCACAGGAGAGGCAGAAATCTTATACGGAATTTTGCGATTTCTGAAGCCAACTACGAGGCCGCATGGAGGACCCTAAACGAACGATTCGAAAATCGCCGATTATTGGTTACTGCTCTCCTCAATAAGTTTATGGGCCAATCATCTGGCGCAGGTGAAAGACCCTCTGCAGCTGCGGTGAGATCTTTGCACGACACCACGCTAGAATGCATAAAAGGTCTGCGAAATATCAACATAACTACGCAAGATTGAGATCCGTTACTTCTTTACATCCTCATCAAAAAGCTCGATACTGCAACCCACACATTGTACGAGCAATCCTTGGCCAACCCACGCCAGCTCCAGTCATTAAAGGAGTTTCTAGCATTTTTGGAATTACGCTTTCAAGCATTAGAAGCACTTGGCAATCAAACGAAGAACCCTCAAGAAACTCGTAAGAAAAACGTGAAATCTACTAGTGCTGCCGTTACTATGCCATCATGTCTGGTGTGCAATCAAGCTCATTCAGTCTACTATTACCCAGATTTTCTGCGCATCACCCCATCAAAAAGATTAAAAATTGTCCAAGCGAAGAAGTTGTGCGTCAACTGTTTCCGAGAGGGACACAAGGCTTTGCATTGTTCATCACGAGGTTGTAAGGAGTGTTCCAGGAAATATAATAGCCTGCTGCACTTAGCGATATCTTCCAAGCCCAACTAACTAAAAATGCCACCAGAAGGCTCAACATCATCCACAGACAATCATGAAGCAAAATAAGATGGTGCAGCACTCTCCTTGACCACGCTTAAGGAGAGACGAAATATGTGCTCCTAAGCACCGCGGTTGTCACACTAGTTCGCAACAATGGCAAAACAATAGAATGCCGAGCGGTACTGGATCCGGGTTCTCAAATAAACTTATTACTGATCGAATAGTAAGGAAACTAGGTCTTGCGTCAACTCACCGCTCAACCTTCATTGAGAAAGTCGGCGGATCGACAGAACGAGCACAGAAAAGGGTTAACGTCATCCTTCAGTCAAGGTTGAATGGATATACCACGCGTTTGGAAGCGTATGTAATGGAGAAGATTATATTTCCTCAACCATCTGTGGAATTGAACATATCACAATGGTCCATAGCGAAAAACTTGAAGCTAGCCTATCCAAACTTCCATCTTACGGAACGAGTCGATCTCCTATTGAGTGCCGAACATTTCTACGACATGTTGTCTATCGGTAAAATAAAGTTAGACAGCGACTTACCGGTTTTGCAAAACACGCTTCTTGGATGGATAGTCGCTGGTAAAATTGGCTCAGCCCAATCCTCGTCTGTAACTTGTGGGGTTCTTGCTGAGGATCCAAAATTGAGTGACACTATTGAAAGATTCTGGAAGTTGAAGGAAGTGGTGGAGAACAAACCCCAGTATACTTTGGCGGAAAAGTCTTGTGAAACGCACTTCTGCCAGACAACACAAAAACCCATGAAGGTCGATTCATGGTAAGACTTCCGTTCAAAGATGACCCTGAGAGGCTGGGCGAATCACAGGATATTGCCACTCGCAGATTCTTTGGGATAGAACGGAGGCTACAAAAGAACGCTGAGTTGAAGCAGCAGTACGAAGAGTTCATGAACGAGTATATCAACCTTGGCCACATGCAGGAGGTAGCGTTGCATTCATGTGAAGGATCACGTTATTTCCTTCCACACCACTGTGTCTTGAAACCCCACAGTAGCACAAGTAAACTCAGGGTCGTGTTCGATGCCTCTTGCAAGACATCTACAAACCTCTCGTTAAACGACATTCTACATACCGGGCCGACTATTCAAGACGATTTGTTTTCAATCTTGCTCCGCTTCCGACTACCTCGCTATGTTTTTACAGCCGACATAGAAAAAATGTACCGGCAAATAGTGATGCATCCTGAAGACCGCAAATATCAGCTATTGATTTGGAGAACTGCGTCAAACCAGCCACTACGGTACTACCAGTTGAACACCGTTACATATGGAACAACGTGCGCTCCATATTTGGCAACTAAATGCCTCCAAAGACTCGCCCAAGACGAAATTCAGCGGTATCCACTAGGCGCCAATGTCCTACAACAAGACCTGTACGTAGATAACATTATGACTGGGTCCAATAATTTTGCAGAAGCAGTTCAAACACAGGCTGAACTGATTGAAATGCTAAGAAATGCCAGGATGAAGCTTCGCAAATGGTGTGGCAGCCATCCTCGCCTTTTACACAACATTGCACCTGACGACAAAGAGGTGCAACTAGATTTTAACAGTCACACTGAAGACTTTATTAAAACGCTCGGCCTAACTTGGCTCCCTTAAGTGGATGATATCCAAATACGCATTAATCTGAATTCAAAAGATACCAAAATAACGAAAAGGACGGTAGCATCTGGTATCGCTAGAATGTTCGATCCACTGGGAATTATGGGACCTGTCATCGTTACAGTGAAACTATTTCTGCAAGACATATGGCGTTTGGAGTTGGATTGGGATGCAGCCTTGCCGGAACGAATGTTCACCAGGTGGAACGATTTCTGCAAGAGTTTGCAATCATTGCAGAAGGCACAATTTGCCAGACACGCTTTTGCAAAAGAAGTCTCCAAACAAACTCAGCTACACATCTTCTGTGACGCTTCAGAAAAGGCGTATGGAGCTGCAGTGTACACTCGAGCCACCCTAAACGACGGTAGAATTATCGTACGGCTTTTATGCGTTTAATCTCGAGTTGCTCCTATTCGAAATATATCTATTGAAATATAACGAAATATAACTTGGAACTCTGTGCTGCTGAACGGAGCTGAACTGGCTCAACGAGTTAAGACTGCGCTGCACATGAAAGAGGTGGTTCATTTTTTCTGGAGTGACTCAGAAATTGTTAATAACTCGACAGCTTCTAAGTACAACACGTTCGTCGCAAATAAAGTATCAACAATTCAATCGGTTTCGATACCTAGTCAATGGCGACATGTTGACTCAAAAAGCAACCCAGCTGATATTCTTTCACGAGGTGTTGCACCAGCAGAATTAGCTGTGTGTAATATTTGGTTAGACGGACCACCCTTTTTACATGGATCCAAATCGCTATGGCCGCCCGAGTATGCAAGGAAATCGTCATGTGAGTTGGAAAGGAAAAAGACAGCCATGGTTACCACAACAAAGCCATCAAATCACTTCATTGACGGTATTGAACATGGCAACTCATTCAAAAGGCTGCAGCAAATCACAGCCTATGTGTTAAGGTTCATCGATTGCATCACTAAACGGTTTGACCAACGACCTAGAAGATATTTGGACAGGCGGTGAGAACTTGGGACCGAAAACGGGTTTTTCCACGAGCACATATAAAGCCGTACGAACACATAGGGAAAAGTTCAAGGTTGTAGGAAAATGCAAAAAATGAAATATTTAAGGGGCATATACTTGGCGCGTAGGTTTGAATGACAATTGTATATTGATATTTATCGAATGGGTATAATCGTTGATTTGCAATATATAATTGAAACGTAGTCAACTGAAAATAGTGGAAAATATATGAAGATATTTTGAAAAACGTTACGATCTATGTTTGCAATATTCAAATTATTTGAGTTAGACTCATTGCATTTTTACTTAACTATTTAACTCCTATTAACTGGTAGATACCTACTACTTTGCCTAATTTGACTACCATCTGAGTATTGCTTAGCCTTTATTATACTGGGATGCTTTTGTATAACTGGAGTCAGGACAATAATATTGGGATATAGAGCTTTACCGGCATATATGTAATATGTGTTATTTCCGTAATCTTTTTCAATAGTACACATATAAATATAAATAATTCTAATTTAAAGCCCCTGAAAAAAGAGAGGCAATGTTGTATTCTGTAGTAGGTTTCCGGGACCAAGGAAGAAAATATAATATGTATAGTTGATGCATTTATTATATGCATTATTCTAAACTAATCTGAAGACATACCTTGTCCGATCTACTTTATCGAATTTCACTGTCAAGGTCTACGAAGGTTGCGTGATGAATTCCACGTCTCACTTTACCCTTGATTTCATTCAGGTACCTATTGAGAGCTAGTTGAACTCGAAGCTACTTATACAATATCTCGTTATAACCTGCAGGGACCCCACACATTAGGAGCCAGTACTAGACTGTACGAAGTTCCATATGCATTATAAACCAGATTAATATGATCATATGCATAATAAGGTTGTTTAAATCCTGAGGAATATATCCTACAAAATACTTTAAGCATATAGTTCTGGCGTGGAGTACTTAGTTATGTATACTATTAAAAAAAACTACTAAAAAGGTTAATAAATAATCTTATTTTTGATAAACATATGCCTCCCTCCCTCTTCCTTTCTAACCGGGCTTGGGACCGGCTGCGGCGGAATTACGGCAATGGTCAATATATTTATATATATATATATATATATATATATATATATATATATATATATATATATATATATATATATATATATATATATATATATATATATATATATATATATATATATATATATATATATATATATATATATATATATATATATATATATATATATTCAAACTAAACAAACAGTAAAAGTTTCGAGAAATGTATTATTTTCCACGTTTTGAACATCGAAACACTATAAGACAAACAAAAAACTGGTTAAATATTGAATTTTAAAACAATTTCACACAAAGTGCAAGAAATTGCCCCCAGCGACAAGTCATTTTTACCACGCCGATGTTTTCCCTTCACCCCGCTATTTGCTACCACAACCGATGTTCAGTAAATTGTCAAACTCGGTGAACATCAGCACGTGTTGAATCAACCGGCTTGGTGGGCCAAGATAATTGTTTGATTTTAACGAGTACCTTGCCACTTTTTGTGAAATAAACTTCATTTATTTAATTGTTACATTACAGAGAGCACTTATGTATACTTACTTGTGGAAAGACACACCGACCGCACGAGAACGAACTGTGTTTTGGCAATGTGGCACTGAACACTTCATTTTTACTGGGTTTAACTGTTTTCAAACACTGTCACTAGCACTTTTCCTGTTCAAATCCTGCGAATGTACCTAATTACTTCCGAAAAGCACTTTAATTCGCAAAAAACACTTTACATTAGTGATTATTGATTGAATTTCCGACTTGTTTATAACGTTGTTGAACAAATCACGGCACGAGAAAAGTCAAACTGACAACTTAATGAACAACGTGGTGCGTTGCATGGTCAGAGAGGGAGGATAGAGACGAGGAAATTGGTCCCAGCGCACTTTCTTACATGTACACTATAACCGCCTGTCCAAATATCTTCTAGGTCGTTGGGTTTGACCCCAAAAGAAAGATGAGAATGTCGTTAGCAAGTGAAGAGCTGGACCGAGCGATGGACGTAATTGTCAAATATATTCAAAGGGACGAATTTCGCAATGAAATCCAAAATCTGGCACATCAACGGCAAATTGACAAAAAAAGCCCTTTGTTGTCCATGACACCCTTCCTTGACAAGCAAGGAATATTACTTGGGAGCGGACGACTGCAGGCCTCAAATCTAAATCCGAGCGCTAAACATACGATATTACTACCCTGCAACCATCCATTGACCAAGCTGCTCATGACTGACATTCACCAAGACAACTGTCATGTTGCACCAGAGGCACTACTGAACCTAACAAGACAAAGGTTCTGGCCAATAAAAGGGAAAACTTTGGCTCGATCTATTGTTGAACGATGCATACGATGCACTCGTGCCAACCCACAACTGATGTTCCAAATTATGGGAAACCTACCAGCAGCGCGTGTACAGCCTGCACGACCGTTCCTGAATTCAGGAGTCGATTTCTGTGGTCCATTAATGGTCCATTACCGTGGTAGAGGAACACGACCCCAAAAGGGCTACATCGCAATATTTTGCTGCTTTGCCACAAAGGCAGTACACCTGGAGCTGGTGAGTGATCTCAGCACTGAAGCGTTTCTCGGCTGTCTGAAACGATTCATTGGGAGACGTGGTCATTGTAGAAATTTGTATTGCACCAATGCAACCAATTTTGTGGGAGCCAATAATCAGCTAAAAGCGCTATCAAACGCTGTATACTCCGAGAAGGGACAAGAAGATATAACAGCAGCGTGCAGTGCCCGGAGCATCGACTTCCATTTCATACCACCTCGTGCGCCTCATTTTGGTGGACTGTGGGAGGCGGCAGTCAAACCTGCCAAATCCTTATTACGAAGAGGAGCTTCAGCAGCCAACTTAACCTATGAAGAACTACACACGCTGGTGGAGGAAGTTGAAGCCATTCTAAATTCCCGGCCGATGACCCCATTGCCATCAGATCCCAACGATCTCGCAGCGTTGACGCCAGGACACTTCCTCATCGGAGAGCTTCCAACCACTATGGTGGATGCCAAGGCAGAGCCTCTGAGGATGGGACTACTGACTCGATGGAAACTTGTAAGCCAAATTAAAAACGAATTTTGGCTTCGCTGGTCAGAGGAATATCTAAATCAACTACAGCATCGATCAAAATGGAAGCAAAATAGTCAGGATGCTCGGCCCGGTTTGGTTGTACTCATCAAGGAAGACAACACTCCGGCAGCAAAATGGCCACTCGGATGGATTATAAAGGTCCATAAGGGTGATGATGGTCATGTTCGAGTCGCCGACATGAAGACTTCTTCAGGTGTCGTAAAGCGAGCCATTCATCGTCTTGCTCCATTACCACTTGACGAGGATACTCCCTGTGTGGAAACCATACCAGAGGCGAAAATGACTGAGTCTAAAAGGCGCACATTTATACAAGAAGAACTACAACCCACTTCCTCAAAGGATCAGCCCAAAAAACGGAGACTAGGGGCGTCTTTTGTCTCACTCTTACTGACCTGCTTACTGGTACCATAGGTGAATGCAGAACCCGTTAAGGTCACAACTGTTGGGCCTCATCCAGGATTGCATTTTCAATCATTAGGAAATGCATATTTGTTAACAAGTGAACGGAAGCTTACCATATACTATGATCTACGACCATATTGAACAGAGCTTGCAACATGAGAAAACGGGACGAACATGTTGCAACAGCTTTGTGAACGAGGAACATTCAAGACCAGTTGTTTGACGCTAAACGACCACTTCCCGCATTTGCGACATGAACTTTCAAACATCAATCAGTTGCTCAAAGTCAGAACTTAAAGAGGAGCTTTCAATATTGTTGGAAATGTCGCTGTTTCAGACCACTGGAAATGCAATTGTCATCGTTATAGTGTTATCAAAATCGAGATTTACCGGAATTGTTCAATCTCCAAAAACCGGTAAGGTTCAACACGTTGGTTGAAAAAGGCCGGGTGTTGTTCGTTGTCGTTCCGATTAAATGCAAATCGAAAATTCCGGTACTTGTCGGTCAGGCGTTTTTGAAGTTGCTAATTTAGTTAAGAAATCTCGTTTGTGTTGGAATCATTTTGAAACAAATTGGAGTTCGGAGTCGTTTAATATCAAAGCTTAATAGAAATTATAGTTTGTTGGAATTTTAGTATAAAAGTCGAGTTCGGAATCGTTTATTAATGCACCATATCTACAATAAATTATCGAATGTAATTAAGAGAAATGAATAAACTTTAAGAAACATTGATAAGATCCGCTTTTGACTTTATTGTGCAACAATATTTTTGGCCCTTCGAACCGGATAGTGGGAAGTTTATTGTGAAATTGGTTGATTTTCGCACGGTGAATTAGTTTTCAACCTAAAGTAAACATTGTAGTGAACAAAAAAGCAATCTAGAAGTACATACTCAGCTGGTAGCGGTTAAAACGTAAGTTTACGTTCATTACCTTAACACTGCATGACTATTGAATTCGCATGAGTAGTTAATTGAGTACATTTAATTGCAATATTCAGAAGTTGCTCGCGACTGAATAACGGTGAAGTGGAATTGAACTGAGTGAATTTGATTATTACGGGACATTGATTTAATTTGGCTTAGTCGTTGCCTGAAGTTTCGGTTATGGAAAAATTATTGATACAGCAAAGGCTCACGGCCGAGCAATTATCAAAGGTAATTAGCAACTACAAAAAAGATCCGAAAGGCCGTAAAACGTCGGTGTACCTACGAAAATTAATTGAGAAAGTGCAGACAATTTACAAGACATTTATGCACACTCATAACCAAATCACGGATTTGATATCTGAGGAACGGGATTTAGATCGTGAATATTTTTCTGGTGGCAAACTGAATGCATTTGAAGAATCACATTTGCAGTTCATCGTGGAATTAGAAGAAAAATTACAAGAAATTGAAATTGAAATGGTAGAAGAGAAATCTAAGTGTCAAGGGGATTTGGAACTCAAGCTGCCAAGGATCCACCTTCCCAAATTTTCAGGGAAGTATGACGAGTGGATTCCCTTTAGAGATTTGTTTACGTCACTGATACACCAAAGACAGTCAATAGCAAATATTGAGAAACTTCATTATTTGAAGTGTAGTTTGTCAGGCAAAGCGGAAAATTATTAAAAAACCCCTAGCGCATCAGAACCGCTAGAAAACTAATTTTCGAAGAAATTGTCTTCGAGTGATCAAAAATTTGGAAAGACCTAATATACTTTTTTGTAGAATCATATCAACCATTCCTTATCTCAAGCAACAAAACTCAACTATAACACAAATGATGAAAATGTTCAGTACTGGCAACACTTTCCCAACGAAGCACCAATAAATCTACCATTAAATGATCGTGCTTAATCAACCTATCCTTGAAATTTCGTTCTCATCGGAGGATTTCATCGAAAGTTTCAGCGGTTAAACGTTGTTTGAGACTGCCATCCGAAAAATGTTCAAAACTCGGAAAATTTAAAAATTGGTTTCTTATTTTTATCGTAAATGCTTTGCATATGAGTACGTAATTTGAAGCATCTGTTGGTGCAATATTTACGAAAATGGCTAATGCTGGTTACCCTGTGTCAGCAGCAGAGCAAAATATATACCAAATCTGCTTCACGTTAAGTTAAACCCAACCAGTAAATTTCGTTTCGATTGAATCACTGCGCTGGAAGGTATACGGGTGAAAAGAATTTTAGGGTTGCCACCCTCAAAACTTTTCAAATTTTTAAAGCTTGAATAATTGTTGTTAATTTTCATTGCAGGATCATTCCCATTTGCAAATCTAATAACATAATCGCTCAGTAAAGAAATTCCACAAAAATACAAAAATGGTCATAGCTGGCAGCCCTTTCATGATTTTTGTACGAAATTCCTACGACAGTTGTTTCACATTAAGGTCCGTTTACTGCAAGAACTTCATTTTGATTTCTGCACTGGACCGGAAGCTATAGGGAAAAAAGCTTTATTTTGCTGAGCAAATTTGCAAGATTTATGAGACAAAAATCACTATAGCTGGCAGCCCTATTCTAATTCTTCAGCCAAATTTTCACCAAATGTTACATAGAGTAAGATTCAAGTACTGTTTGAATTTTGTTAAAATCTGATGGCTGAATCGGAAGTTAGGGGCCAAAAAGCTGTTTTTTTTCTCATTGATTTTTCAAGATGGTACCACTGCCACAGGGTTGCCCGCATTTCAAAATTACTTCTATCAGACATGGTCCTAGCTATTACCAACATGTCCTGTGAATTTCATTATGATCGGATAATCCGGTCGTCAGTTCTCGTGAACAGAACTTTCGAGTGCTGAAAATAGAGGTAATTTGGTGATGGGTTGCCGTTCTTGTGCAAATCGGAATTTTCAAAATTTCAATTTGACATGATGGACAAAGATCAAAATTTATCAATGATTTGAAATTTTTGCCAAAAATCAAAAATTTTTGAGGAGGGTCAATGATTTGAAGGATTTTTTTTCAGGAGCCTGCCTTAGCTACAGGGTTACCCGTACAACCTTGCAAATCCATATATGCTAAGTCCTAGTGAACATCAATACGCTCTGCAATTTTCACGATGATCCGATGTTTTGATCAGAAGTAATGACAAATCAAAATTTGAAAAAAAATCCTTGCCTACTTTTAGGCACTTAGCACCCACACACGGCTCAAAAATTTCAATTCTTTATCATTGACAAGCTTAAAACATAATTAGTTTTCATTTCCAATACTTTTTTTTAACAAAAATTTACACTGCTTGGAAATATAGGAGTACCTCAAAATTCACTAAAACGCTCGCCGCCGCCAAAAGGTTTAGGATATCTGAACTTGAGAAAGTCGTGGACCTACCTACTAAATACATCTACGTTCTCCGAAAGTTTCAGCTCAATCGAATCGGCCACTCCAGAGATTATCTCGGTAAATCATTTTGCTGATATATATATATATATATATATATATATATATATATATATATATATATATATATATATATATATATATATATATATATATATATATATATATATATTTATGAAGAAATATGAATTTTCGGCGAAACGAGTTTAATACTAATGTTCTTCGAACATTAGTAAAAACGTGGCAATTACCGATGTTAATTATCATATGGCATGGAAGACATTAAATGATCGCTATGATAACAAATATATTCTGTTAAATGTACATTTTAAAACTTTATTCGGTATCGAAAATGCTACGGAATCATCGTCATCGTTGACAAATCTTATGGACGATACTAGGGAATGTGTTCAATCGATTCAAAATTTACATACAGACGGTTTGTGGGATGCTACTCTAGTATACATCACAATACGACGTTTACCTACTGAAACGCGGCAGTTATGGGAGCAGCAGCAACAGACGAATAAAAATGAAGCAGGCTCATTCGAAAACTTAATAAATTTCTTGCAGAATCGCTTTCGGGCTTTAGAGGCGGCGGCATACGATCGGTTTCGAAGTCACCCTAACATCGCCCGTCCACGGAACGTTCATGCCGTGCAAAGTGAATTTGAACAGAGTTGTATCTTCTGTGGGGAAAACCACTTATTGAGGAAATGTCAAAAATTTGTGAATGCCGATTATGAAGGTAAGTTTGCTACGGTAAAACGCTATAGGCTGTGCATCAATTGCTTACGAAAGGGGCATGTAGTTGCTCAATGTCCAAGCACCTCCACGTGTTTTAAGTGCAAGAAAACTCATCACACGCTATTACATAGAGACAGTCATGAATGTGGTTTTTTAAAGAACCCTGCACGTACACCATCATGTAATGCGACCATTCCTGGTGATAATACACTGGAGCTGCCAGCGGTTCACAATGTTAGGGTGCAACTCTTAAGTACAAACCCTAAGCGGGAGGTTTAACTCGCGCCTGCCCTCGTCACAGTAAATTCATCGACGGGTCCTGTAATATTACGAGCGCTCCTTGACCAGGGATCTCAAACTTCCATCATCACACAATCAGCTGTAGAGCAGCTAGGACTTAAAAGACATGCGACAGATATAAGCATCTCGGGAATTGGAAATTCACAAGATAAATTGGTAAAGGGAGTAGCGCAAATTACGATACTTACTCGAAACAAGGAACATATTCATTTTGAAGCTTTAATTCTCTGCAAATTAACCAACTTAATTCCCTCACGTAACGTCTTATCGGTTGATTGGGAACGGCTGAATCGTAACCAACGCGCAGATCCTTGTTTTGACAAACCAGGCCGAATCGGCTTGCTATTAGGTGCTGAAGTATTTGCTCGCATTATCCTTGGCGAAATCCATAGATTCTCTCAAGGTCCAGTAGCCCAAAACACTAAGCTTGGTTGGATTATCTCCGGAGAAGTTCGTTGTTCGCATTCAAATCACTATAAAAGCTTTATAAGCCGTTCACACTCACTCTAAATCAAGTAGATTTAGAAGCTGTCAAAGTTAATCAGGTAAGCGTTCACACTACCCGAAGTGATTTAGAATGAGGAGATTTAGAGAGCGAACTGTCATTCGAATTTGTGTGTACAATTTTTTTTGCATGAAAGTTGTTCAAAATGGTGCAGAAACATGCAAGAGCATTTTCTTTTCATTTTGTACAATTCACATTTTCCTTTTTTGTCTAATTTTTGCTATATTTGAACGAAATTCGAATGACATTTCGTTGAAATCTACTCTCCCTCTCACGGATGGAATTAAGCACGCTCTGAGAACAATTCAGCCCGGAAAAATTCACAATAGTACCTGATTTGTACTTGATTAACTCTAAATCTACTTGATTAACTCGGTCGGAAACCGAAAAAAATGTATGGGTAATCAGGTAGATTTAAGTTGATTTAGCTCTAAAGCGATCAGCTGATCGAAATCGCCTGATTTAGAGTCTAGTGTGAACGGGCTATTAAGGTAGAAATCAGAATCATATCATGATCATCATATCATGAATCAGGAAGAATAGCATGAGCGAATGTATGATTACTTAAAAATGGGCCATATGAAGCCGGCTCCGAATACCCATGACCGATTAACAATAAACGACGAAACAATATGCACTGCGTTGTACCTACCACATCATGCTGTTTACAAGGATAGTAGTACAACAAAATGCCGAATTGTGTTCAACGCCTCGCGGAAAACTTCTACAGGGATTTCATTAAACGATGTACTTCTAACCGGGCCAGCGATACAGAACGACATATTAGCAGTTTTAACAAACTGCAGATTATACAAATTCGCATTTATAGCAGATATCGCAAAAATGTATCGGCAGATGTAGATGATAGCAATTATCAGAGAATTCTATGGAAAAACCAAGTCGGAAATATTGAAGACTACTGTTTAACTACTGTCACGTTCGGCACGACCTGTGCTCCATTTTTGGCAATGAGAACTTTGCAAAAGTTAGCAGAAGAAGAAAAAGCAACTTATCCGAATGCTTATAACGCAGTCATGAGGGAATTCTACGTTGATGATCTTTTGTCCGGTGGACATGATCTATCAAGCACAAATCTGAAACGGGACGAAGTAAAAGATTTGCTGAAGGCAGGAGGTTTTCCGTCACGAAAATGGATCTCGAATGGCTTGCAAATTTTGGAAGACATTCCTGTGGCAGACCGCGAAATGAAGCCATCACATGAAATAGATTTGAATGAAGGGTATAAATCATCAGGTATCATTTGGCATCCAACAGTGGATTGTTTCAGTTATCAGATAAAATTGAAAGATCATGACTTACCATACACCAAACGACAATTATTATTGGATATAGCTCGGTTGTATGACCCATTGGGATGCTTAACACCAGTCATAATTGTAGCAAAAACATTGATGCAATCGCTGTGGTTGCAGGGACTTAGCTGGGATGAGCCAGTGTCGAAGGATTCAAATCAAAGTTGGATAGAATTTCGAAATGGCTTGAAGCATTGTGCGGAATTTCGTATCCCTGGGTGGATTCATTTTAAACCGTCGTCTAAATTGGAAATACATGGATTCTGCGATGCATCCACAAAAGCATATGCTGCCACAGTATATTTAGTTGTACGCAATACTGTCGAAACTCATGCTCACCTCATTCTTTCTAAGAGCAAAGCTTCACCAATTGTGGTGTTATAAAAGTATTGTTACCTCAGTAACTGGTCACTTTGCATGTGATACTTGCATGGCGAATTTAACCGCCTCTTTAGCAAGATCACGATGCATCAGTAACCTTTCAAAATGAAACAAATCTGTTCAATTTTGAATTTGATCTGATTGGTCGCCTACCAATTTGGCTTACCGAAACAGACTGTTTTATTCATATCAATTTCTTCAACATATATGGTACATTCGAATTAGACAGTGTGTGGATCGGTTTTTCAAAAAATTAAAATTAATTTAATGTAACTTGCGTTTCGCCCGCTCGGAGGGGGATGTCGCTGTTGTCGGTGCGTGGAATCAATTGTTGACATTTGTCAGGTGTCAACAATTTCAACAATCGTGCACAACACCCTTTCCCTTTGGGAAGAAAAAATTTTTTTGTTTGTGGGAAACAAAAATTTTTTTTTAATTCAAATCCATGCACTTTTACAATTTTCGTACAATGTTGATTAAATAATTTCCATTGCGTTCTTTATATTAAAAACTTGTGACTCAATTAGGATAGCTTACAATAGATATATATATATATATATATATATATATATATATATATATATATATATATATATATATATATATATATATATATATATATATATATATATATATATATATATATTTGTTTTTTTTTTTTGTTATTTAATTCATCATAATTCTTACTTAAATATAATTTTGAGTACGTTTTTTTTTTGTTTTTGTTTTCTTTTTGATGATTTGAATACATTTCCTTTATTTGGATAACTATATGCATTTTTTTTTTGCATATTTTATTTTTGACCTGTTTACTTTTTTGTTGTTTATTTGGTATTGTCTTACAATAATAATTCAAATACATCTATCTCGTAGTTTTAAATTAGTGGTGTATATAATTTTAATAGATTGTTATGATGTTTCTTACGTCTTCCGTTTATTAATATATTGGTATTAACACCATTTCTTTCTAGTATTTCATATGGTCCGTGATATGTACTCTGTAATTTTTTTCTGTTAATGTTTCTGACTAAAACTAGATCTCCTACTTTAAAATTTGCTAGATTTATGATACTATGAGTATCTAATCTATTTTTTCTTTTCATTTTTAGTTTCTCGACCAATTTTCGAGCCAAACTAATGCTATTTTTGAGTCTAATTTTCAGTTCATTAGGAAAATTGTCTAAATTGTTTATTGGTTCGTTTTCTTTTATAATATCGTCGGGCAATTGGGGTAATCTTCCATAGATAAGTTCATATGGAGAATATTGCGTGTCTATATGTGGGGTAGTATTATACGCGAAAGTGTAGTACGGTATCCATTTGTCCCATTCATAATCATCAGCAAAATTAAGCAAATATTCGTTTAGTACTCTGTGGTTACGCTCCACAGTGCCGAGTGTTTCGTGATGATATGGTGCTGAGAAAATTTGTTGAATTTTTAATAAATTACAAATGTTTTCTATAAGCTCATTGACGAATTCAGTTCCATTGTCGCTACATACTACACTATTGCTGTCGCAGGATCGCCATGTGGTGTTATAAAACTATTGCTCCTGGCAGGATCGCCATGTGGTGTTATAAAAGTATTGTTACTTCCCTAACTGGTCACTATGCATGTGATACTTGCACGGCGAATTTAACCGCCTCTTTAGCAAGATCACGATGCATCAGTGACCTTTCAAAATGAAACAAATCTGTTCAATTTTGAATTAGTCTGATTGGTCGCCTTCCAATTTGGCTTACCGAAACAGACTGTTTTATTCATATCAATTTCGTTTACATATATGGTACATTCGAATTAGACAGTGTGTGGATCGGTTTTTCAAAAAATGAAAATTAATTTAATGTAACTTGCGTTTCGCCCGCTCGGAGGGGGATGTCGCTGTTGTCGGTGCGTGGAATCAATTGTTGACATTTGTCAGGTGTCAACAAAGTCAACAATCGTCCACAACACAATTCGCACTATATGAATCACACGTTTAGAACTATGCGGAGCAGTTCTGCTCTCTAGATTAATTAAGAAAGTCAAGGAATTTCTCAAATATGAGAAGATTGATACATGGCTATGAATGGACTCCGAAATAGTATTAAGTTAGTTGTAAACTCATCCATCTAAATGGAAATCATTTATTGCAAACCGCACGAGTGAAATATTTTCAAATGTAGTCAACACTCTCTGGCGACACGTTCCGTCCGATCAAAACCCAGCAGACTTGGCATCTCGTGGATTAACAGCACATGATCTCATTAACAACACTCTTTGGTGGAGAGGTCCTGCTTGGTTGGTCCGCAATACAGATCTTTGGCCAAAATTGAAACGCATAATATCAACTAATATGGAAAGTAGCACCAACATTTTGGTTCACTTTAACACAATTAAATTCCCAGATTTACACGAATGGTCGCATAAATACTCATCACTTTCTCGATTAGTTCGCGTAACAGCTTATTGTTGGAGATTTATTGAGTTAACACGCAAAACTGTGACTTATAACGGATACATAACAGCAAATGAATATAAAAGAGCATTTGAGTTTTGGGTAAAATACACACAGCAGGAAAGATTTGGCTCTGACCTGCAGGCTTTGAATACTGGAAAATAACTCAATAAGGGAAGCAATATTGTTAAATTAAATCCTTTCATTGATGACAAAGGAATGCTTCGAGTTGGGGGACGACTTTCAAACTCAGATTTGGCATACGATGCGAAATACCCGATCATATTACCAAAGAATGGATTCGTTGTAGAGCTCTTGTTGCAGCAGATACACAAGGAGACGATTCATGGACAAACGCAGCTCATGCTAAATACACTCCGTCGAAAGTTTTGGTTGCTGAATGGGCGTAACGTAGTAAAACACATTTTACATAAATGTATTAAGTGCTTTCGTGCTTCCGCTCAAGGTTCTACTCAGCGCATGGGAGACTTGCCAGCACCGAGGACAGCCATATCGAGACTTTTCACGCACACCGGAATTGATTACTGTGGACCATTTGATGTGCGTGAACGAAAAGGGAGAGGAAGTAAAATTCATAAGGGATATGCTGCAATTTTTATTTGTTTGAGTGTCAAAGCATTTCACATAGAACTTGTGAGTGATCTCACCACACAAGCATTCTTAGCGGCATTGAATCGATTTGTGGGAAGACGGGGTCTCTGTAGTCATATTTATAGTGACTGTGGGACTAATTTTGTCGGAGCCAAAGCTGAATTTGAACGCATAATTAGAATAGCGAGCAGTGAAGCAGCGGAAAATTTTGCACAAAGGGGTGTTACCTGGCACTTCAACCCTCCTGCTTCTCCTCATTTTGGAGGTTTATGGGAGGCAGGAGTAAAATCTATTAAAACTCGCTTACGCCGTACGATAGGTAGTGCAACTTTAACGTTCGAAAACCTTCCCACTGTGTTAGTGCGAATCGAAGCGTGTCTTAATTCGCACCCACTTTGTCCGCTTAACGATGACCCGAATGACACACAACCACTCACTACAGCTCATTTCCTGATTGGAGATTCGATGTTGGCTCCACCAGAAGAAGATTTCATCCAGATAAATGTTCACCGTTTGGACAGATGGCAATTCGTGCAAAACTTGATTCAACAGTTTTGGAGCCGATGGAAGGAAGAATATTTATCTCGACTCTAAACACGACCGAAGTGGTTACTCCGGCAGAATAGTATCAAAGTTGGAGACATTCGCATCATTAAAGACGATAGATCCCTACCTTATCAGTGGCCACTCGCAAAAATAGTCCAAGTACACCCGAGGAAAACTTTTTTTTTCATAGTAAAACTTTCAAACGCTCGATAACTAAAATAACTGTGTTACAACAAGAATGTGGAAGTGCACCCACCCGAAATAAAACGAACTCAAAATAACCAATTGCATATTTTGAATTTGAATGTTTTCAAACAGCAACTTTAGTTCATAAATATATGTTAATCATTTAGATTGTAATACAACCTAAAAAAAACTCATTTCAATAGTCATGCCTAAAGGTACTCCCTTTCACCCCTCCGTTCGAGGTGGCGAGTCGGGGCGCCACATTAAAATAACCCCTTGCAGGAGGATGTATGCGTTCTCTGTTTTGGAGGAAATGCCACAGGTAACAAATGCATGATTGTGGACCCGAAGTTAACGAAGCCTGTTCCCGGAGAGGTTTTGATGTTCTACGATATTGAAATCCAAGCTTTAACATTAATTTCTGATACTGGCAGATCAGCGGTGGGTGTATGTTTCGGACCACTGGAAATGCAATTGAAGTGCAATTGTCATCGTTATAGTGTTATCAAAATCGAGATTTACCGGAATTGTTCAATCTCCAAAAACCGGCAAGGTTCAACACGTTGGTTGAAAAAGGCCGGGTGTTGTTCGTTGTCGTTCCGATTAAATGCAAATCGAAAATTCCGGTACTTGTCGGTCAGGCGTTTTTGAAGTTGCTAATTTAGTTAAGAAATCTCGTTTGTGTTGGAATCATTTTGAAACAAATTGGATTTCGGAGTCGTTTAATATCAAAGCTTAATAGAAATTATAGTTTGTTGGAATTTTAGTATAAAAGTCGAGTTCGGAATCGTTTATTAATGCACCATATCTACAATAAATTATCGAATGTAATTAAGAGAAATGAATAAACTTTAAGAAACATTGATAAGATCCGCTTTTGACTTTATTGTGCAACAGTCGCGAAATCTTTGTTTGGTGTTCTGGATGAAGACTATGCCAACCAAATGGCACACACGATCAAGGGTATAAAGAGAAACCAGGAAAAATTATACTTCTTACTGAAAAATTAAACG
Organism: Nemotelus nigrinus; assembly: GCA_947369275.1. NCBI lineage: Eukaryota > Metazoa > Arthropoda > Insecta > Diptera > Stratiomyidae > Nemotelus > Nemotelus nigrinus. The sequence goes on from OX376372.1 coordinate 142,110,403, forward strand.
TCTATCATCGCCTCCACATTAATTATCATCGAAAAAAGTAAACAGACGGTCCAACAAAGGTTCAAGGTGATAGAAGAGGAACTGGGTCAACTGGCCAACATGGTAAGAGGCCCAAACCCTGCGGATAGTCAAAATAAGGTGACGAATCTTATCATGACCTTGTCGGCTAAAATGACACTGATTACCATCAATCTGCAACGTACTCAGGCCTCCATAGTAAGCACCATCATCGACACCCAGCACGGAAATTTCAATCCATTGTTGTTGTCGCAGAAACATTTACACAACACAAGCATTTACCTGATACACTGCGTTTTCCAAAGACACTCGACAATTTTCTAAGGTTGTTCAAATTATCATCGATTAGCGCCAGAGTAACCGAAGACATGGTTATATTCGAGTTGAAGATCCCACTCGTCAGCACAATTACCTTCGACCTATTCAGACTCTATCCCATACCAGTAGCAAGGCATAGCCGACTGATGGCAATACTTCCCGGCTCCCGATACCTGATCGTCAGTCAACACCGTGATTTGTACTATCCACTCACAGAGGAAAAATATGCGACATGCAACCAAATCGAACCAACCATTCACATGTGCCAACATTCTCACCCATTGTATCATAGGGAATCCAATATCAGCACCTGTGAAGTCACTCTCTTGAAGAATATTCCATCCCCAGTCAAATGCAGTTTCACGGAACTTTAAACTTCATCCCTGTGGAGCCAAATTCTCCTTTGGAACGAGTGGATTTATGCATTCACTCGAAATGCAATAATTCATCTTGTTTGTGGTGGCAAACCCTCAACCATGACACTGGAAGGCTCGGGCATTCTCAAAATGGACTCAGATTGCACGCTCAAATCTGACGCAGTCACCATTCAAGGTCGTCAAGTTTACACAAGCGAACTTGGCGCTTCTTATACACGAGTCCATCGGCCCACCACGATCATTGAATTAAATGCCAATTCAATCAATAAAACTTCACACCATCATCAAGCCTATGCTGTGGAACTGGAAGAGCTAAAGCGACAACTACCCGCTCAAGACTCTAATATCTATAATGGATTGAACAGCCATGATATCCATCAATATACGATTAGATATGTCATCTTCGTTTTAATTATTGTAATCGCACTTAATTTGAGCTTCAAATGGCGTAATCATCAATGCGGCAATCGATATAAACAGCCAATACCACTACCAAGAAGGCACAGCTTGCCAGTAAGCCCAAGAGAGATTTGAATGGACCGTTCAACGCGGGGAGAATGTACGAAATCATATATTATTAAATAACAAAATCTTTGTCACCACATGTGAGCGTAACCCGAAACGTGTTTTGTCTGGCACGTCTGAAATTCGTAAATTGTGGAATTTACTTGTGCGCGCTAGATAAAGTTCCCACAGCAAGCGCAACGTGACCTGTTTGTCTGCAAACAGATTAGGTTGCGCTTGCAATTTTCATGGGAACCACATTCGGGTGAGTTGAACATTTTGAGAGACAGACAAATTGTAAATTAGATATAAGTGAAGTAGAATTTAAGAAAGAATCAGTCTAGTTCTAACCATTGAAAGAGAACGTGTTCCTTTTTGTTTGTTGAAGGCTTTTCAGTGGTAGTTTGGGATTTCGGCAGATTTGTACAAGTTTATAAGTGGGTTGTACGAGACAACCCAAACTACCGTCCAAACGTTCCAAGCATATATCAAAGAGAAATTAAAGGGGTTGAGGCAGGCTGATCATAGAGAAGGAGAAAGGGTCGAGGCACCTTGCGAAGGCAGAAAAGAGGGATCGGAGATATCAACATAATCCGAGCTCATTAAGCAGGTGCGACGATATAACGTGCTGGCAGATGCGCCACGACGGCTCTTCTCCCGATTAGAAGAAGGAAAAGATCAATCTCGGCAATTTTATAAATTAAAAATTGCCTCAATCAACCGTTACTGGTCCAAGTTGGAAGAGCAGCTACATAATATATATGAAATCGGCATAGATCCTGAAGTCAATGGATTTGACCTAGTCAACCACATAAACTTAGAAGTATTGTCTCAGGGCTGGCTTATACAATTAGAACAAAAACTTGATGATATGAACGAGACATCTGCCCAGCCAGCCTCAACAACGAAATGCCCTGGGTTGAATCTACCCAAGATCAATCTACCAAGGTTTGACGGGGACTATCTTCAATGGCGACAGTTTCACGATCTGTTTACCCAAATGGTACATAACCAACAGTTATCGAAATGCCAAAAAATGTGGTATGTAAAGGCAAATCTCACAGGAGAGGCAGAAATCTTATACGGAATTTTGCGATTTCTGAAGACAACTACGAGGCCGCATCGAAGACCCTAAACGAACGACACGAAAATCGCCAATTATTGGTTACTGCCCTCCTCAATAAGTTTATGGCCCAACCATCTAGCGCAGGTGAAAGACCCGACTCAATATAACTTCAAAAACGACCTCCTAAAATTTTTTTTTCCAATTTTGAATCTTTAATAAATAAATATTGACTTTGAGCGCATGCGCGTTTTCGGCTCGTTGTAGGCCTTCGAGCAGCTGTCGGCCGTGTAGCGTCTCTTTGATTTCGTGTCTCTAAAACACCGGTTTCTTCTATATAAATTATATTTGTGGCTTTCTTACATGTGCTCAGTGGTTATTGAGACTTCAATAAATCAACTGCTTGCTATTGAAAAATGCCTCCGAAAGTTCAATATCGTAAAGCAAGTTAAAGTTCGAAAATGAAAAAAGCAGATCTGCTAGAAGATCTCGCAAATATCAAGGCAGCCAACACAAATTGGAGTAAAATACTTCATTCACCAGTAAATATGGAAGAATGGAAGTGCAGGGAATGTTTAAAAATTCTATAAACCTACTTTACGCCAAATAAGCCTATTATATAAGCGATGGCGATTCGAAGACCTTTTCAAGTATTTCAAATGCCAAATCATACGGAGATTCTGTAATTCAAAAACTTGGAAAACGAATGTTTTGGCATCTTAAAGAGGCAAAAAAATCTTAACAGAACTGCGTTAGCTTAGGAGAGCCGAAGAAAAAAAGAACAGCAAAAAATGGAAAAAGCAGAAAATAAATCGACGCCAACAAGAAGACGCAAGAGGAGCAAACTAGAAAATGAACAGCCTCCGCCTTCAAAAACTACAGATTTAACCGGTAAATTTATGAAAAAAACACCTAGCGCATCAGAACCGCTAGAAAACTAATTTTCGAAGAAATAGTCTTTGAGTGACCAAAAAATTTGGAAAGACATAATACACTTTTTGTAGAATCATATCAACCATTCCTTATCTCAAGGAACAAAACTCAACTATAACACAATAATAAAAATTTTCAGTGCTGGCAACACTTTCCCAACGAAGCAGCAATAAATCTGCCATAAAATGATCGTGCTTAATCAACCTATCCTTTGAATTTCGTTCTCATCGGAGGATTTCATCGAAAGTTTCAGCGGTTAAACATTGTTTGAGACTGCCATCCGAAAAATGTTCAAAACTCGGAAAATTTAAAAATTGGTTTCTTATTTTTATCGCAAATGCTTTGCATATGAGTATGTAATTTCAAGCATCTGTTGGTGCAATATTTACGAAAATGGCTAATGCTGGTTACCCTGTGTCAGCAGCAGAGCAAAATATATACCAAATCTGCTTCACGTTAAGTTAAACCCAACCAGTAAATTTCGTTTCGATTGAATCACTGCGCTGGAAGTTTTACGGGTGAAAAGAATTTTAGGGTTGCAACCCTCAAAACTTTTCCAATTTTTAAAGCGTTAATATTTGTTGTTAATTTTCATTGCAGGATCATTCCCATTTGCAAATCTAATGACATAATCGCTCAGTAAAGAAATTCCACAAAAATACAAAAATGGTCATAGCTGGCAGCCCTTTCATGATTTTTGTACGAAATTCATACGACAGTTGTTTCACATTAAGGTCCGTTTACTGCAAGAACTTCATTTTGATTTCTGCACTGGACGGGAAGCTATAGGGAAAAAAGCTTTATTTTGCTGAGCAAATTTGCAAGAAAATTTTCACCAAATGTTACATAGAGTAAGATTCAAGTACTGTTTGAATTTTGTTAAAATCTGATGGCTGAATCGGAAGTTAGGGGCCAAAAGCTGTTTTTTTTCTCATTGATTTTTCAAGATGGTACCACTGCCACAGGGTTGCCCGCATTTCAAAATCACTTCTATCAGACCTGGTCCTAGCTAATACCAACATGTCCTGTGAATTTCATTATGATCGGATAATGTGGTCGTCAGTTCTCGTGAACAGAACTTTCGAGTGTTGAAAATAGAGGTAATTTGGTGATGGGTTGCCGTTCTTCTGCAAATCGGAATTTTCAAAATTTTAATATGACATGATGGACAAAGGTCAAAATTTATCAATGATTTGAAATTTTTGCCAAAAATCAAAAATTTTTGAGGAGGGTATATATATATATATATATATATATATATATATATATATATATATATATATATATATATATATATTTTATATATATATATATATATATATATATATATATATATATATATATATATGTATATATATATATATATATATATATATATATATATATATATATATATATATATATATATAATATATATATATATATATATATATATATATATATATATATATATATATATATATATATATATATATATATATATATATATATATATATATATATATATATAGAGAGAGAGAGAGAGAGAGAGAGAGAGAAATATGAATTTTCGCCGAAACGAGTTTAATACTAATGTTCTTCGAACATTACTGAAAATGTCAACCAACTACTCCTCAGCTATTCAGCGAAATCCAAATTCCTCTGTCGATATGAAAAATGAAATATGGGCCGGATTTTATCATTTAATTTCAACCGATGCTGTACCGCGGCACTAGTATTGTAATCCAGAGTGGTGCAAATATCTATAAGCGCAAGCAGATAACGTTCCTTATAAACATAAACTGGCTCTAAGTCCACAGGTGCAGGAGTACGTAAAACCTGTGTTCGAAAAGCTAACGGGTGAAAAATTATTGATACATTGCTTCGAAAAAATATACAGAACAACAACGAGTGTTATAATAAAACACTGTGGGCAATTGTTCCTAAGCAAACATTCGTTGGAAAGGATGTCGTTGAATTGTCCATATTTAACGAAGGAAAAATGACATAATTGGAAATTATGGAATTAATGGGCTGCACTATTGGATCAGCTTCTTATGAATATGCGCGGTCAAAGGCCGCGGAAAGAATTGCAATGGCCGAGAAAGCCAGCAAAGATGCAACAAAGGAAGGGCGTTTAGCGAGAAAAGAAGCTCAACAACAGGAAGAGCAGGCTGTACGAAATAATATATTATTAAATAACATAAACTTTGTCACCACATGTGAACGTAACCCGAAACGTGTTTTGTCTGGCGCGTCTGAAATTCCTAAATTGTGGAATTTACTACTTCCCACAGCGAGCGCAACGTGAACTGTTTGTCTGCAAACAGATTAGGTTACGCTTGCAATTTTCATGGGAACCACGTTCGGGTGAGTTGAACATTTTGAAAGACAGACAAATTGTAAATTAGATATAAGTGAAGTAGAATTTAATAAAGAATCAGTCTAGTTCTAACCATTGAAAGAGAACGTGTTCCTTCTTGTTTGTTGAAGGCTTTTCAGTGGTAGTTTGGGATTTCGGCAGATTTGTACAAGTTTATGCACTTATGCAAATTTTTCAGTGGTAATTTGGAATTTCGGCAGATTTGTACAAGTTTATGCACTTTTGCAAATGAAAGATCAATACTTCGGGTTGTACAAGTTTATGCGCTTGTGCAACCAACCAATTTGCTCAGTTCAAGCACTGGAGCATTGAAGCTACGGCATAAGGCCAAGGCTTAAAACAGTGGCACCGTAGCGCATCGTACATTTGCATACATTGCGTACGTATTGTACACTTGTATCAACATAAGGCCTTGTCCAAGTTTATGTACTTGGGCAAGCAATAAGAATTAAACTCGACGCAGATTCAAGAACACAGATTCTGCAGAGTCGCAAAAAGGCATTCAGCGGTCAAATCAGCTCTGACTCAAAACACAGGCTTTTATTGATGATGGCGTACTATTTTATGGTTAATGCATAGCAGATTAACCGATTGTAAATGCTAAATTCCATTTTTCAAAACTTATAAATAAAGAAAATGAAAAAAAAACTTTAAACACGTTTTTCTCGAAATATGATTTTTTAAAACGTCAGATAGGTAATCTCCAGATTCACTGAACCAATTTTGAAAAATTTTAGTGTGTCTTATTTGTTAGAGTATTTAACATCGTAATATACCAGAATATGACAAAGAAAATCAAAAATAAAATTTTTGGCGTTAAAAAAAACTAGGGAAAAAAAGGTTCGATTTTTTACATTTTTTTCCACAAGTCCGCCATTTCTTTTTCGATTTTTGGTTTTTAAAAACCGTGGAAATTTACGATGTGAGATATCTTGGTTTTTGAAACCTTGTTGAAATGTTTTGTTTCAAACTTACCAATCCATCGATTTTTCAGAACATGATTTCAGCGCCCTTTATAAATAAATAAAATAAATAAAATAATCAAATAAAAAAAAATTGTATTCGTTTTTTTTTCAAATATCAAATAATATTATAAAAAAAAGATTTATGTTAACATTTGAGAAAATGTCTGAGAAAAAATTTCTTTAAAAATGGTCATATTTTTGCCTTGTAAAGTGTACTAGTACCTTAAAGGAGACCCAAATCGATTTGACAATTTTATTGCTAATCATGTCAGCCGTATACGAGACCTGATTCCTATTAGCCAATGGCAGCATATTGCAACGGATAAGAATCCTGCCGATTGTGCCAGTCGCGGAATGAGTCCAAGTGAATTACTCGAACATCGACCCTGGTGGCATGGCCCAGATTTTCTTCGATCCCCGTAAGACCAATGGCCTATATCTACAATCACTGTTAAGAATATTAGTGATATTGGTGCTCGGAAGGTTCAGGTAGTGCAAATAGGACATGTTGAATGTCAGAACCTACTCAAACGATTTTCATCATCCAACATGTTAATGTGGATAACTGCGCTTATTCAAAATCTTGCGAAGAAAGCTCGTCATCACGAATATAATTACCCCCTCACTGTTCTGGATTTACTAGAGTCAAGAAACTTTTGGATAAAGTTCATTCAAAATGTCAAATTCTCAGACGAAATACGAGCACTTACTAAAGGAGTTTCGATTCCCTCAAAAAGCAAGTTATCAAACTTGAATCCATTTCTTGACAATAAAAACCTTATGTGAGTAGGCGGACAACTAGCCAATTCATTGCTGGATTACAACGAGAAATATCTAATTATTTTGCCATCAAAAAATGAATTTACATGTTTATTGATTCGAGATCATCACGAGAGGACAATGCATGGTGGAACTCAACTAGTCCTGAGATTGCTTCGCCGCACGTTTTGGATCTGTAATGCTCGCAACACTGTACGTTTTCTACTTCAAAAATGTGTCACTTGCTATCGTTTCAAGGCTAAATCAGCGCAACAACAAATGTCGATTCTTCCCTCATATCGAGTGCGGCCATCATTTTTTGCCTTTTTTCTACAGGTGTCGATTTTTGTGGTCCGACAGAAGTCAAGGCATAAAATCTGCGAGGTCGCGTTTGATTTAAGGGCTATATAGCAGTTTTCGTCTGCATGACGACTCGTGCGGTACACATCGAATTAGTTGGTGACATGTCAACTCCTAATTTAATCTCTGCGCTAAAACGTTTTCAAAATAGAAGAGCTATGTGCTCACACATACATAGCGACAATGGCACCACATTTGTCCTAGCTGGGAAATCAGCTGGAAAAGCATGAAAAAATCTGGAAGGCTCAAATTGAAAATGAAGTCGGGCCGTTTTTAACTAATAGAGCGATTCAATGGCATTTCATTCCTCCTGCTAGCCCACATTTTGGCGGCATTTGGGAGGCCAGTGTAAAATCTCTGAAATATCACCTTAAAAGTGTCTGTGGAAATAACACATATACCTTCGAAGAATGGAACACATTTGTAGTAGAAATAGAATGTATTCTGAATAGTCGACCATTGTGCCCATTTACATCAGATCCAGAATACCTAGCCGCAATCACACCTAATCATTTTTTGAACGGCGATATCGCTCGAAGTTTACCCGAACCATGTCCCGCAAGCAGAGGTTTCGGCCTGCCAGTCATTTTGAGAGAAATGACTCGAATGAAATACTCATTTTGGGAGCGATGGAGCTCTGATTATTTGAACCAGCTTCAATCTCGCCCCAAGTGGTTGGAAGCCAGAACCGAATTTCATATAAGAGATCTCGTTTTAATGTTGGATAACCGACTACCGCCACTCAGCTGGAGTCTGGGGAGAAATATTCATTTAACTGAAGCCCCGGATGGGCTCAAACGCAAAGCAACTCTTCGAACAAGAGGTAAAATTATAACAAGGCCCATACACAAGTTACGCCGGCTACCATTAGACTATACTGAATAACACATTCCATATCGAACTAAACTGACCACACTTAAAATCCAACTATAATGCACTTTAAGAAGCTTAAGTGAGCGCTGAAACTGAACGAAAATTCACTCAATTGATGTCGATCGGTTAAGGTAGAACTATAATGCAATAAGGTGAACTTTAAGAAAGTTAAGTGACAGTACGGTTGCATAGAAAACAAACGGCATACCCATAATGTACTTATCTGCCGTTTCGTTAAGTTTCGTTCAATTCGGGCCACTTAAGTGGCGTACGACTGGGACCGTACATCACTTAAGTAAATTTGACAAGAGGTATGTGTAACGACTACGACCAATAGAAGGCACGCAAAATATTTGAATATGTTTTCGTTGATCGCTTGCTATTTTTGCAGGAGGTAGAAGTAATGATCGTTCGTATGCGGTATTGTAGAAGCAACAATAGGTATGTGAAATATTTGAATATTTTAGGTCTGTTCGCGTACTTTCAGTCACTGAATTTTCCTGAATTTTCCTGAATCATGCGGTGGGGGAAATTCATGAAAAGTACGAAAACGCTCTCATTGCATTTCCTGAAAATTGACCAACAAAAGTGACAATTGTCGGTATTCGAGAGAACAATAGTGATTATAAAGTCATCCTAAGCGGTGATAAATTATCGCCACCAAAATATTCGTCCTTCATAATAACATTACGCCAAAAACCATTTGACGGTTTTCAGTATTTTTCAGTAGCCCAGACCCTACTGAAATTTACTGAAAGAGGGGAATTTTCCAGTTTTCAGTAAAACGGAGCACAAAAATGGCTTCATTGCAATTAATTGCAATTAATCGTAGTACGCGAACAGACCCTTTTATTTGTAAAGGTTATTTAATTGTGATCATGGTTCTCTTCTTGTCTATAAATAAGCATAGATAACGTAGATCGTCTCTAAAGCTTATGAAAGCAGAGAATATTGATACGGGAAACTCGATCGTTTTGCGGAATAAGCCTCCGAAGCCGAATCAAATTGGAATTGTTTTTGCGGGATTATTAAAATTGAAATATTTTTTTTATATTTACATGGAAAATTTTTATTTGACAAAGTGGTTTCGAAAATATGTACTGATTCTCATCAGACACCAGCACATAATGCATATTTGACTAATGTGACCACTTGCAGTTGGAAATCATTAACTTTTATTTACGCATAAAGGTTAATGATTTGTGATCAGGGTTCCCTTCTTGTCTATAATCGCGTAGACAACGTATATCGTCTCTAAAGCTTATCAAAGCAGAGAATAATTGATACGGGAAACTCGATCGTTTTGCGGAATAAGCCCCCGAAAGCAGAATTAAATTGGAATTGTTTTTGCGGGATGATTAAAATTGAAAAATTTTTATTTATTTTGAAAATTTTATTTGACAAAGTGGTTTCGAAAGCATGCACTGATTCTCATCAGACACCAGCACACAGTGCATACTTGACTGGTGTGACCACTTGCAGTTGGAAATCATTAATTGTTATTTACGCTGGTTGTGAAAAATTTGAACATCTCCGACTTATATCCATGGAAATAATTTACTCATAAAGGTTATTGGTTTGTGATCACGGTTCCCTTCTTGTCTATAATCGCATAGACAACGATTATCGTCTCTAAAGCTTATCAAAGCAGAGAATAATTGATACGGGAAACTCGATCGTTTTGCGGAATAAGCCTCCGAAAGCAGAATCAAATTGGAATTGTTTTTGCGGGATGATTAAAATTGAAAAATTTTTATTTATCTTGAAAATTTTATTTGACAAAGTGGTTTCGAAAGCATGCACTGATTCTCATCAGACACCAGCACACAGTGCATACTTGACTGGTGTGACCACTTGCAGTTGGAAACCATTAATTGTTATTTACGCTGGTTGTGACAAATTTTAACATCTCCGACTTATACTTTGTCAAATAAAATGTTCAAGATAAATAAAAATTTTTCAATTTTAATCATCCCGCAAAAACAATTCCAATTTGATTCTGCTTTCGGAGGCTTATTCCGCAAAACGATCGAGTTTCCCGTATCAATTATTCTCTGCTTTGATAAGCTTTAGAGACGATATACGTTGTCTATGCGATTATAGACAAGAAGGGAACCGTGATCACAAATCAATAACCTTTATGAGTAAATTATTTCCATGGATATAAGTCGGAGATGTCAAAATTTGTCACAACCAGCGTAAATAACAATTAATGATTTCCAACTGCAAGTGGTCACACCAGTCAAGTATGCACTGTGTGCTGGTGTCTGATGAGAGTCAGTGCATGCTTTCGAAACCACTTTGTCAAATAAAATTTTCAAGATAAATAAAATTTTTTCAATTTTAATCATCCCGCAAAAACAATTCCATTTGATTCTGCTTTCGGATGCTCATTCCGCAAAACGATCGAGTTTCCCGTATCAATTATTCTCTGCTTTGATAAGCTTTAGAGATGATGTACGTTGTCTATGCGATTATAGACAAGAAGGGAACCGTGATCACAAATCAATAACCTTTATGAGTAAATTATTTCCATGGATATAAGTAGGAGATGTTAAAATTTGTCACAACCAGCGTAAATAACAATTAATGATTTCCAACTGCAAGTGGTCACACCAGTCAAGTATGCACTGTGTGCTGGTGTCTGATGAGAATCAGTGCATGCTTTCGAAACCACTTTGTCAAATAAAATTTTCAAGATAAATAAAAATTTTTCAATTTTAATCATCCCGCAAAAACAATTCCAATTTGATTCTGCTTTCGGAGGCTTATTCCGCAAAACGATCGAGTTTTCCGTATCAATTATTCTCTGCATTGATAAGCTTTAGAGACGATATACGTTGTCTATGCGATTATAGACAAGAAGGGAACCGTGATCACAAATCAATAACCTTTATGAGTAAATTATTTCCATGGATATAAGTCGGAGATGTTAAAATTTGTCACAACCAGCGTAAATAACAATTAATGATTTCCAACATTTCATAGCTTGATAGCTCTGTTGCAAGAAATCGTAGAAAATTGCTGCTGAGCTGAAACTTGGCACTTTGCTGTAGATTATTAGATCTATAAAGATGGGCTTGGTGCAGGCTCTTAATTTGTACTTATATTCAAATAAGTGCACAAAAGAAATGTTTTTTGAGAAATATTGGTATGCGACCGGAATATATTTCATCAAAAAGGTCTTTGCTGCTGAAGATTAAAATTCAATAGCGGACAGCTGAAGCATGGTGTGTGGTAATGTTTTGAATGAAAAAAGCTGTGTGATGGCATTTTAAATAGTTTATGTACTTTTATTTTAAAAGTAAGTAATTGTTTTAAAAAAAAACTCTAGCGCACCTGAGCCGCTAGAAAACTAATTTTCGAAGAAATTGTCTTTGAGTGACAATGTGGAAAGACGTAATACACTTTTTTGTAGAATCATATCAACCATTCCTCGTTCAAAGCAACAGAAATAAACTATAACACAAATGATGAAAATGTTCAGTGCTGGCAACATTTTCCCAACGAAGCAGCAATAAGTTAACCTTCACAAGCTCATATTTAAATCAACTTATCCTTTGAATTTCGTTCTCATCGGAGGATATCGTCGAAAGCTTTAGCGGTTAACGTTGTTTGAAGCTGCCATCCAAAAAATGTTCAAAACTCGGAAAATTTAAAAATTGGTTTCTTAGTTTTATTATAAATGTTTTGCGTATGTGTATGTAACTTGAAGCATCTTTTGATGCAAAAGTTACGAAAATGGCTAAAGCTCGTTACCCTGTGTCAGCAGCAAAGCAAAATATACACCGAATCTGCTTCACGTTAAACTAAACCCAACCAATAAATTTCGTTTCGATTGAATCACTGCGCTAGAAGTTATACGGGTGAAAAATTTTTTAGGGTTACCACCCTCAAAACTTTTCAAATTTTCAAAGCGTTAATATTTGTTGTTAATTTTCATTGCAGGATCGTTCCCATTTGCAAATCTAATGACATAATCGCGCAGAAAAGAAATTCCAAAAAATTACAAAAATGGTCATAGCTGGCAGCCCTGTCACGATTTTGTACAAAATTCCTATGAAATTTGGCTCACACTAAAATGTATTTACTGCACAAACTTCATTTTGATATCATGACTGCACCGGAAGTTATAGGGAAAAAAGCTTTATTTTGCTGAGCAAATTTGCAAGATTTCGGAGATAAAAATCACCATACCTGGCAACCCTATTCTAAAATTTCAGCCAAATTTTCACGAAATGTTACCTTAAGTAAGATCTAAATATGGTGTGAATTGCGTTTAAATTTGATGGCTGAATCGGAAGCTATAGGCCAAAAACCGGTTTTTTTTCTCAGTGATTTTTCAAGATGGCACCACTGCCATAGGATTCCCGTATTTCAAAATTATTTCTATCAGACCTGGTCCTAGTTTATACCAACATGTTCCGTGAATTTCATTATGATCGGATAATCCGGTCGTCAGTTCTCGTGAACAGAACTTTCGAGTGCTGAAAATAGAGGTAATTTAGTGATGGGTTGCCGTTCTTGTGCAAATCGGAATTTTAAAAATTTTAAATTGACATGATGAACAAAGGTCAAAATTTATCAATGATTTGAATTTTTTGTCAAAAATCAAAAATTTTTCAGCAGGTTCAATGATTTGAAGGATTTTTTTTCAAGAGCCTGCCGCAGCTACAGGGTTACCCGCACTACCTTGAAAATCCATGTGTATTAACTTTTAGTCAACATCAATACGCTCTGAAAATTTCACGATGATCCAATGTTTTCGTCAGAAGTAATGACAAATTAAAGTTTGAAAAAAATCCTTGCCTATTTTTAGGCACGCTGCACCCACACACGGCTTAAAATTTCCAATTCTTTACCATAAGCAAGCTTAGAACATAATAAGTTTTCATTCCCAATACTTTTTTTGAACCAAAATTCACGCTGCTTTTAAATATAGGAGTACCTCAAAATTCACTAAAACGCTCGCCACCGCCAAAAGGTTTAGGATATCTGAATTTTAGCAAATCATGGACCTACCTACTAAATACGTCTACGTTCTCCGAAAGTTTCAGCTCAATCGGATCGGCCACTCCAGAGATTATCTCCCTTAATCATTTTGATGATATATATATATATATATATATATATATATATATATATATATATATATATATATATATATATAAATATATATATATATATATATATATATATATATATATATATATATATATATATATATATATATATATATATATATATAAATATATATATATATATATATATATATATATATATATATATATATATATATATATATATATATATATATATATATAAATATATATATTATATATATATATATATATATATATATATATATATATATATATATATATATATATATATATATATATATATATATATATATATATATATATATATATATATATATATATATATAAAGAAATATGAATTTTCGGCGAAACGAGTTTAATACTACTTTTCTTCGGAAATTAGTAACAAGTAAATAAAATCTTATATAATTTATTATTTCGTATGTACGTTCATTTATTATTTCGTGTGTTGTTCAATGCGTTTTCTCTTTGAAATTATGTTTGATACTCATTATTCTTACCTCCTGTAAAAATAGCATTTAAATGATCGACGAAAAAATATTTTAGATACCTGTTATTCTTTTTACAATGTCGCGCAGGATCATATTCGAGACATCTTATTACTACTTCTTATATTGTAAACTGTCAATGAACTGTTTAACAATAAAAGGTCTAATTTGAATTGTTTTTGTGGGATGATTAAAATTGAAAAAAAAAAATTATATTTACATTGAAAATTTTTATTTGACAAAGTGGTTTCGAAAGTATGCACTGATTCTCATCAGACACCAGCACACAGTGCATACTTGACTGAAGTGACCACTTGCAGTTGGAAATCATTAATTTTTATTTACGCTAGTTGTGACAAATTTTAACATCTCCGACTTATGTGTATCCATCGATATAATTTACTTGTAAAGGTTATTTAATTGTGATCATGGTTCCCTTCTTGTCTATAAATCAGCATAGACAACGTACATCGTCTCTAAAGCTTATCAACGCAGAGAATATTGATACGGGAAACTCGATCGTTTTGCGGAATAAGCCTCCGAAGCCGAATCAAGCGTAAATAAAAGTTAATGATTTCCAACTGCATGTGGTCACATCAGTCAAGTATCCACTGTGGGCTGGTGTTTGATGAGAATCAGTGCATACTTTCGAAACCACCTTGTCAAATAAAAATTTTCAATATCAATGAAAAAAAATATTTCAATTTTAATCATCCCGCAAAAAAAATTCCAATTTGATTCGGCTTCGGAGGCTTATTCCGCAAAACGATCAAGTTTCCCGTATCAATATTCTCTGCTTTCATAAGCTTTAGAGACGATACACGTTGTCTATGCTGATTTAGACAAGAAGGGAACCATGATCACAATTACATCTCACTTGTACGCCCCATTCTCGAATATGCCTCTATCTGCTGGAATCCGGCTTTTGAAACCCAGAGTAACAGACTCGACACAAAAACAGTTCTTGCTTTTCGCATTGAGAGAACTATACAATCCTTACGATTTTAATACCCTCCCTCCTTATGAATTTCGACTGGGTTATCTAAACTTATTAACACTTGCATCTAGAAGAAAGATTATTTCGGCCTGCTTCACATTCGACGTCATTAGAGGCGTTATCAAAGTTGAATTCCTGAATAGTTAAATGGTATTAAATAACCCTGTAAGGAACACCAGGTCCTCTCGTTTACTTAAAGAATATCCACACTCCACTACTTACGCAGCTAATGAGCCGGTAAATAGATGCTGCAGAATATTTAACAGTATAAGTTTTCTGTATTCCCCAACGATCTCCAAATTTTCCTTCAAATCCTCCCTTTTCCAATCCATCCATAACCCCTTATCTTAAGCTATATGTCAATGTTTTATTTGTTTTATTTGTTTGTTATTTATCAATTGTTATTGATTTATTTATTAATTATTTAATTTATTTAAGTTTTTATTCGTTTACACATATTTATTTCATATTGTCTATACCTTGTTTGGTTAATAAATAAAATAAAAATAAAACAATTAAAGGTGCGTTTTTTTATGCATCTGGAGTAGTGCAGGATAGCAATTTGCACGCAAACAATAACAACATCCAGAGTACGAACACTTGTGAATTCAGTGGAGTTCGTACTTGTGCACTGTGTGGAACGTATTTCAATAATTCATGTCAACTGAAACAGTTGGCTGCAGTGATAAATTCCCAAAAATGCCTCTGTCAATCTAGCAGCCAGGAAACATTGAATTGGATGAATATGATTCAAAAATCAATGCTGTCAACAGAATTCTCATCCTATGAGTCGGAATTTTCTTCGATTACGTTTTGAAAAGAAATTCACATGATTCTAATTTTCTAGGTAGACATTTGTTATTTCGAAATTTGAATTTTGAACTGACGAATTTCTGACAAGCTAAGTGCTGCCAACCAATTAGGAATGAAATAAACTCGCATGCTACT
This sequence comes from Nemotelus nigrinus, assembly GCA_947369275.1. Taxonomy (NCBI): domain Eukaryota; kingdom Metazoa; phylum Arthropoda; class Insecta; order Diptera; family Stratiomyidae; genus Nemotelus; species Nemotelus nigrinus. Next base: position 142,126,491 of record OX376372.1, read on the forward strand.
CCGGATCGTTTTTTTTATCTATGCAGGATACCTACTCTACTCTGGATGAAAATAAAACGCACCTTAAATAACCTTTACAAATAAAAGGTCTGTTCGCGTACTACGATTAATTGCAATTAATTGCAATGTTTTACTGAAAATTTCCCCTCTTTCAGTAAATTTCAGTAGGGTCTGAGCTACTGAAAAATACTGAAAACCGTCAAATGGTTTTTGGCGTAATGTTATTATGAAGGACGAAAGTTTTGGTGGCGATAATTTATCACCGCTTATGATGACTTTATAATCACTATTGTTCTCCCGACAACCGACAACTGACACTTTTGTTGGTTAATTTTCAGGAAATGCAATGAGAGCGTTTTCGTACTTTTCATGAATTTCCCTTACCGCATGATTCAGGAAAATTCAGGAAAATTCAGTGACTGAAAGTACGCGAACAGACCTAAAATATTCAAATATTTCACATACCTATTATTGCTTCTACAATACCGCATACGAACGATCATTACTTCTACCTCCTGCAAAAATAGCAAGCGATCAACGAAAACATATTCAAATATTTTGCGTGCCTTCTATTGGTCGTAGTCGTTACACATACCTACTGTCAAATTTACTTAAGTGATATGCCGTTCACACTACACTTCTAAATCAGGGGTGTGTTCAATGTGCATGCTATAGCAGCTATTAGCAGCTATTTTAGCAGCTCTGGCTGTCCAATGTCACGAAATAGCTACTTTCTGATGCTTGCTATTTGACAGTCGGGCTGTCCAAGATTCCGGAATAGCTGCTAAGGTAGCAGCTATTCGCTGCTCGTAGTCTGGAGGATAGCTAGAAAGTAGCTAAGGCAAAATGGCCGTGCGGACACAGCTGACATGCAGTTTAAACGTAATTTTCAATTGGAAATTGAAATGAAAAGAAGTTTTTGCGCTTTTCTGACACAGGAGATGAGGAATAAATTTGAAAATACTGACAGAATAAATTAAATACGGGCTTTTAAACACTTAAACTCAACTCGAGTTTTAAGTTGGCTTGTACACAGCGCAGTTCATTTTGAGTTTTTAGAAGCCGAGTATGAAGCGCAAAAGGCCGGGTACGCTGATTCGTGTACCAACAAATTTTGAATGTTTCTTTTTCGCTCTTTTTCACATATTTGGTGTCAAAAGACGGCAATAATTGAAAAGTTTTGAATATGTTAAGAACATTTTAATGGTTTCTGCAGCTGTATGTTGAAAACTTCTAAATTTCATACAATTTGCAATGTGCAATGGAATTATTGAAATGATCCACGAAAATGCAAAAATTGAAATTAAAAAATTGAAACAAAATTATTTTTAAATTTCCCGCATATAGGCTGATCTTCGTAGCAGCTCTTGGCTGTCCAATATCCATAGCTGCTTCACCTAGCTACTTCAAATTTTGACACTTGCTAAAGTGATGCTATGCTATGCTTTTGGAGCAGCTATAGCATGCACATTGAACACACCCCAGGTAAATTTAGAATCTGTCAAGTTAATCAGATAAGCGTTCACACTAGCCGACGTGATTTAGAATGGGGAGATTCAGAGAGAGAGAAATGTCATTCGAATTTATGTGTATAATTTTTTTGCGTGAAAGTTGTTAAATATGGTGCAGGAACATGCAAGAACATTTTCTTTTCACTTTGTACAACTCACATTTTCCTTTTGTGTTCAATTTTTGCTATTTTAGAACGAAATTCAAATGACATTTCATTCAAATCTACTGTGCCTCCCACGGATGGAATTCAGCTCGCTCTGAGAACAATTCAGCCGGGAAAAATTCACAATAGTACCAGTGGCGTGGCGTGACAATTTACCGAAGGGAAGCAATTGGTTGATGTCCATGGCTAACGTCCATGGTTGATTACGCTTTCCGCAAATTCGTTACGTGTAATAGAACCCCTGTATAAAAGCACCCAGGAATTACTAACGGGGACGTGAGAGTAGACATTATGTATTCTTATGAAAATAAAAGTTCACAGTCCTTCACACAATAAGAAACCATATCAATATTTATCAGTAAAATAATAACATTCCTAGAACTAGAAATATAATATTTTTGAAAGTGGCGAAACATCGAAGAATTGAAAAGATTTAAAAATCTGAAACTTTTTAAGGATGAAAACCTTGACTTTATTTTAACGATTATGCTACCAATTATTTCAACATAAGCACTTGTAAAGAATGGTACAACATTCTCATTGTTGGCAATTATGCACTTTGCTGTTTTACGACGTTGTGATGTTTCACAAATCAACCATAAATAGTTCCCAATTCCCGTGAAACTATTTCTTAAAGATTGTATTTGATCTTCAAATTTTGCCATTTTGTGAACATGATACAGTATATTACATTGTTAGGACTGAAGTATATCGATTAGTATGTTTTTTTTACATAAAACATTCAACAGAAAAATAAACTAAGAATCTTTATGTAAAATAAAAAGCCCACTCTCATTATTAACGATCTCTCCGCCTCAAATAGCACTATCATTTTCCGTTATATATTCCACGAGTTATTTTAATTGCTCTTTATTGTAGAAAAATTGTTTAAAATAACCAACCATTAAAAGTCCACCGTTTCGGAGATAATTTCGGAAGCATTTTTTGACGGATAAATACAAAGCAAATAAAATTATTGTCGTTGTTGAAAAACTACTAATAGATTTGGAAAACTCTGCATTCCCGTATACTATTGCACGATTTAGATAAAATCAAATTTAGTCGATGTTCGAAGAATTGAATATATATTGCGTTTTTATCCATTTGTTTTATACATGTTTGCAATCCAGTTGTTTTGGCAGATATTACAGAGGCTCCTCAAGGCTTTTAATTTTCGGACAGTATGCAAAACAAGGTTAAATGAACGGGACGCAGTTTGGTTATCAGAAACATCAGTGAGATTTATGAAAGTATCTTTAACTGCACCGAAAGAAGTAATGTAACCGAAGGTTGTTGAAAGTTGTGATCGATATATCGGTTGTTTTATCTAATATTATTGCTATGAATTTGCTTTTCTGAATTGCATTACAATGATATCGTTTTGAAACTAATGAGATCATTTTGAATATAATTTGATGTTCCGCAAAAACATTTGCTTGGTCCAAGTGAGCTGGCAATTATCGATTATGTACTGTCAAAATATTTATTGTCTTTAGGTGATTTACCCCTATTGTAAGAATACACATTTTCATTATGACTATGTAATTGTTCTTCTTGACATCGTAAATGACACACAATGTTTATTAGAATCTTCATTGCTTCTCAATTTCTCCTAACTGTGAGCAATATCACTGAATATTTATATTGACTACTCAGCAATTCTTCAAATCACCGGAAACAAACTTGAAAAGTAAAAGGACTATTTGTACCAAGCTTGTTCACAGTTTTAGCATTATTTAAATAACAAAATCCGATATTTCGCCAAATGTCTGAAACGCTCGAAAATAGTACACATAACCAGCAAAATTATTTTTGTTTAAGATTACAACCGATAATCCGTTCCGAGTTTTTCATTTATTAATTTTCCGATCAAACTACCGAGTAGATACATCTCTTTGATATAGAGACAATTTACGAATTCGGTTTCGACCGATCCTGGTTGATGAGGTTTTTTTTCAGCAAATTACCGAGATCCAATTATATAAAAATTAGATAAGTTGACGAATTCTAAAATATTGACCCACAGAACAAGTGAACACATTCACCTATTTCAACCTTTCTCTATTTCAAATATCCATCAAAAGTATCATGCAATTTTACACAGTAGTTTCACACATTTAATTCGACACAATTCTAATCTACAGCTTTACCTATTACTACATTGAAATATTATTACCAAATCCTATAGGCTATAAGTGACTAAAATCCCCCGCCAATTGAAAACACCTTCATAAAAGTTTCTATACAAAATAGAACACACAAAAAATAATGTCATAATATAAATCATAAATAAAACACATAAAATAACGACTTATCGAATCCACAACATCTGGCAATGCTTGCCACATCTCGTAATTCAAATTCGCTTACAGCAAGCATTTTTCATTCACAAAAAAATCTGTACAAGCAAAGCAAAATGATAACAATAACAATTTACCCTGCTACTAGTGAGGGGAACGCAGGAATAAGTTCCACAGTAGTAGGGCATGCAATCCCGAGATTTCGGGATCTCGGGATCCCGACACATTTTGGACATTTTCGGGATCCCTAATTTTTTATCAGGACTCCCGAGATTTCGGGATTGATGAAATTCAACTCATTTTGAGAGTTAGAAAGCAGAACTTAATACTAAAAGAAATATTGTTTTATGAAAACGGAGGCTGAGGCCAGTTGTAATAATGAATTACAACTGGCGTATGATTACATGTTTAATATCCCGCCAAAAAGTGTACCCGAAATATCTTTTTCAGCAGCTGAATATATATGCAGCAAAATCAGGTCTAGTTTAAATTTAGAAACTCTTGACGAATTATATTTGTTAAGAGCATACTTTCAAAATGAATCAGCAGTTTGAACTAATCGATATTATTACTTATCACTTGTTTCATTGAAAAGCAATATTATTTTGTAATTGATATGCCAACAACTGAAAAGAATAATGTATTTTTATCATATCATCGTAACATCCGTTATCCTGATTAAATTTCAATTCGTTTTTAACTAATTTTATAACTAACTATCATGACCAAATAAAGAGCTTTATTGGACAAAAAGATAAGAAGAAATTAGATCATAAGATTAATTTAGATGCAATTATAGATTAACGTCTTACTTGCTAGTACCCATGTACATATGTGCATAAATTTAACATTATAATGAACATAGCTTCCGGTTTTATGTGTATATAACTGATATAAAGTTTTAATTGAGTACAAATAAGCCAATATATCTGTTCAAATTCACCTAATATAGCTTTTTTTATAAAATCCCGAAATCTCGGGATTATTTCGGGATCCCGAAAATTCTAATCCCGAATTTCGGGATCGCCATTTCAATCTCGGGATTAATGCCCTACACAGTAGTCATGCGTTCGCAGCTCCGCTCTAAGTCTCTCTCTTGAGAAGATAATTTCCCCTTAGAAGCAACATCTTCATTGCTTCCAAACATACCGTATAGACACATTTTTTTTAATGACGTCACAGTCTAGTCTATATGGGGTCAAATAAACGCTCGTAGATGCAATTTTTATATTGCTTCCAAGTCGTGGTTGTTCGTTCATTATTTTCATTCTGTGGTGTTACCAGATCAACTATGTGAGATGTTCTCAATTTGATTTGAGAATTTTTTTTTATAAATGTTTATACGCGATTATTTCACGATTTCGAAGTGAAAACTATTAATTTAAAACTCATGTCAGCCAAATGTAAGGGAAGCAATGCTTCCCTTGCTTCCATGAACGCCACGCCACTGAATAGTACCTGATTTGTACTTGATTAACTCTAAATCTACTTGATTAACTCTGTCAGACGCCGAAACAAATGTATGGGTAATCAGGTAGATTTAAGTTGATTTAGCTCTAAAGCGATCAGCTGATCGAAATCGCCTGATTTAGAGTATAGTGTGAACGGCATATGATGTACGGTCCCAGTCGTAGGCCACTTAAGTGGCCCGAATTGAACGAAACTTAATGAAACGGCAGATAAGTACATTATGGATATGCCGTTTGGTTTCTATGCAATCGTACTGTCACTTAAGCTTCTTAAAGTTCACTTAATTGCATTATAGTTCTACCTTCATTCATTGAATTCTCTTAACGATACTCGTGAAGTCAATTAGGTAGGCTTCAATGAGTACCAACAATGATAACTCGGAGAGGTACCATGGGCCCGGATATGCTGGTCGACGACTACTAAGCGGCTACATCAATACAATGCCTCCTAGAAGTACGGGCCGTCAGGCTACGTAATCGTTTTAGCTATGACGTCAGTTATTCGGGGAGTTTTGACATTTCCACGAGGCAGTGCCGTTGTACACGGAGATTTCACTTGCGGTTTTTTGACTAAAATATGAATAAAACGTTAGTTTTTTGTGCGTGGATGTGTTGTAATAATAATATTTAGTCATAACTTTCATTTTGTATCAATTAATTGTATCGACAGTAAATCGACACGAAACATCACATAACCTAACACTAACCGATAAATATTTCGTAGCGAATTTTTCCAATTATACCACACGCACCGCATTAATTTGTGTTTTAGCTGTTTACTAGCACTGTTCCGCGGATCTCACTTTGTTTTCAGTTCAATCAGTTTAACACAACCTGTACAATTAACATTTTCCCGCGGACATCCCATAAGACTATGTGATTTTTTCGCGACATTGTTCCCGCAAACTCTGACGTCATCATTCTGCATTACGGCCTGTACTTCTAGAAGGCATTGATCAATACAACCACCACACCGGTCGGCGACAACAAAGATCTACACAATACCAAAATGCTTAACGTTAATTTACCTACCCATTTGAATTTGTAAACATACATCTAAATTAGGCTTAAGAATTAGTATTGAAACTTGTAAAAACAGCAATTGCTATTGAGATTTGGAAATGTGAAGTCGATAAAATTAAATAAAGGATAAAGGTGCCATTACACGGTTTGTAGCATCTACAAATGTTTGTAGGTTCATCGAGTTTTTTCGCTACAAATAGTCTACAAATCGTGTAATGTCAAAATTTTTTAGCTACAAACATTTGTAGAAAGAGTTTGTTGACGGTTCGTAGATGATTGTCTACAAATGTTTGTAGGTGGAAAATGCGACTCGTGTGATAGGAAAACGAATTTTGAATTTGTAGATTTTAAACATTTGTAGACCAATCTGTAGTTCATAGATGCATGAATTTTGACATGTACAAACTACCACTGTTTGTAGACATTTAAATTATCTGATTTAAGCGGTTGGACGGTGGGAGCGAACTCGAGGAAATTTTGTGTGTTTTTAACTGTGTGCTATCTTTCGGTGATTTAATTATAACTGTTTAGACCGATTAAATGGATCCAAAGGATGCATTGACGTTGGTGGTGGCAATGAATTTGCTGGACAGTAGTGATAGTGATGAAGAAATTGAAATGGTGCCAAGGCGGAAACGGCGCTTTTGGACAAGAGATTGGATTCTTCGACGTAAAACCGAAGGATTCTGTCAAAAATTACTTCAGGAATTGGAAAGTAATGATTTGTCACTTTTTCATAATTTTGTTCGAATGACATTGGACCAGTTCAATTATTTATTGGGAAAAGTGACACCTTTAATAAAAAAGAAAGACACTAATATGCGGGAAAGTATTACAGCGAAGGAACGGCTTGTGTTAACATTACGATACTTGGCCACCGGTGAAAGTTTTGAATCGTTGAAATATTTATTTCGCATTCCGCAGCCGACGATCTCTAGCATCATTCCGGAAGTTTTGGATGCTATCTATACTGTCCTTGTGGGTGATTATTTACAAGTAAACATTATTTTTACATAAAATTTAAATTTATATTGATAATTTTTTTCTGTACAGGTACCGAAAAATCAAGAGGAATGGGAGTCGGTTGCCCAAAAATTCAACGATCTATGGCAGTTTCCAAACTGCATCGGTGTCGTAGATGGCAAACATGTCACAATGATAGCGGAAGCGAATTCGGGCAGCACGTTCTACAATTACAAAGGCACGTTAAGTATCATTTTGATGGGAATCGCTGACGCCGAATATAAACTTTTATACATTGACGTTGGGCGGAACGGTAGATTTTCTGATGGAGGAGTGTTTAATCGGTGCACGTTTTCGGAAGCATTAAATAATGGTTTACTGCGTTTGCCTCCACCAAAGCCATTGCCAGGCGAAATTATTCCCGGTAATTGGCGCGTGGAGGAAACTTCAGTGGAAACAATGTTTCGACGTCAACAATCACGCACAGAAGCGACATCAAGTGCGCATGAAATACAAAACGAATTTAAAACATACTTCGTTGAAGAAGGTGAATTAGATTGGCAATATAAACACATATGAATGCTTTGTGAGTTTAAGTAGTAATAGTTTAAGTTTAACCAGTAAGTTTAACAGTTAACAGTTTAAGAAGTATGAGCTGCTATTTGTATGTTATTGTATGTCATCGAATAAAAAATATTTCTATTGATCAAATAACAAAGCGTTTTTTATTTTCTTAGCAAAACAATTTACTCGACTTAAAACTCTTCGGTAAAATTCAGATCCTCAGAGGTAGAAAGTTCACTTGGTATCACATGAATTACGGTGTCCTGATGTGAAGGCTGCGAAAGAGAGGAAATGAAAAATAATTATTATGTAAAGATGCATAAAGTGAAGGAGTGTACCATGGATAACGCTTCGTCTATAACATCATTAAAGACGCGGGCTAGCTTTCTTTTGGCAAACTTTGCCTGGTCTGCATTAAGGCTTCTGAGTTCAGAAGCGATGTAATCACCAAACGCGCTAAATTCATCGTTAAACCGAACGTTTGCTGAAATATTTCCTAGTGCACGCACCGTCATCTCCCGCAATTCTGTTTTAAAGTCGCTTGAAGTGGACGGTAAAGTGTCCGGCGACTGATGCGTTGACGATCGTTTTGTGTCGCTGGCGCTTGAATGACGCTTCCTACCTTGTGTGGGTTGAACAATAGCCTCCTGCGTCAACATGTCACTCATTTCTAAGTCTTCAAATATGTTTTCTTCGCTGTGGGTGGTGGTCTGTAAAATAATATTATCAATGATCATTATATTGAAATATTACCAGAAAAAATATTACCATTGGCATAGATGTGGTCGACTGAGTTGATTGGCGAAGACTATGCGCCTCCAAGAACATCATGTCCTTAAAAAACTTCCACACAATTGGAATTTTTTCGTCAGTTCCTTGACCAGACTTCCGCGCTCGATATTTCGCAAGGTTGGTCCTGAATCCAGTGCGCAAGTTGTTCCACTTACCCTTGCAATTGTTGACACTCTTGCCATTCAAACTCGCAGCAATTTCCTTCCAGACGTCTTCTTTGGGTAGCTTGTATTCGGCGCACCCATTATCCCAAATTATAGACTGTTGCTGGATTAGCTGGATTAATTTCACAGATTCTTCATCCGTCCAATCCCCTTCAACTTTTTTTGTGTATGATGATTTTCGTTTCCCATGAACACGTGTTTCAGCGGGTGTTGCTGTTGGTGCCATTTTCACCTCCAAATCTGCGCCAATGGTGGTATTCAAAGCATCCATTTAGTCTGGAAATGAAAACAAAAACCAAGCTAAACAATTCAATCCACTAAATAAATTTTATACACTACACTTACCAACTTTAACTCTAAACACTCGTAAAAATCTATCACGAGACAGAACAGCACCAAACTAACTTTATCACCGACAACTGAACCCTTGATCGAAAAAAGTTTTTCCTTTTTAAAACCCGACGATACCTGATTTTCAACTGAACATCCTTGTATACTAATATACTAATCGTCTGATGGCTATAATTATTAGCTACAAACATTTGTAGATAAGAATGCCAAAAATCGTTTGTAGAAGGATTTGTAGATGCGCGCACTACCTGAAATCTACAAATCGTCTGATAACGAAATTTCCTACCTGCAAACGTGCTAAAAACATCTGCGATGCGAACACAATTTGTAGGTATTTGTAGATCTACAAACGTTTGTAGATCCTACAAACCGTGTAATGGCACCTTAAGTCACGCGAATTTGATCGTTTCATTATAATAGTTTTAACCAACACTCGGATAGGTACCGTTTTGACTGTGTTCTCACGGTTACAGTCCATAATGCTCTGGCACCAGTTATGACTCCGCTGGCCGAATGAATAATTAAAACAAACTTGTTCTGAATACACGACTGATCTATTTCACGGCTAGATCGAGAGTGACAATTTTCTTGCACAACTAACTAATGTAGGCTACGTTTTATCAATTTAATCCTGATCTCAGCAAGTTAAACATAATATAGTCTACTCAACATTCCAGGTAACTGCAATGATGATGTGCAATCAAAGTGGCAGGTAAATTCGATTAAAATTTCAACGGGGTTGATTGTGATTGTCGAAAAACAGTCATAATATGCCGTTCACACTATACTCTAAATCAGGCGATTTCGATCAGCTGATCGCTTTAGAGCTAAATCAACTTAAATCTACCTGATTACCCATACATTTTTTTCGGCTTCTGACAGAGTTAATCAAGTAGATTTAGAGTTAATCAAGTACAAATCAGGTATTATTGTGAATTTTGTCCATGGCAAATTTTCCTCGGAGCGCAGCGAATTCCATCCGTGAGAGCGAGAGTAGATTTGAATGAAATGTCATTCGAATTTTGTCCTAAAATAGCAAAAATTGAATAAAAAAGGAAAATATTCTTGCATGTTCCTGCACCATTTTCAACAACTTTCACGCAAAAAAGGTTGTACACATAAATTCGAATGACATTTCTCTCTCTAAATCTCCTGATTCTAAATCACTTCGGGTAGTGTGAACGCTTACCTAATTAACTTTGACAGCTTCTAAATCTACTTGATTTAGAGTGTAGTGTGAACGGCTTATAAACGATGCTTATCGACTATCGTTCGTCGATTGTGAAGTTCGGTATTGGGAATGTCGATTGTGATCGATAAGTGTCGATTTGGCAGATGCTTCTTATCGATGGTAATTTACATGGACGACGACTAACGATCACAAACGCATCTAATTTACGCTGTCAACAAGTACCAAATACAAAATATTCAACAGCTCTTATATCTAAATTCACAATAATACACATATTTGTCGATTGCACTTACACAATACCAAACCAAATTTTATCGTTTCGAACGACAGCAGTCGAATGGTCATCCAATTGACAATCACAATAGACCCCACGTTACAGAAATTTAGCTACGTACTTATGTGTAAAGGCTCGTATCCACCAAACGCGCTGCGTGCGTGTTGTTCACGCTCAGCCAGCAAGCTATCGTCTACACCAAAAGCTGCTTGCGCACTGAGCGTGAATAAACAGAAGAGCTGTGCGCGAGCTGCATTTAAGATACGTCTCCACCGAAAATGTTCGCGGGTTCGGATGTAACGCTCTGTTCGCGAGCAGACACACTTGGTATGGACGAGCAAATATTGCATTTCGATTGCTCGTCGAGCTTCTTCCTTGCTTTCCGCTCTCGTTGGAAAGCAGACGTGCGCAAATTTGCTCAGCAAAATGAAGCTCATTTCCCTATATCTTCCGGTCCAGTGTCGGAATCAAATCGAAATTCATGCAGTAAATGGACCTTAATGTGAACCAAATGTCGTAGGAATTTCGTACAAAAATCATGAAAGAACTGCCAGCTATGACCATTTTTGTAGGTTTGTGGAATTTCTTTACTGAGCGATTATGTCATTAGATTTGAAAACTGGAATGATCCTGCAATGAAAATTCACAACAAATAGGTCTGTTCCCGTTCTACGATTAATTGCAATTAATTGCAATGAAACGTACTAAAACGGAGTAAAAAACTCTGTTTTAGTACGTTTCATTGCAATTAATTGCAATTAATCGTAGTACGGGAACATACCTTATATTAACGCTTTAAAAATTTGAAAAGTTTTGAGGGTGGTAACCCTAAAATTCTTTTCACCCGTATAACTTCCAGCGCAGTGATTCAATCGAAACGAAATTTACTGGTTGGGTTTAACTTAACGTGAAGCAGATTTGGTATACAGTGGCTCACAGCTTATTTGATACAGTGATTCTTTAAAAAATTAAGTTGTAATAACTCAAAACATAATATTAATATCAAAAAAATTTGAACACCATTTTGAAAAAAAATGTTTGTTGTTTATTGTTGTTGCTACAAAGTTGCTGTTTTACATCTTAAAAAACAAAAAACTAAAAGTAATAACAAATTTCATGTCACAGCTTATTTGATTCAGTTTGATTAAACATTAAAATTGTTGTGAATTATGAGTTGATTTTCTAGTTGATTTCAATACTTCGTATGATAGCCCTAAGCCTTAAACAGAGCCTGGAGCCTATTCGGCATTGAGTCAACGAGTTTTTTTGTGATGTCAGGAGTAATTTTTTGCCATTCCTCTAGCAGTGCTTTCTTCAGGTCTTGTTTATTAGAAACCTTGTGTTTCCAAATGTTGCTATCCAACAAAGTACACAGATTCTCAATGACGTTCATATCTGGTGACTGTGCCGGCGGAGACATCAAATGAGGGCGATCCCAAATTGGCCAGAACTGCACAATTTCCGACTTGTGCTTTGGATGGTTGGCTTGGTAGAACCGAAATTGGTTGCTAACGCCCAGTTTTTCAGTGCTTTGCAGCAAAATATTTTTGAGTACATCAAGGTACTTTGTTTGGTCCATTGTTTCCTCAATAAACTTTAAATTTCTAACTCCGGCTGCAGACATGCAGGCCCAAACTATCACACTACCACCAGCATGCTTCACAGTAGCTTCGAGGTTCTCCTTGTTAAGCTCAGTATTTGCCTGGCGCCAGACATATGACATTCCGTCGGAGCCAAAAATGTTAAACTTGGACTCGTCCGCAAAAAACCGTATTCCAGAACGAGGATGGCTTTCCCACATGCTCTTTGGCAAAGGCAAATCGGCTTATTATAGTTTTTTGGAAATGAATGGCTTCCTACGAGTTGAAATCATGGTCGCGTTGAAATTCCGTTGAAATCATGGTCGCGAAGCACTCGTCGGACGGTTTTAGCACTACATGAGTTCCTCAATTCACGATGAACCTCAGTAACCAATTTTGGAGCGGAAATCTTTGTGTATACTTTCACTTTCCTTACAATGTATCGTTCGTCGGATACGGTGAAAATATTGTTTGGCACATTTCTCCTCTTATTTTCTACCCGATTTTCGTGTACGAAGCGCTCAATTGTGTGCTGCACTGTAGAGACACTGAAATTCACACTTACAGCAATTTTTCGAACATTTTGTCCCTTTTTAAAGTGGTTTAATACCAATGCGCGCTGTTCAATTGTGGTGCGATGACCCATTTTAAAATTTTGGCTCATTTTGGCACTTCAGCTTACAAGATCTTGCTAAAATTTACTTAAGCCAATGTCTTAACACAATCAAAAATTCAAGAAGCAAAAACAAGACAGATTGACGGTGCGACAAATAGAAGTTTATTCGCATTGAAGTGTCTGTATCAAATAAGCTGTGAGCTGCAATTTTTCTGCGCCAGTGGTATATCTCTTTTACCGGACGCCGAGGAATATTGCTGAAACATTTTTTGTTTGAATTGTATTCGTTGAACATGCATCTAGTCAAATACGATAAATTTTTTTTGAATAGGGTTCTTTATTTCAAAGTTACAGTGATTTGCATTTTTAAACAGTCACTGTATCAAATAAGCTGTGAGCCACTGTATATTTTGCTTTGCTGCTGACATAGGTTAACCAGCATTAGCCATTATCGTAAATATTGCACCAACAGATGCTTCAAATACCGTACTCATATCCAAAGCATTTGCAATAAAAATAAGAAACCAATTTCTAAATTTTCCGAGTTTTGAACATTTTTCGGATGGCAGCCTCAAACAACGTTTAACCGCTGAAACTTTCGATGAAATCCTCCGATGAGAACAAAATTCAAAGGATAAGTTGGTTTAAGTATGAGCTTGTTATGGTAAACTTATTGCTGCTTCGTTGGGAAACAGCTGCCAGCACTGAACATTTTCATCATTTGTGTTATAGTTGAGTTTTGTTGCTTTGGATAAGGAATGGTTGATATGATTCTATAAAAAAGTGTATTACGTCTTTCCACATTTACATGTCACTCGAAAATTAATTTTGTAGCGGTTCTGATGCGCTAAACTTTTTTTTTTAGATGTACTGATAAAAAAATTCTGATCGGAGAGCAAAAAAGCAGTGCGCGTACAGAACGCGCGCATAGAACTAAATGTTTACGCTAGAAGTGCTAGCACGCAAACTACTTTTCTGTTTGCGCACTTGATGTGGACGTTGCGGATGGAGAGCCCGCACGTTGTTCGCGTTCAGCACGTTGCAAGCATCGATGACGTCAAATCTGAGCGCGAACTGTGCGGGAGCGCTGGTGGATACGAGTCTTAAGATCAAATGACATTTTATGTGGAGAAGCGAATGCTTCGCACAAGTGCAGTTAGCTAGGCCGGATATGAAAAGTGTACAATTACTTCTAATTTCGATGATTTGCTGTCCAGGCGAGCTCGTGCGTGGGAACATGATAACTTGCATGTTTTCTCGTTTAACTAAGATTTCAAAGTATCCTCTAATTTCGCCACATTCAAATGCTGAGTCGAAAACAACATTCTCCATTGTAATCGACGTCAAAACTTTAAAGCAAAACAGAATAAGTGAAGAGTCACTGAAAGCAGTGTGTTGCATTCGCTCAAATTTTCAGTCTAGAACTGTTACCTGCACTGATTTCGAGCCTTCCGATAAACATTTCAATTTGCACAATGCACAAAATCTATTTGATTAGTTTGAAAATGAAAGCATTTTATGCTGCGTTATAATGAAATGATTTTTTTCTGAAATGAATGCTTTCTTTTCCAAAAAGTATTTACATTTGCCTGATATTTATAAATAAATGTATAACTGTGGTGAATAGCTCTGTTCCATTGATATAAAAGTATAGAGGATATGGTAATTATTATTATTATTAATTATTAGACAGCGGCTCTCAAATTAACATAATTACTGAGAACGCGGCAAATCGACTAGGTCTTCCAAAGAAAAGACATAATTTGTACATCCGTGGTTTAGGTGGGGTATCTCAGCAGACGCAACAGAGTTTGCAGATCCCCATTCAATCAACCACAAGCAGCTTTGCTAAGAAGATAGAAGCTGTTATATTACCACGCATTACAGCACCACAGCCCACTCGAAATTTGGACGTAGGCAATTGGAACATTCCTAAAGGTATTCACTTGGCTGACCCTCACTTTAACCGTCAAGGCTGCATAGACCTGCTCCTTGGAGCAGATATTTATTACGAATTATTGACGATAGGACAAATCCGGCTCAATAAAGGTCTTCCGTTACTACAAAATACGGTGCTAGGATGGATAGTAGCAGGCAAGGTAGAGCCTTACAGAACCCGGCAGGTCACTTGTGGCATCTTTAGTACAGATGACTCGAGCCTGAATATACAAGTTGAAAGTTTTTGGCAGCTAGAGGAATCTGAAGGCAATACATCTTCAATGACCGCTCAAGAACTATGTTGCGAAGCAGACTTTGCACAACATACAAGGCGAACACCGGATGGTCGGTTCGAAGTTAAACTACCATTTAAACAATCGCCTCACAAATTAGGTGCGTCGCAACAGATAGCGACGCAGCGGTTGTTACAATTAGAACGAAAACTAATAAAAAATGATGACCTCTACAATCAATATCGTCAGTTTATGTGCGAATATGAAGGATTATGCCACATGACTGAAATTGATCCTAAAACAATATCACCTACGCATTGCTTCCTACCTCATCATGGAGTGCTTAAACCGCAAAGTACCACTACCAAATTACGCGTTGTATTTGATGCATCTGCGAAGACTGAATCAGGCTACAGCTTGAACGAATTGCTACACACTGGTCCTACTATTCAACCAGAGCTTTTCACAATACTTTTACGCTTCCGGCTTCCGTGTTACGTCTTTACAGCGGACATTGAGAAAATGTACCGTCAGGTAACAATCGCCGAATCGGATAGATGGTACCAGCTTATCGTTTGGCGTAATCATCCCAGCGAATCGCTAAAGTATTATAAATTAAACACTGTGACATATGGCACAACTATCGCTCCCTACTTGGCAACTAAAGCATTAAACCAATTAGCCGATCAGACGTCACTCGAATACCCATTGAGTGCAGGGGCCTTGAAGCACGATTTTTACATGGACGATGTCATGACAGGATCCGATAGCTTATCATTAGAGTCGCAATCCAGCATTCATCGAGTGCAGTTCTTTAGGGTTTTCGACTAACCATAGTGTTCGATATCGCTCTATAGTTTTGAACGGTACATCTCTTCTTTTGTGTTTTTCTGTGCTATACGAACAAGTCTCTATCGTTAAAAATAAGCAAAAGTGCCAGTGTCGATAAGCGCAAACGGGAATCTTCTCCCAGTGACTTATTCCTTAGGGATCGCTTGAAATTCCCTAAAAGTCATTCAAACTCGCTAATGGCAAGTACCGTTAGCTCAAACCGGTATACGCCTCTACAAAACCTTGATGGAGGCGATGAGGAATCTCCCGCAATCGGCATCGATAACCCATCAGCCAAAAAGGCGAAAATCCCTCCTATCATACTACCGAATCTTGATCGTGACTCCATCACGGAGATGCTGAAATTTTTAGATGTGACTTCATACAACATACAGTTTAACAGTGTCGGGAAAAAGTTGCTGTTGACAAGTTTAGAGTCATACGATAAAGTCCGATCACACCTTGTCTCGAAAAAGGTGCATTTCTATACTTTTGCGCGCGCCGACCAAAAACCAATTAAGTTTATTCTTAGTGGCTTCTGCAAGACAGATTGCTCTAAACTGAAAAACCTTCTGGCAGAAGAGCATAATATAATATGTGATGACATTAAGCAAATACTCATTCCAGACAAGTCCCGTCGTTATAATGACGAGACGTTGTATTTACTATACTTCGCTCACGGATCAGTTAAATATTCCGATCTGGTCAAGATTGATGCTATCAATCACACAAAAGTCAAATGGAGCTTTCAACGAAAGAACGCGCACTACCCGACTCAATGCCGAAACTGCCAGGCATACGGTCACGGTACGTCTTTTTGCTTCCTGCCAACTAAATGCTTGATCTGTGGGCAAGCACACAACAAATCCGAATGCCCAACGAAAGACGTCAAAGAAATTAGTTGTGCTCTTTGTAAAGGACCACATCTTTCAAATAGCTTACTTTGCCCTAAGCGGAACGAATATCTCTATGTCAGAGATCTGACTTCCAAACGCCAAGCAATTCGAAAGGGAAATAACGCCATCCGCACTCGCGAGCAAAACCCACCTACACGCAACAACACGAATTTTCCAACATTGCCTGCAGCCAGCACTAGCACTGTAAACAATAATCTTACTCAAGGTGTGAGACAATCATACAGTACGATCGTTCGCAGCATTCCGGGCGCAACTACTAGTTTTACGCCACCTAGTAATGGAAACTTGTCACCTTCTCCCAACGAACTTTTCTCAGCAACTGAGCTTATTAATCTCGCGCAAGAATTAATATCAAAACTTGCTCTGTGCAAGTCTCGGAACGATCAATTTAATGTGATTGTTGATCTAGCAGCCAAATTTGTTTACAAGTAGAGAAAACATAAAATGCTTACTCTGGAATGCACAAAGTATCCGGAATAAATCTCTCGAAACATTCAACTTTTTAAATGAGAATAATATCGATATATTTCTCCTTTGTGAATCATGGTTGAAAGAAGGTGACAAATTATCTAATCCGAATTATAATATTATAAGAAATGACAGAGAGCTTGCAATCGGAGGAGGTGTTGCTATCTTCATTAAGAAAGGCCTAAAATACAAAAGCTTGAACACATTGCAGACAAAAGTAATAGAAACAGTCGCGATATCCATCGATGGCATTGATATTACTGTTGTGGTGTTATATTTTAGTGGCAGCAAATTGAATGCTCACAAGCTTAACTTATTTAGAGAAGATATTAAGCTACTGCTTAATCTTAAGACAAAATACATAATTTGCGGGGACTTCAATTCACGCCATCGACATTGGAACTGTGTGAGAGCAAACAAAGCAGGGAAAATTTTATTTGAGGAAGCTCTCCGCAGTGACGTGATTTTTCACATACCTGATAGCCCCACTTGCTTTCCTCCAAATGGAGCACCATCTACCATTGACCTTATAATTAGTAGCGGACACTACTCTCTATCTCAACCAACTGTGATTAATGACCTTTCGTCGATTCATCTCCCTGTCTATTTTGAAATAAATCAACGTATCACTATGGCAAACTACTCTGGTTTTAATTATGGTAAAACTGCCTGGAGCCAGTATCGCGAGTTCCTTAATCAAAACTTGAGACTTAACGATTGCAACCTATCGAAATCACTTAACCACAGACAGATAGACAATCTAGTTGCAGATTTTGTGAATACAGTGCACACTGCCCGGGATTTTGCTACCCCAAAAATAAGTTTTAAGCCACCCAATAACAAACTTGATAATGCTACATCAGCTCTTATCAAATATCGCAACAACGTTCGACGACAGTGGCAAAGAACACGCTGCCCACGGTTAAAATACCAGTTGAACGATCTTAACAATCAAATCCGCTTGACTTTTCTCCAAATACGTAACAAACGGTGGAACAATATGCTAGCAACTCAGGAAAGAAGCTCACGCAAAATGTGGCAACTTCTCAAACTTTTGAAAAATAAAACTCGTTATCTTCCTCCACTACAGCTTGATGATGGCACTGAGGCATATTCTGAAAAACAAAAGGCCAACCTGCTAGCAGCAAAATTTCATGATTCCCACACTCTCACACTTCATGCACTGAATCACGATTCTAGCCAGGCAGTTGATAGTGAAATTTCCAAGCTATGTCGCTCTTCCACTGACTTTCAACCGCGTTCATTCTGTAAACCGTCCGAAATTCGGTCAATCCTAAAAACTCTGAAACTGAAGTCTTCTGCTGGTGACGACGGTTTACCTAACATTATTCTTAAAAATCTTCCAAAGAAAGCGCTTGTCATGCTAGCATTCATCTTCAATATCTGCTTGAAACACGGGTATTTTCCATCTGCGTGGAAAAATGCGTATGTTGTCCCAATTTTAAAATCTGGGAAAAATCCAAAACTTCCTCGGAGCTATCGTCCTATCAGTTTATTACCTACACTAAGCAAAATTTTCGAAAAAGTGATACTTTCAAGGATTCAGCAGCATCTCCAAGCGTTGTCAATCATTCCTGACTTTCAATTCGGCTTTCGACCTAAACTTTCCACTAACCACCAACTGTATAGGGTGGTTAAGCATGTGCGCAAAAGCCTCTGCGACAACAAATCTACGGGCATGATTGCTTTGGACATAGAGAAAGCCTTCGACACAGTTTGGCACGATGGACTAATCTACAAATTAATGAAATGTTCCATGCCTATCTATCTGTGCAAAATAGTACAATTTTTTTTGTCTTCCAGAACTTTTTGTGTGAAATCAAAATCCCTTTCTGATAAGTACGATATACCAGCAGGAGTTCCTCAAGGCTCTGTTCTTAGCTCCACACTATATAATATTTACATGCACGATCTGGAAAAGGCTCCGGATTGTCATATAGCGATGTGCGCTGATGACACTGCCATATTTGCGAGTAGTAATGATCCAAATTTAATCATTAACAGCCTTCAACAGCAGCTCTCACTTATTAACAATTTCTGTACTAAAAGGGAAATAAAAATCAACTCGGAAAAAACGCAGGCAATATTTTTCACCAATAAAAGAGCCTCAAAATACTTGCCTAGTCCCCAAGTAAATATTTTAGGATCTATTGTAGGTTGGAAAAACGATTTAAAATATCTTGGTGTTCACCTGGATAAGAAACTCACCTTTCATTCTCACATCGAGGCAACAAAATCGAAAATCATGAAAAGTATCTTGCACACCTACCCTCTTATTAATAGGAAATCAAAGCTGTCAACAGTTAATAAATTGTTAATCTATAAGAGTGTCATACAGCCTATCATTCTCTACGGTTGCCCTGTGTGGAATAGCTGTGCAAGATCCCATAAAAGAAAATTGCAAATTTTGCAAAAGAAATGCTTAAAAATTATTCTGAATAAACCTTTTTATTTTTCTTCTTATGAGCTACACTCTGCTGCAGGAATTAAAAAGATTTCAGTAACAGCTCAATATCACCACCTAAAATTTCTCAATAGATGCAATGGTTCCAACAATCCTCTGATTGCTTCCTTACCATCGAATTGACTAGGGTTCCGAAATTTATAACTTCCGGTTAGTACCTATATGTAAGCTAGGATTAAATTTTAGATTAAATTTTACTTTATTAAGTTAGGTTAGTATAACTCAATATTAGGTTTTAAGCTATTTTTTCCTAGAATTATATAACAGTACAGCCAATTAAACATTACTTAAGATTTATAAGGTACTCCCTACTTAGGTGTAAAGGCTTGCCTAAACTCTAAAGTTAAGATATTGTACTTCACACTACTATTCGAACACAATAAAGTTACATTATTATTATTATTAGCTTATCATTAGCGATCGAGAAACAAAAGCAACTTCTGTCTGTATTGAGCTCAGCGGGCTTTAAGCTCAGGAAGTGGTGTGCCAATAACAAAGCTCTACTGGAAAACATTCCGGTGGAACACCGAGAATTACAACTCAATCTGGCGGGTGAGATTGAAGGACAAGTAAAGACGTTGGGTTTGCTCTGGTTACCTAACAAAGACGAATTTCAAATCAGCACATCTCGTAGCGAGCCAGGTAAGATCACCAAAAGATCAGTTTTATCCGACATAGCCAGAGTATTTGACCCACTCGGGCTTATGAGCCCAGTAACCGTCAAGGCGAAAATATTTCTGCAGCAACTCTGGAGCTTGAACCTCAATTGGGATGATACCCTGCCGCCAGTCTTACATACGGAATGGCTCAATTTTCGCACTAGACTACAAGAATTAGACCAAATACGCATACCGAGACATGTTTTTGGTGGAAACAAATCCAAGGGGAAGGAGCTGCACGTTTTCGCCGACGCATCCGAAAAGGCTTACGGAGCTGCAGTTTATGCGCGTGCTGAACAAGCCCATGGTATTCGAACAGTACAGCTGCTCTGCGCGAAATCAAGAGTAGCTCCATTAAAACTGGTCACCTTGCCAAGACTGGAGCTATGTGCGGCGAAGCTGGCAGCAGAACTTGCACATCGAGTCAAACAAGACCTATGCATATCAACTTTGGTTTGTTTTTACTGGACTGATTCCGAGATTGTTTTAAACTGGATCTACAGTGACACCTCATCTTTCCACACGTTTGTGGTGAATCGCGTATCAACTATCCAAAAACTATCGGAACCATCTCAATGGAGACATGTAGACTCAAAACAAAATCTAGCCGACATTATCTCTAGAGGGATAGCGCCAGAGAAACTACGAAATTACACATTGTGGTTCTACGGTCCAATATTTCTTCACGGACCCCAAATCTGCTGGCCTGGACCATTCTCGAAGAAGGATACGGAAAAAACGGCAAAAAGTAGTGTTGGCAGCGATTAAGGACTCAACCTATTTCATCCACCAAATCGATCACCGAAATTCAATGAGACGGCTTCAAACAATAGTTGCCTAAGTGGCAAGATTTGTTAAAAAACTTCGCACACCGGGCTCCAGAGATCGGTCAAGTGACGCTATTGGGGAGAGTTCTTCAGTCACCTCGTGTCCAGGTCCCAGTTTGAGGCGCACAAGAAACACGAACACACACTACTGCTATGCTGAGCTATCTGTTGAGGAGCTCGATAACGCTTTGCAGATCATTGTTAGAGAAGCCCAATCGAATGAGTTCTACAATACAATTCGTCAACTGAAAGCAACGAGACAAACAGACGAGCGGGATCCATTAGTCAGTCTACGCCCAATCATTGATCCAGTTGGGTTGCTTAGAGTCGGTGGCCGGATAGAGGATGCAGCTCTTCCGTATGACACACGTCACCCAATCATCTTACCGTACAGTCACTATGTCACAAAATTAATTGTCCACGAATACCATATTAAACATTTGCATGCTGGAGGTACTGCCTTATTAGCGATCTTACGACAGAGATTTTGGCCAATCAAGGGCAAGACAACAGTTCGAGCAGTAGTGAACAACTGTATTCGATGTGCCAAGGCAAAACCTAAACTGCTTACTCAGCTGATGGGCAACTTACCCGTCGAGAGAGTTCAACCAAACCGACCATTCATAAATGCAGGAGTAGATTTTGCTGGACCATTATGGACGCACTTCAAGACCAGAGTTAAGCGACCACAGAAGACATATATCGCCATATTTTGTTGCTTTAGTACCAAGGCCATCCATATCGAAGTGGTATCCGATCTAACTACAGAAGCCTTCATTGGTGCCTTGAAACGGTTCACTGGTCGAAGGGGACACTGTCGGAAACTTTTTTGTGATGATGCAACGAATTTCGTTGGTGCCAGAAACCAACTGGCACCATTGTCAGAGGTAATCCACACCGCAAGGGCTACGAAGCAAATTACACGCTTCTGCACTACTAAGGGTATTGATTTCAAATTTATCCCTCCCAGATCGCCCCACTTTGGTGGCCTCTGGGAGGCAGCAGTGAAGTCAGCCAAATACTTCATAGTAAGGAATATCGCTCCCGCCTCACTTACTTATGAAGAGTTGGAAACCGTGATGATCGAGATAGAAGCCATTCTCAACTCGAGACCCCTGACTTTGCTATCTGCAGATGCCAATGACCTCAACGCGCTTACGCCAGGGCATTTCTTAATCGGTGAACCACTTACCAATACCGTAGATGCAAGATGTCCAGCAAGTAGTACGACTCTCTCTAAGCGATGGAAGGAGTTATACGAACTCAAACAAAGGTTCTGGCAGCGATGGTCATCTGAATACTTAACGGAACTTCAACAGCGGGTTAAGTGGACAAAAGTATGCAAAAACATTCAACCAGGAATGCTAGTAGTCATTAAAGAAAACAATCTACCTGCTTTGAAATGGCGTCTGGGTCGAATACTACGAGGCATTCCAGATGCAGACGGGTTGATTCGAGTCGCAGACGTCAAAACTTCCTCAGGTGTGCTGCGAAGAGCCATCCACTCGCTGGCTCCGTTACCAGTTCAAGCAGAAGAAGATCAAGACCAGGTCAATACACAATCTGATGTGACACCAAGAGCAATCAAGCATAAAATAACTGAACCGGAGACCAGCTTAGAACCAAGATCAAAACAATCTAGCAGGGGTGGTGGTAGCAGGCGATGGCAAATGATGTCAGCACCAATCAATCTTCTACTATGGGCAAGTCTGGTTTTACCCGTTTTTACCAGCTTGGCTCATATATCTTCGTTTCCTCGAGCACCAGGGCTATATTTGGAGAGCCTGGGTCCAGCAAATTTGGTATTAAGCGAATGGGACATAGTCGTGTACTATAACTTAACTTCATATTGGCAAGAAGCACTAAATCTGCGACAGGCAGTATCGGAACTACAGGACGAAATCTGTAGACAACCCCATAATGACAAATTTTGCACAACATTCGTAAATCAGTTTAACGTGCTATTAGCAAACATCGAGTAAAGCAATGAACTCTTGCAGCCGTCCACAAGGAAAAAGATGAGAAGAAACAAAAGAGGAGCTCTAAATGTAGTCGGCAGTATTGCGAACTCATTATTTGGCTTACTGGATGATGACTACGCTAAAAGGATGGAATCTGTTGATCACGAGTGTGAAGAATAATGACGAACATGTACTACAACTAATCAAAAATCAGACTTCCATAATAGATTCGACCATGAATATAATGATGGGCATAGATAAATCAACAAACCATGCTCTCAGTCAGTTAAACTCAACACTGAATAGCACAATATTGCGCCTAAATCAAATAGCAAGGTTATCCAACGAACACGAAGCCTATAAGGCATTGTACTCGATGACGATGCAATTGATGGTGTCGATAAACAATTATCAAAATACCCAGACCGCCTTACTGGATGTTCTCACAGATACACACCATGGTAAAATCAACCCTAGGCTGATAACTCCCGAACAACTATCGCAAGAACTTTCATCAATTAAGGAAGAATTGTCATCACACTTGCGACTACCAACCAAACCAAGCAACCTGTTAGGATTATACAGCATCATGACGGTTGAAGGTCGCGTGACCGGCAAAAACCTTATTTTTCGACTAAAACTACCACTATTCTCGGAAGAAGCCTTTGAATTGTTACATTTAGTATCAATACCAGCGGTAATCAATGACACTGTCATGGCTATCCAAACAAATTTACAGTACCTAATCACAAGTCTAAACCGAGATCAATATTACCCGATGAATGAGCAGGAACTGTCGACTTGTCGCAGAGGCATCAACTTTAATTTCATATGTAATCAGCTACATCCTCTCTATCGAATCGGTTCAGCGACAAACGCCTGCGAGATGAGTTTTATTAGTCATATTTCGTCGGATAGCAAATGTATGACGACGGAAGCAGTAAACACACCAAGATGGACTCAACTAATAACCCCTAATCATTGGATTTATTTCATGAAACAACCTACTAGCATAAACGTTATATGTGGGGGATCGCTAGTACAGTCCACCCTGGATGGCTCAGGAATTATTCAGATTGGAGAAAACTGCGCCATTAAGGAAAAATTTGTGACCATCCAAGCCCACAAACTATTTCCGAGCTCGTTTAACACATCGTTTGTACCAACCCGGAATATCACCGACTTCAAGCTAGCACCACCTGAGCCTGAACTAAAAAACAACGTCACTTCAAGCTATTCCTTCATGAAGAACCTTGAAGAGCTAAAAGGCGAGATCTACAAATAACAACGACAGGAAGTTCTATCTAACAGCCTGGCGCCGAAGGTGTTACCATTGGGTAAAGTGGTGTTACCATTGGGTATGTTGGATTATTTGGAACGCTTATGATAATCCTTTACCTGCTGTGGGGGCACAACCGAATCAAGGGACGAGACGGGCAGCCCGAAGTGCCCATTGCACGTCCTAGGACTCATCTTATTCCAACTATAGCAGAACCCTTCAGTGTTTCCATAGATGGTTGACCTATCGCTCAACGGCGGGGAGAATGTTCAGATGGTACGCTTCAGGTAACAAGCACTTTTTATCACGGTCATACGCCAGACGCATCGTCAGCAAATTCCTGTGTACCTGAGCGCTAAGCAATATATGCAGGTATACTTCATGAACATGCCTGTCGTATATGCTGCATACTGCATACACGTGACCAACAAATCAAACGGAGAATTTATGCTGACATATACATGCTCCGATTAGTACTTAAGTAGGATAAGAATAATATTAAGTTCAGTTGTTTGTTTAACGTGGCGGAGTAGAGAAGGCGATTCAATATAATTAACATTTTGTTTTATATTTGTTCTTAATATCTTTGTCCACAGCAACTTCATTTGGTGTATCACCAAGTGAATTTTCCTTGCAGGTTCAACATCTCTGTCAAATCTCAGGTTCAACAACTCTACGAAGGTGTCCATTGGCGTTCCACCAAGGGACTTGTAAAAAAAGGGCGACAGACCGGATATTGAATTCGTCCGATAGTCAAAACAGCGAGCCCTTAGCTGAACATTTCCCAGAAAACCCATATTTAACCACTCCATTAGTTGGCCCCTGTGATTAGGAACCTTAATGATTGCCGTGCTGAGCAATACTAACGTACTTCTTTCTCCTGCTGTTTCTGTAGAAAGTGTCACTGGAGTGTTAGCTGTCTCAATAGCATTTGCTGATGCTGGTTTTAGTTTTTCACCCTTGAAAGTTAATTTTGGTGTCGTTGCTACTAAGGATTGCGTGCTGTTGTCTAAGTGCAGAAGGGTGTTATGCCTCTTTGGGCATCTTAGACAATTTCTCGATGTGCACTGGGTTGTTTGATGCCCTTCGCGCAAGCAGTTGAGACATAATTTTAATTGTTTGACCTTATTTATTCGCTCCGGTATGGACAGTTTCAGCAGTTCTGGGCAGATATGCAGCCGATGTGCTCCGTGACACATCTTGCACTGCACTGCTATGTTGCTGTTGGTAGACACCAGCGCCGATGTTTTTCTTAACCCTGATTTAAAAGAAGCTGAAAGTTGCCTCTCCAGAACAAGGGATTCAAGCGATTGGAAACGATGCTCTAGAAATGTCAGAAATTCTTCCACCGTCGGTAGGTCACGTGGTGACTTCAAGTTTTGCTCGTACAGTGCATGTGAATTTTTATCTAGTTTCTTGAGCAGTATGAAAAGCAGAACAGGGTCCCATGTTGAGGTATCGACCTGTAGATTCTGAAGACCCAACAAGCATCCTCTAGTTGCGTCGTACAACTTCTTCAGTGATCCCGCTGTTTCGGTTGTGATGACCGGTTGGGATAGTAATTTTTCCAATAGCGTAAAAACCATAAGTCGCTGATTTTGGTATCGATGCTTTAAAATCTCCCAGGCAGTATTGTAGTTGTCATCCGTAATAGCTAGATGACGTATTAGGCGCTCAGCTTCGCCCCTCAAGTTAGATTTTAAGTACCATAATTTTTGTGCATTGCCCAAAGGCTGTTCGTGGATCATCTGGCGAAATAGATCATAAAACGACTGCCATTCTGCATAATCACCACTAAAGACGGGAGCTACGATGTGTGGTAAATTCACATGTGATTGCACCCTCGATGCTTCGGTGCTGCTGCCCGTTAGTTTCGCCAGACAATCTCTCATATATATGAGGCTAAATTGAATGCTTTCTTCAATATCGAAGTATTCGCTCTCCTTGTAGTCATATTGTGCTGGGTCTGTGGATGAACGCCACAATTCATGATGTCCCTGGCGGATCTCATCCCAATACTTGGAGACTGCTTCTATCTTGCAATCATAAAATTGCCTTGATTGTATCTTGCTTGTATAGATGCCTTCTATCGTTCGTTGTACCGCTCGAATTTTAGCTTTTTGTTGACGCACTAACGCATGCAGTCGCTTGGCTTCTTCAGTAGTTGATGCATCGGTCTGTGGCAGGCCTACCGATGGGAAAAGTCTCCTTTCGATATCATCTTTTACTTTTTCGTACTCTCGTTTGAGCACATCGAAATAATTCTTGGTGAAATGTGGGTTTTCTGGGAAATGTTCAGCTAAGGGCTGGAGCTTCAGATCTACAGATGCAAAATAGGACCATAGTTTCTCGAGCAGTTCAAGTCGAGCATTTAGATACTCGTTCGTCTTGCGGCTACTCGAGTCCTTCCGATAATTGGATAGCAACTGTTGTATCTCTTGCCCAGTTGTACTTTGACGTGCTGTTAATTCCTCCAGACTGCTTTTCAACTCCGCCATTTCGTGTATCGAAGTCGATGGGTAGCACCAATATCAACGCTGCTCCGTAGATGATTGTTCGCGTATTGACGTAGATCACGAAGATCACGTCGGGGTCACCAAAGTGTTTGCATAGCGAAATTACTCGCTGTTTTGACTGTCGACCGAATTCAATATCCGGTCTGTCGCCCTTTTTTTACAAGTCCCTTGGTGGAACACCAATGGACACCTTCGTAGAGTTGTTGAACCTGAGATTTGACAGAGATGTTGAACCTGCAAGGAAAATTCACTTGGTGATACACCAAATGAAGTTGCTGTGGACAAAGACATTAAGAACAAATATAAAACAAAATGTTAATTATATTGAATCGCCTTCTTTACTCCGCCACGTTAAACAAACAACTGAACTTAATATTATTCTTATCCTACTTAAGTACTAATCGGAGCATGTATATGTCAGCATAAATTCTCCGTTTGATTTGTTGGTCACGTGTATGCAGTATGCAGCATATACGACAGGCATGTTCATGAAGTATACCTGCATATATTGCTTAGCGCTCAGGTACACAGGAATTTGCTGACGATGCGTCTGGCGTATGACCGTGATAAAAAGTGCTTGTTACCTGAAGCGTACCATCTGAACAGAAATTATTGTTGCCATTTTTTGGATTCTTTATATGTGGTTGTAAAAAACCGCACACAACTGAAAAACACAAAGGCGTCGTAATTATTGTATTTACGAGTTGGAGGGTGATAGCTAGTTATGTATGCGTCAGCACATCCACACATTAAATCCCACTAAAATGTCAAAACATGAATGACGCTAGCGACGCGGCGCGGCGAGTAGCGCAACTAATAACAGCTGTATAGCGACAATTAATGTAACCATTAAGAAACAGCATTAATGTAACCATTAAGTATTAAAAACACCCGATCCACATAGAATAAGTATAACTGTAAATATTTTAGCTATATAAGTAGGAGACGAGCGTGAATAAAGCAGTCTGATTACAGGAGCCATCTCAGTTAGGCACTACAGACCTCAGAAATTGAAACCAAGTGTTTTATTTCTTTCCTTCATCGTAATACCAGGAATCTTTTGCAAAGCGGCGACTTGTTCGCCAACCATTAGACGAAAGGTATACAACTCTGGATTCCTGTGCGGAACTATAAGTGAATCTCTCCTTTTATATATTCACGCGGTCTCGTCCACGTAATTGGCGCAGTCGGCAAACGTTTAAGTAAAATAGCGAATTAGTGAAAACGAGCGATTTTAACTGAAACAAAAACGCGAGTGTTGGCAAGAACAGCACAAGTAAGCTGTTTAAAATATCTGGTGAAATTTCCGAATCTCTTGCCTGATAACAACACTTAGTAATCGAGTGAGATTAAAAAGTGGATGCAAGAACGAAGGGAGAAGCGATACGTTCTACATCAGAATTCTAGAAGTCCCGTAACAATGGAAGCCAGAATTAATGACTTGGAGGAGAAATTGTTGCAAAAGGAAGCGGAATACGCACAACTTGCAGCGGTAGTGCAACAATTAATATCCAATCTAAACAGAGACGACCAAATCAACCACCTAACGGAAGCGATTAGCAGAATGTACAGCTCACAGAGTTACACGCCTGATCCATCGCACAAAATCCTTAATGAAATACGACATATGAACATTTTTACTGGATCGGGAGACGTATCAATAAACTCTTTCATTAGCAGCACCGAGTTTTATTTGAGCACCATCGAGGATCCGGAACTAAAACGAATCGCAACCAGACACATTTTTTTCGAAAAAAACCAAGGAGCAGCGAAAGATGTAGTCATCAACATTAAAGAGCCAGAAAATTGGGAGGCGATCAAAAGAGCGTTACAACTAAGGTACAAGCCGGACACGGAGCCTTTCGAGATTTACCGGATGATAAGTAATCTAAGGATTAACACAGTAAATGATTTGGCTTTTGAAATACAAAAAATTAAATGTAAGAAAGATGAATTGAGTATATATTATCAAAATTCCCTAAACGTAGATTTAAGTAACGTGGATTCAATTTTAGTAAATACTGTTAAGGAAATAACGCAAGGAATACTCCTTGATAAAATCATAGAAATGCATGATATAAATGATATAATTCATCTAATAATAAGTAGACGTTTTGAGAATTCCTGTATTAGGTATGAGTACAGAAAAGTGAAAAGTGAAAAAGTAGCGAGAGTGTTCGGGAGTGACCGCCATGAAAATTCGAATAACGGTAACAATAATAAACGAAATTTTAATAAGGACTATTCACAAAATAACGATACAGGACAGTTTAGACAAAAAACGTACGAAAACAGACAACAAAATCGTGACTACTACCAAACTAATAATCAATCTAATAACAATTCAGGTCAATTTCGACCTCAAAATAATCAAGAAAATAGTTTTGGTGGACAAAACCGTTTTAATGCTAATTCCGGACAATTACGCAACAATAATCGTTATTCCGACCCACAAAACCAAGCTTATAATAGAAATTCGAGTCAACGGTGTCAATCTGGACAAAATAGATTCGAAAGAAATGAAAATTTCGGTTTTCATAGACAAGAGCCTATGGAAATCGACAACGTTGAAAGAACCCACTCGAGAAATTTCTCTCGAAATACTTCTCAAGATTCTTCAAATTATAATCCGGTTTCTTCTGAAACAGAACAAAACCGCCCGGAAGTAAATAATAATGACAAAGAGGCAATGTTTTTTTTCAAAATTAGCCTCGGATACATTACCCTTGATCGAAATTACAATCAACGAAACAAAATATGTTGCCCTTATCGATACTGGATCATCATTTTCCATAATTGATGATTCAATAACTTGTTTTAGTAGAGTGCCAATGCAGCCAATCTCATTCAGCACAATCACAAGTAGAGATGTGATTAAATTTGAAGTGCATACTCAAGCTCCAAAGGAATTCAAATTACCTTCGGCAGCAAGAATTAAGTGGAAAGTAAAATCCTTAAACAAAAGAAAATACCAATTTATTATCGGTATTGATCTGCTCAATACTCTTGATACTCTAATTGATGTCGAAGAAAAAACAATCTCTTTAAATGGGCAAATTATAATATTCACAAACACCCCGTATACCTTCAAAGAAATCTGTTCGTTACAGTGTTGAAAATAACTTTATTCAACGACTTAAGTTGGATCACCTAAATGAGGAAAAATACTCAGAAATTTTAAAAGTGATCAAAAAGTTTGATACAATTTTTTATAAAGAAGGAGACCTATTAACCAGTACGCCTTCTATTGAGCACGAAATTAAAACAATTACAGATGCTCAAATAAATGCAAAACTATATAGGTACCCTCCAAAACATGAAGAGGAGGTCCGCCGTCAAATATCTGAAATGGAAACTCAGGGTTTAATAAGAAAGAGTTGTTCTAAATATTCAAGTCCTTTAATCGTAGTACCGAAAAAAAGTGATAGTTCAGGGAATAAAAAGTTTCGATTAGTGATCGACTACCGTAAACTTAATGAAGTTACCGTAGACGATAAATATCCCCTACCAAATATTGACTCACTATTAGATAAACTTGGTAGAGCTCAATACTTTTCAACGATAGACCTCGCCAAAGGCTATCATCAAATCCTGGTAAAGGAGGATGACAGACATAAGACCGCTTTCGTGACACCCCACGGTCTCTATGAATTTGTGCGAATGCCGTTTGGTTTGAAAAACGCGCCAGCGACATTCCAGAGACTGATGAATGACGTTCTCAGAAAATTTATTAATAAAACTTGTGTCGTTTATCTCGATGATGTACTAATATTCAGTACTTCATTACAAGAGCACATAAACGCAATTACCGAAGTATTCAAAGTCTTAAAGGACAATCAGTTAAAAATACAAATTGATAAATACAATTTTATGCAAAGGGAAACCAGTTTTTTAGGCCATATAATCACCAAAGAAGGACTAAAGCCCAACCCCGAAAAAATTAAAATTATTGAAGAATTAAAATTACCTCGAACAGAGAAACAAATTAAAAGTTTTTTAGGACTCACAGGGTATTATCGCAAGTTTATACTAGATTATGCCAAGGTGGCACAACCAATGACAAAATTCTTCCAGAAAAATTGTAAAATTAATACTAAAGACCCAACTTATATCGAAGCCTTTGAAAAACTAAAAACTCTCATTAGTTCCCATCCCATTTTACGATTCCCAAATTTTAACAAACCGTTTCATCTCACCACAGATGCTTCAAATTACGCAATAGGCGCCGTTATTTCGCAAGAAGGTCACCCTATTTGCTTTGCATCTAGAACACTTAATTGTCACGAGCGCAACTATTCCGCCACGGACAAAGAATTTTTAGCCATCATATGGTCTGTGGGATATTTCAGGCCATATTTGTATGGAAATAAGTTCAAAATTTTTCCGGATCACCAACCGAT
Source organism: Nemotelus nigrinus (assembly GCA_947369275.1). Classification (NCBI taxonomy): domain Eukaryota; kingdom Metazoa; phylum Arthropoda; class Insecta; order Diptera; family Stratiomyidae; genus Nemotelus; species Nemotelus nigrinus. Next base: position 142,157,968 of record OX376372.1, read on the forward strand.
TAAATATTTACAAGCCAAATATAGAGGCAAGGATCTGTCTCCAAGACACCAAAGGTGGTTGTTAAAACTAGGCGAGTACCAATTCGACATCGAGGACATCAAAGGCAAAGAAAATCGAGTGGCAGACTTTTTGAGTATACTCGAACCTAACGAAGAAATCAAATCCGAAACCCCAGGCTCAGATAAGACAAATACATTTTCAGACTTTGGAGTCCTTTTAAATATTGAAAATGAGAATGATGATGCCACTATGGCAACCATACATTCCGCTGATGAAGAACTTCTTGATCACATCCCAATCAAGGAGGAAATTGTTAATAAGTACAATACTCAAATTATCCTCACAAATAACAAAATATGCTAAATAGATTTTGTACACAGAAAACGCGTTATTTATATAGCCGAATATGATTTCGAAAATCTCAGTAACATTCTTAGAAGATATATAAAAAAAGGTACTACCGGAATCTATTCAGAGTTGCCGGACCACAAGTATAATATTGTTCAGGAAAAACTCCGCGAATTATTCTCCAACGACGGACAAATTAAATTCATAAAGTGTTCTTTTAGGGCACAAGACGTTGAAACAGAAGTTGAAGCTGTTAGACAGATTGCTCTTTACCATGTTCAAGAAAGTTTACATTCCGGGATACAAGAAACATTTAACAAAATCAAGTTTAAAATATATTATCCAAGACTATTCAAATTGATCCACGTCGTAATAAACCAATGCGATGTATGCAAAGCCGTAAAATGCGATCGCAAGCCCATTAAAACAAAATTTAACTTCTCAGAAACAGCAAATAATATAAACAAAATTATTCAAATCGATATTTTTTCCATAATGAAACAATCTTTTCTCACGATCATCGACAAATTCTCAAAGTTTGGATCTGCATACTTATTAACTGATAGAAACCATGTAACTTTAATTGAAATTCTTGAAGAACATTTTGCACGAGTAGGTAAACCACTAAAAATTGTTGCAGGAAATGAATTCAACGGTATTCTCATGAAAGAATTCTTAGACACAGAAAATGTAGAATTACATTTAACTAAACCACACAATAGCACTGGAATTGCGGATGTAGAAAGATTTCATGGAACAATATTGGAAAAATTTAGGATTCTCACATATCAAAAACGAAAAATTTCAACTAGAAGGATACTGCAACAAGCTGTGAGAAACTACAACGAGAGATGCCATTCAACAATTAAGTGTACACCAAACGATGTACAATCACACAAAATAAATTTCAATAAAGTCAAACAAAATTTGAAAAAAGCAAAAGAAAAATGGATTGAAAAAGCGAACATGAAACGAGAAGACTGCGACGAAAACAGAATGGAAGGTTTCATTAGAAATTACAAAGCGGCCAGGTTAAAACATCAACCAAGGTTTATTAAAAGTAAGCTTCAGAATATACACCCCAGCAACATCAAACGACCTCTTAAGCATGACTTGTTTTCGGACGATGAAGTACCAGTTGATAATGCAGCAGAATTTCCAGACTTCACAGAAGAACAACTCACAATTATTAATAATGCAACACACATAGGTGCAGATGATGATATTTTAATATCCAAATTTCATATTGATATAACCAGACGCGACATTAAAACATTATTAAATGATGAATGGGTAAACGAGAAAATTATAGAGTTTTACTTAAAACTAATAGCAGACCGTAGCAAACAAGACATTTCTGAAAATTTACCAAAAACATACACAATGAACACATTTTTCGCTACACGCCTTCTAAAACGAGGTTATCAATCTATTAAAAGGTGGACCCGAAACATAAACATTTTCGACTTTGATATTTTGCTAATACCAATCCATTTAAATTTAAACCACTGGACGATCAGCGTTATCGATTTTCCACAGAAAACAATTAAGTAGTACGACTCATTAGGAGCAGGGGTTTTCTCAGGAATTTTTCATGGGGGGTGTGTTCAGAATTTTAGGAGGGGTGTCCCTTTGGAACAAAGGACACAAAGGTCCCTTTGTGTAGGAAAATTGTCCGTGTTAGGGGGGGTGTATACACTTTCCAGGGGGGTGTTAGGGGGGTGTTAGGGGGGTGTAGGAAAATCTCTGATTAGGAGTACCCAAGCCGCAAATTTTAGCAGCCTTAGAAAATTTTTTAAAGGAAGAGTCTATAGATAAGCGAGAAATACCAATTGATCTGTCAGGTTTTACTAAAATAGAATTAGAAAATACACCCCTACAGGAAAACGGGAATGATCGCGGTGTTTTTAGTTGCAGCATTGCAGAAAATATTTCCAGAATTCGCCAAATCGCATTTACACAGCAAAATATTCCATACATTCGGAAGAAAATGATGCTTGAAATAATTCAGGGAAAATTATTGCTCTAAATCTTTTTTACTATATACCTTTAAAATCAGAACATTTAAACGGACAACAGAAAGAACTTGTAATAACAGAACTCGAACATTTAACTTACAAAGTCAGAACACTGACACACTTTAACAAAAGACAGAAACGAGGACTTATTAATCTAGGAGGAAACGCACAAAATTGGCTTTTTGGAACAATGGACGACCAAGACAAAAAAAAAACATAGACGAACATCTCAAGACAATCGATACCAATAACCATAATATCATTGAAACTGTAAATCAACAAATAGTAATAAGCAAAAACTTTAGTGAGACAATCAAAAGACTTGGAGACATAGCAACTAAAGACCGCCATACAATAATGAACCAAGTAAACAGTATTTTAAACCACACTTTTGCAAATGACATATATTATGACCAGATATTTAAAATTCAAATCCTGAAAAGTCGAGTCGACCACACACAAGATAACATTGCATCCGCGGGATATGGCATGTAACACCCCAACATTCTCACTGACGAGGAAATTAAATCATACAACATAGATGTAAATAAATTACAATTTGTAAAAGTTGGATTTTGTAAATCACAAGAAAGTATTTTAATTTTAGCTTTAAAGATTCCTACGGAATTCGCCATTGTCCAACTTAAAATGATATTGCCAGTTCCAAACGAAGAAAAGAAGGAAATCGATTATCAAAACGAAATAGTCTTTACAATTGGAAACCTAGTTTATACATACGAAAAGAATAAGTATTTTAACGAACTTAAAAGTACGAAACATTGTATATATAGCAATAGCTGCAAACTAATTAAGAACCCAAACACGGAAATATTGGAACTTGATAAAGAAACGATTATAATTAAAAACGCTGAAAATTTAATATTAAACCAAACATGTGATACAAGAAATTTAACTATGAAAGGAAACCTTTTGATAAACTTCAATAGTTGCACCATTTCAATTTTAAACTACTATTTTTCAAATATTGAACATAAAAAGAACGAAAGATTTTACTATCCTAATCCAAATATTTCAAATTTCACTGATAAATTGACTTTGGACGATATAATTATTCAAAACACACAAAATACACAGACAATCGAAGAGCTTAAAGTCCATAAAAATACAAATATAAGCATAAATGTAACTTTAATTTTTGTAGTAGTAATAGTTATTGTACTATTAATATTTTATTTTCGTAACCAAAACAAGCTTGAAGTCAAAATTGAATATCGAATTCAGGAGAATTCAACGTCAAAAGGGGGAGAAGTTATGTATGCGTCAGCACATCCACACATTAAATCCCACTAAAATGTCAAAACATGAATGACGCTAGCGACGCGGCGCGGCGAGTAGCGCAACTAATAACAGCTGTATAGCGACAATTAATGTAACCATTAAGAAACAGCATTAATGTAACCATTAAGTATTAAAAACACCCGATCCACATAGAATAAGTATAACTGTAAATATTTTAGCTATATAAGTGGGAGACGAGCGTGAATAAAGCAGTCTGATTACAGGAGCCATCTCAGTTAGGCACTGCAGACCTCAGAAATTGAAACCAAGTGTTTTATTTCTTTCCTTCATCGTAATACCAGGAATCTTTTGCAAAGCGGCGACTTGTTCGCCAAGCATTAGACGAAAGGTATACAACTCTGGATTCCTGTGCAGAACTATAAGTGAATCTCTCCTTTTATATATTCACGCGGTCTCGTCCACGTAATTAGCTAGGTTGCAAAAGTAACATGCCGATGTATTTCCAAATTGAAATCATAAATATATCCTTAAAACTATATCTAAAAGATTGTTTTCTATAAGGCAGAATCCGTCTCCAACCTGAACGCCGCTGCAAAGATATTCTACCCGAGTGGAAGGACCACGCGAGTCAAACGCTGTGTGAAGTGGGCTACGCCGCTGTGTGTGTATGGGTAGAGAGTCTTTTCAGTCTTTGTTTAGACACCAAGCCGTCAGCTCGTGTTATATACGAATAGCGCAATAAAACAAGTAGTAAATTAAAGCCAATAGTGTCTTTCATTTGCATTTAATATTGAATAATAGCGCTTCTTACAACTCAGGTGTGGGGTAAAAGACACGCGAGATGTCGAAGAAAGCAAGTAAGAAGATCGTGACGGCGACCGCGGCTGATGAAAATTTTGAAGAAGCGGGTGCAAGTGCCGAGAATCGCGAGTGCGAAACGCCGGTATTGACCAAAGAATGTGAATCGCCACATTCGGATGTGACTGACGTCAAGTGGAGTGAAGAAGATGCGGCACGAGAATTAAAACGAATGCAAATCGAAAGTGAAGTGGTCGACAGACAGATAGCTTTCATGAACAAGAAGCATGAGCTCATGTTGCTACAAGATAAAATCATGAAAGTGGAAAGTGAGTATATCGCATGGCAGAAAGCCAAGATGGCTACCAACGTGGTAATATCGACAGATGCTGACATAAAAACAGATGCCGCCGTTGCTACACCAACAGACGCCGCCGCTGCTACACCGACAGACGCCACCGCTGCCACACCAACCGACGCCGCCGCTGCTATACCAGAAGACGCCACTGCTACTTCACCAACAGACGCCGCCGCTGCTACATCAACAGTCACCATAGCAACAGATGCCATACCAACAGATGCCAAAGCAACAGATGCAACCATTTGTACTGTCTAAAAAGGACTAGTCACCGCTGCCACCGATGCTGCTACTGTTACCGCTGCTATTAAGGCAGCTATTAAGGAAGTATTAGCCGATCAAATCAAAATAGAAGATGAGAACATTAATGTCACAGATACAATTGAAGTTCAGGCCACTGCTGCTCAAACTGTAAGTACAATGATCAGTGATAGTAATAAAAAGACTGTAGCTGTTAGAAACGGGAATTGTAATGTTCACCCAGTGGCTACAGCGGGCATGAGAGCCAAAGAAGAATCTGTGGCCGGCACAAAAGTTGATTACAGAGATGTTGAGTCAGTGTTACCAGAGTTTTCGGGCGAGAACGTACAGCAGCCAGTTAGCAAATTTTTCAAAGATTTCGAAGACATTCTGAAGCTATTAGATATAGAAGAAAACAAGAAGTTTTTATATCTCCGACGAGCTCTCATCGGGTCTGCAAAAGAATATTTATCGTTGTCCCGAGCCGACACCTACGAGAAACTTAAAGAAGAATTAATTCATGAGTTTCAGACAGTAACAACGTTGGAGGACATTTATAGGTACCTATGGAGTATGCAGTGGAATTACCCAGAAGAGCCGCTACATCGCTTTATATTACGAGCTCAAAACGCTGCTAAAGTCGGAAACATTTGCGACAGAGAAATCGTGGACATCATCACAGAAATATTAAGGACCAGCGAATTCGATGCCACGCCGCTCTTAGGTAGCAGTTCTGTCGACGAGCTCAAACAAAGAGTGCATCGGTATGCTACGCTAGTAACCCAGAAAGCTACAACAGCCCGTTCGACGCCGAGTGTAGCATATTCCGTGGGAAGCAATCGCCAACCAGCAAGAACTAGCATGAGCACATGGAATACGACCCGGTCCGCTATGCCTGTTGCCAGATCCATATCTACTAACAGAAGACCAGCTACTATCCCGCCGTTAAATAATCAGCCCGCTGAAGAAGATAGCAAAGTCAGATGTTTTAATTGTCTGAAAATGGGGCACTACCAATCCCGTTGTCCATACGAGAAGCGACCAGCTGGAAGCTGTTTCAGATGCTGGGAAACAGGACACGACAGACATCAATGCCGAAATCCCAAGAAGAGGCCACAACTCGATCCTGCTGCTGCCAAGAGGAATAGTGTTTGGAATAGGTCCACCCCTAACGAGTCGATGCACCTGATGAGCGACGAAGAACAGGAAAATTGGAACAGCCGATTAGATGTTTCTAACCTGGTAAGTCTTGTTTTTAATTCTACGTCTGAGCACGAAGAAACCCACAAATTCACCACTTGTCTTTCCTTGTTTGATATCGGCAGTCCGATCAGCCTTGTTAATCAAGCCGTAGTACCGACGTCTGTGAAATTAGATCCAGAGCAATCAGCATATCGAGGTTTGGGAGGAAATCGCATCGAAATACAGGGAACCACAGTAGCCACCGTTGTTTATCGCCGAAGGAGGACCACATTAAAACTATACGTCATGAATAGCTGCAGTTCTGCATACAATATGATTTTAGGCCGAGATTTCCTGAGCCAAAATAAAATTTATCTGAAATCAATGGAAAAGATTGCTTATACAAAAACAGATTAACTACAAATAAAAACAGAGGTCAAGTCAAGAATGGGTGTTTCTTTTTGTGCTCGGACGGGTGTTTTCAATACTCTAATGAAATTTGATTCAATACGTAAGGGAAAGTTTGATGAAACGCTGCCAACTCAGCCTGCCTTAATTACCTCAAATATAGATTTGCCTGATATTTATTAAATAGAAATTGATGAACCCGCAGGTCTTCCTGAAATTAACACAGAACTTTCTTGTGAAGAAGTACATAAGTTATTATCTATTATTAAACAAAAGTATACTCTTGCTTAGGGATTAAAAGAGGAACCATTGGACTATGAGATGCATATCCATTTGAATTCAGATGTCCCTTTCCACTGCCCCCCAAGAAGGCTATCAGTACGAGAACAAATGGAGGTCAAGAAAATCACTGATGATCTATTAGGTCAAGGTGTTATTAGGCCAAGTAATTCACCCTATGCTTCTGCTGTCGTCTTAGTTCAAAAGAAGAATGGACAAACACGTATGTGTATTGATTACCGAGGTTTAAACAAGCTGACTAAGAGAGATAATTATCCTCTGCCTCTGATAGAAGATTGTTTAGAATA
>OX376372.1:142165367-142263305 GCA_947369275.1 Nemotelus nigrinus
AACGCTCCAAGCATTTTCCAGAGAGCGATCGACGACATACTGCGTGATGACATTGGCGTCCGTTGTTACGTCTATATAGACGATGTTATAATCTTTTCTCGTGATATGGAAAGCCATCTAAAAGATATTCAGATCGTAATCAAAAAGTTACTAGATTCAAACATGCGTATTTCGTTAGAAAAATGCAAATTTTTTAAACCAGAATTGGATTTTTTGGGGTTTATCGTATCTGAAAATGGACTTAAAACAGTCAGTAATAAGGTGAGTGCTATTTTAAACTTCAAGGAGCCAACATCCATTAAAGCCCTTAGATCTTTCTTAGGATTATCGGGATACTACCGACGATTCATACGCGATTACGCAAGAATAGCGAAACCCTTGACACAAATATTACGGGGTGAAAATGGTAATGTGAGTTCGAGGAAATCTGAAAAAAAGAAAATTTCTCTCTCAAAGGATGCTAGGGAAGCTTTCGAAAAGCTGAAACAAATCTTAGTGTCAGACGAAGTTACTTTGCGGTTTCCCGATTTTAACAAGCCTTTCGAGCTAACAACTGATGCTTCATCGGTAGCCATTGGTGCCGTGTTGTCTCAAGAAAAACAACCAATTACATTTGTTTCACGAACACTTAGCAGTACAGAACAGAGCTATGCCACCAACGAACGGGAAATGCTCGCTATCGTATGGGCGTTGCAGTCTCTGAGAAATTATCTTTATGGAGTAAATAACCTCCACATATTCACTGATCATCAACCATTAACTTTTTCCATATCTGATCGCAATCCAAATACCAAACTTAAACGATGGAAAAGCTTCATAGAAGAGTTTGCTCCGGTAATTCACTATAAACCCGGGTCAGAAAACCTTGTCGCGGATGCACTGTCCCGTCAATATATCCAAAATCTTTCAGGTAACGAACCTTCTAGTGAAAACTGCACAAATAGCGAAGTTTCGTCTTCCCAAGTCATAAGGTCGGTGCCGACTCCTGTGAATTGTTTTAAAAACCAAATCATTCTTAGAATTGGTGAAAGAACAAAATTAAGAACAGTTCGGTTATTTAATGGCTATCTGCGTCACGAAATAGAATTTTCTGATTTAGAGAGCTTATGCATAAAGTTGGAGAAGGTGATTGACGCCAAGGCAGTTAATGGCGTTCATTGTCCCCTCGAAATTTTAGGGAAAGTACAGAATGAAATCATGCAACGTTTCTCTTCAGCCCGATTCAGGCATTGCGAAAAATTAGTCATGGACTTAATCAACGAAAATGACCAGCTCGAAACAATTGCATTAGAGCATAACAGAGCGCATCGGTCGTACAAAGAAAATTATGCTCAAATACTCGATGCATATTTCTTTCCAAGCCTGCGTAAGGATTTAAAAAAATTCGTAGCTAACTGCAGAATTTGTGCAGAATCTAAATACGAAAGATACCCGAGAAGGCAGAAACTGCAGCCTACACCAATACCCAAATATCCTGGTGAAATATTGCATATGGATATATACATCACACAGAATCTCTACTTTTTAACATGTGTGGACAAGTTCTCAAAATTTGCTCTAATAGAACACGTTGACTCACGTTCTATAGTGGATCTTAAAATACCAATTATTAAAATGATTGGGCACTTTAAAAATCCGAAAATTTTAGTGACGGATAATGAGCCATCATTCTGCTCTAGTGCAATTCAATCCCTCATAAGAGACCACTTTGGAATCGAACATCATAGAATTCCAGCTATGCACAGCACAAGCAACGGACAGGTGGAGAGATTCCATTCAACCCTAAGTGAGATGTCTAGATTAATTAAAAAAGAAATGCAACTTACGGATCTAAAGGAAATCATACAGGTAGCTGTAATAAGGTATAATGGATCTATTCACTCTGTAACAAAACAAAAGCCAATCGACGCTCTTTGGGGAATTTCAGACTCGAATAGAGTAAACACCCAAGAATTCCTCTCACAAGCTCAAAGATTGCAAAACGATCATCTTAATAAGAAACGTTTTAGTAGAGTCTTCAGGGAGGGACAAACGATATACGTAAAGACGAACAATCGTCGCGGCAATAAATTATCAAACAAGTACGATAGAAAGGTAGTGCAGAAAGATCTAGGTACTGTAGTACTAGTAGATGGTAAACAGGTGCACAAGGATAACATCCGTTAATCTCATTCTTTCAGATTCTCACTGGTCGCCACCGTCCACTGCAAAATCTTTGATTACACCTCTTCAAATTACATACCAATCCAAAGTGGGGACGTGGGAATCTACGAACATTATATTTACTTTATACACAACATCAACTTAACAGATTTTGAAGAAATTCTGACGGACGTAACTAATTTAAGGAATATGTTTGGAGTATCCGAACAAAAGGAGTCTATGGATGCCGATGCGAGCGAAATTTCAAGATTACTGAAATCTATTACAATGGGTAATGATAGACATAAGCGGTCTATTGACTTTATCGGTTCCGCTATCAAATTTATAGCTGGTACGCCAGATCATGACGATTTTGTCTTACTTGGCGAACGTCAGTCTAAACTAATAGATGCTGAGAATCAACAAGTAGAAATTAATTCTGAGCTAACAGACAAAATAAACGAACTGACGCAACAAATTAATGCAATGAAGTATCAGTATTATGATAATAGTGAATCAAAACTACCAGACCTTTTTCAAATAGCTTCAATTAGAAACCAAAGAGTTATTTCTCTACTAACAAACGCTGTCTATTCAGTTACTTTAGCACAGTTAAATATTGTCAATCCTGCTATTTTAACGGACAAAGAAGTCGTTGCAATTGTAAAAAAGGAAGAATTACCCATAACAATTAATGAATTAGTCTCTTCGTCACATGTAAAAATTTATATTAATAACAATGTACTAAAATACATAATTAAAGTACCAAATTTAATAAATATTTGCCCACTTGTCATTGTACATCCAGTCATACATAACGATACAATATTAGACCTAAGTAGTAAACAAGTTGCCGAATGTAAAAAGGAAGCATTTCCGCTAAATAATTGCCGCGAGGGCAGGGGAATACCAATCTGCAGAATCGATCACTTCAACAAATGCCTCAAGATGATTTTCAACAGCAACACCGCCACGTGCAAGACAACAACGTCGTATCACATTGCTCCTGTCGAAATGGTGGATGAAAATACTATTATAATAAATGAGGAAACTGTGACTATAACTGAGGGTAATCAAAAGGTAAACCTCACAGGTACATTTTTGGTCCAATTTAACCATGACATTCTCATAAACGACACATTATATAAAGCTACAATCAATGAATCCATAACTATTCCACAAACTCCAAGGAAATTTGCACTTAACGTTTCACAGCATTCAGTTTCGCTAACATTACCCTACCTACACCAGATGCATCTACGTAATTTGCAGAAGATCGATAAATTTAACTCAGAAGCGAAATCCGTGAACAAAATGTGGTATGTATTGACGACAGCACTAGCCGCTATGATTTGTATGCTTGTCGTGTACCTGAAATGCCGCAACAAGCAGCCGAACGTAAGTCCTGCTGAAGTAAAATTCGACATGGAAAGGGAAGTGGAAAGAATCGTACGCATTGTCACTAAAAACCATCAGATTCGAGACGAACCTGTTTAAGGAGGGGGGTAGTAACATATACCCATGATTCCAAATATGTATAAACATGACCCGAACGTCATAAGAGATAAGCTATACCATAGGATGACCATATGCATCGCACATGTAACCAACTTTGACCTGCGTGTCACTGGGTAAATAGATTTAAGATTTTACGCCATAGGAAAAATACCATGGCATGACCCAAAGGTCATTAGAGATAGTAAGTAACACGCACATGAATGCACTTTGACCCACATGTAAAGTAGCACAACCTAAAATAGTATATATAGTTAGGAAGTAGATTGTAAAGTTCAGTTCTAATTTGGAAATAAAGAAGATCGTATGATCTCAAAAACGAACTCGCGTGTTTTTGATTGAGTAAAAACATAACTTGCTCTCATTTGGACGGGCCAGGCTCAAATGTTCACCAGTGTCATCTTTCATAAACTCCGATTTGCTGGCAGCAAATTCGTTAACGGCGTTACTTAGGCGATTGTCTACTTCTCTGTAGATTCCTGCAGACGTTCGATAGCTCCTTGGAGAAGTTGAATGCTCGAGACGACGGCGTCCAAACCCTCCATCTCCTGGCCTTGAGTCGATTGCTGTTTAGATGTTTCTGTATCATCTTGGAGCTCAAAAGACTCCTTGTCGTCTGGGGCAACGAGCTTTTGGCTTCGTGTTTAAGGCATGTATTCGACTCTCAAAAGACTAGTGTCTCAACCGAAAACTGTTCAATTTCCGACAACAACCAGGCACGTATATATGTAGGTAAATTACACATTCGCGACGGTGAATAAATATGAAAACTATGTTATGGCGGCGGCGAACAAGGCTTAATGAATTTAAACAATTTGTTTATAAACACATTTATTAATATTAATTTCCGTTCTAATTGGTTGTGTTTCACATTTGTCTCTTTTTTCACGTCGCGTTTCTTTTGTTTCTCCTGTCAATAAGAAACTCAAGGGCTGCTTCGTCCTTCGGCGAGACTCGATTACTTTCGCAACGAAAACGAAACTTGTCAGTCTCACAGTAATAACATTAACAACTACCCTCCACCGAATCCGAGTTCCAACCTTTTATCTTACAATCTACACCACCACCGCACATCGACTATCCTCATCAAGCTTCGTATAAACTAAGTAACCGAACTAGATCAAGCTACGTATAAACTAAGTAACCGAACCAGACCCTTCGACGTCGGCCTCCTTTTACATATCCAATGTAATTACACTAAAATTCATTCTGCTAAGATGCATGTTAATACAGTTGTTTAGGATTGCAAGAGCCAAAGCTCGATTCACCTACTGGAATATTTTGTACAAATTGTAGTATATTTAATGTATGGTTGAATAAATAAATCTAAATCTAAATCTTCGACGTCGGCCAGTTTAGCCAAAAAACTTTTGCTGGTGTCTGACAGCACATCATTCTTCCTCCACCCCCTTGCACCCACCTGAAAGTCCTCTGTTCACTGGCGAAGATGGGGTGTAATGTTGGGTCGCCTCCTCGCGGTGCACCCCAGGTAGCGCCAAATGGCCCAACAGCAACAACAACCGATACGACTCGGCTTTTCTCATGGCTTTACGATTTGATTGATGATTGGAATTTCTGGCAATGGCAGCAAAGATTTAAGGCACGATCGACGATCAGCGAAAAATGTATCTGGGCTGGCGGTTATGGCATTCTTGACCTAGTCGATCTATGCGCGGTACCGCCGGAGTGAAATCCGAGCGTGAACGGCTCCAGGCTAATGTCATGCCGTCTCCGTCCCGTTAAAACCTGGCAAGTCTCAGAGTACGTTCGAAGCCCACACCGTTGAGTTGGTGGTGCAGGTTCGGTTGACATTGTTCCCGATTAGCGCTGACCTGGCTCTGAGATCCAGCCCCATGAAGGCTGGTGATCAACCCTCGCGTCGGCCTCCCTGCTCTGCATAGATTACCACGAGGTCATTAAGACGACTGCACATCCGGGTGGAGATAGCGGCTCTGAGTTGGGACCCAACAAAACTGAGTACACTACATAAACAAAATGACACAAATGACAAGACAGACGAACAACAGAACATGGGGACGACAGCGACGACGCAGGGCGAAGGAGGCGAAGGAGGCTGAACCCGCTCGTAACGATGTGGAGACCCCGAAGAGTTATCCACGGGAGAGCACTGAAACAAGAGCTCCAGAAAAAAACCATTTGCACGTGTATCCCCTAGAAAGGAGTACATAAAGCGTGAGCGAGTGGCTGAGGAGGATATGTTGAGGAAGTGTCAACGTATCCTTCATAAAATGCTTCAAGCCGCCAACGCGCAGAGGAATATTTCAAAGCACGTCAAGGACGGTATGTTGGAGCTGGAGGAGGCCTTTGAGGTCATCTTCACCTGCCGGACGAACTGGCAGAAGGCACAGGTAGACTACCAGCGGGTCTTGGAGGAAAAGATCGCTGAGTCAGCCACTCTCACAGGGCCCCCGGGAGAAGATCGGCCACGGCAAAATAAGCGCGTGGCTGAATCTAGCCCTGAAGATATTCAGGAAGGACGGGTGAGGAAGGAGGTCCCAGTTTCTGACCTCAGGAAGTGGGTGACGGTGACCCACAAAAAGAAAAAAGAGCAGCATCACAAAAACACCAGTGACACCCGCTGGGTCGGAAAAGGCTCCGAAAGAGTGTACACCACAGCGCGATAAGAAAGCAATGCCGAAGAAAAAAAAGAAGAAGAACAGACAAAGACGGCGAGGGATAAAAATAGACGCTGTTATAGTAAAACCGGCTCCGGGGAAGACTTACGCGGAAGTCCTGGGGGCCATCCGCCAAATTGCAGGATTCGATCCGGGCCGCCGTAGAGGGCCATGGAAACGTGAAGCTTATGACTCCTAGAGCTAAGATCGAGCTTCTCGACTTCGATTCCCGCACAGTAAGTGAAGAGGTGACATCCTCCATCAAACGCGAGGCTAGAGAGGAAGGAGCTGGCGAGGTGAAAACCACACTCTTCCCTCCCAACACAAGGGAGCAGAGGAGAGCCGTGGTGGAGCTGGCTGAGGCACCAGCATCCAAAATCCTCAAGTCTGGTCGAGTCCGGGTAGGAATGATAAGTGCCCGAGTGCTAAGGTGGGCTGAGGTGACACGCTGCTACCAGTGCCCAGGATACGACCACACAAGGCGTAGCTGTACGTAACTCCTCGACGCATTCGAGAAAAGCGTTCGCAGAACTCGATGAATCTCCACTAAATTTAATGCCCAATTTAGCCACCTCAGACGAGCTCACTCCCCTCGTCTCTTGTTGAATGGGTACCCTCTGCTCGCGAATGGACGGCTCTTCATCATAATCAGTGAAATCTTCGGCTTTCCCGACAAGCGTTTCCATTGCCAGGATGATCCTGTTTCGAAGCCCTTTCGCATTATCCTTCCTGCCCTTAGTGATTACTCGTATATTGGAAAGCCGACAGGAGCCAAATTCGATCTTCACCGACGCTTTCAAGAGCTCCGATGCCGTCTTATCACCTGAAACTTTGCTGATCGGGTCCTCTATTTCCAACACCTTAGCAAGCAGATCCGCGTGATCCGTCTTCGAAATCGAAGGAGTAATCTGTCTCCACATAAGACGTACCCAACGCTGACTCGGATCTGAACGCGGCGTTCAAAGTCTTTGTCAGTACCGACTATACAAATCAAAAATCAACCAAACTGGTTTCACTGACCAATCCTGTTAAAGAAGTTAAAGAAAAAACAAAAAACTCACGCACCACCACATCCACACACTCACCTCTTGATTTACAGGGTTCGTTCAATAAGTATCGGGACTGGTTCCAAAAATCAAACTTTATTAAAGGTATCATAAAAATTATTTAATAATCTTCAAAATACATTCCTCCTGCATCGATACACTTAGTTTGGCGCATCTGCCACTCGTCAAAGGCCCGCTGGAAGTCGGTCTCCGGAATACTGTTGAGAGCCTTTGTCGTCGCCACTTGAACTGCCTCAATGGTGTCGAATCGATGTCCTTTGAGATCTCTTTTTATTCGCGGAAACAAGAAAAAGTCAGGTGGAGCCAGGTCTGGGCTGTAGGGGGGGTGAGGCAACGTTGCTACTCCGAATTTCGCCAGCAGCTGCCGCACAACAATCGCACCGTGGCACGGCGCGTTATCATGGTGAAGTTGCCAATTCCTCGCAATGGCCGGTCGCACGCGCGTTACGCGATTTCGCAAGCGTGTGAGTACTTGCACGTAAAATGGTGCATTTGCGGTCATTCCAGTAGGCACGAACTCCTTGTGAACAATGCCACGTCGGTCAAAAAAAAACAATCAGCATGGTTTTGATTTTGGATTTTGACATCCGAGCTTTTTTCGGACGCGGGGACCCCGGCGTGTGCCATTCTGAACTTTGGCGTTTTGTTTCCGGGTCGTACTGGAACACCCACGTTTCATCGCCGGTAATAACATTGTCGAGGAAATCTTCATCTTCCTGTACGCAGTCCAAAATTTCTTGCGAAATCTCCACCCGCCTCAGTTTTTGTTCCTCGCTCAAGACTTTCGGCACCAGCTTCGCGCACACTTTCCTCATCGCAAGATCCTCTGTCACAATGGTGTGGACGGTTCCGACTGAAAGGCTGGTCTCCTCACTGATAAGGGCGATGGTTAAACGCCTGTCAGAGTCCAAAACTTTTTTCACTTCGGCCACCTGAGCATCGGTTCGAGCGGTCGTCGGACGTCCGACGCGGTGCTCGTCTTCGACGAGTTCCCGGCCTTCCTTAAACATTTTGTGCCACTCAAAAACCTTTGTACGGCTTAAGGCATCATCCCCATAAGCCTGCTTAATGAGTTGAAGGGTCTCCGACGCGGATTTCCCGAGTTTGAAGCAAAACTTCACAGCGTAGCGTTGCTCGACAGTGCGCTCCATGCTGGCGCGACGACACCACTAAAAATTATGCGTCACAAAAATCCACCTTCTGTCTCAACGCATTCCCGCCGGTGACTAAACTAAAGTGTGCCTGAGTGGTGGAGGGACTCCTCTGCCAAACCGACCGGTTGACCATCACTCCGTTGAGGCCACACCCAACCAGTCCCGATACTTATTGAACGAACCCTGTATTAATTTACTTCACAGAGCGCGTCTATCATACTAACGTTTCGGAATTCAAAGCGTAATCTTACGACTATGGACACGTTTATTTAAATTCAGATGACATATGTAATGATTCAGATAATAAATGTATAAAGTAAAAATATACATTGACGAAATATAATTATCAAGTTTATATTCGTATTTAATAATTATATCAATAAACGTAGAACCATACAAACAATTTAACTTTCGCTCCGCAAAATAAATCCCTGAGCGCTTCGATTTTACCAAAAAAAAACGGATTTTCGATGTTATTCGACCTCCAATAACTTGGGACGAGTAAAGCTGTAATTTTTGTGAGTACCCTAACTTCCGTTAGCCCCACGTTCGGCCCCACTTTATCACCGTTTATAACGCAAAACGCGCTTCGTACCCGTTTACTTCCAGTCGGAATAAAAAGGGGCAGTTTCGGCCGGCTTAGCGCACGCGAAAAAGGTGAGTTTGTTTTTAGGCATAACTCGTTTCGATCGTCAACCAAAACTTCTGCTCCACCGTCTCCCAGCAGCGAGCCATTTACGACGGCTTCTCCTTCACTCCCGACTCAACAAAATAACCGTCGATGCACGACAAAAGGATAAATAAATAACGCCAGCGTCACAGTTTTGTTCACAAATGTATTATATTCACTAGCTCTATTTTCTGATCGCCGGCGCCGCGTTATAGCTCACAGAAACTTATTCACTAATTCAAAAATCCTTTTATCTGATCAACTATTCTTTTGATATTAGGTGTGTTCCCCTACTACGATTAATTGCGATTAATCGCGATTAATTGCAATGAAGCTGTTCCCGAACTCCGTTTGACTGAAAACTGAAAATTTCCCCTCTTTCAATAAGTACGACGAAATTTCAATAGGGTCTGAGCTACTGAAAAGTGTCAAACGGTGTGACGCGAGTAAATATTTTCAAATGTGCGCGGCAAGCAACATATTTTTTGCGTAATGTTGCTATGAAGGTCGGATATTTTTGTGGCGATAATTTATCACCGTTTAATTTATCTATTGTTCTTCCAAAAACCGAAAACTGACACTTTTGTTTGTCGATTTTCAGGAAATGCAATGAGAGCGTTCCCGTACTTTTCATGAACTCCCCCACCACATGATTCAGTAAAATTCAAAAAAATTCAGTGACTGAAAGTACGGGAACAGACCTATTATCTATACGTAACGTACTTCGCCAATCTCCTCGTTTTGGTTACCCCGCCACCTGCTTCGTTGCTTGGTTCGAAATCACGGTTCCCCTTTGCTCTCGTTTTGCCGGTTCTTCCCCGAATAGTGTGTTGGTAATTTTCGCTAATTTTCTTGATCGTCGCTGTAATTCGTGTCGACACAGGGTCTCCCGTCACTCACTATCCTCAAGCCGTCTCATAACGAACAACCACCGACACTCAGGACCATCCTCCTCAGCATTCGCTAAATTATCTGTCGACGCTCGATCGTCGCCCGTTGAAAAGTACTGCCATTCCATAATAAGTCTGTTTTCGTACTTTCAGTCACTGTATTTTACTGAATTTTCCTGAATCATGTGTTCGGGAAATTCATGAAAAGTATGGGAACGCTCTCAGTGCATTTTCTAAAAGTTGGCAACCGAAAGTGTCAGTTTTCGGTTTTTGGGAGAAAAATATTCAAAAATATTCAACCTTCATAGCAACATTAGGCAAAAAAATATGTTGCTTGCCACGCACATTTGAAAATATTTACTCGCGCCACACCGTTTGACATTTTGGGTGAACTTGGATACTTGTGCCCATGAATTAGTGTAGTCGCTCACCGCAAGGGGCACACCGATAAGTAAAGTGAATTTTGCAACACTTCTAAAGCACTCAAACTGTGCGTTGTGTGGACGAAAATGACGGAATGGGGGGAAGGAGGAATGGAGAAAAATTTGAGGTTGGATTGGTGGCGCGAACAATAGAGAAATGGTTATGTATGTGGCGAATAATGTAAATGCGATAAAAGGTATGCAGGTGAATAATAGGTGAATGAAAATGAGTAGAAGAGAAAAGTGGGAACATGCTGAAAGGTTCAAAAAAACGATAAATGTTAAAAATTTGTTGAATAAAGTACAAGCTATGCGATTTAAGCGAGAGTGTATGAAAATGTGTACAAGTACAAAATGCTAATATTTAGAAGAGTAAAAAAATTTAAATATTTTAAAAGATCAAACTTCGATGACGGATTGGAAATTATCTCCACCCGATGTGCTTGCTAACTGATAAGTATTCCATATTAGCAATTGCGTTTAGGGTCAAAGTTTTCAATTTGTGTTCTCATCAGTAAAAGTGTTTTAATGTATGTGGCTTTTGAAACTTTTCGGGAAAAAGTTGCAGGATAAGTAACAAAATATTTTGCTGTAATATAATCATATAATCTACAACTAGATATTAATTCAGCGATGTATGCAATATCTAAGTTTTTGTCTGTATCATGATGCATAGTGATGAAAACTTTATTTGAGAGGCGTAGCTATTGATTGAAAATATAGCAAACTAATGGGTTGCAAGTAACAAGCAAATAACTTGCATCCACACCGCATGAGCCGATTAATAGATTAAATATTATAATTTATAGTTACAAATTCTTAATAAAATGTTACTTAATTTTGGCACACAATTGCAGAGTTTAATAACGTAAAACGTGCCATATCAATTGCTCTTAATCCGATAGAATATGTATTTTAAATTAACCTAACGAATATTTTTTAGACTTGAATAATAAAAGTAAGAGTCGCAGTTCAAAGCATTGTTTGATTCATAAATTGTAATGTATTTATCCGGGTGTGGCTGAAATACTAAGGTTATTAAGTAAAAGGTTCGCAAAAGTGGAATTGATTAACGATCTATCGATCGTTTGTTGCTATTGTTACGAATATGAAACACTTTTATAAGCAATAATTTTTATTTCCCCTAAAAACTCTTTAATCAAAGTCATATAACAATCGACAAAACCTACTTTTCGAAGATAATTTAAAAGCTGTCTGATTTTTTTACTGATTTTATAAAGCTTACAAAACGATGATTTGGATCGATTTTTGTTTGACTAAATTCGTTTCCAGTAGCACTCAAACTGGAAACAGCCGTGCAACGATTCAATTCGAAAATCGATGTGGGCACATCTATCCAAGATCTTGGATCATATGAGATGCAAATAATATATTTTTTTTGTTAAATGCTCAAAGAATAAAAGGTTATTGAGTATAATAATAAATGGAATTGGGTGTATCATGTGCAGTACTTTAGGTTCAAGTTGAATCCGTTTTTACTGTAATTAATTTAATTATTATGGAAATGTATGTAGATATCTTATAACATTGCACACAAGTTACAGTTTCCCGATGTGCCAGCTAGTAGGCAAATTATTGTTTTAAGACTAAAGAAAAAGATGTGATCTGCTATGAATGTGTATATATGCAACAAGCAAGATTGATGGGATCTAACAGGGTAGTAGCAAAGACGTTGACTCTATGATGCATGCGCGTTTGCAAGTAAAATTGAATGGAAACGAAGTAAATTTAGGGTAAGAAATCAGTTATTAATATTCGATGTGATTTTTGAAGAATACTGGTGAATATATGGGAGCAAAGAATCACTAAGATGGAAGAATTCATAGAATGAATGGCTACTAGTTTTGAAAGTATGCACTGTTTCTCAAAAAATCAATAATCTCCCACTGCACGTGGTCACATCAGTTAGATATACACTATGAGCTTAGTTAAATTTGAATTTTTTATCGTCCCACAATTAGAAAACAATTCTATTTGAACATGGTAATTTCACATTAACGTTTAGAAAAATCTTCTTTTTGATAATCGACCGAGAAATTTTAAGATGAAATAGCTCGACATCGCCAGAAACCAATAAACATGTTATTCAATAAGGACATAATAATTCACCGAAAAATCACTGTTGTACGTGAACACGTCATCCGATTGAGCTGAAATACTCAAGATACAGTGGTATATATGTGGAACAGGTCCTAGTTTAACCAAATGTTGGTTATCTTTAGTGCTTTGGCACCGGCTGCCATTTAATCGATATTTTAAGTGATCTTATAGTTCTAACAACAAATAAATTTTCAAAAAACCAAGTATGTGAAATAAAATTTTGAACGTACTTCAAACAGGCATATACGTTTTTGACGTTACATTACGCTATATTTAAACAAAATTTTATGCCTATGTGTACACTAAGCTCCCGCTAGGAGTGCCGTGAAATTGACTGCAATGAATCCATCACTGCAAACGTGCTCGTGGGAGTCACGTGAACAAAATTTAATTTCAGACTTCAAAATAACATGTGTACTACATGTGGAATAAATTTCAGCCCCCTATGTTAATAATTCTGTATTTTATTTACATACAAAATAATTGTCTTTATTTTTAAACCCCTGTATATAAGCTAACATTCTGATGGCATTAATACTGCATTTTAATCATATCTTGCGGTCTCGGAGCCATAGTTGGTGAACGGTTTTGGTTATATCGTGATACCTTTGATTTTGATAGTTTTGATAACAAATATTTAAGTTCGTGGAAAAGGAGTAAGAAGTGCAAATATAAATGCAAGTTTATTTTTCTTTTTCAATATATTCGCCTGGTACTCCAATATATATAGTTACTCATCCACCTTTTCAAAAATGTTTTGTCTTTATCGGAAAGGTATGCCGAAGTCGCAACCTTCACTTCGTCGTTGGAAAACTTCTTTCCACAACATTTTTCTTTCAATTTTGGGGAAATATAATAATCGCTGGGAGCCATATCATGGCTGTAGAGTGGGTGATGTAAAATATCGAGCCCACTTTATGCAGGGCAGTAAACGAAAAACTACTCCTGCGAACAGGCTCGTTGTCGTGTTTTGGTCAATTTTCTTTTTCTTTGATGGCTTCTTTCAACTATTGTAGAATTGAAGCGTAGTATTCTATAGTTGTGGAGACGACTTTGTTTTTAAAATCTATCAACAGCATCCCTTCTGAGTTCTATCAACAGTATCCCTTCTGAGTCATCTGCCATGACTTTTCCAGCAGATGGTGACACCTTGAATTTCTTCGGTGGTGGTGTGCGTATTTGTGTCACTGCATATAACCTTGTTTGGACTCAGGATTGTAATGATCAATCCAAGTTTTGTCTCCAGTAGCGATTCGACTCAATACTCCACCCTCGTCTTCACTACACCTTGCACTACATCTTATTCATGCCAGGATGATTTGTATAATATTTAAAATGGTTGTATCTGGCACTGCAAGCATTTCTGCGAGCTGTTTCTTTTTGAGTATAGCATCTATCACTTTTCGACTTTTTGAGCAATATTCGGAGTGGTCACTTAGATTGGCCGTCCCGCTCGTGGGTCGTCGTCTTTTTTTGGTTTAAAAAGGCAAATTGGAAGGGATGCCATCTTTTCCATTATGATTTGAGCCTATTTTCCTTGTTTGGTGAGGATCTTTATAGCAGTGTGGTACTCGATTATATTTTACACTTTCTTCCCGATTGAGTTGCTTGGTCGACGAAGTTTCAAAAACTAATGGATCGATGATAATAAAACTTACAATTGATACTTATAATACGTCTCTGAAGCCATAATGTTTCATTAAACTACCCCCATTAATGATCTACCTGCTCAATTCGCGAACTTAATGACCAACCTTGTAGTTATTAATACTGTAGCTTAAGTTATATTAGGAAAATATTGTACCGTTCAATTACACAAATCATTTTAAATGATTAAATGATGATTGAATGAATATTTTGCTGACTTATGCAGCGTGTGTATAGGTTTAGGGCGCATTATCAGGATTCTCGCCATCAGTCTACAGCTCAATTCCGGCACATGACACTCAGTTTTTTTCTTCATTGCATATATTATATTTAACCTTTCATCGGGCTCAAAATGCATACATCAAATTTATTTCAGTTTGATTTGAAATTTAAATTGTTGGACTGACGAAAATTTCAGTCATATTTTTGGTAGTATGGGTTAGATTAAGCGCCAAGCCTAACTGTTGCAAGATTATCCAGAAGAATAAAATAGAATAATACTAATATGGACGAAAACATAATTCATTATAAGTGCATGCATTGAAACATAATTCTTAATAAATGCTTTTACTGCACAATAACAGACAAAACTCTAATTTGTTCTGATTTCACATGCACATCTGTAGAATAGTTTGCTGTGCATTGCAAATTAAGTAAGAATCATGCAAAATATTAGCTAGACTCTAACACAACATTGAGACAAGTGGCACTAGTTTCGTATAACTTTTTCTCATTTGCTTCCATCAAATGTACGTAAGTAAAGAGCTGGTGAGATTTTACAAAAGAAATATAACCAACATAATAACGATTTCGATCGAATTCGCTTTAATTAATTTCAACTCAGCGGCCCTCAAACTGTAGCAAGTCTTGACTTCCATACAAAATTTGGTGGGCACATCTATCCAAGGTCTCCGTTCATATAAACTGCAACATATATTTTTGGGCACTCAATGTGGAATGAATTAAATATTTATGAGTACAATAATAAATGAAAATGTGTACATCATGTGCAGTACTTTGCGTCCGAGTATTTAGCTTTTTACGTTAATTAGCACGTACATATGCATGCTGTTCGGAGTGGAAATGTATTAAGATACCTTATTAGTTGGACTTTGAATACATATTGATTTTATAATGTTGTACCCTGCTTGCAATTTCCCATTATGTAGGCTTGCAGTCAAATGGCTGCTTTAAGGCCAATGAAAAAGTTGCAACTGGATATTAAATTTTACAAGATCGGGGTAGGCTATTATAAATGATGTTGACTCGATGGTGCATGCGCACTAATATGAATGAATAGAAACTAAGTGAATTTGGAGTAATAATGTAGTATTGATTTTCGATACGATGTTTATACAACTTTTTCACCTTCGAGCATTAAACTAAAACAACCAGTCTTCCTTGCACATGTTTTTTGAGTTGAGGTTTTTGGATGCTCCAGCAAAATTCCTACGCAAATGAGGAATGTGAACAATGTCTCTGATTACTCAAGTTTTTTGTTTGTATTTAGCGAGCTGTTATGGCATAAACCGTCAATAGTTCAAATTCTCAGGCAAGAACATGACTAAATATTAAAAAAAGGAAATACATTTTTGCTAATCATATACAAGGTTAGAGAAATATACATTTTTACTACTCAATTGCCAATTTAAAAACTATTTTACATTTTTTTCTATGACAATGCCAAAGCTCAGGGGATTACCATTTGAAACAAATGCTTAGCTATGGCGGCAAGGAGACACAAATAAGAGATATCTATATCAATTATTCCATTATTCTCTTTTAATGTGCCACATTATTTCTTGTTTTCTAAAGCTCTGGTGCTATGCCCAGTCGCCACTAAAACTATGATATGATAATTAATGCAGTGCTGGCATCATGCCCAGTTTGTGGCTATTAGAACAACACAAATACAGCCATGAGCATACAGCGGGATTCGAAACCACAGACAGTAGATCTAATTGGTTATAGATATAGATCTAATTGGTCGCAATGTGTTCCGATATTATGACTTCCATCATTTTTTCTCGTAGATTTTCCCACAGAGAGATAACCTTTTTCAATTTCAAACTTGCTTATATGTGGCTATTTAAAACACACGGAGGATCAATTTTTTGAAAAGAATTTCACGTCCCTGCTCTAGCTATAGCGGTGCCCACTAATTCATCATAAATCAGAAATGTATATTTATTATAGGTATAAACTCGTCCTGTAATTTCGTTATGATCCGATGTTTCTCTCAGAAACTATGATCAATAAAATCTTTGAAAAATTCCCTTATCTACTTTTAAGCAATCAGCGCCCACATAGAATTAAAAATTACCAAACCATTATCATAGCCAATCATTCATATCCCATACTGACTTCACTATAATTGTCTTTACATAGACATATAGATAAAAATAATCATTAAATGGTCGCTGCTGCCAAATGGTAAAAATTTCATTTTAACTTGAAATGGGCCTACCTAAAATTTCAGCTCGATTGCGTTACGCACATTAAATAATCTCACTTAATCTTTTTTCTGATTTATATACACATATAAAGAAAGGTCCAGGTAAATTTAGTACTATCTTCGAAAATCAGTAAAAATATATGTTGAATTATTTCATGTGACACCAGTTTTACTCTTAATTATTTTTAAATTTAGTCTGGCACCATTTTTAATTCGAAATTGCGTTACGATATTCAAATACTTATTTTATCAATATATGTGATTCGCCAGACCTTTACATATAAAATTCATACCTTCCAGCATTACATGATCACTCTAAATTTACTCAGTTTCTATTCACCCATCCGTGCGTACTAACATATTTCTTCATATATCAATAAAAATATAAAAGATATTGGGACAGAGCGAGCATTGAACAACATTACAATATCAATATTTGTGATCTAATTGCTTTTTCATTTCAAATTGCATGCAAATGTTCGTGTTAATTACCGTAAAAAGCGAACTTAACACCGAATCCAAAGTACTGCACATGATATACACATTTGAATTGTTGATTGTACGATAATTAAATATATAACCCACATTTAAATGAAAGACATTGTCAAAATTATATTGGTTGCATTTCATATGAAGAGAGATTTTAGATAAATGTGCCCACAGCTATCGATTTTGCATTTTTTTAAATATCTGAGCTAAACTTTTCATCACCCACCAATACCACCAGCATATGCATTTCAAGCTGTTGGCACCGTATGAGATTTCCAAAATATGTTCTCATTACGCAACGCACGTTTTTTTTTTCTATAGTAATTTTTAATACTATAGAAGTAACATATCATTCATTCCAGGCATTTTTTTAAGTTTAATCATGGCCTTCATATAAAAGGCCTATCGCAAAAGCAATTAACATACAAGATGGTGGACCTAAGCTACTTTTCTCAACCAGTCCGCACAGTGATGTTTTTCTCTGGTATTAAAGAGATGCACGAGAACCACCTACAGGAGATATGATGAAAATCATATGTCATGTCAATTACACTGAGCGGGAAAATAACATAAACAAATGTAGATTGCAACGAATAAATAAACTTGACCGAATTTATTTCAAATCCGCTATTGTATGTTACATATTCATTTTGAGTTTTTTGGCGTAGCTTAATGTTTGTGTCGGTGTTCGGGATAACCTTTTCATACTAGGAGCGTAGATAAACGATGATTCTCGAGCCGGGCTTCGTGAAAAATACCAATTTCAATTTTCTCCAAATCCAGTTGATGTTCCACAGTTCGAAGGCGTTTCGTGAATATTGAAGATGTTTGTTGTCAGGAGTTCTTCACAAGTATACCTGTGATATATCTTGGAAAAATGTAGTACACACTGATTCTACGAATGCTCCGTTTTGTCAAACGGTGCATGTACATTATGTCTGATATTCTAAGTTTCAAAATTTTCTTGTTTGTAATTGTTACATAGAAAAATAGACAACTGGAAAAAATAAGCATAGTTTTCTAAAATGTTAATCGAGTTTTAAACGTTTAAATTTACTTGCAAATGATAGGTCCCCAAGTTTCAAATGAAAAATCAGCTGCGACCCGAAAGTATTTATAATATATTTATAAACGTTTAAATTTACTTGCAAATGATAGGCCCCCAAGAAACTTTTGAATTAAAAATCAGCTGCAACCCGAAAGTATTTATAATATAATATTTATAAGAATTTATAAACTTTATTCTTCCTGTAGAGTGATTAGATAAATGTTTCCATATGCTCAGACGAAATGTCGTTTGATTGAATTCTGCTTTAAATGACTTATTTCTGCTTTAAATGACTTATTTAAAAACCTACTTCTAGCAGTATTACTCTAACGTTGACTTGTGTCTCTCGATCTATATGGTATTCCTCGACTTTTCATATCCCGAATCGTAGCGTTCGGTAGCCGTCCAGACACTGAAATCGCATAAATACCCCGGCAAAATCGATCTAGAAGTAAAATTCTCATTAGTATCATCGTTGGAAATGAGATGCGCCGTCGCTCACTTATCCGTTGCCATTTGGTGACCCAACTATCTTCTGGGCTCGTGACCGCAACTAACCCATCGAACTTATTGCTGGTGCAGTCGTACACTTGATCTTCATTATTTTTCATTCAGAGAAACTCCGCAATTATCGCAGCTGTCATATTCGAACTGTTCAAAAGTCTACCAAAGCAAACTAAAATTACAGACGTACATAACTTTGAATGCAGAGTAGAGCATTTACCTTGACTATCGAACAGACCAAACATGCCCGCAACCCTCGTAGGTCTTTAGGAATTGTATCAAAAGACATTATTAACTATTCGATAAACACGTACTTTACTTCGCAATTAAGCCAAACGCATAGAACCGAGCCCACCGAACAGCACCATTCACTTTATTATTAGGAATGTCAAAGCAATTGTCGCCGAAATTGACAGCATAAATAGCCGTTTGAGTGCCACTGAATTTACTCAATCTACCGCCAATTCTCCCTCTGGTGGTGGGATTTCGCAACCATGGGCACAAGTATCCAAGTTTTACCGACATTTTTCAGTATTTTTCAGTAGCTCAGACCAGTGAGGTAGTAGAAATGGAGTGGACATTCCCATAAGATTAACATTCAAGGGGATGGTAGTAATTTTTTGTCTGCTCATTAGGTCTGTTCCCGTACTTTCAGTAACTTAATTTTACTGAATTTTCCTGAATCATGTGATGGGGAATTTCATGAAAAGTACGGGAACGCTCTCATTGTATTTCCTGAAAATTTACAACCGAAAGTGTCAGTTTTCGGTTTTTGGGAGAACAATAGTGATTATAAAGTCATCCTTAGCGGTAATAAATTATCGCCACAAAAATATTGGACCTTCATAGCAACATTACGCCAAAAATATGTTGCTTGCCGCGCACATTTGAAAATATTTACTCCGTTTGACACTTTTCAGTATTATTCAGTAGCTTAGACCCTACTGAAATTACTGAAAGAGGGGAAATTTTCAGTTTTCAGTAAAACGGAGTACGGGAACAGCTTTATTGCAATTAATTGCAATTAATCGTGGTACGGGAACAGACCTATTGTCAAATCGGGTTAAATCTAAGTAGTTCCCCTCCAATTTGACAATGAGAACCAAATGGCGTAAAGGCAGCTTTAACATGCTTTGTGCGCGAGAGAGTTAAAGGGGCTAATTGTAGAAAGTTATACCGTCCGTGTCCAGGGGCTGGCTCAGACCCTGAGAGCATAAAGACATTCGGAGAGGCGATGTCCATTTAAAATACATTGAAGAGAAACCGACCACTTTTCATGTATCTTCAATGTCAATTCCCCTCTTTGTGTCCTTGTTGCCAATATGACAATTAAACTAATGTAAACAATTTGAGCCGGTACGGAAACAAAATCGTGTTTATTTTAAATACACATTAATTTTGCGTATATTCGACTAGTGCTGTAAGCAAAAACGTTTGTGTAGAAGTGAAAATCGCGAGTTTTATTTGAAAAAAGTGTTTAAAAACTGTGCAATTGCATTAATCTTTGCAATGAAGGGTGTTGTGCCAAAATGTGGTACTAGTTTGTAACGCCGGCCACTTGGAGTTTCTTATCACAAGTAAGGAATAGACAAACGATGTGTTTTGCAAAATTTTGTGAATTTCACAAACTTTTTATAAGCGAAAGCGCCTATTTGAGCCCTTTTAAATATTGTTTACATATTTGCGCGAATTTTCTCAAAAAAACACAAAGCAGTAGAGCGCATAAATAGTTTCGGGGCAGACTCCGAGCGGAAATGATATGATATAAAAATTTATTCGTATTGCATGCTGTGTGAAATAGTGTTTTCCAGATTTCCAGAATATGAGCAACACAGATTAATTTGGACTTCTTCTCTTGGATTTCCTGAGCTGATCATCAAAAAAACTTCCCGGGTTTTTTCAAATCTTTCGGCCGTGGTATATAGCAATTGATGATTGACAAGGGAATAAGTGTACTAGTTTCTTGTTTTTCTTACAGCTGCCGTCATAGTACGTTAGTTCTGAGCAAGCGAACTGGGGACCATCTTAAGTGAAATAGAATCTTCGAGTTATGCAGTAGGTAAAGAAAATGTTCAAAACATTCTTCTTTTGAATTATCTTAATTCTATAGATACCTTTCGGCAACAATATTCAAGATGAGATAAACGACGGACAAGACGAGATGAACAATGTGGCGAATTACGATCTCACTGTTGATAATTTTAATATTCATCAATATCGTTTCAATTAGGCAACGTAAACAGACCAAGTGGCTCCTATTACTGCAGTGCATTTAATCAAGCTGCAGGAAAAAATTGAAAAAAATTGGCAGGTACGCTGAAACGAAAAAATAGTATTATCCGAAATTTACGTGAAAAACAGCGCAGACAAAAGAAAACAATTTCTATAGTGAATTGTTGGATAAGCTCAAGGCCAATAACCGGATTAGGTCGAGAACAATTAGATAGTGTGAATATAATACAATAAATATCTTATTACCCAGAAATATATTATCTCCAACCTATGATTGTATTTAGCCTACTTTATAGTATAAAAAAAGTTGAAACTTCTTGGAACTATTAACTGTGAAGAAGACTTAAGGTATGTTCCCGTACTTCAGCAAACTGCACCAGTAACAGAATTTGGCCGCTGGCTTCTTTTTGCTGCAAAATTTGGCTTGCATTTGGCTTGCAGCAAAAGTACGAAAACGACTTGCTGCGAATCTGTTTTAATATATTATAATAGATTCAAGTACGGGAACAGACCTTTATTCTTTTCGAAAATCTTAAATAAAATTTGCATATTTCAGAATTTGAAATTGTTTTTGATTTTAATGATTTTGTTCAATGCAATTGCTTTACACACAGTACTCAGTAAAAACTTTCTAGATGTTCTAAAAACGAAAATGATATATTATATTATTCAATGTTTTCTCATCACCTACGGCAGTACTAGGCACTGCCAAGAGGTGAGCCAGTATAAACACATCTAATTTTTTAAACCAGTTTCTTGTAAAAGTATTTTTGTTTTATGGTTGAATAAATATTTCATTAATATGTTCTACAATTTTCATAGTTCGCATGCATTTATGTTCTGTTTTCATTTTCTATCCTGGAAAAACCATTAATCTACCGCAAAGCAACGAATAATCCAGCCTGCTGTAGCTTATTTTTACCCCCTGGTTCGAGAATTCGTGCGGTTATAATATGAAAGCTAAAAAATATTAAATAAGTAAATAAATAACAATAATTCACTTACGATATTCAAAATTTGAATATTTGAAATTATTGACACATAATTTGTCCCCATCAATTTGATAAATTACGAATTACCTACGCCTCGAAAATTTCAATCCATCACCGGGGTCGCTGGTGATGCGGAAAATGGCCATGCCTTCGGCCCTTTCTAATAGCTCTAACCAAAGATGAGTCTGCGAACGTAACCGTCTGCCAAAACCGACCGGTTTTAGAGCAAAACAGGCACTTTTTGACATACGCAAACAAGAGTGAACATAAGTGCCCATACAGCACATAAGCGAACGTATATCAAGTCGTATCTCATCACCACTTTACGTACGGACAGCTCATAGCAAAAATTGAGCAAAAGGTTGCTTAAGGAGCATGCCACTTTTCTAGCTGTTGTAGCAAAAATTGATGAATTTGGAAACCGGGAGAATTTTAACTTTTCACTATTCCCAGTCAGCTCCCCTCATTCGTACCGAAGTATGAATGAGAGACCGACAAGGAATAGCGAAGAGGTTGATAGCGAAACATCAAGGAGGCAAAAAAAAAATAATTAATTGCCCCTGGAGCAGGGTGCCGTAGAATTGGCCGTAAAGGCCCCTAGTCCGCTTATAGCGGAGCACCCTTTTATCCAACCCCGACGGATGCTGGTGTGCCGCTTTGCTAGCTCTACGCGGCTAGGGTGGGTCATTACAGAAATCGGGTGGATATGCTCCGAGAAAGAAAAGACTGCTACTTGTATATCATCCGTCATACAAAGTAGTAACCGCAAAGTGAAAATTTTACAGAAGAGATTTAAGGCCTAAGTTCGTAAAGAACCGCCATACAAAACTCTCAGGCATGAGCTGTTACCAGACTCAGCCGAGACGTGTCAACACACGTAAGGGAACCTGAAAAACGTTACGTTACAAAAGGGAAGAATAAATTGCCTTGATTTTGTGCGGACCCGAGGCAAGGCACGCAACCTCAGGCCCCTGATATCATTGGGGCCTTTACCCTCGATATAGGTGGGGTAACGCCACCCTCTGATTCCGACATTCAAATGCGTCGAAATACCACTCCTGTTAACATAAACCAGCCTGACCTTCACGCGCCTATCGCCACTCAGTTCCCATGGGCCGAGACCCAATAACAAGACCAAAGAATTTAATTTTTTTTTTACCAACACATTATTTTTATTTATGTAGAAAAAGAATTTAGTTTATTTTTCATCAATGTTTGTGTTTTAGATTTCTTAATTCTCAAGGCCTTGTACAAGTTTGATTTGTTTTTTTTTTTTTTTTGTTTTGTTTGTTTTTCTTTCTTTTTGAAAGAGGTTTTGGTTTAATTGTGTGTTAATTCGTTTAAGTTCAAGAGTGTAATTTAGTAATTGGATTATCTTCTTTTCTATAAATAGATTCTTGACATCCAATATCGACATAATAAGAGTAATGTGAAAGACTACATCACAAACAACATGCCCACAAAACCGTGGATTTTAGATTTCAAAATGTTTTTTTTTTTCTTGTATATGTTTGAAGTTTTAGGTAATAAAATATCCATAATATATTACCACTTTTTCTTTACACTTAATTTTTTTTTCTTCATATATCTCAATCGATATGGACAACTCTTTACCAGGCTACCTGGCTACTTGAGCTGGCTGTACTATTAATCACATAATATAATAGGTTTATGATGATATTCGGTGTCCAATTTCACAAACATCCGATATTGTGACAAACATAGAACTGAGTTCACTGAAATTTTTCAGATTTTATTCACATACAAATTTAATTTAATTACTAAAATATCGAAATCATCATATCACTTTTTATGACTTTCAAGTGGCAGCATTCCATTCCAATTCAATCAAATATTTTGTCTCGGGTTTGCAGCCCCATAAATTTCAGTGAATAGTTTAAAGAACTTCATGTAAGCAATTTGAGTTTTTATTTTAGTATCGCTGTTTTTCTAAACATATCTATAATACCAAATTGTGTTGTGAATCAACCGTGTACTGTACTCAGGAGCAACAGCTGCAGCATTGACCGCACCATAGAAACATTATCACTACAACTGTATGATGTAAGCAATGTTGCGTTTCATCGTCCGTAGTTCTTAATTCCCCAAAAATATTGTACAAAAAAATTGATCCTGCACGATTATTATCGATGGCAGCTCTCTTCATGATATATCAGCAGCTCGCGTTTAGAATCAATGGTATGCCGCTGACTGTTCCAAACATGACCGTTGTGCGGCTTCAATTTCAATAAAATACAATATCGCACCCAAAGCTTTACACGTATTTGCCGTCTGACGGCCTTTCTACTTCCTAGAAGCTATCATCGTCATTTTGTCAAACGATAGACTCACCCTTAAAGCAGCAGTACTATCCCAACCGGATCTTCCGAATCCTTTGCCAAGGTCGTGGGCCATCCTCGAAACAGACAACACTGCTGTTAAGAGATTCGGCAATCCATCAGTTACCTTACTTACAATCAGCGGACGTAACATTGTCACCACAAAATTTATGATTGCTATTATCACCAGTTCACAATTTATTTTCACTTAACGCACAGAGACCAAATAGATCTGTTTATAAATTCTTCGCGTTTTTAGCGGGGCCCTTGTTAGACGTCCCAATACACTTTTTCAAAATCATATAAAAATTGGGATCCGAAATCTTCTTTCAGTTGCGCGGTTCATTCGGTGCAAAATTGCAACATTTCCAAACAAAATTAGCAGGAATATTTTTCCAACGCACAAATCATCATTATATTAACAAATACGTACACACATACGAAACTAAATTATTAATAATTAATAAATATTCGCGGTACAGCGTAATCAAAACACATTTTCACATCCGACTCGATCGACGTTTTCACTAACAATCCTCTCTGGTACAAATATCGCGGAATATGCAAGAATTTTTCAATTTCACGTCCGACTCGATCGACGTTTTCACTAACAATCTTCTCTGGTACAAATATTGCGGAATATGCAAGAATTTTTCAATTTCACGTCCGACTCGATCGACGTTTTCACTAACAATCTCCCAACACCCAAATGCAACCCATCTCGGCACACAATTTTCTGGCGATTTCATATCGTCCAGGTTCCAAGAATTTTCTCGGAAACTTCTCGTGTGTATTTGGCCGACTGAACGTTTTCCCACGTTCAGTATTAGCGACATTCCGTAGATGGGGTCCGAGCATTGAATCTATGTTGTTGTTAGTGGGTTATTTTTCATGCCGCTACCGAAAACGTCGTTGTGAGACTTTGAGTCGCGGTGGTTCCAATTTTCACCCAAATTCAACAACAACAATTTCAGAGTTCCGAGCCCATTGCTAGTAATTAATATTAGCTGGGAATGAACTCCGGAAATACCAAAGTCTTGTTGTTATTGGATTTGGTAGAATTTCCGAGCCGATGCCGTTTTAATGATAATTATGGGGAAAATGGAATATGGGTGGTTAAAGAGACATATGCATGTTGAGATGCATATGTGAATTAGGGTATTTATGCATGTTGTAATTGCATATTATGATATGGGGACATATGCATTTTGAGATGCATATGCGAATTAAAGAATATATGCCTATGAAATTTGCATATTAGGATATGGGGACATATGCATTTTGAGATGCATATGCGAATTCAAGAATATATGCCTATGAAATTTGCATATTAGGATATGGGGACATATGCATTTTGAGATGCATATGCGAATCGGGGCAGGTATGCACATTGAATTTGCCTTGGTGCCCAAGGGTACCTTTACACATGATCATGCACAGGGCGATCATATGTCGCCGAAAGGATTCTGGTAGGCAGATGCTACAACACAGGTATTTTCACGATGAAAACAGAGGGAAAAGAGCTGAAGGATTTCTATTCTAAAGTAACTCCCAAAGAGTATGAGGGTTGGGTCTCTTAATTAGGAGAAAGGGATTTAGTTTGGGAGTTATAGAGAGGAATTACTAGCAAACTTACTAATATTATTAAAGTTAGCGAGGGAAGTTGGTGAAAAGCCAGTGAATTCAATCATGGTTCGATTGTTGTAGCGAAATTCAAGTTCCAATCAACAGGAAGGTCGACGAATGGGAATAAAAGTGCCCGCAACCTGAGTCGAGTAACAAATCAATTATGTGCGGTGGTTAAATTTCAACTAATGAGCCGAAAATGACCCGCCAGCAGCAGAACAAAGAAGAGACAACCTGATTTTCAGGATGAAATGTCAGCGAATAACCATAGGAGATGACAACAAATAAAAGATTTGAAATACAACAGAGGTGGATGCTGTGGTTACAGCTGAAATGATAAGAGTGATGAGTGTGATTAACTCATCAGCCGGAGAGAACTATCCCAAATGATCAGGGTTAAGGAATAATAGTGAGCTGGAAGTTAGTTCCAGATTCAGAGAAGCATTCAAACCAGCTGACTACTAAACACCAAAAGAGTTGTACATGAAGAAGCAAAAAGAAGGTACGCGCCAAATTAGTATAAAGGTAAGTTCACGCGAGTAGCGATATAAAGAGGAAAATTCCCTCCAAAAGAAAGGTACCCACTAACAGTGGTAGAAAAATTCTCAAGTAAAGGTGCCAGCATTATTCTCTTGAATTATATATTTGAGAACAGCGAAAAGGAGGGAAACCCAAAAGGTTCACAAGATATTTTCCAAAGCTATGAAATAGTTGAGGTGTTGCTGACCAGAAGGATCGCCATTCTGAAGGAAGTAGCGATCACGAAAGATCAGACTGCAATGATAAGGAGGATGACGATTCCAAGAAACACAAGGAAAAACTCCGCGAATTATATATTCCATCAGAACCTGCAGATATCAAAGATGAATTCTTTAACAATCGTATTAACAGCAATTTTCACACCAGTGAAGAAAATTGTTAGAATCCCGGTGAATGGGTTCTTGAGTGCTTATTAGACAAGATCATCAGTGGATGAACGAGGCTTCGTCAATTTGTGTGGGACAACGTAAGATTCTGCGTCAAAGCAGGTGACAAAGGATCAAAGTGATCGGACTGTACAGTTGATACAGTAATGCAAGCAAATAGATGATCAAGTGGATCAAGCAATGGAAGTGATCTTAAAGCGAAGTATTTAACGTGAAGGGAACGAATGAAGGGTGGATCCAGTTCTCTCGAAGAATGAATGTCCGGGAGCCTCAAAGCAAATAAAATTAGTGGGTTTTGGGGAGTGACGGCCGTACCACATGGAGGACCGCACCCGACTTTTTCCCAGCATCAGGACCAACGTACGCTCCACACTCACGCATTCGCATACGAAGGTATGCGCATGCGTAAGTGCGTGCGCCAAACACCTCGTGAGATACAGGACAGCAGGACAGCAGGATTGCTCCTCTGACCTGAATGAGGGGTGGGGACTACCCTTTCAGCCGGGGTCCGTAGCGGAAGCTCTTGGCTCCTCCATGTCTCCTCTGCACGCACCGGGGCTCCCACATCGGAAGGTCAGGGGCTGTGGTGTCGAAAGACGTACTAACGAGAAGGTTGAAGGAGGCAGAATCGACAAAACTCGATTCACAAAAAAACAAAGAATTAACCCAGGACATTCACTTTCGAGAGTTAGCTATTGCAAGTAGTGAAGGTCTATACTCAACCCGAAAGTGCAACGCCACTAGTAGAAGCAAAAATGGAATCAGTTAAGCAAATTAAGCAACTTGGTTTGCCAATTCATGAATGGATTAACGATTAGCTATTGTAGGGACTAGTACGAAAGGGTGATTTTCCAATGATTCTCATCGAAAGTTATTTTAAGTTGTGGCCTAGAGATCCCAAACCATCAGCAACAAGGACAGTTGGATAAAAAGAAAGAAAGGAGAAATCCTTTACAGAGGACTTATTAATAACATTCAGTAGGAATAAAAGTTTCTGTTCACCTTCTCAGACAGAACCAGAAAGCTATTGTTGACCGCTCCGAAGCGTCGATGGATCACAGAACACGAATAAACATCCGAAACGTAGAATAAGTGCCACCCTTGCGGGGACCCGAAGGTAGTTTAATTAATTACAACGAAGATGTAAATGCCTAAAAAAAATTGAAGGTCAGGTTTAAATAGCTTTAACACCGTACAGGTTTATAGGTCTCAAGAAATTTTTAAGAGAGTGATAACGCAGTATGATTACTTTAGTGCTTTTGAGGTTAACGAATGGTGGTTTCCTAAAATATTAATATTATTGCGTAATATCCTTAGCGTGAAAAACACCTACGGTGCGACCATTCATATCGGATAGTTGATAATATGCTCCACCAATTTTCTTTAGCACTTTACTTTGAATAAACTTATGATCCAGTTTTGCATTATAGTGAGCAGCCGCATCACTGTGTCGAAAGTTTCGACGAAATACAATATCTCCAGGCTGATATGAAACCTGCCGAGAGCGAAGATTATATCCCTTAACGTTTCGTTCCTGAGCTTTCAGTGTGCGTTGCCGCATTTCTTGACGAATGATGTCAAGGTAATCAGGACGTTCAGGCAAACCAGAAGGGTCATCTAGCCTTTGAATATTTCGTAACAGATCATAAGTCTTGCCATTCGTAATCATATGTTGACCGAAGACAGCAAAATAAGGAGAGGTATTAGTAGTGCTATGATGTGACGAACGAAGTGCACACACTACATCAGACTGTTTCTCATCCCAGTTATTTTGGGAAGGGTGAACATAAGCTCGGAGAGCTGCAATAAGAGAACGATTGAGGCGTTCCGATGCATTAGCCTGTGGTGAATAAACCGCCGTTAAAGTGTGGGTAATACCAAAAGGTGTCAAAAGATTCTTAAACTCATTCGAACGGAACTGAACTCCATTGTCAGTAACTATGACTTCCGGAACTCCAACCAAGTGAAAGACGCGTTTTTTTCAGGATTTCCACAACCGCTTTTGCAGTAAACTTGCGCAAAGGTTCAACAAACGGGAATCGTGATAAGTGATCCAAAATTACAAGTGCTCCTATGTTACCAGTTTTGGATCTCGGATACGGACCTATAATGTCCACATACAAACGCTGGAATATGCGATCGGGAACGGACTGTGATATCATTGGCGGTCGAAGGGTATGTGACGGTGCCTTGGTGGTTTTGCAAATTTCACACGATCCTACATAATCCTTAACCTGTGATGCCATTTTGGGCCAATAAAACCGCTGCCGCAAGCGGTTAAGGGTTTTGGCTATTCCTCCATGAGCACTCACGGGAGGATCGTGGGCCTTTTCCACCAACTCATTTGTCAATTCTGCTGGTACCCACAACTTCCATGCCATTTGATCCTGAAGCTCGTTACCGGTCGCATACTCATTTCGCTTGTATACGAATCCGTCCATGACTTTTAGATCAGGCCATAGATTTTGATCAGTTTCTATTTTGGTGACCAAGTCTTTGTATGAATCACTTCCAAAATGTGGAGATTCCAAATTGATAATTATTGGAGTCTCGGTAGTGTCGGATGGGTTCAACGAATCGACACAGAACACCCGTGATAAAGAGTCAGGCACTATGTTTTGGCTTCCTTTCCGATGAATGATGGTAAAGTTGAAGCCTTGAAGCTTCAAAGCCCATCGAGCTAATCTGCCATGCAGATCTGGCTGGTTCATCAGCCATTTTAAAGACGCATGATCAGTAATGACTTCGAACTCGTGACCTTCCACATATGCTCTGAACTTCTTTATTGCCAACACCGCCGCCAAACATTCTTGCTCTGTTACAGTATAATTTCGCTGAGCAGGGTTCAATTTGTGTGACATATATGCAATGGGTGCTTCATCTCCTTCTTTAGTTCTTTGCACTAGCACGGACCCAACTCCATGTTGACTTGCGTCACATTGAATGGAGAATGGTTTTGTAAAGTCCGGGCTATGCAAGACTGGAGCAGAAGCGAGGCTCTGTTTCAACTGATTGAAAGCACTTAGCCTCTCATCATTCCACACAAATTCACTCCTTTTTGAGAGCATGTCTGTCAACGGAGTGGACAATGACGCGTATTCCTTGACGAATCGTCGATACCACCCACACACTCCAAGAAATCTTCGCAATTGTTTGGTTGTGGTTGGAAGGGGAAATTCCAAAATTGACTTCACCTTGTCCGTCTTGATTGCGCCGCTGCCAACTATATGGCCCAAGTATTTAACCTCTTTGAGAAGGAATTTACTTTTTTCAACGTTAATAGTGAGGCCTGCCTGTCGCAATTGGTAAGCAACCTCATGAAGTACTTTAAGATGTTCATCAAAGCCTTCCGTAATAATCAACAAATCATCCAAATATACAAACATCTGATGTTTTAGATGAGCCGGAATCACCACATCCATCAGCCTAGACATCGTTTGAGGTGCATTACACAACCCAAACGGCATCACGACGAAATGGTACAGTGGACGACCTGGCACGGTGAAGGCAGTCTTGTCCTTAGCGTTTTCTTCCAAAGGAATTTGCCAAAACGCATCCTTTAGATCAAGGCTAGTGATAAACGTGGCCTTCGGAAGCCTACTCAAAATTCCATCTATGAGTGGAAGAGGATAGGCGTCCTTCACCGTGACAGAGTTCACCTTCCGTGCATCCAAACATAGGCGCACCTTTGATGGTTTAACCACAAGGGTTACAGGTGAAGACCAAGCGCTCTTAGATTCCTCTATTACTCCCAATGACAACATGCGATCCACTTCCTTATATAGAAGTTTCTCGACAGCAGGTGATACAGAGAAATGCCGTTGTTTAATTGGCTTCTGGATACCAGTATCAATGTCATGCTTTATGAGAGTTGTTTTTCCCAATCCCTCCACCGCGAATGATGGAAAACAAGCCACCACTGCTTTAAGTCTTTGACACTGTTCTGGTGTTAGAGAATGAGAATTAACAGATAGAGTATCAAGGCTTGATAGTGAAAGTATTTGTTGAGGAGACGCAAACAGATCTGAGGCCAAGGCAAAAGTACGGACAAAGTCCACTCCCAAATATAGATTTTGACTGAGAGTTGGAATGATCCATATATTCAACTTTTTAGTGAGACCTCTGAATGTGATATCGGCTGACACGTGCCCAACAGCTTGGTGTTTTGTGCCGTCTGCCGTTTTCAACCCAAAGGAAGCCCTTTTCCAAGGAAACGAACTTCCTTCGAGGAAAGACTTCGCTAAGTCAGCCGCCATCACACTCACAGTTGTTCCTGTGTCGATTAGCCCTGATGTTGGTTGACCGAATAATAAGACCTGTGCGTATGGTCGAACATCTCCCGCAGGGATATTCGTTAACGAGGCGCATTGCAGTTGACAACGCCACAATCTAAGACGGGCGTAAAATTTCCTAATTCGTAGTGTGGATCTTCTTATCCTTGGTACTATCGGAAAAGTACTGATTGAGTCAGCTGCAAAAATTCGTTGTTTAATGGTAAGATATTTTTTTAGTCGGATGTGATATGGTAGAAATGCCAAAGGTGGATAAGAGGTTTTGTTAGGGAAAATATTATTTTGAATTAATGGTTCAACAGGAGATGACTGTTGTAAATTCATTGAGCGGATATTTGCACTGGAAGTCTTTAACTGCTGGGACACTGGAAGCGTTGAGAAGGTTTCGGGAGGCTCGGTGTCTTGTTGAGCGCTCCCTGTTTCCCGTTTTTTGCTTGACAAGTGACACAATTTGGTTTGTATGTGTCAGGCTTGCCACACCCATAACAGAAAATTTTCCTTTCTTCCAAGCAATCATCGAATCGATGTCCGGGCTGTCTGCAGTTCCAACATGTCGGTATCGGAGTGGCACTTGCCACTTCCGAATCCTCCATTCGTTGGTCTACTTCGTGCGGTTCGTAATCCACTTCAGATACTTGAGGTCGTGTATACGAAGGTTGAGATCTGCTTTTGAATTCCAGCTCTAGGTTTTCGAATCTTCAAATCGCCTGGCGAAGCATTCGCACTGAGGGCAGCTGCAAGTGTAAGACATCGCGTCTTAACTCAGGCAATATATTCCGCTTCAATATCTCCACCAGCTCCTCATCCTGCATTGGTCGTTCCAGTCGGTCCACAAGTCGTAAGATATGCAGGTGAAAATCATCGAAGGTTTCCCCTGCTCTTTGTCGTCGATTTCGGATTAACTCTCTTAAATCCAGATCCGAAAATCGATCCCCAAATTGATCTCGCATGAATCTGGTCAAGTTTTCCCAAGTTACTCCTGTCCATTCTCTGTGGTGTCTCCAGTACCAATCTGCTGCCGGACCTACAAATAACTGATATATGTGTTGACACAATAAATCAAAGTTATTGCCCAGAGTCTGTCTGGTTAAAGCCCTTACGCGGTACAGGAACAGTTCGACAGGCATGCTCTCATCTCGTCCGGAGAATCTGAGACCCCATCCGTTGAGAATACTCGCTACTCGATCATGTTGAAGTGATGTATTCTCCACACGCTGTTGTCGTGGTCGATGGGTCCTGTCGTCGGAATTTGAAGGTGATGACCTCCAATTTTGTAACGGGTTTCGACTACCCCGTGTTTGGTTATTTTGATTTGGTCTGTTATTATTTAACGTTATTAGGGACATTCATTGGGTTACGTCCGTCAGACTTTGCTGCAAAGCCACTATTTGGTTTTGGAGCCCCAACATGGTGTCATTTGCCCTGTTGTCTACTGATTGTACAGTGGCAGGGAGAGTCAAATTTTGATTAAATCCAGCTTCCTCAGGACAATCTTGTCCCTGAGAACCAGGAAGTTCTGTGTCGTGGTGTTTATATTCCGTGCCACGCGCACGGGATCCTGCCTTTGCAGGTTTTGCTATTGCTCCCTTACTCTTAGCTCCTTTTCCAACAGTGCTTGTAGTCGGAGGTTGGAGTGGAAGACGAATTGCAGCTCTGCATAGAGGACAACGCTCGTTTTCGAGCAACCATTGTTCCAAACAATGGAAGTGAAATTTATGAAAACAGCTGGTCTCGAAGGGAGGATTGGATTGAGAATATGATTGCCCACAAATAGAGCACTCCTCTTCCACTCCAACCTTCGACAGACTTTCTTCGCTGCGAGTTATTGGCATATTGATGTTGAATTTTGAAATTTAATTTGAATTTTGAAATTTAATTTGTATTTTGAAATGACTTTTTAATATTGATGGAACCTTAGGTTTTGAGACGTATTTTAGAATTGGATTGAAGTGTGCTATCTTTTATTTAAGATATTGGTATTTTTAGTTTAGATTCAATTTTATAGTCAGTTGACTTTTTAATTTCTCAGAGTCTTTTTGGAAATTTTTCTTATATGGGATATCCTTTATCTCAGTTATCGAAATTTAATTACGTTTTGGTTTTAATGAAAGTTTTTGTGTAGTATATTTTCTTGTTTTCAAGAAATTTGTTTTTAATAAGATTTTAATTTTACAGAGATTTTGGTCTTGTTATTGTTATCGAACCCAATGAAAAACCATCGATCAGGCTCGCTGGCTGACTAATAGTTTGAGTGTTTCCAAAATAGAAACACTTGTTTAGAGGACTGTCTACCTCACTCGAGCCCACTCACAAATCAAGACATAAGATTGAAAATTTACAAAAATTGTTATCTGTTCTAAAACTACCGACTGCCCTAAGCTTGGTCAGACTGAAGGGACGTGGTGGTGGCAACACGCCTACCCCACGTAATCCAGCAACAATCCGAACCAAACCCAGACAACCGCAACTCCAGAACCGAAACAAGTACCAGGATGGAGTAGTTTCACACAAAGAGGGGCAGGGGCCCTTCGGGTGACCAGGACTAAGAATGGCGGTAAACCACCAAACTCAGTAATCCATAGTCAGCCTCCAGGTTGCACCCTGAGCCAAAAAGCTCATAAAGACAAACACAAAAGAAACCACTACCAATGGTATACTAAGATATTTTACGTTAGAAGGGTTATTGGAATGAAATTTTGCGGTTAGCGAGAGAAAGAGCTATTTATTACATGTCCAAATGAGAGTTAATCTGTTCTATTGAACAGCAAAAGGGATGAATCATAAGAAAGATGATTCTGGGACATGTTAGTGGGAATGTTAAGTTGAATAAGACGTTTAGTCATTGGAGTTAGGAGACAATGCTCATAAATTATTTTCCCACTTGGGTGGTGAGTACCCAAAACAAGTTTTTGGGCCCCACGTTGGGCGCCATTTGTAGCAAAATTGATGAATTTGGAAACCGGGAGAATTTTAACTTTTCACTATTCCCAGTCAGCTCCCCTCATTCGTACCGAAGTATGAATGAGAGACCGACAAGGAATAGCGAAGAGGTTGATGGCGAAACATCAAGGAGGCAAAAAAAAATAATTAATTGCCCCTGGAGCAGGGTGCCGTAGAATTGGCCGTAAAGGCCCCTAGTCCGCTTATAGCGGAGCACCCTTTTATCCAACCCCGACGGATGCTGGTGTGCCGCTTTGCTAGCTCTACGCGGCTAGGGTGGGTCATTACAGAAATGGGGTGGATATGCTCCGAGAAAGAAAAGACTGCTACTTGTATATCATCCGTCATACAAAGTAGTAACCGCAAAGTGAAAATTTTACAGAAGAGATTTAAGGCCTAAGTTCGTAAAGAACCGCCATACAAAACTCTCAGGCATGAGCTGTTACCAGACTCAGCCGAGACGTGTCAACACACGTAAGGGAACCTGAAAAACGTTACGTTACAAAAGGGAAGAATAAATTGCCTTGATTTTGTGCGGACCCGAGGCAAGGCACGCAACCTCAGGCCCCTGATATCATTGGGGCCTTTACCCCCGATATAGGTGGGGTAACGCCACCCTCTGATTCCGACATTCAAATGCGTCGAAATACCACTCCTGTTAACATAAACCAGCCTGACCTTCACGCGCCTATCGCCACTCAGCTCCCATGGGCCGAGACCCAATAACAAGACCAAAGAATTTAATTTTTTTTTTACCAACACATTATTTTTATTTATGTAGAAAAAGAATTTAGTTTATTTTTCATCAATGTTTGTGTTTTAGATTTCTTAATTCTAAAGGCCTTGTACAAGTTTGATTTGTTTTTTTTTTTTTTTTGTTTTGTTTGTTTTTCTTTCTTTTTGAAAGAGGTTTTGGTTTAATTGTGTGTTAATTCGTTTAAGTTCAAGAGTGTAATTTAGTAATTGGATTATCTTCTTTTCTATAAATAGATTCTTGACATCCAATATCGACATAATAAGAGTAATGTGAAAGACTACATCACAAACAACATGCCCACAAAACCGTGGATTTTAGATTTCAAAATGTTTTTTTTTTCTTGTATATGTTTGAAGTTTTAGGTAATAAAATATCCATAATATATTACCACTTTTTCTTTACACTTAATTTTTTTTTCTTCATATA
The DNA here is from genome assembly GCA_947369275.1 of Nemotelus nigrinus. Classification (NCBI taxonomy): domain Eukaryota; kingdom Metazoa; phylum Arthropoda; class Insecta; order Diptera; family Stratiomyidae; genus Nemotelus; species Nemotelus nigrinus. The sequence continues at coordinate 142,200,658 of OX376372.1, forward strand.
TCTCAATCGATATGGACAACTCTTTACCAGGCTACCTGGCTACTTGAGCTGGCTGTACTATTAATCACATAATATAATAGGTTTATGATGATATTCGGTGTCCAATTTCACAAACATCCGATATTGTGACAAACATAGAACTGAGTTCACTGAAATTTTTCAGATTTTATTCACATACAAATTTAATTTAATTACTAAAATATCGAAATCATCATATCACTTTTTATGACTTTCAAGTGGCAGCATTCCATTCCAATTCAATCAAATATTTTGTCTCGGGTTTGCAGCCCCATAAATTTCAGTGAATAGTTTAAAGAACTTCATGTAAGCAATTTGAGTTTTTATTTTAGTATCGCTGTTTTTCTAAACATATCTATAATACCAAATTGTGTTGTGAATCAACCGTGTACTGTACTCAGGAGCAACAGCTGCAGCATTGACCGCACCATAGAAACATTATCACTACAACTGTATGATGTAAGCAATGTTGCGTTTCATCGTCCGTAGTTCTTAATTCCCCAAAAATATTGTACAAAAAAATTGATCCTGCACGATTATTATCGATGGCAGCTCTCTTCATGATATATCAGCAGCTCGCGTTTAGAATCAATGGTATGCCGCTGACTGTTCCAAACATGACCGTTGTGCGGCTTCAATTTCAATAAAATACAATATCGCACCCAAAGCTTTACACGTATTTGCCGTCTGACGGCCTTTCTACTTCCTAGAAGCTATCATCGTCATTGTGTCAAACGATAGACTCACCCTTAAAGCAGCAGTACTATCCCAACCGGATCTTCCGAATCCTTTGCCAAGGTCGTGGGCCATCCTCGAAACAGACAACACTGCTGTTAAGAGATTCGGCAATCCATCAGTTACCTTACTTACAATCAGCGGACGTAACATTGTCACCACAAAATTTATGATTGCTATTATCACCAGTTCACAATTTATTTTCACTTAACGCACAGAGACCAAATAGATCTGTTTATAAATTCTTCGCGTTTTTAGCGGGGCCCTTGTTAGACGTCCCAATACACTTTTTCAAAATCATATAAAAATTGGGATCCGAAATCTTCTTTCAGTTGCGCGGTTCATTCGGTGCAAAATTGCAACATTTCCAAACAAAATTAGCAGGAATATTTTTCCAACGCACAAATCATCATTATATTAACAAATACGTACACACATACGAAACTAAATTATTAATAATTAATAAATATTCGCGGTACAGCGTAATCAAAACACATTTTCACATCCGACTCGATCGACGTTTTCACTAACAATCCTCTCTGGTACAAATATCGCGGAATATGCAAGAATTTTTCAATTTCACGTCCGACTCGATCGACGTTTTCACTAACAATCTTCTCTGGTACAAATATTGCGGAATATGCAAGAATTTTTCAATTTCACGTCCGACTCGATCGACGTTTTCACTAACAATCTCCCAACACCCAAATGCAACCCATCTCGGCACACAATTTTCTGGCGATTTCATATCGTCCAGGTTCCAAGAATTTTCTCGGAAACTTCTCGTGTGTATTTGGCCGACTGAACGTTTTCCCACGTTCAGTATTAGCGACATTCCGTAGATGGGGTCCGAGCATTGAATCTATGTTGTTGTTAGTGGGTTATTTTTCATGCCGCTACCGAAAACGTCGTTGTGAGACTTTGAGTCGCGGTGGTTCCAATTTTCACCCAAATTCAACAACAACAATTTCAGAGCTCCGAGCCCATTGCTAGTAATTAATATTAGCTGGGAATGAACTCCGGAAATACCAAAGTCTTGTTGTTATTGGATTTGGTAGAATTTCCGAGCCGATGCCGTTTTAATGATAATTATGGGGAAAATGGAATATGGGTGGTTAAAGAGACATATGCATGTTGAGATGCATATGTGAATTAGGGTATTTATGCATGTTGTAATTGCATATTATGATATGGGGACATATGCATTTTGAGATGCATATGCGAATTAAAGAATATATGCCTATGAAATTTGCATATTAGGATATGGGGACATATGCATTTTGAGATGCATATGCGAATTAAAGAATATATGCCTATGAAATTTGCATATTAGGATATGGGGACATATGCATTTTGAGATGCATATGCGAATCGGGGCAGGTATGCACATTGAATTTGCCTAGGTGCCTAAGGGTACCTTTACACATGATCATGCACAGGGCGATCATATGTCGCCGAAAGGATTCTGGTAGGCAGATGCTACACTGTTCGGAAAGTTATGTTTGGGTGCAACATATGCTTTGCGTGGTTTACCTTGGCGTATATGCGCGCGTACGGACGCAAACTTATCTTTGGTTGGACCTAATGTCTTTATGCTCTCAGCTCAGACCCTACTGAAATTTACTGAAAGAGGGGAAATTATCAGTTTTCAGTAAAACGGCATACGGGAACGGATTTATTGCCATTCATTGCAATTAATCGCAATTAATTGTAGTACGGGAAGATACTTAAGGCAAAGTGTATAGAATGATAAGTGGGTGAACTCCTTCCCTTTACCAGAAATAACACTTTGACCTTGGAATTGCGCCTCCATTTACGCAATGCATTACTGCTGAAACACAATGTGCAGCCGTAGCCTGCTGTGCATGCTGTCAACAACGCTGCCGTGAGTCATGTAGCCAGGCATTGCAGCATTGACCGGACACAATGATGTAGCCAACGCCAGGTGTCAAAACATTTTTTTTTTGGGTGGAAGTTCGTTTCATATGGTTTTGAATTGTCGCTGAGTTGACTGTAGAAGTAGGTTTACTAAAAAACTTTAGTTTTCTGATTGGTTTTATGCAATTGGTATTGACTAGCTGCTTATTTTTATATCAAATGAAGGCATTGTTGAAAATTTTGGCGGTTGAAAATTTTGTGTCCAAAGCGTTTTGTACTTGAACCTGCCACTCTGAGTATTGTGATAAGTATATTTAGGTAGTGGTCTGCTTCAAATTATTATTATAATATGATATTCGAGTTAGACGTTTTAAACTAGGGCAGATTTGTTTTCAAAACAGTTGCCGGTGTGGTTTAGGGGGCCTGCAGTGTGTAATATCCCAGTGTGACAAATTCGGCATTTCGTTGGTAATAAATAATGTATAATAATTTAAGGCAAATCAGAAAACTGTCTCAATCGTTACAATTTTCTCAAGAGCGGTATATGGGAAACGTCGAAGGAAGTCTGGAAGTGTTCAAAGTTGCCTTCTTTACCTCTTGCAAAACTTTTAAACATTCGTTTTTTTTTGTCAGGGTTGTGTGTTCTTTGCGAATTATTTTTGAATCCTTTGTAAATTGTTTTGAAAATTATTCTTAGTTTTTCTGTAGTTCTTTGACAAAGCTTCAAATATGTTTTCAACATATTAATATTGCATATATTCAATAAAATACTAATTGTTTTAAATTCCATTACTGATTCTTTTATTGTTTTCATTCATGAATTTTATTTGTTTGCAATAAAAAACCTGTAAATTGATTTGTAAACCTTTTTTGATGCTATAAAAACCCTTCTTTTAAAAACATTGGAGCTCGTTTCATCTTGTTGAAGAAAATCTTCGCACGGGAACTTCCATACCAAATGGATAGGTTATTGGAGAATGAAAATAATAATTAACATTTCAAACCTTTCAAACATACTGTGAAATCAATTCTGAATGCCGAATGTGTCAATCTGGTTACTTTCGCAGTGTTTTGCTCAAATTAATTTCAGTGCCATTATGGGTCACTATGTCTGTTTGCGTACTACGATTAATTGCAGTTAATTGCAATTAATCTCTTTGTTGGTATCCGTTATACTCAAAACTCTGAATTCACACTCTTGTAGTAATTTTCAGTAGGGTCTGAGGTACATGAGGTATATCAGTTACATCACATCTTTCCGAAAGCCCGCCTACAGTTGACAGTGTAAAATATTCACTGAACACTGTACAACAATCATTTAGCAGTGTACAAAACGCACTGAACGCACGCACATGCAACCTGTCAAACATGTAGCCAGCCAAAAAGTAGAGAGTTGGTCAACTTCGGCTACGCCCACGGCGACATGGGCTACGCATTGTAACTGGTTCAATGCAATCCTGTGGTTTTAACTTTTTGACAGTTCCTGGCTTCGCTGCAGGCCACGGCTACGGCTACACATTGTGTTTCAGCAGTTATCTGTCAAAGCAACCTGAGAGTGCGCTGGTGTTTTTTGCGAGAGTGAGCCGTATGTAGCCTGAGTATGTAGTTGTCGAATCTTATCTTCCACCTCTTCCTGTTCCATGCGATTTCTTCCAATTTTCCAGGCTGATCAACAATACAATCTCAGGCCAGTTCACTGGATTTTTGGACCATATATATATACGGATTCCGCACGCTGGTAAGGAACTAACTTCTTACGCTGTGCCTAAGGTCTGTTCCCGTACTACGATTAATTGCGGTTAATCGCGATTAATTGTAATACTCCGTTTTACTGAAAACTGAAAATTTCCCCTCTTGCAGTAAGTACGATGAAATTTCAATAGGGTCTGACAGGCTGCCTCCACTAGCAATTTCCCATGGCACGAAATTTGAAATTGCCAGTGGAGGCAGCCTATGGTATGCAATATTTTATGGTCTGCCATAAATGGTAGGCAATATGGTATGCAATTTGCTCGGCAATCTGCCTGGCAATATTTTGACAGTTCTTGATTTCAAAATGGCGCTGAACTGTGGGAATGTTTTATTTCTTATAGAAAATTGTAGGGATTTTGAATTCAAAGGGATTTTTAGATCTCGTTGAGCAATGAAAATAGTCCACACAATATGAAATGGTGGGAAATTGTGAAAAAATCGAATTTTGATGCGGAATGGTGAAATAATATATAATTTTTTGATTTAAAAATGAAATAATTTCAATTTTGGACGATGAGTAAATTTATGAGACTCCCAGTTGATGATTGGTGGATTTTTCAAATTACTTTCATCTCATTCCCCTTCGTACCCCAGCAAATCATATAATAGTTACATTTTCGTCTAAAATTTCACCCGCTTATCCAAAAAGTAACTAATCCTACACGTGAACTTTTCATAAGTAGCAGAATTTCTTCGCTCTGCGCTTCAAATAACTTCTTAAGAGCATTTGACACTCGGATACAGCGCACGTCCTTCTCGTTCAGAGTCATTTTCGAAGTGAAATTGCATGCCATGAAATCGCCTATGCACAGATTGCATGCCATAAATTTGACAGTCGCTACCATCGGAAATTGCAGGGTAAATTGCTAGTCGAGCCCCGGTGTGAGCTACTGAAAAATACTGAAAAGTTTCAAACGGTCTGGCGCGAGTAAATATTTTCAAATGTGCGCGACAAGCAACATATTTTTTGCGTAATGTTGCTATCATAGACATATAAAGAATGGACACGAAATGATAATCCATGAACCCGTACGTGAATGAAGCATTTTTACTACTTATGCAACTTACTCTCTGCAAATAAGCTTTCCCCTCAATGCCGCACACTATACCCTTCTGCGCTGTTGACTCTCTATGTAAACAAACTTTTCCATACATTTCTATTGTTGTGAACATGGTCGATTTTCGGGTTAGTTGGAATAGCAGGGAAAATAAAATATGTGTCACATGGGGCACAAATTTCAAAATTAATCAAATTTTCTGAATGAAATTTGATGTTATTTTGTAAGGGGAGGTCGAAAATGTTGCTTGCACACATTTAGCAACCATTTCTTTCCACAAGTCGAAAGCTTTCTATCCTAAATCCGGTAAAAAGAGGTACATTGATTCAAATTGAATTTGTACTTACATCACACATTCTAGGGCGAAATCCTATGAGTAATTGGTGCAAAACACTTTTTACTTTCGCACTGTTTATTGATCAATCTAAACATTTATACTTTTAATTGAAGAAAATAAAACATGTGTCAAACCGCCCGATCGCCATTTTTATTGATTGCTTTTGTTCATAGGCGGGGCAAGCTTGATAGCGTGTAGGGGCATTAAGTTTGATCAATTATATGAATTGACGTCATTTAGGTGAAGGAAATTGTTCGAACGATGAAAACCGGTGTGAATGAACGATTTAAAGTAGCACAAGTAAACTTCATAATTGACTTGGGCTACTATTTACGAATGCTGCGTGCAGATTATGATGTTAAATGATCTATACGCGTCGTTTATACATATTTCACGTGTAGATATTTTATATTACGTTGGTAGGCAAACCGATTGATTGAAATTAAATTAGCAAGTGTTTTGGTCGCGAAAATTTTATTTCAGTTTGATTTCAAATATATCTATTTTAGGGAATTTAAGGGAATTTTAGATTTGATGGCTGTGTTTGTCTGCAAATTAAATTTTCTAAATGGTATTTCTTACACTATAGTTTACTTTTTTATGTTAATAGAAAATACGTTGAATAAGGTGGCTAATCAAGAAATAATATTATTGTTGTTGCATTATTTGCGTCATAGGTATAAAATTAATTATAAAAGACATACAGTGAGAAATGTAATAACAATAAATAAATCAACCAAATTTTTTGAAACAAAGCATCGGTCAGAAAGGCCTAAAATCTTATCTGAGTGTGAAAAAAGTGGATTATCAGAAAAATAATTGAAAATCCCTAAATTAAGTGCCTCAGTTTTACAAATTAAGGTGAACAAACGAGTTAAAAAGAAAGTCTCTACTCAAATTATTCGAAATTCAAAAAAGAAAGCGGATTTAAAGGGCAGAATGGCGGAAACTAACCTTATAATAGTTAAAAAAATTAAATTGTTAAATAACGTTTCGCTTAAGAGTGCGCAAAAAAGCCAAAATAATTCTGGAAGTCCATAACTCTTGTTGCTGAAGTAAAAATTAATGTTTTTGAATCTAATAAGCTGCAATATGTGGCGAATGTTTACTACAGAGTTTAGGAGGGAACATACTACTTCCACTGTAAAATACAGCGGAGGGAACATTATGCTATTTATAGATTTTGTGAATGGTAGGATGGATCAAACGTGTTGCCTGGGTATTCTTAAAAGAAATATTAAACAGAGTGCTGAAAAATGAGGCATTTTATACAATTTTCGCATGTATCTGGAGCAATGTAGGCTTTGGGCTATTTGTTACTGTCCAAATGCTATTACCGAACTTAAACCCGATCGAACATTTATGGCATCAAATTTGCATTTATGGCAATCAAATCTATGAGCTCGTTCATATAAAAAAACATGTATACCACTCTTGCCACTCTCTCGTATGATGCATACCAATTTACTTTCTTTTTTCTGGGCTTTGTAAACACGACCTCTAGGGTGGAAACGTAATTTATTAATTTTGAAAAACCTATTTTACCTGTAATAAATATGTCCGTTTGCTACAAAAAAAGTGCGGTTATTTTACATACAATGGAGGGACGATTTGTAGAGTGGGAAGATAATTTAAAACAAAAGGATCGCTAATTTCGGGAAATAACCTATTTTACCTGAAATAAATACGTCCCCCTGGTTGAAAAAAGCCAAGATTTTACATGCGATGTAGGGACGATTTGTAGGGTGGGAACATAATGTAAAACAAAGGGATCTTGAATTTTGAAAAAATAGTTTTACTTGAAAGAAAGATATCCTTTTGTTACAAGAAAAGTGCGAAGATTTTGTATATGACGTTGGGACGATTTGTCGGGTAAAAAGGTAATTAAAAACATGTGCTTAAGGATCATTTCGTACAAGAAATGTGCGAAGAATTTGTATTCGCACATTTTGAAAGCAACATTTACGGCGAGTGGAAGCGTTAATATTCGTATTGAGCAAAATGAAGTGTAGTGTTGTGAATTGTGATAGTAATTATAAACGCAGTGCGAGGGCGATTTCTTTTTTCCGGTAAGTAAACAATATTTGAATTTACCACAGTAAATATTGCAAGTAAAACTTGTGTCGAAATAGACGCCGCGATATGTGAAGTGATTTTTTCAGACAAAGGCTATACAGCTTCAGCGCATTTGAAGGGATAAAAATGTACCTTCAAAATTAGAAAATAGCACCATTTTAAATAATACAGTAAAATATTATCGGCTTTAGCTTTAGAGACGATATACGTTGTCTATGCTGATTTATAGACTAGAAGGGAACCATGATCACAAATCAATAACCTCTATAAATTGTTTGTGTTTTTTGTGGATGCCGAGAATTTTCTAACATTATTTGCGCGTAAATGTCTTGAGTGTATATATAATTTGAAACTTTTTTAATACTCGTTAGATTAAAACATTTATTTCAGATTGTTTTATTTGAATGGTTTTTGAGCCTAATAAAGTGACTCAATGCCGCTGAAATTGAATTTAGAATTTCTCTACCAAATAAATCCAAGTGAAGTTTTTTTTCACGGAATTATGCTTAGTGATCTGCGTTATGTGGAAATTCTAGTCATGAAGTCGTGTGCGCAAGAAAAGTTAGTAACTGTGAAAAATCATGAAAAATAGTTTTTCTTTAATATCTCATTAATTACCGGTTTAACATTAATTTTCATACATGTGATGTGTCCATCATAAAATCTTCGTACAAAATTTTTTAACATCACTATTCATAGGCAATAGTGGATTATATGTATAGCATGGAAGTATTTTGAGACTCATACCTCGAGAGCTAATACTCCCACGAGAAGTTTATGTGAAGATTTTTCTGCTTAACAAACTTAACAAAAATTCACGTAAAACTAATTATTAATCAAAAGTTAGAGCTGTTTTTTGTGGCTTTTAATAACTTTTCCTGTGCACATGACTTCTCAGTGGAATTTGCAGATTATATTGCTCTTTTACAATAAAAATAATTCCGTTCAAAAATCCGCACTTGCGTTTATTTGCAAGGTGGACATTTTTTGTCTACAATGACTGGGTTAATTATAACGATTGAACAATTATGAGCACGCTTAGAGGAACATTTGAAAACCATACTTTTTGGAATATCTTACTATCCGAGTTTTTATTTGAGATTTATTTGAGATAACTTTTATATATTTGAAATGAAACTAAATAAATTCTGCTTTTGTTTTCGATGAATTTATATAAACTTCAATATAGCTCAATATTTATAAATTTATCCTTCGCTTATTTTTTGTATACTGCTAATCGCTTCAGGAAGAATATAAATCTAAGTGTCCGGTTTTTACTTTGAGCCGCAGTGTGTTTGAACAGTAACCGCAAGTTTGTCCATCGAACTATAATTCGGATCAAACAAAATTGTTCTTTTCCATGCAATTTGAAATGTAATTAGAGGTTTATAGGAAAAATAGGAGAATTGAAAAATTGTTCAATTACGCTATAAAACGGGCCCATCATAATTTCGGCACGGAGTAATTTTTATTTCTTATCTGAAATGGTATTCGTCGCATAAAAATATACCAATATCGTGAACTTATTCGTATCTTCACTAAAATTATAATTACCGCTTGGCAGATTTCCAAATGATCCTCAGCAGCGAAGGAAGTGGCTTGTCGCAATCAAGCGCCAGAATTGGGAGCCCAAAATGCATAGTAAGGTATGCTCGCTTCATTTTTTAGATGCTGATTTAATAGCTATCAGCAGAGGGAAGCGATTACGCGAAGGAGTTATACCATATTTGGCTGAAGTCTCAGCCTCTGCCGATGAACAGGTATAATTTATTAATGGATGTGTGAATTATATAAAGTAAATTAGATCCAATGCGAGCAATAAAAAAAACGACATTTAAATTTTCAAAGCCATACAGCCTGTTTCATTGCAGCAATGATATTTAAGTATTTGGAGAAGACTTTTGACAACAATAAAATTTGCATTAGCGATAATTGTTGTGGGGCTGGTTTGCTATTATATAATGGATGCAAATACAAACTATTGAATGTGCCTTTACATTAAGAAAGAAGTAGATGGATTCGTTCATTTTAATTACTGTGGAGTCTTTGGAGCTGTTGGATCTGTTCTACGATATCTACTTAAACGTAACTGTGCACATTATGCCAAGTACATAAAATATTAATGTAGCTTATATATTTTCATACACTTTTAGCGAAAACCTTCTGATGCCATCTCAATATGTGAATCCTCCTCCTCTGGTGCTCGAATATATTCCTCGCAAGATGATATTATGGTAAGAAATATTTTTATAATGGCAATATTATTTTAAATAATCACTTGATATTTGTTAAACAGAGTGAGACACGCGCCATGAATGCAGGAGTCAGCTGGAGTGAAGAAGCAGCAGATGCTCATATATTCAGCAGGTAAGTGGAAACAAAAGTATTTTTTTTATATTTAGTAGTGATAGTTTTAGTACACAAAACGATCTTTCAGGCGGCTTTGCAAAGTGAGTGACTTTCGTTAATGCAAAATTTATATAATCTCGTGATCATCTTTGAAGCTGCAAGCAGTTTATTAAATTGAGCAGCAAATGAATAGAACAAAGGATTTTTAAATATTGAATTAGTAATGGAACTTTCACCGGCATGTTGTACTGTATAATGGAGTATTTACACTATATTTCAAAATGAAGATAGGGAATTCATTGTTTGTTGAGTCTGAAACCTCGTAGTTTTCTTTAATAATTGCTTTATATGATTTTTTGTACTTCAGTATGATTTACCATTACTGTGTGCGAAATTTTGTTTGATTTCTACCCCAATGTTTGCAAAATTATCTTTAATTTCGCCAACAAGTTAGCACCTCCAATTTATTATTTTTGAAGCCATAGATAATGCCTGAGTGTATCACCTACAAGTGCAAAAACTTATTTTTGATGGCCTTAATTCTACTGATTTTCCTATTATTTTTAGGAACGATCATTTCTTATAGATATGTTGAACGTCAAAGCGGGAACTTCACAGGACGAAGGTGTTGGTGGTTGGTGGTTTTAGATTATTAAGAAAAAATGTAAAAAAAAAGGGGATTTAAAAATAAAGAGGGTTAATCAAAGAGTGCGTAGGAAGAAGGCAAAAATTGATACGTTGAGCAAACTACTCAAGACAGCCACCCGTAGAAATATTCTTTCAGAAGAAAATTATGACACACTTATGAACCTCAATGACTCACAGAGAGAACTGATTGAACGTATGCTAATTAAATCGAAGGGAAGTAAAGTAAGGAGAATTTACTCACCCGCTTTACGTTCGTTTGCGCTTAATTTAAATTTTCTGTCACCAAAAGCTTATGATTTCATTCGTGAGTTTTTTTGTGACCTACTGCCCCATCAAAGGACTCTATCCAATTGGTACCGAGCCGTTGATTGCCAGCCTGGTTTTACCGCCGAGTCATTTAATGCCATTCGACAGGCTGCAGCTCAAGCAAAACGAAATGGGAAAATTTTATTTTTGAACATCGTATTTGATGAGATGTTCATTCGGCAGCAAATTGAGTGGGATGGGAAACGGGCGTGGGGATATGCAGGCATATGCGGTTTGCATACGAGTAATGTGCTCGCCACACAAGCTTTAGTTTTCATGGCTGTTTGTCTGAACCAATCGTGGAAAATCCCTCTTGGCTATTTCCTGATTCAGTCTTTGACAGCAGATCAAAAAAAAACTTGATTGTCCATTGCGTCAACGAGTTGGTTAAAACGGAGGCTGAAATTATTGGTTTCACGTTTGATGGTTCTCCGGTGAACCTTTCAACATTTAAATTGTTAGGCTGTGATCTAACAGTTATTTCAAGAGATCCAGTTTTTCAGATTTCGGACTCGTCACTAAAATATTCAGTAATTCCTGATCCGGTTCATATGCTTCAGTTAATTAGGAATGCATTCGGTGAAATGAAGATTTTCAAGAATAATTCTGGAGAAGAAATTCGGTGGGAGTATTTGAAGCATCTGCAGCAGCTTCAAGAAAAAGAGCAGCTGCATTTGGGTAATAAATTAAGAAAAGCCCATATATATTTTTGTGATCAAAAAATGAAAGTGCGGCTTGCTGTTTCACTTTCAGTAAATCTGTGGCAGACGCTCTGGATTTTTGCAGGGAAGAACTATGTCTTGATCTTTTTCAAGGTAGCAGTGCAACATCAGAGTTCATAAGACACTGCAACGACGCCTTCGATATTTTAAATTCTAGAAGAACAAGTGAATTCGGATGCAAGCAAGCTTTGTGTGAAAATAGCTATCAATTTCTATCAGACTCAGCTGATAAAGCAATCGCATTTGTTTCCACTCTCCGTACTGTTTCTGAAGATCTGCTAATTAAATCAACTCGTAAAACAGGTTTCATTGGAATGATAGCTGCTCTGAAACATATCAATATTTTGTACAAAAGATTTATTCACCCCCAATAAATATATTTCATAAATATATTCCAGTGGTGCATCTTAATAAATATATTTCAGTGGTGCTATCAATTTGAAGTTACTAATTTTCCCACATAAAATGCCCTTGGTAGCATGCCGGTGGGCGATGTACCCATTTAGGTATATTTCCAAACGTGAGTAGGTATATTGCTTTGCATCAAACAAACTTGACGTAAGTATACTCAAACCATTGCGCCGCGCCGTAACATAGCGCCAAGCCAAATTATGCAATCCAAAGCGACAGTGGCATGATACCGAAGTGCATGACTGCGCTACTGATACCGACAATCGGTATCAGCTCAGTGTTATCATGGATAGCAGCAATGCCTTCTAGAAGTACGGGCCGTAATGCAGAATAATGACGTCACACTAGACTGCCAAAGTGTCGCGAAAAACACACGTAGTCTGAAGGGACGTCCGCGGGAAATCGTAAATTGTGCAGGTTGTGTTGAAGCAATGCCTCCTAGAAGTCCGGGCCGTCAGGCTACGTAATCGTTGTTGCTGTGACGTAATGAGTTTAAGAAATTTTGACATTTCCACGAGGCAGTGCCGATGTACACATTTCACTTGCGGCTTTTTTTGCTAAAATATGAATAAAACGTTAGTTTTTTGTGCGTGGATGCGTTGTAATAAAAATATTTAGTCATAACTTTCATTTTGTATCGATCAATTGTATCGCGATAGTAAATCGACACGGAACCTCACATAACCTAACAACAACTGATAAACATTTCGTAGCAAATTTTCCCAATTACCACGCACCGCATTAATTTGTGTTTTAGCTGTTCATCAACTGTACATCAACTAGTGGAAATGCTTTCAACAGATTTCCAAATAACACCAATGCGACATCTTTTCAGCCGACACGGAGTAATTCGTCTGCTACACCGACATTCTCTACAGTAGCGCCCGGTGAAGTTCTTTTAGCAATGGCATTAGTTACGCTCCAAGCTCCAAATGGACGTGTAGGATCTTACCGTGCTTTGTTGGATCAAAGTTCGCAAGCGTCGTTTATTAGTGAATCGGCAGTCCAACCATTGGAAATAAAAAGAGAAGCGTCAGACATGAATGTTTTTGGATTTGGTGGCCCCGCTTCCACTAAGGTTACTGGAAAGATTTGCGTGAATCTGTTAACTAGTAACGAAGAGTTAATACCAATTTAAGCTTTCATAGCAAACAAAAATTACCAAAATTATACCATCAAGCACCATAGAACCGACTATTCGAGATCAATTGGGTAACTTACATTTAGCGGACTCGCAATTCGATAAACCAGGCAAAATTGACATCTTCTTAGGCGCTGAAGTATATGAAAAAGTCATACTTGGCGATTTACTTAATCTATTTCTAGGCCCAATTGTGCAGAATACGAAGTTTGGATGGGTAATTTCGGAAGGAATCGAACCAAATAAACTAAATAACATTCCAAATTTTAGCATCGCAATCGACCACAACATAGAACTGAATCGACAATTAAAACAATTCTGGGAATTAGAAGAAATTCAAACCCGAAAGATGTTGAAGAAGGAAGATCAACAGTATGAACGGAATTACACAAGTACTGTAGTCAGAAACGCAAACGGTCGATATACCGTCAAGTTACCCTTCCAAGATGAAAAGAGCAAAATCACATCAGGAAAATCGAAGAAGATAGCCGTCACGAATTGTCACATTTAGAAAGAAAATTGAGGAAGCATACTGAACTTGCTGCACAATATAAGCAGTGTATGCGGGAATACATCGAACTTGGTCATGTGCACCGAGTAGAACCTTGTAGTGAACATATAATGGAGAATGAAGTAAAGGTTTGCACAACACATTACATTCCACACCGTGCTAAAGGAAAGCACTTCGACTAAATTGCGTGTCGTTTTTGATGCGTCTAGGAAAACTAGTTCCGGAGTAGCACTTAATGACATACTATTGACAGGGCCAACAATCGAAAATAAGAAGATTTGAATGCTGCTGAATTGGAAATTGTCCAGATATGCTTTTCCCGCAGATACCGAGAAGATGTACCGTCAAATTCTCATACATCCAATCGATGCAAACTATCAACGAATACTATGAAGGAGCGAAACAACGGATCCAAAGAACAATATTGTCTGAACACAGTGACTTTCGGGTTTACTTGCGCACCATTTTTAGCTATACGCACAGTTCAACAATTAGTGATTGACGAAAGACAACATTTCCTCACGCAAAACATTCAGTGTACAATGAGCAGAGGCGAGGCGTGAGTGATTCACTTAGTCATCGCTTGAGTGCTTTGATTTATATCCCATGTAAAAAAATATACACAAATTTATAAAAAAAAAACGTTATGTTAAATATATTTATTCGGTCAAGTTTTTCGTTCTATAATTCATATAATATAAATATACATGTATACTACCTGTTAAATAAATTAATGTACAATAGCAATGCTATTCATAATAATTACAAAACATGCATAAATGTTCAATAGCAATGCTATTTTTCGAATGTTGGCATTTCTATGTAAGCTATCATAATTGTTCTAGTGGGTCATTACCGCGTATTTTGCTTGCTTGCAATTCAACAAATTCATTGTTAATGTTGATTCATTCAATGGGTCAGTTTATGACCCAGTAAACTTTCTAGTGTGCATGCTTGCAAGTCAGCAATCTTGCAAGTATCGATATGAATTAATATTCGACCTACTTAAACAGTTATGCTAGCTATTTAAATTATGTATAAAGCTTATTGTCAGTTACAAAGTACTTGTCTTTGCTACTTCAACCACTGAAATAGACTCACAAGGAGTTTATCTCGTATACATTTAACCATAAGTAAACTCACAGGGAGTTTTATCTGAGTTCACAGGGAACTCAACAAACATTGGTGACCCCGACTTTTTCTTGGTGAACCAAGCCTTTATTTCTCGGCGTGAGGCTGCGTCGAGCACCAAGACAGCCAACATTGAATATAGACAGTTTTTTGTTAAATCGTAAATCTTTATATCTTTGCAGAAAAATAGACGTTGGCAAACATAAATTGACAAATCAATCATGGAATCATTACTGATCCGACAATTGGAATTAGGAGAAGAAATTGAACGCATGGTTCGGAACTACTGTAAGGACCCGACGCAGCGCAAAGACCAGAAATATTTGGAGTCTCGCCGTGATGCACTTTCTTCATCTTGGAAGGAGTTCAAGGAAAATGACAACGCATTGTCGAAATGGGCAGAAGAGGCTAGCAATATCAACTACTTCAAGAATGATTATTGTGGACAAATGAGGTCCACGGTAACTAAAACCATGGACGATATTAACAATAAATTGGGCAACCTACAGGGAAGTTCAGCAGGGCTTTCCAACGAGCAGGCAGAACACTCTTCGACCAGATGCGAAGAAATTATGATAGTGACTCTTCGCAAGCTTTTGCAAAGAACCGAAACCCGACTCAAAACAGAACAACCTATAGAATTTCGCAACTACAAGCCATTAAAATCCAGTGGGAAGCAATAAGGAAAAAGCACATTGAAAACTTGTTAGGCTCAGAAGTCCCTACGGAACACAATATAAGTAATTATGAACAAACAGAATCATGGGTAGAAGATTTACAGATGCAGCTCATGCATGCAGTCTCTACTTCCAATGGCGTAGCTCAAACCAATATCAAGCTACCACGCATACAACTGCCGAAATTTGATGGAAACTATTTATCATGGCAAGAATTCCATGATCTTTTTTCACAGCTCATTGATAAAAATACATTGAGTCCTGCACAAAAACTTTGGTTTCTAAAGACTAATTTGGCAGGAGAAGCAGAAGCACTTGTTAAGCACTTACCAGTCTGTGACAATAATTACGAGCCCGCTTGGAATCTAATAAAAGGGCGTTACCAAAACAAAAGACTATTGGTTAATGCGATTTTAAATAAACTTATGTCACAACCTGGAATCTGTGGAGACGGAGCTCATGGGATCAAGGCCTTGCACGATGTTACTCAGGAATGCGTGCGGGGACTCCAATCATTAAATATTGAAGTCGATCAATGGGACCCAATTCTTTTATTTATGCTCGTCAAGAAATTGGATAAAGAGAATCATATTTTATTTGAACAATCTCTTGAGTCTCCACGAGAAATCCCAAGTATGAAGGTGTTTTTACGTTTCCTGGAATTAAGGTTCCAGTCTTTAGAAGCGCTGGGTAACAAAATCGCCCGGCCATCAAAGGGACTGCCAAACAGAACCTCACTTACTACCGGAAAATCAACCGAAAGTTGTTGTCAGCTTTGTAAAAGCAATCATCCGATTAACCATTGCGACAAATTCCTTAACATGGAATTTTCAGCACGGAGGAAATGTATATCCAAATGGCAGCTTTGCTTTAATTGCCTTAAATCAGGTCATTCTGTTAAAACATGTACTTCAAGAAGTTGCTTAAAATGCGGTAAAAGACATAACACGTTGCTTCATCAAAATAAGGGACCAGACGAATCACAAACAAAGTCAAGTCAAGTCTTGACAATGCAGCGGCCTGATTTCCAAGTATCTTACGTCTTTTTGGGAACAGCATTAATAAACATACAAGATACAAACGGAGAAGTTGTTACCGCCAGAGCACTCTTAGATTCTGGATCACAAATCAGTTTTATTACTGAAAAACTACATAAAAGACTTGGATTTAAAGGGATTCCACAAAAACAAGCTATATTAGGAATCGGAAATTGTTCTCAACGCACGACCAAACGGGTATGCTTAAATTTGATCTCTAAAACAAGTTACTTCAAAACTCCATTCGAAGCATTCATTTTAAAAGAGATTACAAGCCAGCATCCAAAAAGACTCGTGGACGTTTCAAAATGGTCCATTCCCAAAAACATTTCACTCGCCGATCCAACATTTAATGTACCACAAGCGATAGATGTGCTGTTAGGACCCGAGCTATTTTGTTCCTTAATGGTCTCAGGAAAAATTTCACTTGGAGCTCACTTACCAAGTCTACAGAACACTACTCTGGGTTGGATGATCTTGGGAAAGGCAAAAGACCCATCACACGAAGCGAAATTCTGCGGAGCAGTTAGAGATTTAGATGAGCAACTGGAAAAATTCTGGGAAATTGAAGAAAAGGGTATTGATTTACCATTAACTCTATCTGAAGAAGATAAAGAATGTGAGAACTTCTTCACCTCAACTGTAGCAAGAAATGCTGACGGAAGATATATAGTACGTCTTCCATTTTTAGAATCACCCAATCGTTTGGGTCAATCCAGACAAATTGCAGCACAAAGATTGAACAGTTTACAAAGAAGATTCATTCGCAACCCAGACCTGCATACAGCATATAAAAATTTCATAGATGAATATTTGAAACTAGATCATTTGGAACTAGTAACATCCGTAGACGAAACAAAACCACATTATTATTTACCACACCATTGTGTTTTACGGCCAGAGAGCTTAACCACTAAATTACGGGTCGTATTCGATGGATCGTCCAAAACCTCAACCAATTTGTCGTTAAACGATATCCTGCAAACAGGACCTACACTACAAGAAAATCTGTTTAATATTTTACTCAGATTTCGATACCATAAATATGTGATTACGGCTGATATTGAAAAAATGTATCGGCAGGTGTTAATCCAAGAGGACGACAGAAATTTTCAACTCATTCTTTGGCAAGACCAAATTGAAAGCAAAATAAAGACCTATCGTCTTAAAACTGTCACTTACGGTACGAGGAGTGCTCCATATTTAGCAATTAGGTGCTTGAAAAGGTTAGCAGAAGACGAAGGCTCGACATTTCCTGCAGCAGCTCAAGTAATGATTCGAGATTTCTATGTAGACGATTTGCTAACCGGTGTTGATGACATAGATGAAGCAGTCATACTTCAAAATCAACTGAGAATGTTACTTAAAAAAGGAGGATTCCATCTACATAAATGGTGTTCTAATAATACGAAGCTTTTGGAATCAGTGCCACCAAAAGACAGAGCAGCAGAATGTAACATTACAATATTAGAAAATGATAACATTATCAAAACATTGGGTTTAAGCTGGAATCCTACAACAGACGAATTCAGGATAAAAATATTGAATCACACCAGCAACCGGCAAATAACTAAACGAACAGTTTTGTCTGAAATGTCAGAGCTCTTTGATCCTTTGGGCCTGGTTAATCCAGTAATCGTTTTAGCGAAAATATTTATGCAGCAACTCTGGCAGATCAAAATTGACTGGGACACCTTACTTCCAGAAGACCTTCAACAGAAATGGATAGCTTATAGAGCTCAGTTACCCATTTTAAGTTCTTTGAAAATCCCAAGAAGAATTAGAACATTTGGGAAGTCAACTAGTATCCAACTACATGGATTTGCAGATACAAGTGAGCGAGCAAATGGCGCCTGCATTTATTTACGGTCTCAAAGCGCTGGAGGCAGCACTACCGTATTTCTAGTATGCTCAAAAAGTCGTGTAGCGCCTGTGAAAAATCGAACTATTGCTCGATTAGAGCTGTGTGCTTCTCAATTATTGGTTCAATTAATGAAGCAAGTTAAAGATGCTCTTCAAGTCACAATAGAAAAAACTTTTTTTTGGACTGATTCAATGATTGTACTGCAGTGGGTTGCGTCACCTCCATCTAAATTCACAACTTTCGTTGCAAACAGAGTAGCAGCAATACAAAGGGCAACAGAAGACGGATTATGGCAGCATGTCGAGTCTAAAGAAAACCCCGCAGAAATAATCTCACGAGGTATGCTTCCGTCGCAGCTGCTATCAACAAAAATATGGTTTGAAAGCCCTACTTTTTTAAGACATCCTATACGAGTTCAAACAAAAGTCAGTGAAATTATAGTTCCTGAAATACGAAAGACCAAATTTGTTTTAGCAGCGTTTAACATCAGCTCCGATATTATTCAAACTATACGTCATAACAATAATTTTCAACGACTGCAAGAAGTACTAGCTCTAATCATTCGCTTTGCACATAACTGCCGTGTGTCAAAAGAAGAACGACTTTACGGCAAACCAACACCAATTGAAATGGATAAGGCTTTGAAGTTAATAATTCGCAAAATGCAGGAAGACGATTTTCAAGCAGTTTTGGAACAACTTAGTAAGCCCGGCTTAGTAGCGGATAATAGCAAACTTCGAGCTTTAGGGCCTTTTATTGATGACGAAGGTATCTTAAGAGTAGGAGGACGGATTACTCATAGTAAGTTACCATTCAAAGCAAAGCACCCCATGGTGATATCACCTTCAAATTTATTCACCAAATTGCTATTTCAACAATTGCATCAAAGATATTTGCATGCAGGAGGACAAACGCTACTGTATATTACTCGGCAAACGTTTTGGTGCCTTAATGGGAAAAGTCTTGCTAATGCAACTGTTAAAAAATGTATTCGGTGTACCAGAACAAAACCTCAGCTGCTCAAGCAAATCATGGGAAATCTTCCTGCTGAAAGGATTCAACGATCAAGACCATTTTTAAACGTTGGAGTTGGATATATAACTTTTGTGGACCCGTACATATACACTTCAAAATACGCGGTAAAAAACCAACAAAAGCATACATTGCTGTGTTTATTTGTTTTTCAACTAAGGCAATACATCTGGAGCTGGTAACAGACCTAACGTCAGCAGCATTTTTAGGAAGCCTTAAGAGATTTATTGCTAGAAGAGGACGTCCATCGAAAATATTTTGCGACAATGCAACTAATTTCATTGGAGCACACTCAGAGCTTCAAGAGCTAACTGCTGTTTTTCAAAGTCATGAAGGTAAAGAATCTGTTAAATCATTCTGCAGTTATGAAGGAGTTGAATGGCATCATATTCCACCAAGATCACCTCACTTTGGCGGACTGTGGGAAGCTGCAGTTAAATCAGCCAAATATCACTTGAAGAGAGTACTCGGTTGTGCATCACTGACTTATGAAGAGCTTAATACAGTGATTTGTCAAATCGAGGCAGTTTTAAATTCTCGCCCGATAACGCCAATATCAATAGATGCGAACGATTTACAAGCTCTCACACCTGGACATTTTCTAATCGGACAGCCGCTTTCAACATTACCCGACCCAAATATGGAACCAGAATCATTATCATTAGCAACGAGATGGAAACTAGTTCGATCACTGCATATAGAATTCTGGAAACGATGGTCAAAGGAATATTTACAAGAATTGCAGAATCGTTATAAATGGCAAAAACCACAACTGAACATTAATCAGGGTACTCTAGTGTTGTTAAAAGAAGACAAACTACCCCCGTTGCAGTGGCGTCTGGGCCGCGTAATAGATACAATTAAAGGGAAAGATGGTTTTATTAGAGTTGTAATCATCAAAACATCATCAGGAGAATTACGACGTGCCATCCATACAATATGTCCACTTCCATGTGACATAAACACACCAGAACTTCCTTCGAATGACTCAATAGAATCTATGAAGAGTGAAAACTCAACTGTGAAAAATAAAGTGAGAATCGCTAAAGTTTCTACTAATTATCCAAATCTAGTGAAAACAAAGCCTTTGAAACGGAAAACTGAGGAGAATGAGCCCGGGAAAGTCAAAGTAGTGAGAAATTCTCTTTTGCAGACACTTCTGTGCATCTGTTTTGTCTTACCACTATTTAAACAAGCTGAAGCTGCAACAGCGACTAATCCAATTGAGACCATATCTTTCAAAGATAATCCTGGAATTTTCTTTGAAGAGATCGGCAAGGTCAAATTCACGCATAACACATGGAAAATCATAACATATTATGATTTGACTACTTACTGGACTGAATACGAAGGGCTTGCTAAATACATTAGAGAAATGATTGGAGTCTGTGCAGCAGAAGACAAACTATTAAACATCAAGCAGTACTGCAATGTTGTCGTTTCACAATTCCAACATTTACATGCGGAGGTGCAACAACGAAACGAGTTGCTATATCAGCATCAAACTATACCAAAAAGGAAAAGAAGATCACCTTTCAACTTCATTGGATCCACAGCACGTTTTCTATTTGGTGTATTGGATGAAGAGTTCGCTAAACGATATGAAGAAGATATCGACAAGGTAAAGCGGAACGAAAAATATCTTCTTAAATTGCTGAAAAATCAAACCAGTCTATTGAATCCCAGATTTAACGTGACAATGCACAGAGCAATCTGATCAGGAGGTTTGCAGTATTCTACTAAGCATAAACGTTCTATCTGCATTTTTTTCATTTTTGAGTTAATACCGGGTTCGAAAACTACGCACTCCATTACAGCATTCTACAAAATTTGAAAAACCTATCTGCTGTTGAAGTATGTTAAAATCAAATTACGAAAAATTAATTTTTCTTTCAAAAGTTGCCATCACAAACTGCTTAAGCTTCCTCTTAAAAGGAAATAGAAAATTTGATTTAGATAGATAGATAGATAAAACGTTTATTTAATATATAAAATTTAGATTACACAATATTATATCTTAAGTGTTACAGACAATAAGTCTTTTCACGCTATATAGTACATTTTTAGCATTAGCTGAACTTATTATGAGGAGTTTATTTAACAGTTAGCAAAGAAAATTTTCAAAAAACTTTGCTTTTGAATAACCTAATTCTAAACACTAAATCTACTTATATCTAATGTATAATTTACATTTGCATCATGCAACGTTAATTTGATAGAGTGATTGAAGAAGAGGGTTGCTCATTGCGCGTAGCTTGTGATGAAAAGCTAACGTGTGCTTTTTTAGCAATTTATGGACTGTTAAAACTTTTACTTCGTTATGTAGTTTATAAGTAGGATAATACCAGGGTTTGTTAAACGTTATTTTGAGATATTTATTTTGCGCTATTTGTAATTTACTGATGTGACTGTGAGCACAGTTACTCCATATAGGGGACCCATAAGAGATGATAGGTTGAATGACGAGCTTGAAAATAAGTAATTTGTTGTTACTAGACAGAAGGGATCTTCGGTTAATGATTGGATACAAAGTTTTTATTGATATTGATATTTTGGAGCAGATATTTTCAACATGATCTTTGTATATCAATTTTCTGTCCAGGGTCATTCCCAGATATTTAATAGAGTTATCCCACTGGATGTTTTGCCCTAAGAAATTGAGGGATTTGCTGCGAAGGCTGTTTGATTTTCTCTCTCTCGTGAAGAAAATGGCTTTGGTTTTCGCAGCGTTTATTTTTATTTTCCACCTATAGCAGTACTGATATACTTTTTCTAGCTTATTTTCCAGAATTGTGATAATTTTTTGTGGGTAGTCATTGCAGGCATACAAGCATGTATCATCTGCGTAAGTGGCTATTTCACAGTGAGGGTCAACAGGAAAATCGGCAGTGTAGATGCTATAAAGTGTAGGACTTAGTACAGCTCCTTGTGGGACACCTGCAGGAATACTTTGCGGGGATGAATATTTGCCATTGATTTTCACAATGAAGAGGCGATCAGAGAGAAAAGATTCAATAATTTTTATAATATAATGCGGGAAAGAGAATTTAATTAGCTTGAAGATAAGCCCTTTGTGCCATACAGAGTCGAACGCTTTTTCAATGTCAAGTGTGACCAGTCCTACAGATTTTTTGTCAGCAAAAGCTTTGTTGATATGTTCCGTCACTCTATACAGCTGATGCATGGTTGAATGTTTCTGTCTAAAGCCAAACTGGAAGTCTGGTATTACTTTAGAAAAAATTTGATTTAGTTTCATGAGTATTTATTTAATTTAGTGAGCAAAATTAAAACGTGATTGTGACTTCACATTGCAGCGAAAAGTAATTCTTCAATGGAAAACTGTTTGTTATATGCATAAGCAACCAGCCAGCTATTTAAATAAAAATTCCACCTTTCTTTTCTTGGCGGCAAATTTCTCTATTACTAAAGTACAGAAGCTATCTTTCTTCCTAATAGACTCAAGAAGTTCTTTTTCAATCGAAATAAGCGAAAGATTGCTTAATTTCTCTTCTCCCTGTGTAGATCTTTTAAAAGTGTGAATTCGTTTGAAAGCAGAGAAAGATCTTTCAACGGATGCAATTGTAGCTAGTATAGTGCAAATAAGTTTGACTAAACAAAAGGTTTCTTAAAAACATTTTTCAAAATTTGTTGAAATAAAAAGCTTATCATTTGTCGTGGAGACTTTTCTTTAAAAATATTTGTTCTGTAAACAACTTAAAGCTCGTTCTTTAATGCACTAGATTCTCCGAAAACTGATGTAAATTTAAATATTTTGTGAATGTTTTGGATTCAAAAGCTCAAAAAATTTAAGTTTATCAATTGAAGAAAAACGCGCAGATATATGGCCGCTTAAATTATCTACAATAGTATAAAACCCTATATTTCTGTTTTAATGCGTAGAAGTATAAAACCCTATATTTCTGTTTTAATGCGTCATAATCTAATTGTTTTCGTGAAGAACTGTTGGTCATTCTTTCTCGAAACCAACTTCTTAGCGATATTCACAGCTTTCATTTTCTGCGAAACGGGCTTCAACAACTTTTTGTTCGCAGTTTACACAATGCTGCAAGCCCAATCTACTTCGTTTCAAATTCCGGGGAAAATGTTTAACTACGTTTAGACATGTTGTGATGTCAATGTTCTCACTGTGCAAAATATGAAAAATGACATCAGTTTTTCGGAACAAAGGAGCAAATACATTCAGTAGAAATGTTGTTTCGAAATTTTCAAAAAAAATATATGAATCTTGTTGCTGTGTACTTTTCAATTCCATTCCAGATACCATCATTATTTTCTACTATATTAGCAAAGAAATTAATTATTTGTATTCTATAATTTTCAATGCAACGTATTGCTGATCATCAGTGAGTTTACGAGTCCCTCATCTACTCTTTCCTTCCCAAAGTTATCAAGAGTTATCGCAGACTGAAGATGGCTTTCAGATTTATCATGAGCTCTTGCAGATTTTGTAAGCCCACTCAAATTGGAAAATCCGGAAGTTACCCATAAGTTTTTGGTGGTGGTTTTGCCATAGAAAATGCAAGGCCAATAGAAAAATGTTCCTAGCTTCACACTACCACTCAACCATTCATAAGCTTCATAGTTTGAAACTGTAAAATGACCCATATACGTTTTCTCCCCTCTCAGACACATTTGAAAATAGTTTTGGAAGCGGAGGACAAGGGCGGCCATTTCCAATGGCTATTCGTTTTTCCTGGAACGAAAATGAACCCAAATGTTTTATTTTTAAATAAAAACAAATTTCCTGTATAGATTCCAAATGTCGTTTTTAGAAACACAATTTCAAACACTCAACCACTAGAACAAGCAACTGAACTATTAAAATCTGAAATTTATTCACTTATATGAACCACAAGTGCAGCAATCGAATACAAAAACATTGTTTTGATAAGACAAAATTTATAGGTATTTCTATATATTGTACCGAAAATTCCAAATAAACTGCATTGCGAAGCGATTAAATGCAGATAAACAAGTAAATGAGTTTTTTCTTTAATTTGTCATTATATAGAAAATTTATCAAGAGGAATCTACGAATTAATTAATTTAGTGTTTTATCTATAAAACCATCAGAATAAAAAAATCCCTTCCAGCGAGTTTTTTATACACTTGTACCTATTATTTTTACCAAATTCACTTAGCGAAAAAAACTGCGAATTTTGAAGAGCAATGATCCCAAGCAAAAGTCACAAGTAATATAACGATAATTTTCAATCGTTACTGGAATGGATTCGATTTGGGTAGCGATGAGAAACCCAACGGGAAAAGTAGTGAACCAGAATCTCTGTATTTGAAGTTAGGGATAACAACATTTCAGCTATATTCCTAGTTCATTTCTATTTTAATTGTAAAGTCTAGCATTGTATTTTTGTATGCTTACTCCCGAATGGATACAAAAGATGGCTGAATTAGTCCATTAATACATTTCCCTACTAAGCATAAACGTTCTATTTGCATTTTTCTCATTTTTAAGTTAACACCGGATTCGAAAACTGCATACTCTATTACATCTTTCTACAAAATGAGAAAAACCTATCTTTTGTGGAAGCACGTTAAAATCAAAGTTGAAAAATGCACTCTCCATATAATTCCAGCACAAATAAAACAGAAATCATTGAATATCTCGAAAGTAACTAAAATGTAGATAGAACGTTCATGCTCATATGGCAGAATGCTTTTTCCCACAATCGGATAGTATCATTTGCAGGATTGGAGAAAACGAAGAAGTGTAGCGTTTTTAAGAATGATGAGGTGTGCTAGACTTAGCACAACTCAGAACCAGACCGAAATCCGGAATCAAGATGGCCAACGTCCAGCAGAAGGGGGAAAACAAAAAAAAAAGAATTGCCCCGAGAGCAGGGTGGCCTAGAAATGGCCGTAAAGGCCCCTCGTCCGCATTGGCGGAGCACCCTTTAACCAACCCCGACGGATGCTGCGGTGCCGCTTTGCTAGCTCGCTGCGGCTGGGGTGGGTTCATGAAATAAGTTGGTTTGCTCTCCAGAAACGGGATGCTATTTATTATTCATCCGTCATGAATACGTAGCCGCAAACTGATATGTAAACATATCCAGGGGACCAAAAGTGGGCATAGTTCCGTAAAGGAAACCACCCATGGCTCTGCAACATAGGCTGACTAAGCAGACCCAGTGCTCGCGACAACGCACGGAGCCAGAAAATTGAAACTCTAAAAAGGACAAAAAGGAAGAAACGCTGCCTCTCTTTTCAGAGGAACCTGGGCGAGGCAGACAGCCCCGGGCCCCCGATGGTGGCGGAGCACTGACCCCAATGGTCTGGGGTTTTCCACCCTCTGATACTGGCCAATAATCAACAAATCCAAAAACAAATCTAAACCCGGAACTGAAACTAACATGATAGGCCAGTATCCCTCCCTTTGAAGAAGAAGTGCTGAAAAATATCACAAATACACTATGTCATTGGCCAGCCAGGCCAGCGTGGACCCTGAAAAGAAGAAAGAACTTCTCGGGCCTCCGCCCAATAAGAAAGCCGTAAATTTTAAATCAGTATAAATTCATTTTATTTAAATAAAGTTCGTTTCCTTCTCTGTATACACGTACCAGATTAATATGCATTAAAGTTCCGGCAATCATAAAAATAAAATTAGCGTTAACATTTCTTGTTGGCTGTATTATTATTATTATTAGATGCCAAAGCACGAAAGCATGAGCTACCCAGACTTCAAAACTACCACTAGATAAATGCTAACCAATGAAGTAAATACTACGAATTTTATTTACATTAAATTAGTTTCGGTATTTCCGTTGATTACAACTAACAAATATTAAAAGAGGCTAGTTCTCCGAAATCTCCCAGCCGTATCAGAAGATAAAGAAAAGCGTTCCTGACAAAGTCGCAAATATCTTATATAATCCAATACCGTGTTTTGATAAGAATTCAATATGGTAAATGAGCCATGAGAAACTTATGAAATGGGTTTAAGAGAAGAAGTGGAAGGAAACTTAGTCACTTTCTATTCATTAAAAGAGGCGAAACAAACTAGGTTCTAAAGGTTTGCAACTTCACCCTATGGTGGTCAGTCCTAACTCTAGGTAACTAAGATCATATCCGTGAGGAATCTCGAACCGCACGTCCCAAGACAAAACAAAAGACAGCGGTACAGCACTACTGGGAATGCTAACACATTAATTTCATCGGGGTTTTCCTCCCTTTTCTCTTCTCCTCTATAGACACATAAGAGAGCTCCAAGCCAAAACCCCTTTTGGCAATAAAAAACTTTACGAGGAGGGAAATCCTAGCCGACATGCAAAAGAATAATGGGCATTAATTCAGGCGCCTGAACGAGAATTTGCAACATAGTCATTAATGGGTTCCTATAATAAAGTGATTAAACAAAAGGAAATAAAAGAAAAAGGAAAAAAATAAAGACAATGCCCGCTACTAATGTGGGTGAATGACATCGGAGAGTGTCAAAACTGTGGCAAAAAAAATATGAAACCAACCGTGAGAATTCACATGTATCAATAAGGTCGGGTTCAGGCACATGTTTTTCGTTCGTTGTAGATTTAAAAGAGCTTAACTGCCAGCCTTATGTCATAATTTTCAATTTAACATCTTTTCCAAGCGTACAATACAACACGATAAAATTAAAATTTTTCTAATTCCCGCGAGCCCTTTAGGTAGATACATGATACAAGATATATGTACCGTAGATAGCAAAAACCCGCGTGCGATATGTTTAGGTGTTCGTTTCTCCGGAAGATCACATGGTGTTTCCTCTCGAATACGATTACGGGTGTGTCCAATTATCCCCTCATACGTGATCTCTTAACAACTCCGCCTCGGGATTCCAATACGATGTTATAGTAGCATTAAATTCATCGGTGAGTGAAATCGGTGACAAACCGCAACGATCCTTTACCACGTTTTCAATATGCTGCCTCTTAATTCTATTGAAGAAATACGAACCAATGTATTGCAAAGAAATATAGCTACCAAGATTTATCATCTGTTTCGGACCAGCCTCATAGTAATGCTTGGTCATGCCGCTTGCATAAACAGCTGCTGTCAGAGAATGATCCTTCCAACAACAATCAGGCTCGAGAATGGATTATTTACTGGTCATCTGAACCCCAATCTCGCGTTCGAAACCATGTAGTGCATGCACTGTTTACACAACAACCCCACGAACGTAACATTAACTGATTGTAATGCGCTGACACGGGTTTTAACATCAAAGCGCGTGTCGGATCACAAAAGAAAATGCGCCACGCAAAAATGAACTCGCTGGATCTGCCACCGGTTTACGAAAAGGAAGTGAGAGTGGCACAATGTTAAAGTACACAACCGAGAAGAGATGATCCACGCTTGCTTGATACTATCCGCAAAACATCATGCACATGGAGACACTATGGAGTACTTGATGGTCACTGTTTTGACACTTTCTCGTTCAGACAAACTTTTAGATCAAACCACTGTCGAAATGCCCGAGAGGATATTTCCAATTTGTTTTCACAATAGGGAAACCAGGTGGCAAAACTGAGCACTTCAATCAAGCTCTCGCCACCGCGACCCAGGACCAAGTCCCACGACTGCTCGCCGTCACGATCCCTCATGGACTATCACGAAATGACGAATGCGTCTCGAAATGAGCGAGCGAACAGCAAAAACAAACTTCCGTGAGGAATTTGCTTGCTACTCGAATACAATAATAAGGTCGCATAGGACTGCGGTACCTTATTATTGTTCAAATTGAAATGCGTTTCAATTTGAAATATGTAGCGATTTCAAGCACGTACAGTGTGCGTCGAAATTGAGTGTCCAGTAATTTCGCTTGAAATTACTGGATGCTACAGAAGAAACGGCGTAGGAACGATTATCTGATTTTTTATCAACCCCTGTTCGCGTAACGTATCCTACTTTGACCGATGCGCTAAACTTCCCGATCAGTTGATCATCATAAACACTCATGAAAAAGCGAATGGGTGGCATAACAGGAAATATGAATAATACGGCTGTTTCTGAGTTCAACTTCTTGTTTTCACACTTCGAAGCGAATCGATGCGCTGAATTTGCCGATGACTTGTCCGCGGCAAAGACTTAATGTGGGTGCAAAAGCGCCTGAACGAAAACTAGCGAGCTAGGATGGGCAAGTTTTTCATGATACGTTCCACTTGTCTTTAGCCTCCGATGTTTGTTGAAAATCGATGCGTTTGATTTTCCGATGACTGCGTTGAATGTGTGCTGTGATGTAGTAAGAGAAGTGTATGGTGGAAAGCAACGATTGTCGCTTGGTCATCGGCGCATCTACCGATGACTGGACGCTTCGCCACTGACAATGAGGTGTATGTGGATTACCTGGGGCCCTACTCTGTAATGCGATTCGAAAGGCAATCCGATTCGAAAATGCGATTCGATAGCAAATTTTCACTCTGTAATTCGTTCGCATCTGTGGTGGTATGTTTCATCAGTTTTGTCAAATATATGCAACACTTTCATGTATATGTCAAAAAAGTGAAACTACATTAAAAAAATGGATTCGGTTGCATTGTGGTTTCATCAAGGAAGTTATAACAAAGAGAGGATTCAGCGGAAAATCCTTAAAAACCATTCAAATATAATAAGTCTCTGTAACAAAAGGTATAGTATGTGAGAACAAGGTAATGTACGCACTAAACGTTTTTTTGTTCTTCCAGCTTTATTAAAATTTTTCGATTAAATAAGGACGCGTTCATGTACGTGCTCAGTAACATTGAGCGCGAATTAAAAGAGCGGGCAAAGATTTGCAATAGTCAAACTATCTGCAGCTTTGAAATTCCTGGCCCAAGGCGGCTACCATGATTGTCGTGTTGGACTTGCACAACAAACATTTTCAAGTTATTTTCCCGATGTTTGCTTGGCCATTGAGAAAGTGTTATGTCCTAGACACATCGTGTTCGAAATGATTGAAATAATATTTTGAGATATTATTTAAATATTCATTAATAATATTTAAAATATTTATGGAATTTTCTTGGTATTTAATCTGATTCTCCACTTGTTTTTCCAGAAGATCGTTTCTTCCTATTCGATGCTGTCTTCTTGGAGTATTCCCTGGGGCAGATAAACTTGGTGGAATGCTTTCAGAAGATAATTCGATAGCCGGGCTGTTTCCCACAGTATTTGTACTCTCCCCACTTACAGTGCGAACCTTAGCAACTCCAAAACGTGCTGCTCCACTAATGCATTGGACAGTTTGGCTAAGCGGCATCAAATTAACCACCTGCTTCCCCAATACTGACAATGGAGAATGTGTTGAGAGCCCACCGACAGTTTCTCTGATACTCATTTCATTTTTCCTCAATTTGACTTTACTGTGGAACTTGAAATCTGCCCAAACCTTGTATTTCAAAATATTCATTAAACTTAATGCACAGTTAACGTGATGTACGACTTACGTTTTTCCATCCATTCACATCGCGGGAAATAGTTCCTGCTGCGTTTAATTCTACCGTGAGCCTGGACTACACATTTGCAGCAGTTGTCTTGGCATTGAATGTTTTTAATGCTCCCTTTGCGAAGACCGGGTGTTTCTTCATAAATTCTACAATTATTTTGAATTGCCTGTTTGTTGTTTGCATTTTTTTACATTTGGTTGTTCCCTTAAAATATCAATATTAATGAAATCATATGCAATAACAAATATCTTGCACTAAAACCTTACATTTTGATTTTTTCTTCACATTCGCCTTTCTGTGCGAACGCAAATATGTTGTCGAATAAAATTTGTACTAATCGAACCATTTTGATATTCGCATTCGCATTGCCAAGTGCCAAAAAAAATGCGAAATTCGAACAGCGCAAAACATAAAATGCGAAAATCGAAATCTGGAGTGCCAAATGTTCGAATGCGAATCGTTTTAAATACGAATCGCATTACAGAATAGGGCCCCTGCTTTCAGGAGGAATGACTATCGATGAAGCAATGCAAAAACGAAACGAAATTGATAAAATGATGCTGCTAGGAGGATTAAAACTGCGAAAGTGGATAGCCAATGATGAACGTTTATTAGACGATCTTTCTTCTGAAGATATTGAAATGAAAAAAGCAATAGATTTGAAACTAGAACAAGGATACAAATCATTAGGGTTAATATGGCAACCGTTATCAGACTTTTCTACCTATTGAATTCGACATTATGAATTAGAATCGCCAATCACTAAACGGAGTATTTTGTCTAGGATTGCTCGACTATATGATCCTATGGGATGGCTTGCACCGATCATCATTGTTGGGAAAATTATTCTTCAAGCATTATGGCTACATGGTCAAACGTAGGACGAACCAGTTCCGGTTGAAATTGCTCATCAGTGGTCTAAGCAACAAAATATTTTGAACGCGGTCGAATCAATTAAAGTAAGTAGATGGATGACCAATAGACCAGACTCCAAGCTTAAAATTCATGGGTTTTGTGATGTATCCAAACAAGCTTATGCAGCCGCCATATATCTAGTTGTTTGCAATACGGATTACACGCAAGTCAACCTTATCATGGCAAAAACGAAAGTAGCCTCTTTTTGACCCATCACGATTCCTCGTCTAGAGCTCTGTGGCGCTGTTTTATTAGCGAAACTATAAACGAAGAAATCAATTTTCAGTTAACTTACAAACTAAACATGTCGATTGGATGAATTTTGTATTACAATGATTTTCTACGTACACAAGACTGTTATGAGTTACAGTATATTGTTTCCGTTTTGCAGCAAACGCATCGGAATGAAATATTAATTATAGTAGGGGAGCCCAAGAGGGGATTTTGCGCGTTACTCGAGCGCGTGAGAAAATCATATGGGGAGAAGCCTTGCATCCTGTAATGTACTCTACCATATATGAGCTCTTAATATATTGTGGTGCGTTGAGGGCAGCCCGTCAGATTAGTAAAAAAAAATTGATCCTCAGAAAAACTCGAGCGCGTCAGATTAAGACAAGGTAAGTTAAGTACATCTAGAAAATGATATATTTCAATAATCTGACAATTTGAGCGTGACATAAGGAAATGGGCGAGTCACAAAGTTGTAAAAAAAACCTCACCTCGAAATACTCGAGCGCGATTGAATTTTTTTTTAATTTGAAGGAAATCCGATCAGGATTACGAAAAACATATAATCTGACGGTTTTCATGGGGCGATGTAGCTAAAACCATCAATTAATGATGAAGCGTATAGATGCTGAGAACTGTGTATTCCCCACTCCGCGCCTCTCTTCCTTCTCACTCTTTTTCTATCATGATGACATCTGAGCTGATCACAATGACTTGTTCATGTTTGTAGATGTGCCACGCTTTGGTTTGTTTGTTGTGTTCTTAAAACGGGGTGTGATTACAACCCAGCTTTCTACAGGTGAGGCAAAAAATGTCTTTACAGATTTTAATGGAATCTGAAACTTTTCAAAAAGCATTTGCAAACTTCGGGTCTGAAGCTTTTGATATTGAAGAACGATCTCTCATCATGGAATCTTTCATCTGCCATTTGTCCGAATTAAAAAATTGCTAATGCCAACAGTGCTAGGATGAAAATATTTAATAAAACATACAAAGTATTTGATACATCTCAGCCCTTCTCATTAAATGTGCGTAATTAGGACGCTTGTAATTTGCCATCTTGCCGATCAGAGCTACAGCAACATTTATAGTGAACAAAATACAACGCATGCTTGTGGAGAAATGTACATATGTTTTTATTTCATCCAGTAATAAAAAGAAGAAACAAATTTTTTTTTTTTAAATTGTCAGATTAACAATATTCCTCCATATAATTGTCAGATTATCATTAAGGACAACTAAGACATCAAGTTGAACCCTCTGTATAAAAAATCTGACGCACTCGAGTATTTGAAGGTAACATGTTTTTTTTTTACATTTTCAAAAATCAGTCATGACTTTGGGTCACGTCCAAATCGTCAGTCATTTAAATAGGACACTTTTTTTTAGTTCACTTAACATTCCCTCTGAATATCTGATACGCTCGAATAACTTTTTTTGTTTTTGTTTTTTTACCCCTTTTTACGGCCATACCCCACTAGCTAATCGTCAGATTAATATCTATCGGTTATCAGAAAGACAAAGCGCGTATACACTATGAATGTCTGACGCGCTCGAGTATCCATGTGACTGTTTTTTTTTTTACGTTTTTGAAAATTTTCCCTCACTAAAATGGAAAACTTGACATTAGCTTTTATTCATTTTAGAACCTAATCTTCAAAATCCAATAGGTCCCCATGACGCTTTAGTAACTGCAAATTTAGCATCCCGGGCTCCCCTACTATTAGGGCCTTCTAACTGTTCAAGAACTTCAACGTGCAGAGTATTTTGAGATTAAACATATACAACTCATCAAGTTTCTCAGTGACATAAATTCAATAAGCCAAGGAGTATCAATCGAAAGAGGCAGCCGCTTGCTTAATTAGAATCCAATCATTGATGGAAATGGATTTTTAAGAGTCGGCGGAAGACTATCCAAATCAGATTTATCATTTGAAGAGAAGCATGCTATTATTATTCCAAAGGACGGAAGAATTACCGAATTATTAGTACACAAATTTTATCAGGACACATAACATGGACAAATGCAACTAATGCTAGAAAAAGAAAAAGAAAATTTTGGATTATCAATGGCCGCAACATAATCAAGCAATGTATTCTAAATGTGTCAAATGTTTTAGAGCTACTGCAAAAGGCTCATCACAACTGATGGTCAGCTTACCCAAGCCACGACTATCAATTTCCCGACCATTTTTACACACCGGCGTAATTTATTGCGGGCCTTTGAATATAAGCGATCGGCGAGGGCGTGGTGCGAAAATATACAAAGGATACGTTGCTGTTTTTATATGCCTATGCACAGAGGCAATTCATATAGAAGTTGTCACAGCCATGACAACTGAAGCCTTTACCGCTGCTCTACGCCGATTTACTGGAGGAAGAGGGCTCTGCAATCATATATATATAGTGACTGTGGGACTTACTTTGTCGGAGCCGCCGTTGAATAGAAAGGATAAAGTCTATGCTGACTACCGTTGCTGAAAAGATTGCTCTGGATGGTATGACGTGGCACTTCAACCCCCCTGCATCATTATATTTTGGAGGTCTTTGGGAGGCAGGAGTGAAGTCATTGAAACAACATTTACATCAAGTTCTATCATATGCTACTCTTACCTATGCAGAATTTACGACCGCACTCGTCAAGATAGAAACATGCTTAAATTCTAGACCTTTATGTCCTTTGATGACCCCAAAGATACGACAGCGTTAACACCCGCACATTTTTTAATTGGAGACACCCTTTTTTCGTGGCCGAAATTCCCTCGAAAATGCTCGTTTTTCCCACAGAGCAGGGTACGAATTCCCACGGTTTTTCGCTTGGACAAAATGGTTTGGATTGGAAATTTAGGTGAAGATTTTCAAATTTTTCAAAATCTTCAGCAAAGTACGGTAATTCCACAATCTTCTCATTCACTTGTTCCAAAATCTGCTCATGGGTCTCCAAGAAGCGCTCGTAAAGAGCTTGTATTTCGCTAAGCAAAGATTGGTAATAACCCGTTGTTTTCCGTGCTTTGGAATCCTTACGATAATTTACTTGCCATCTTGCAAGTTGATCAAATGCGATCTTTTGTCGTATAATAAGATTCTGCACGTCAGCCATTTACTTGAGATTGGAATTCACATAATAAGAATTACGAAGAATGCACAGTTGTATACGAACAAGATTACTAACCGTTGAAGAGAAATTCAACCGTTATGGTGGAAGGGAAATACAGTGAATATAGCACGTGCTTACCGATTCCCGTTAACGCGGAGTTCGATTCAAAGGCTGCCGATACTTTTGACAATTTGACCGCAATTTTCAAATTTACCGCAATTTTCAAATCCACACGACGAATATAAACTCACAGAATACTGGATGTATATTAGATATTCCAATTGTTCGAATCCCGAAACTAAATTGATTTATTTAAATATTACTATATTCAATGTATTCTAGTATATTAGTTTTAAGTTATAACAAAATTTAGTCACTCAACTTGTTCTTGTGAATAATTCAAATGTTATTTCCACCTTTTATCAAAATTTCAAAATAAGGTGATTAGAACCATATTAATTTTGAATTAGTGCACAACAATGGGTTTACAGCTATGCATTTCAAAGAATTTATTTTGTGGGTTAATTTGCATGCATAGTTATAAATATAAAGGAAAAGGAAAAGGACTTACTCAGTGCCACAGGAAAACTTTGCCAACGTGCAATTGTTTATCAAATCACTTTTTCTTCACCGAAATCGAATCGCGACACGATCCGGTTCGAAGGACCGAAATTGTTTCGTATCTTAAATTTCACTTTATGATAATTCCCGCTCAAATCAAAAACACTATAGCAAGTACAATTCACCAATTTATTCAACTGTTAATAATTCAAATACACTTTCTAATTTCAAATTTTAAACTTTCTACTTACGGCTAACTACTATGGTTTCAAAGATACGGTTTCAAAGTTCTAACGAATTTCCAATTTCGAGACGAATTTTAATTTGAACGATTTCACGGATGATGATTGACTACTTTTTCACTTCAAATTTCAATTCTATTTAACATTTTAAAAAATAACTCGATGTTGAAAATTTCGGTATATTCCAGTTTTTGAAAAACTACTGGTTATAAATTTCCAATATCCACTTTTACATTTAAACACAGCATTAAGTTCTTTCGAGAGTCTCTACTCAGCTTCTGCTGTGTTTGGAACAATCATCACCTTTCGGAAGTCATAGCGTTTCCATCGAAGTTGATTTGTTGTTCTCACCACCGCGTGTTTATTTGGTGCTTGTGATCTGGTGTGACCGGTTTCTTGGTTGTTTATTTTTGTTTTTGGGGAATACAGTCTCTATTAGTTGGAAATAACCGAAGCTAAGGAATCAAAACGCAAACGGGAATCGTCACCCGTCGACCTGTTTCTTCGTGACAGGTTAAAGCTACCCAGGAAGCACGAGCTTTCTCTCATGACTGCCACTAGAAGCAATAAATTTCTGCCGCTTGCGGACCTGCCCGACGACATGGCTGCAAATAACGCTGCGAATGATCCCCCTGAAAAATCGAAAACCAAGGCAAAAGTTCCACCGATCGTCGTTCCTAGCCTGGATTGCAGCTCAATTCTTGCTATTTTTAACACTATACAAGTGTCAAACTTTAAAATCCAGTTTACCAGTACCGGTAAGAAAATAATAATACCCAACCAAGAAGACTACGATAAGTTTCATTCTCATCTTATCTCGAAAAAAGTTCATTTCTACACATTTTCTCGTGCCGATGAACGACCGCTGAAATTCATTATGAGTGGCTTTTACAATATGCAATGCTCGGACCTGAAGAAACTTTTGCTTGAAGAACACAAGCTCGCATGCTCTGATATCAAAAAAATTACTGTTCCTGACGAATCACGCTGACATAAAGACGAAGTACTGTTTCTGCTATATTTTCCTCACGGCTCTGTAAAGCTCTCTGAGTTAAACAAGATTGACGCTATCGATCACGTAAAGGTGAAATGGAGCTACAAGCGCAAAAGGGCAGTGCAACCAACGCAGTGCAGGAACTGTCAAGCTTATGGCCACGGTACCTCATTTTGCCATATGCCAGCAAAATGCTTGATTTGCGGCAAGCAACACAGTAAAACCGAATGCCCAACTAAAGACCCCGCTCAAATTTCGTGCGCTCTATGCTCTGGCAATCACTTAAGCAACAGTTCTCTCTGCCCTAAACGTGAGGAGTATCTGACCATCCGCAAACGATCAACTCAACGGCTCTCACGCGACAAAGTTCAAAGCAGAAGTATACCTCGGCCTTCGCCTGCATTAAAGGCCAAGATTCAATCACACCGGGACTCGACTAGCAATTTTCTCTGCAATTTCCGATTGCAACGACTGTCAAATTTATGGTATGCAATCTGTGCGTGGGAAATTTCATGGCATGCAATATCATTTCGAAAATGCCTCTGAGCGAGAGAGACGTGCGCTGTATCTGAGCGTCAAATGCTCTTAAGGAGTTATTTGAAGTGCAGAGCGAAGAAATTCCCCAATTTCCCAGCATTTCATACTCTGTAGACTATTTTCATTGCTAAACGATATCAAAAAATCCCTTTGAATTCAGAATCCCTATGCAAAATAAACCAGGCCCACGGTTCAGCGCCATTTTGAAATCAAGAACTGTCAAAATATTGCAGGGCAGATTGCCGAGCAAATTGCATACCATATTGCCTACCATTTATGGCATACCATAAAATATTGCATACCATAGGCTGCCTCCACTAGCAATTTCAAATTTCATGCAATGGGAAATTGCTAGTGGAGGCAGCCTGTCAACGCGAATGCGAACGGTTTGAGCATAAGGAAAACATATGCAAGACGCAGCGAATAGAACCATTAACGACGAATGCGAATTCGCACGAACTTGCGAATGCGACTAGTTTGAGCAAAGAGCAAAATAGACGCACGAATTGTCAGAATGGCCAATTGCACGAAAAGAAAATGTACATCATTCTATATCTTTGACATCATGTATGTCATATAATAGTAAGTTGGGTCTTGGGTAAAAAAATTTATAGTGGCGGTTGGTTTGAAAGAAAATAGGGATTATTGGTTTTCATGTGAAAATAAGTAGATTTCACGATTAGATATTGTTCGCAATAGGTTTTGTAGCGCAGTAACTTAGTTAAGAAATGCCATTTAATTTCGCAGAAAGATTTGAATAAAAAACTGTTTCAGCTGGCAGGAGATGGTTTCATTTTGTTCGTAAAAAGTAGTGGGTGGGAAAAATTGTTGATGACTATGTTTGTGTTAGGTAGTTGTCAAAATATATTTATTAAAATATGTCTATAATCTTAAATTTGTGGTTTTGAAATTTTCGTGACACATTCATTAAGGAAGATAAAAAATTAGTTTGTTGTCTGATGGTTCATACCCACGTCAATCAACATGGAAACATTACAGTACATATAATTTTCGCAGTCTGTTTTACAGATCAGGGAGTTTGAATAATTTTATGTTAAGTAATAACTTTAATATTTTGTGACTTTGTTTTCCGAATACTATTCAATTACTTTTTGATTTATTAATAAGTAATCTGGAGAGCTTCCCTCAGAGTTCGGTAGTGTTGCATCTGCTAATAGCAACAATACGCCAGTCAACATTTTGGTCATGTATTTTTCTTGGATGTAATGTATTTTTAATTCGCAACAAACAGAGTATTTTCAGGTTTGAAACAAAGTAAGTTCAATTAATTGCACAATATTCGGAAATGGCACCGTATCCTACAACCACTAACGAATTCAAATACCTCACTCACTTTACATATTTTCCAGTTGGCAGCTTTGACGCGAATGCGAATCGCACCGATTGGTTCTTCAAATGCGATTCGTTTGCGTGCTCCTGTCAAAAAATGCGATTCGCTTTTCGCATTCGCGTTGATTGAATCTTGGCCTTAAGTCTTTTTTTTATCTCATTCCCCTTCGTAAATTACTTTTATCTCATTCCCTTTCGTACCCCAGCAAATCATATAATAGTTACATTTTCGTCTGAAATTTCACCCGCTTATCCAAAAAGTAACTAATCCTACACGTGAACTTTTCATAAGTAGCAGAATTTCTTCGCTCTGCGCTTCAAATAACTTCTTAAGAGCATTTGACACTCGGATACAGCGCACGTCCTTCTCGCTCAGTCATTTTCGAAATGAAATTGCATGCCATGAAATCGCCCATGCACAGATTGCATGCCATAAATTTGACAGTCGCTACCATCGGAAATTGCAGGGTAAATTGCTAGTCGAGCCCCGGTGTGAGCTACTGAAAAATACTGAAAAGTTTCAAACGGTCTGGCGCGAGTAAATATTTTCAAATGTGCGCGGCAAGCAACATATTTTTTGCGTAATGTTGCTATGAAGCTCGTATATTTTTGTGGCGATAATTTATCACCGCTTAGGATTACTTTATAATCACTATTGCTCTACCAAAAACCGAAAACTTACACTTTTGGCTGTCAATTTTCCGGAAATGCAATGAGAGCGTTCCCGTACTTTCATGAATTTCCCCCACCACATGATTCAGGAAAATTCAAGAAAATTCAGTGACTGAACTTGCCGGAACAGATTTCTAATATTTCATAAATTGTTCATCGTGATAAATCGAAGTGTGCACCTTAAGTGCTTCTTTCAAACGATTTCAGCCAGTTAGATTAGTCTCATTGTAGTATGGAAGAGATTTCATAACCGAATACTAGAAGCTGAGCTTTGGTCATTTGATACTCTTCACGGGGAATATCAAATCAATTGTGGATAGTGTGGTCCCGATTGAAAAATCAGCATTTGTCATATGATCCCTTGCCATGAGTTTATACTCATTTGCATAATGGCTAAGCAATCGTAAGCTCCACGTACTGATACCAGCGCCAGCATTGGTATCAACGCATTGCTCTGATACCATTGCGATGATGAAATTCGACTATTTTAGATACCGCGTTTCTTGGGCTCACATACCAAGGCGCTATGATAGCATGGTCGCATTCGCTTTTCATAATGTTTACCTTACGGTTCTTGCTTGAAGTACACATGTCGCCACGAAAACTCAAGCGACCTGAGTTGAACCGATCAGAAAGGAAATTATGAATTGAAATGTTATTGATTTTCGTAAGAGGAAATTGGTTTTTAGAAATTATAATTTGTGTATAATAATAAGTAATAAAAATGTGTTTTTATTTAAATATTTCTACTTAGACTTAACTTTTAAATGTCCCTATGGAAAGTGGTTTAGTTTATCTTTTTATAAATTTTATCTGCTATAATAAATATAATTATATGCTAAAAGTTTTAAAATGAACCAATACAAAATAATTTAGTTTATGTTTACTTTCCTTGGTTACTTTAAAAATGCGCTGTATCGTTTAAAAGTGACCTTAAGTCAAGAATCATGATAAACTGATCCAACTTTAGGTTGGATCTGAAAGCACTTAGGCCAAATTTCTCACCGATCCTTGAGAAGGGTGAACTGAATTTTGTACAAAACTACCGAAATAAACACCGTGAAGTCTTGGGCAAAAGTGAGTTTCTTTATTCCAGTAATGCGTCTTAAATAGTAAATCATATCAATAAAAAAGTTGTCCCTGTAAGCATATCTTCAGCATGTATCAATTTCCTCTAAGAACTTAATTCAACAAATGATCATACATTGTAAGCGATTTTGAATGCTTGCTCATGCAGAATTTCAAACGCAAGCATATTTCTATCGTGCACGACTCATGCAGCGAAGACCGCAATGTAAACAATCGCAGATGCTTGTGTACGTAGAATAGTATACGCAAGCATATTTTGTGTCGCTATCCAACACGCTGAAGAATGTGCAACAGAGACTGCTGATTTTTGTCGATGCAACAATATTGCTTTGTATACATATGAAATTTACGTTATATAATTGAATGTGATGAAACTTTACATTATCGCATGGAATTGAGTTTAGGTTTATTGCAGATAGTAAGACTTTACGTTATTGAGTTTAGGTTTGTTGAATGTGACTTTACGTTATCGAGTTAAAAATGTATTTTATGCTATTGAAATCTTACATGCGCAATTATTATTTCACTTCTACATGTTTAGTTTCAATTCCCAACACATAGTAAAATGAAATTTACGTTTGCAATCTAAAACTAAATTTGCATATTTTTTCTACTCATCTTAATAAATATATTTCAGTGGTGCTATCAATTTGAAGTTACTAATTTTCCCACATAAAATGCCCTTGGTAGCATGCCGGTGGGCGATGTACCCATTTAGGTATATTTCCAAACGTGAGTAGGTATATTGCTTTGCATCAAACAAACTTGACGTAAGTATACTCAAACCATTGCGCCGCGCCGTAACATAGCGCCAAGCCAAATTATGCAATCCAAAGCGACAGTGGCATGATACCGAAGTGCATGACTGCGCTACTGATATCGACAATCGGTATCAGCTCAGTGTTATCATGGATAGCAGCAATGCCTTCTAGAAGTACGGGCCGTAATGCAGAATAATGACGTCACACTAGACTGCCAAAGTGTCGAGAAAAACACACGTAGTCTGAAGGGACGTCCGCGGGAAATCGTAAATTGTGCAGGTTGTGTTGAAGCAATGCCTCCTAGAAGTCCGGGCCGTCAGGCTACGTAATCGTTGTTGCTGTGACGTAATGAGTTTAAGAAATTTTGACATTTCCACGAGGCAGTGCCGATGTACACATTTCACTTGCGGTTTTTTTTTGCTAAAATATGAATAAAACGTTAGTTTTTTGTGCGTGGATGCGTTGTAATAAAAATATTTAGTCATAACTTTCATTTTGTATCGACCAATTGTATCGCGATAGTAAATCGACACGGAACCTCACATAACCTAACAACAACTGATAAACATTTCGTAGCAAATTTTTCCAATTACCACGCACCGCATTAATTTGTGTTTTAGCTGTTCATCAACTGTACATCAACTAGTGGAAATGCTTTCAACAGATTTCCAAATAACACCAATGCGACATCTTTTCAGCCGACACGGAGTAATTCGTCTGCTACACCGACATTCTCTACAGTAGCGCCCGGTGAAGTTCTTTTAGCAATGGCATTAGTTACGCTCCAAGCTCCAAATGGACGTGTAGGATCTTACCGTGCTTTGTTGGATCAAAGTTCGCAAGCGTCGTTTATTTGTGAATCGGCAGTCCAACCATTGGAAATAAAAAGAGAAGCGTCAGACATGAATGTTTTTGGATTTGGTGGCCCCGCTTCCACTCAGGTTACTGGAAAGATTTGCGTGAATCTGTTAACTAGTAACGAAGAGTTAATACCAATTTAAGCTTTCATAGCAAACAAAAATTACCAAAATTATACCATCAAGCACCATAGAACCGACTATTCGAGATCAATTGGGTAACTTACATTTAGCGGACTCGCAATTCGATAAACCAGGCAAAATTGACATCTTCTTAGGCGCTGAAGTATATGAAAAAGTCATACTTGGCGATTTACTTAATCTATTTCTAGGCCCAATTGTGCAGAATACGAAGTTTGGATGGGTAATTTCGGAAGGAATCGAACCAAATAAACTAGATAACATTCCAAATTTTAGCATCGCAATCGACCACAACATAGAACTGAATCGACAATTAAAACAATTCTGGGAATTAGAAGAAATTCAAACCCGAAAGATGTTGAAGAAGGAAGATCAACAGTATGAACGGAATTACACAAGTACTGTAGTCAGAAACGCAAACGGTCGATATACCGTCAAGTTACCCTTCCAAGATGAAAAGAGCAAAATCACATCAGGAAAATCGAAGAAGATAGCCGTCACGAATTGTCACATTTAGAAAGAAAATTGAGGAAGCATACTGAACTTGCTGCACAATATAAGCAGTGTATGCGGGAATACATCGAACTTGGTCATATGCACCGAGTAGAACCTTGTAGTGAACATATAATGGAGAATGAAGTAAAGGTTTGCACAACACATTACATTCCACACCGTGCTAAAGGAAAGCACTTCGACTAAATTGCGTGTCGTTTTTGATGCGTCTAGGAAAACTAGTTCCGGAGTAGCACTTAATGACATACTATTGACAGGGCCAACAATCGAAAATAAGAAGATTTGAATGCTGCTGAATTGGAAATTGTCCAGATATGCCTTTCCCGCAGATACCGAGAAGATGTACCGTCAAATTCTCATACATCCAATCGATGCAAACTATCAACGAATACTATGAAGGAGCGAAACAACGGATCCAAAGAACAATATTGTCTGAACACAGTGACTTTCGGGTTTACTTGCGCACCATTTTTAGCTATACGCACAGTTCAACAATTAGTGATTGACGAAAGACAACATTTCCTCACGCAAAACATTCAGTGTACAATGAGGTGTATGTGGATTACCTGGGGCCCTACTCTGAAATGCGATTCGAAAGGCAATCCGATTCGAAAGCAAAATGCGATTCGATAGCAAATTTTCACTCTGTAACTCGTTCGCATCTGTGGTGGTATGTTTCATCAGTTTTGTCAAATATATGCAACACTTTCATGTATATGTCAAAAAAGTGAAACTACATTAAAAAAATGGATTCGGTTGCATTGTGGTTTCATCAAGGAAGTTATAACAAAGAGAGGATTCAGCGGAAAATCTTTAAAAACCATTCAAATATAATAAGTCTCTGTAACAAAAGGTATAGTATGTGAGAACAAGGTAATGTACGCACTAAACGTTTTTTTGTTCTTCCAGCTTTATTAAAATTTTTCGATTAAATAAGGACGCGTTCATGTACGTGCTCAGTAACATTGAGCGCGAATTAAAAGAGCGGGCAAAGATTTGCAATAGTCAAACTATCTGCAGCTTTGAAATTCCTGGCCCAAGGCGGCTACCATGATTGTCGTGTTGGACTTGCACAACAAACATTTTCAAGTTATTTTCCCGATGTTTGCTTGGCCATTGAGAAAGTGTTATGTCCTAGACACATCGTGTTCGAAATGATTGAAATAATATTTTGAGATATTATTTAAATATTCATTAATAATATTTAAAATATTTATGGAATTTTCTTGGTATTTAATCTGATTCTCCACTTGTTTTTCCAGAAGATCGTTTCTTCCTATTCGATGCTGTCTTCTTGGAGTATTCCCTGGGGCAGATAAACTTGGTGGAATGCTTTCAGAAGATAATTTGATAGCCGGGCTGTTTCCCACAGTATTTGTACTCTCCCCACTTACAGTGCGAACTCGAGCAACTCCAAAACGTGCTGCTCCACTAATGCATTGGACAGTTTGGCTAAGCGGCATCAAATTAACCACCTGCTTCCCCAATACTGACAATGGAGAATGTGTTGAGAGCCCACCGACAGTTTCTCTGATACTCATTTCATTTTTCCTCAATTTGACTTTAGTGTGGAACTTGAAATCTGCCCAAACCTTGTATTTCAAAATATTCATTAAACTTAATGCACAGTTAACGTGATGTACGACTTACGTTTTTCCATCCATTCACATCGCGGGAAATAGTTCCTGCTGCGTTTAATTCTACCGTGAGCCTGGACTACACATTTGCAGCAGTTGTCTTGGCATTGAATGTTTTTAATGCTCCCTTTGCGAAGACCGGGTGTTTCTTCATAAATTCTACAATTATTTTGAATTGCCTGTTTGTTGTTTGCATTTTTTTACATTTGGTTGTTCCCTTAAAATATCAATATTAATGAAATCATATGCAATAACAAATATCTTGCACTAAAACCTTACATTTTGATTTTTTCTTCACATTCGCCTTTCTGTGCGAACG
The DNA here is from genome assembly GCA_947369275.1 of Nemotelus nigrinus. Taxonomy (NCBI): domain Eukaryota; kingdom Metazoa; phylum Arthropoda; class Insecta; order Diptera; family Stratiomyidae; genus Nemotelus; species Nemotelus nigrinus. The sequence continues at coordinate 142,244,687 of OX376372.1, forward strand.
CAAATATGTTGTCGAATAAAATTTGTACTAATCGAACCATTTTGATATTCGCATTCGCATTGCCAAGTGCCAAAAAAAATGCGAAATTCGAACAGCGCAAAACATAAAATGCGAAAATCGAAATCTGGAGTGCCAAATGAATAGGGCCCCTGCTTTCAGGAGGAATGACTATCGATGAAGCAATGCAAAAACGAAACGAAATTGATAAAATGATGCTGCTAGGAGGATTAAAACTGCGAAAGTGGATAGCCAATGATGAACGTTTATTAGACGATCTTTCTACTGAAGATATTGATATGAAAAAAGCAATAGATTTGAAACTAGAACAAGGATACAAATCATTAGGGTTAATATGGCAACCGTTATCAGACTTTTCTACCTATTGAATTCGACATTATGAATTAGAATCGCCAATCACTAAACGGAGTATTTTGTCTAGGATTGCTCGACTATATGATCCTATGGGATGGCTTGCACCGATCATCATTGTTGGGAAAATTATTCTTCAAGCATTATGGCTACATGGTCAAACGTAGGACGAACCAGTTCCGGTTGAAATTGCTCATCAGTGGTCTAAGCAACAAAATATTTTGAACGCGGTCGAATCAATTAAAGTAAGTAGATGGATGACCAATAGACCAGACTCCAAGCTTAAAATTCATGGGTTTTGTGATGCATCTAAACAAGCTTATGCAGCCGCCATATATCTAGTTGTTTGCAATACGGATTACACGCAAGTCAACCTTATCATGGCAAAAACGAAAGTAGCCTCTTTTTGACCCATCACGATTCCTCGTCTAGAACTCTGTGGCGCTGTTTTATTAGCGAAACTATTGAAGGAAGTACTAGCAATTCGCAACCTATCGATTAATAACATTTTGCTCTGGACAAATTCAGAAATCGTCCTTTCGTGGCTTAAGGGACATCCAACTCGATGGACTACGTTTGTCGCTAATCAAGCCGCTGAAATTTAGGAGTGAATAGGAAACGTATCATAGCGATATGTCTCAACAAGTCATAATCCAGCAGACTTAGCTTTATGAGGCGTCTCTCCTCTTGAGTTAGTGCACAACAAGCTATGCTGGAATGGGCCTATATGGCTTGAGAAAGGCACTGAATTCTGGCCGCCTCAGAAACTTATGGAAGTCACGAACTTAGAACGAAGAAATCAATTTTCAGTTAACTTACAAACTAAACATGTCGATTGGATGAATTTTGTATTACAAAGATTTTCTACGTACACAAGACTGTTATGAGTTACAGTATATTGTTTCCGTTTTGCAGCAAACGCATCGGAAAGAAATATTAATTATAGTAGGGGAGCCCAAGAGGGGATTTTGCGCGTTACTCGAGCGCGTCAGAAAATCATATGGGGAGAAGCCTTGTATCCTGTAATGTACCCTACCATATATGAGCTCTTAATATATTGTGGTGCGTTGAGGGCAGCCCGTCAGATTAGTAAAAAAATATTAATCCTCAGAAAAACTCGAGCGCGTCAGATTAAGACAAGGTAAGTTAAGTACATCTAGAAAATGATATATTTCAATAATCTGACAATTTGAGCGTGACATAAGGAAATGGGCGAGTCACAAAGTTGTAAAAAAAACCTCACCTCGAAATACTCGAGCGCGATTGAATTTTTTTTTAATTTGAAGGAAATCCGATCAGGATTACGAAAAACATATAATCTGACGGTTTTCATGGGGCGATGTAGCTAAAACCATCAATTAATGATGAAGCGTATAGATGCTGAGAACTGTGTATTCCCCACTCCGCGCCTCTCTTCCTTCTCACTCTTTTTCTATCATGATGACATCTGAGCTGATCACAATGACTTGTTCGTGTTTGTAGATGTGCGACGCTTTGGTTTGTTTGTTGTGTTCTTAAAACGGGGTGTGATTACAACCCAGCTTTCTACAGGTGAGGCAAAAAATGTCTTTACAGATTTTAATGGAATCTGAAACTTTTCAAAAAGCATTTGCAAACTTCGGGTCTGAAGCTTTTGATATTGAAGAACGATCTCTCATCATGGAATCTTTCATCTGCCATTTGTCCGAATTAAAAAATTGCTAATGCCAACAGTGCTAGGATGAAAATATTTAATAAAACATACAAAGTATTTGATACATCTCAGCCCTTCTCATTAAATGTGCGTAATTAGGACGCTTGTAATTTGCCATCTTGCCGATCAGAGCTACAGCAACATTTATAGTGAACAAAATACAACGCATGCTTGTGGAGAAATGTACATATGTTTTTATTTCATCCAGTAATAAAAAGAAGAAACAAATTTTTTTTTTTAAATTGTCAGATTAACAATATTCCTCCATATAATTGTCAGATTATCATTAAGGACAACTAAGACATCAAGTTGAACCCTCTGTATAAAAAATCTGACGCGCTCGAGTATTTGAAGGTAACATGTTTTTTTTTTTACATTTTCAAAAATCAGTCATGACTTTGGGTCACGTCCAAATCGTCAGTCATTTAAATAGGACACTTTTTTTTAGTTCACTTAACATTCCCTCTGAATATCTGATACGCTCGAATAACTTTTTTTGTTTTTGTTTTTTTACCCCTTTTTACGGCCATACCCCACTAGCTAATCGTCAGATTAATATCTATCGGTTATCAGAAAGACAAAGCGCGTATACACTATGAATGTCTGACGCGCTCGAGTATCCATGTGACTGTTTTTTTTTACGTTTTTGAAAATTTTCCCTCACTAAAATGGAAAACTTGACATAAGCTTTTATTCATTTTAGAACCTAATCTTCAAAATCCAATAGGTCCCCATGACGCTTTAGTAACTGCAAATTTAGCATCCCGGGCTCCCCTACTATTAGGGCCTTCTAACTGTTCAAGAACTTCAACGTGCAGAGTATTTTGAGATTAAACATATACAACTCATCAAGTTTCTCAGTGACATAAATTCAATAAGCCAAGGAGTATCAATCGAAAGAGGCAGCCGCTTGCTTAATTAGAATCCAATCATTGATGGAAATGGATTTTTAAGAGTTGGCGGAAGACTATCCAAATCAGATTTATCATTTGAAGAGAAGCATGCTATTATTATTCCAAAGGACGGAAGAATTACCGAATTATTAGTACACAAATTTTATCAGGACACATAACATGGACAAATGCAACTAATGCTAGAAAAAGAAAAAGAAAATTTTGGATTATCAATGGCCGCAACATAATCAAGCAATGTATTCTAAATGTGTCAAATGTTTTAGAGCTACTGCAAAAGGCTCATCACAACTGATGTTCAGCTTACCCAAGCCACGACTATCAATTTCCCGACCATTTTTACACACCGGCGTAATTTATTGCGGGCCTTTGAATATAAGCGATCGGCGAGGGCGTGGTGCGAAAATATACAAAGGATACGTTGCTGTTTTTATATGCCTATGCACAGAGGCAATTCATATAGAAGTTGTCACAGTCATGACAACTGAAGCCTTTACCGCTGCTCTACGCCGATTTACTGGAGGAAGAGGGCTCTGCAATCATATATATATAGTGACTGTGGGACTTACTTTGTCGGAGCCGCCGTTGAATAGAAAGGATAAAGTCTATGCTGACTACCGTTGCTGAAAAGATTGCTCTGGATGGTATGACGTGGCACTTCAACCCCCCTGCATCACCATATTTTGGAGGTCTTTGGGAGGCAGGAGTGAAGTCATTGAAACAACATTTACATCAAGTTCTATCATATGCTACTCTTACCTATGCAGAATTTACGACCGTACTCGTCAAGATAGAAACATGCTTAAATTCTAGACCTTTATGTCCTTTGATGACCCCAAAGATACGACAGCGTTAACACCCGCACATTTTTTAATTGGAGACACCCTTTTTTCGTGGCCGAAATTCCCTCGAAAATGCTCGTTTTTCCCACAGAGCAGGGTACGAATTCCACGGTTTTTCGCTTGGACAAAATGGTTTGGATTGGAAATTTAGGTGAAGATTTTCAAATTTTTCAAAATCTTCAGCAAAGTACGGTAATTCCACAATCTTCTCATTCACTTGTTCCAAAATCTGCTCATGGGTCTCCAAGAAGCGCTCGTAAAGAGCTTGTATTTCGTTAAGCAAAGATTGGTAATAACCCGTTGTTTTCCGTGCTTTGGAGTCCTTACGATAATTTACTTGCCATCTTGCAAGTTGATCAAATGCGATCTTTTGTCGTATAATAAGATTCTGCACGTCAGCCATTTACTTGAGTTTGGAATTCACATAATAAGAATTACGAAGAATGCACAGTTGTATACGAACAAGATTACTAACCGTTGAAGAGAAATTCAACCGTTATGGTGGAAGGGAAATACAGTGAATATAGCACGTGCTTACCGATTCCCGTTAACGCGGAGTTCGATTCAAAGGCTGCCGATACTTTTGACAATTTAACCGCAATTTTCAAATCCACACGACGAATATAAACTCACAGAATACTGGATGTATATTAGATATTCCAATTGTTCGAATCCCGAAACTAAATTGATTTATTTAAATATTACTATATTCAATGTATTCTAGTATATTAGTTTTAAGTTATAACAAAATTTAGTCACTCAACTTGTTCTTGTGAATAATTCAAATGTTATTTCCACCTTTTATCAAAATTTCAAAATAAGGTGATTAGAACCATATTAATTTTGAATTAGTGCACAACAATGGGTTTACAGCTATGCATTTCAAAGAATTTATTTTGTGGGTTAATTTGCATGCATAGTTATAAATATAAAGGAAAAGGAAAAGGACTTACTCAGTGCCACAGGAAAACTTTGCCAACGTGCAATTGTTTATCAAATCACTTTTTCTTCACCGAAATCGAATCGCGACACGATCCGGTTCGAAGGACCGAAATTGTTTCGTATCTTAAATTTCACTTTATGATAATTCCCGCTCAAATCAAAAACACTATAGCAAGTACAATTCACCAATTTATTCAAATACACTTTCTAATTTCAAATTTTAAACTTTCTACTTACGGCTAACTACTATGGTTTCAAAGATACGGTTTCAAAGTTCTAACGAATTTCCAATTTCGAGACGAATTTTAATTTGAACGATTTCACGGATGATGATTGACTACTTTTTCACTTCAAATTTCAATTCTATTTAACATTTTAAAAAATAACTCGATGTTGAAAATTTCGGTATATTCCAGTTTTTGAAAAACTACTGGTTATAAATTTCCAATATCCACTTTTACATTTAAACACAGCATTAAGTTCTTTCGAGAGTCTCTACTCAGCTTCTGCTGTGTTTGGAACAATCATCACCTTTCGGAAGTCATAGCGTTTCCATCGAAGTTGATTTGTTGTTCTCACCACCGCGTGTTTATTTGGTGCTTGTGATCTGGTGTGACCGGTTTCTTGGTTGTTTATTTTTGTTTTTGGGGAATACAGTCTCTATTAGTTGGAAATAACCGAAGCTAAGGAATCAAAACGCAAACAGGAATCGTCACCCGTCGACCTGTTTCTTCGTGACAGGTTAAAGCTACCCAGGAAGCACGAGCTTTCTCTCATGACTGCCACTAGAAGCAATAAATTTCTGCCGCTTGCAGACCTGCCCGACGACATGGCTGCAAACAACGCTGCGAATGATCCCCCTGAAAAATCGAAAACCATGGCAAAAGTACCACCGATCGCCGTTCCTAGCCTGGATCGCAGCTCAATTCTTGCTATTTTTAACACTATACAAGTGTCAAACTTTAAAATCCAGTTTACCAGTACCGGTAAGAAAATAATAATACCCAACCAAGAAGACTACGATAAGTTTCATTCTCATCTTATCTCGAAAAAAGTTCATTTCTACACATTTTCTCGTGCCGATGAACGACCGCTGAAATTCATTATGAGTGGCTTTTACAATATGGAATGCTCGGACCTGAACAAACTTTTGCTTGAAGAACACAAGCTCGCATGCTCTGATATCAAAAAAATTACTGTTCCTGACGAATCACGCCGACATAAAGACGAAGTACTGTTTCTGCTATATTTTCCTCACGGCTGTGTAAAGCTCTCTGAGTTAAACAAGATTAACGCTATCGATCACGTAAAGGTGAAATGGAGTTACAAGCGCAAAAGGGCAGTGCAACCAACGCAGTGCAGGAACTGTCAAGCTTATGGCCACGGTATCTCATTTTGCCATATGCCAGCAAAATGCTTGATTTGCGGCAAGCAACACAGTAAAACCGAATGCCCAACTAAAGACCCCGCTCAAATTTCGTGCGCTCTATGCTCTGGCAATCACTTAAGCAACAGTTCTCTCTGGCCTAAACGTGAGGAGTATCTGACCATCCGCAAACGATCAACTCAACGGCTCTCACGCGACAAAGTTCAAAGCAGAAGTATACCTCGGCCTTCGCCTGCATTAAGTCAAATAAATTTCCCGTCACTGCCTAATGGAAAAACTCTAATTAATACTCATCCTACTACACAAGACTGCTCTCCGGCTAACAACTCATTCAGCACAGTATTGCGTCGTCATATGGATATGAATGGCACTCCCAATACGGTTGGTAATGTGCCGTCGTCTGCCAATGACCTTTTCTCTGCTACCGAGAGTTAATAACCAGGTTATCTGTTTGCAATTCACGCCAAGACCAGTTTAATGTAATTGTAGAGCTTGCCACCAAGTTTTTTTACAAGTAAAGTTCATATAAATTGCTTATTATGGAATGCTCAAAGCATACGTAATAAGCAATTTGAAACATTCAACTTCCTGTCTGAAAAGAAAATAGACTTATTTTTGCTATGCGAATCTAGGCTGAAAGATGGTGATAAGCTTGCAAATTCTAGTTATAATATTTTGAGATGTGATCGGAAGGAAGCGCCGGGGGGTGGTGTTGCGATCTTTATTAAAAAAGGCATTAAGTTCGTGAGACTAAGTAATCTTCGTACTCAGATTATCGAATCAGTCGCAGTTCAAATTGATGAATTAAATGCTACAATCATTGCTGTTTACTTCAGTGGGACAAAGCTTAATTCTAGTAAACTTAAATTATTTGAAGATGACTTGCAGCTGTTCTTTAGTCTGAATAGTAACTGGATTGTCTGCGGTGACCTAAATGCACGACACTACCACTGGAACTGCCTCAAAGCCAACAAAGCCGGGAAGATTCTCTTTGATTTATCCCTGAAAAAAAATGTTTTTGTTCACTCGTCAGGCAGTCCAACTTGCTTCCCTCCCAATGGCAACCCATCGACGCTACATATTGTAATCACCAACGGTCAACTCCCTTTAACTTCCCCAATCGTTATCAATGATCTGTCATCCATTCACCTGCCTGTTTTATTCGAAATAAATAGTACTATCTCTCTGATCAGACACTCTTTCTTTAGATATGGAGCAACGTCCTGGGATAAATACCGTGACCGTCTAAATGCAGTGCTTAGCCTTGAAAACTTGAATTTCCAGTGCTTCGTCGACGAGAGTCAAATAGACACTCTCCTCTCCAATCTATTAAAAAACATCCAAGCAGCCCGCGAGATTGCTACTCCTAGAACTTATACCAGCCCCCGTTCACCTCTTCTTGATGCTGCTACTACTGCACTTATTAAGCACCGTAACAACATCCGCCGTAAATGGCAAAGACTGCGGGATCCAACTTTGAAGTCTCACTTAAATCTACTTAATGCACAAATACGCGCAGTTTTCCTCGGAATTCGCAATGCTCGTTGGAACAACATTCTTTCTGAACAAATGAAAGGCTCCCGATAGCTCTGGAGCATACATAAGCACCTCAAAAACAGATCACGCGCGATCCCTGCTTTAAAAATCAGAGATAATATGTTTACGTTTTCTGAGAAAGACAAGGCTAATCTTCTTGCCTCCCAATTCTTTAAATCACACACACTAACTCTGCATAAAGATGATCCTGTAACTAGAAAAATAGTTGCCGATGAAATTCTTAAGCTTGCCTGGTGCCCGTCGGACTTTCAACCTCTGTGTTTTTGCTCCCCTGCTGAGCTGCATTCCCTTCTCAAAGGCTTAAAAGTTAAGTCATCTGCAGGATCTGATGGATTACCTAACATCCTTTTAAAAAACCTGCCAAGGAAAGCAGTTGTCTTACTTTCTTTCACTTTCAACTGTTGCTTGAAGCTAGGTTATTTCCCCAGCATGTGGAAAAATGCTACCATTATTCCTATTTTGAAACCAGGTAAGAATCCTCAGTTACCTAGCAGCTACAGACAAATTAGTTTGCTACCAACATTGAGTAAACTTTTCGAAAGAGTAATTCTCTCTCGGGTCCAGCAGCATCTGCAAAATTTTGCAGTCATCCCAGACTTTCAGTTTTGGATTCAGGCCTGGCATTTTGACAGCTCATCAGTTGTTCAGAGTCGTCAAACACATTCAAGGTAACTTTTCTATGAAAAAATCCACTGGACTAATTGCTTTGGATATAGAAAAGGCTTTTGACACGGTCTGGCACGATGGTCTTATTTATAAGCTAATCAAGTTCTCATTCCCCGTCTATCTTTGCAAGATTATAGGCTCGTTCTTATCGTCTAGTTCTTACTCTATCAAGCTACAGTCTTTCTCAAACAAACACGAAATTCCTGCTGGAGTCCCTCAGGGATCAGTTTTAAGTCCTACCCTCTTCAACTTATTCATGTCCGATCTGAACAAACTTCTCCTCTGCAATATTGCTATGTACGCTGATGACACCGCCATATTCTCTAGCAGCAGCAGTCCAGATAACATAGTCAATAACCTGCAGCTTCAGCTTCAACACATAAGCAACTTCTGCAACAAGTGGAAAATTCAAATCAATTCTGAAAAAACCCAGGCTATATTTTTTTCTAAAAAACGTGCGGCTAAGAATCTTCCAAACCCGCAGCTTAATATCTTAGGGTCCAATATCTCGTGGTCGAAAGACATAAAATACCTTGGTTTGCATCTTGATTCCAAATTAACATTCAACAAAAACACGGAAATGATTAAATCTAAAATATTGAAGTGCATTTTGTCAAACTACCCACTGATAAACAGAAAATCGAAACTTTCAACTGAAAATAAACTACTTATTTACAAGCAAGTCTTCCTACCAATAATTCTTTACGGCTGCCCAGCCTGGTATAAATGTGCTAACACTCACAAGCTTAAACTTCAGATCATCCAAAATAAGTGTCTTAAAATAATCCTCAAAAAACCTTTTTACTATTCTACATATGTGCTCCACAAGATGGCTAAACTTAGAACAATTCGTCAAATGATTCAGACTTGTGCCTCAAAATTTTTAACAAGGTGTAACACTTCTTCTAACCCCCTGGTGTCCTCCTTATGCTCCAATCATTTGGTCAGTTATCTTAAGGCTAGTTTTAAGCAATAGTCTTAAGTTTATTTAGGTTAGGCTAAGCACTTCATTAGGTTTTAAGCTAATTTTTCCTTAAACCCCCTAACGCACTATTGTAAATTTTCATACTTCATTTTGTATAAAATCCATAACTTAGCTGTAAAGACTCTGTCTAAACACTAGAATATGCATATTGTGAATCTCTGTGAAACGCCAAGACAGCAATAAAGCATCTATTATTATTATTATTATTAAGTTCTTTCGAATCAGCTGTCTGCCTCCCATCTACTGTTGATGTTGTCAAGGTGGCAACGTCAAATCGTTATTGAACAGAGCATTGATATAAAAGAATAGAGGATATGCCAATAGCATATACGTATACTGTGCGTGACTGTTGCCAGAAACAATTGCATGCATATGAGTGAGAACGCAGTGTTCTCACATTCCCAGTTGTTCCAGCATCGTTCCAGTAACTGGAACTGTCAATTTAAGTTTCATAAAATCGAGCGTCTTCAAGCCGCGCATTCAGAAAACGTTTTATAATTCGTGATCAGGAGCTGCGTTCAAAAAATTTTTGCATGTAGTGCCTTGTGCATATGAGTGGCAGTGTCGAGTGATTATTTCATCAAGTAAATGTTTATACATAATAAGATAAAGCAGGTTTTACGTTGTGCGGTTTGGTTGTGGTGAAAGAAAACATAGTTCATGAGTAAACGGTTTAACATTATTAAAATATAGCTATTGTTAGAGAATGGGTGAAGTGTTAATACGCCTGTTTATTTCGTTTATGTGAATAGTAGCTTGGCACTCCTGGCAAGAACGAAAACATCATCCGGTTTGTTTACATTTTAGGCAGTGCGACATATTGATTTTTAAGTAGGTCAAAGCGGGTACTAAACTTAGTATTGTAAGGGGGCGTTTTCAACATATGCTCAGGTATGTGAAAATGGAAAATGAGAAAGTAAAATGGTAATTAAAAAAAGTTACAGTTAATTATGTAACGTGCACTGTAAATCTGCCATAGTCGGTCCCAAAACCGGTTGAAAAAAGAGGAGGGAGGTGCAAAGCTGTGACCACCGTTGAGTTTTGCGCCTCTATCGCAAATGTGTACAAATATATATATATATATATATATATATATATATATATATATATATATATATATATATATATATATATATATATATATATATATATATATATATATATATATATATATATATATATATATATATATATATATATATATATATATATATATATATATATATATATATATATATATATATATATATATATATATATATATATATATATATATATATATATATATATATTGTTTAGTTTCACATAAATAGCTTTAAACAAATAGAATAAGTCTATATTGCATAAATTTAAAGTTCAATGTTTTTTCGCTACCTAGAATACAAAGTTCAATTGTGCATGCATACATTAAATCAGCATAACTTGATCAGTCAATCTGTTTTGTGAACTTTTATGAACCTATACAATTATTTAGCTGACATACATTGATCAGCATAAATTGATCAATCACCTTCGCGTTTTGTGAAAAAATATGACTTGCTGACATGTGGTTGATTTTTTGTATGTGGAAATGAATATGTAGTTAGTAAGCAATTATGTGTAATAAATATCGAAGTATGAATTAAATAAAATTATTATCATTCGGAACGCAGTCGAGTACTTTATCTTTTCTCTCTCGTTTTTTCTGGTGTGTGGTTTAAGTGCCGCTTACGCCAAATTCATTTGTAGGTTCACGGTTGATGTACCGTAGAACTAATTAAAAGACTAGGTACAAGAACCTTAGTCTCGCTTATTAACATAGTTTTTGGTGACCCCGACGTGATCGACAGGCTCCGAATCGATAACGTTTAAAGCGTAGCCAGGGCTTACACTGGCTAGTACAGTTTTTCGCATTAAAAGTTGGATTTCAAAGCGTAGCCAGGGCTTACACTGGCTAGTACAATTTTTCACATTAATAGTTGGATTTTAAAGCGTAGCCAGGGCTTACACTGGATAGTTCCATCGAGTGTCCATTGGAATCATCATGTCGAATCTGGAGGAATTGACGGAGTTGCAAGAAGAGACAGGAATCGCAATTCGGCGTCTCATTGCGAATTTTAAGAAAGATTCGGCGAGTCGAAAAACTCGAGAGTACTTGAGAAAGAAAATCGAGCGTCTAGACGAATCGTGGAAGGACTTCGATGAAATCGACAATAAGATACGTGAAGATTTTGGTGCAAATTTATCGCATGATTATTTTGTAACCGATTACTACGGTGGCATTAAAGCAATATACGACGAAACGGTACATACATTGGAAGGAATGCTAGCCGATTCTGAAATAGGAAAGAAACAGAGAAGCAGGTTATTGACAATGAACCAAAATCAGAGCCGCCACAGCCATTCATTCTTAAGCAAATGCACGCGCTGATGGTTCATCTGTATACAACGATAGATTCCGTGATGGAACAAGCAAACACGCAAGGGCCTAGCTTCCGTAAGCTCAAAGGTAGTCAAATAGAACAACAGTGGGTTGCTATTCAGAAACTGCACCATCAGATCTTGAGCTCAGAAGAATGTCTGCCGGTCTACGAACTGAAAAAATACTTCGACTTAGAAACAAAAACTAACGAAGTATTAATCAAACTTGTGGAGCAACCCCACCAACCTGAGAGTGAATTGTTTGTAGGACCAATAGCTACAAACCAAACAATCAAGCTTCCGGAAATTCAGTTGCCTAAATTTGAGGGCAGTTACTCTAAATGGCCACAATTTAGGGATTTATTTCGTGAACTAGTCCACAACCAACCACTTAGTGGATGCCAGAAACTCTGCCAGAAACTCTGGTATTTAAAGGGAAGTCTTAGTGGTGATGCATCGAAACTGGTACATCATCTCGCTGCATCCGATAGCAACTATGAAACGGCTTGGCAAATCATTACTGATCGGTTCGAAAACAAACGGTTAGCAGTAACCACCATATTAAATCAATTATTAACTCAACCACAGATAACCACTGAACGTGCTACAGCCATAAAGGATCTGCACAACAACACGCAGTCAAGCCTACTGGCCCTCGAAGGTATAGGCGTTAACACTGCCAACTGGGATCCTATTTTAGTTCTCGTCATTGTGCAAAAGCTTGATCAGAACTCAAGAACTTTGTGGGAGCAAGGCCTCGCAGAGCCTAGATCGCTCCAATGCATAACTACATTACTGAATTTTTTAGAAAAACGTTTTCAAGCTCTAGAAGCCATAAGCCATCAACACAAGCCTCCATCTACTAAACCAAGAAATTATGCAGCATTGGCGTCCAAATCATCTTGTCAATTATGCAAAGAAGACCATTGCATATATTCTTGCCGTGAGTTCCTCGACATGACAGCAAAGAACCGTATTGATCGTATAAGGCTATTGAAACTATGTCTAAATTGTCTGAAAAGCGGGCATTTAGCTATGTCATGCTCCTCAAGAGGATGCAAGATTTGTGGACGAAAGCATAATAGTTTACTCCATATGAGCGCTAATAAAATGCAGTCTGCCAGGATCTCTTCGGAGGAGGTTAATGATGTTACAAAGTCAGCGAATGGGAGAGCGAGCCAGGTCAAAACAAGCTTAATAGCCAGCTAAATTTCAAAACCAAGCTATATCTTGCTCAGTACGGTTGTTGTTAACTTAGAAAATGGCCCAAACAAAGTCAGGTGTCGCGCACTACTGGATTCAGGCTCACAGCTAAATTTCATAACCACGAAGATGGTTAGGCGTTTAGGTCTGGAAGGAACCTGTCATAATATCGATATTGAAGGCATTGGTCTCCAGAAGCAAGTATCCAGGAAACGAGTTAATATTTCAATAGAATCGTGCATCAACGAATTCAAGGTCCGACTGGAAGCATTCGTGCTACCTCAAATAGTCTCGCATCAACCGTCACGATGTATCGACACCTCAAACTGGAACATACCAGCTTCCTGTGTCCTTGTTGACCCATATTTTAATGAGCCAAGTGCAATCGACATGTTAATTGGCGCTGAAATTTACTACGACATACTCGTAGCAGGTCAGTTAAAGTTAGGAGACGCTTTCCCAACGCTAAAAATACAGTATTTGAATGGACCTTAGCCGGCAAGGTGGGAAATACAGGATCATTACTGAACGTTTTTGCAGTGTCATCAGCTGATGAATGGTTCCGAAAGGAAATTGAGTCATCTTGGATATTAGAAGCCAACGATAGTCCAAGGAGCACTCTGACTCTAGCTGAGCAAAGGTGTGAAGAGCACTTTTTACAAACTACTAGCAGGAGCCCTGACGGTCAGTTTATTGTCAGGTTACTTTTCATTCAGAATCCTGAGAAACTCGGAGACTCACGTGAGTTGGCCTACAAACGATTCTTAGCTGTTGAACGCAGACTTATGCGAAATCCGGAATGAAGGGAAGAATATGTGAGATTTATGGAAGAATACCAGTGTTTAGGACATATGGAAGAAATTGACACCCATTCACTTGAAGAACCTCACTATTTTCTCCCGCATCATGCTGTGATTAAAGCTCAAAGCTCGACGACAAAAGTCCGCGTTGTTTTTGATGCATCAGCAAAGACAACCACAAACATTGCCTTGAATGATATAATAGCTAAGGGACCGACAGTTCAAGATGACATATTTAAGATTTTACTACGATTAAGACTGCACCGATATGTGTTTGTAACAGATATCGAGAAGATGTATCGACAGATACACATGCACACCAACGATCGATAGTATCAGTTGATCTGGTGGAGAAGTAGTCCTGGAAACAAACTAAAATGTTTCCAGTTAAACACTGTTACTTATGGTACAACATCGGCTCCATATCTTGCGACTAAAACGCTTCAATTTCTGGCAAGTAACCGAAACAATAGGTACCCATTAGGGTCAGAGGTGCTTAAGCGTGATTTTTATGTAAATGATTGCCTCAGTGGGGACACTTCCCTAGCAACAGCGTTAGAAATGCAGAAGCAAGTAAGGGCACTTCTGGGCTCAGCTGGATTTAATCTTCGAAAATGGTGTGCGAATCATCCTCGGTTGTTGGAGGAGATTCCTGCTCAAGACCAAGAAGTAGAACTTGACTTCCGAAGTCATAAAGAGAATACTATCAGTACTGTGGGATTGACTTGGTCACCAAAAAGCGATCAGTTTAATATCAAAACGACATGGGAATTCAGCAACGAAATAATCACTAAGCGAAAAGCCTTTTTTGAAATGTCCCGCCTATACGACTCTTTAGGCGTGATGGAGCCAGTAATTGTAACGGCTAAAATATTTATCCAGAAGCTGTGGATTTCTTTTTCTGATTGGGACGTTCCACTTCCCGATGACCTTCAAAACGAATGGAAGAGTTTTCGTGCAAAGCTGCCTAGACTGAACAGCATCACATTCGATCGACATGTATACGCCCATAAAACACGTCTTCAAAAACAGCTACACATCTTTGCAGACGCTTCTTTGAAGGCTTACGGTGCAGCAGCTTACATGAGAGGAGTCGACGATTCCAACCTCGTCACGGTGCGGCTTTTATGCGCCAAATCCACCGTTGAAACAAATAACATTACCACGTTTGGAGCTTTGTGCCGCAAAAACAGCTGCAGAGCTCGCAAAGCGGTTGAAGGAAGAATTATTCCTTAAAGACATACCTATTTATTTATGGACAGACTCTGAAATCGTGTTGTCATGGATAAATTCGGAATCATCTTCCTTCCCAGTTTTCGTGGCAAACAGAGTATCTAGCATACAGCAACTATCAGTACCACAGCAATGGCGACACGTTCCATCAAAAGAAAACCCAGCTGACATTTTATCAAGAGGTCTTATGCCACCAGCATTAATCAACAACACATTTTGGTTTTACGGACCAATATTTCTCCATGGGTCTGAAAGCACATGGCCAGAACCCTACGTTGCAAAAAAATCACTTTCTCATGGTGAAAAGAAAATGGCACAAGCGCCGCATGTCTCAACTACAGCAACCGAGGCTACATCAGATCTTCTCACAACTTTAACCAAAAAGAGACATTCGTTTAGAGCATTTCAACGAATCCTGGGTTACATCCTTCGGTTTGCTGATGCATCACGAGGAAAACGACGTTCACTTATATCGTCAGAGCAACTATCTCCGAAGGAATTAAAATCAGCCAGAGAAACTGATTTGGTTAATTCAACGCCGAGATTTTTCAGACGAACTAAAGCACCTAAAGCGATTCGGCGAATTACCCAACGGCCATCCTCTTTCAAACTTGACACCGTTCATCGATGAAAAGGGTCTAATGAGAGTAAATGGAAGATTGGAAGCGTCAAATTTGGATTATGATGCTAAACACCAAATAGTCATGCCATACTCTAATCCATTAACCAAGGCTCTGTTGCTTGACATCCACAAAGAGAATATGCATGTTGGAGCCCAAACATTACTTGCGATCGCCCGTCAGTGGATATGGCCAATAAGAGGTAAAACACTAACAAGATCTGTTGTTCAACATTGTGTACGATGCAGCAAATTCAAGCCGAAACTATTGTCCCAAGGAATGGGCAACCTCCCAAAGCATAGAGTACAGCCAGCAAGACCGTTTCTAAACAGTGGAGTTGATTTTTGTGGCCCATTGGAAACACATTTCAAGATTCGAGGCAAACGGCCACAAAAATCTTATATTGCAGTATTCGTTTGCTTTGCAACTAAAGCAACTCACCTTGAACTTGTGTCTGACCTCACAACGCAAGCGTTTCTTGGAGCGCTTAGAAGATTCATTGCACGAAGAGGGCATTATCAGAACATATACTGTGACAATGGGACTAATTTCGTTGGGGCAAGGAATCAGTTACAAATGATTGGAAACATGATCAAATCAAAGACCGAAAGAAACCAAATATCTAGCTGCTGCAGCTCAAAGGGGATTGAGTTCCATTTTATACCACCCCGAGGACCGCACTTTGGTGGGCTATGGGAGGCTGCAGTAAAGTCAGCTAAGCATCTTTTACATCGTAGACTAGGAAACGCATCGCTTACCTACGAAGAATTAGAAACCGTTGTACTAGAGGCAGAGGCAATCCTCAACTCTCGGCCGCTCACACCCCTATCGACAGATCCAAATGATTTTGCTGCATTGATTCCTGGCCATTTCTTGATTGGTGAACCATTGACGAGTTTTCCAGATCCTGAGGCTATACCTTCACGGAGCGGACTGCTCACCAGATGACGTCTAGTTTCTCAACTCAAACACACGTTCTGGAAACGATGGTCAACAGAATACCTGAATCAACTGCAATACCGGTACAAATGGAAGCAATTCAAAGAATTTATTTTGTGGGTTAATTTGCATGCATAGTTATAAATATAAAGGAAAAGGAAAAGGACTTACTCAGTGCCACAGGAAAACTTTGCCAACGTGCAATTGTTTATCAAATCACTTTTTCTTCACCGAAATCGAATCGCGACACGATCCGGTTCGAAGGACCGAAATTGTTTCGTATCTTAAATTTCACTTATTATAATTCTCGCTCAAATCAAAAACACTATAGCAAGTACAATTCAACAATAATTCAAATACACTTTCTAATTTCAAATTTTAAACTTTCTACTTACGGCTAACTACTATGGTTTCAAAGATACGGTTTCAAAGTTCTAACGAATTTCCAATTTCGAAACGAATTTTAATTTGAACGATTTCACGGATGATGATTGACTACTTTTTCACTTCAAATTTCAATTCTACTTAACATTTTAAAAAATAAAAAAAAATGGTGAACTCGATGTTGAAAATTTCGGTAAATTCCAGTTTTTGAAAAACTACTGGTTATAAATTTCCAATATCCACTTTTACATTTAAACACAGCATTAAGTTCTTTCGAATCATGGCCTTCATATAAAAGGCCTATCGCGACTTGCAATCTGACAGGTACTAAGCTACTTTTTAAAATGGTGTAGTCCTCTCGTTATTAAGATTTATTGGGAATTGCACAATGACAATTGTTTGACATTTCTCTGACAATTAGTAAATATTAGCAATGTGAATGGTGCTGCTCGGTTGATACGGGAATAGAGCCTATTTTCCTATTATCCGGAGACTGGTTTCGAAGTTTTTGTCGCGTAAAAGATATTTCGGATAAGTGTCGTGAAAGTGATGTGTTTATTGTGCTGTATACGCGAGAACGTTGCAATTTGGAATACCTGCCACCTACTCTCGGCAATGTAAATTGTAAACAATTGCCGTTTGTGGTTGGTAGGATTTATTCCACTTTAAAAATCATCAAATTTTGATAATCTGCAAATTCTTCTACACAAACGATATTTCGGATAAGTGTCCCGATGAATTGAGGGCTGATGCTAAAGACTTTTTATATCTAAATTGCTTGTGAAAGATCCCAAAACAACATTGATTAACATGACATATGAGCTTCCTCATATCTCCTGTAGGTGGATCTCGTGAATTTCTTTATAACCATAAAAAAACATCACTGTGTGGACTGGTTGGGAAAAGTAGCTTAGGTCCGCCATCTTGTAGGTTAATTGCTTTTGCGATAGGCCTTTTATATGAAGGCCATGTTCGAATCAGCTGTCTGCCTCCCATCTACTGTTGATGTTGTCAAGGTGGCAACGTCAAATCGTTATTGAACAGAGCATTGATATAAAAGAATAGAGGATATGCGAATAGCATATACGTATACTGTGCGTGACTGTTGTCAGAAACAATTGCATGCATATGAGTGAGAACGCAGTGTTCTCACATTCCCAGTTGTTCCAGCATCGTTCCAGTAAATAGAACTGTCAATTTAAGTTTCATAAAATCGAGCATTTTCAAGCCGCGCATTCAGAAAACGTTTTATAATTCGTGATCAGGAGCTACGTTCAAAAATTTTTTGCATTTAGTGCCTTGTGCATATGAGTGGCAATGTCGAGTGATTATTTCATTAAGTTAATGTGCATACATAATTAGATAAAGCAGGTTTTACGTTGTACGGTTTGGTTGTGGTGAAAGAAAACATAGTTTATGAGTAAACGGTTTAACATTATTAAAATATAGCTATTGTTAGAGAATGGGTGAAGTGTTAATACGCCTTTTTATTTCGTTTACGTGAATAGTAGCTTGGGAATCCTCGCGAGAACTAAAACATCACCCGGTTTGTTTACATTTTAGGCAGTGCGACATATTGAATTTTTAAGTAGGTCAAAGCGGGTACTAAACTTAGTATTGTAAGGGGGCGTTTTCAACATATGCTCAGGTATGTGAAAATGGAAAATGAGAAAGTAAAATGGTAATTA
>OX376372.1:142263505-142316005 GCA_947369275.1 Nemotelus nigrinus
GTTATCCTATTTATCCTATCATTATATGCTTGATTGATGAATATTTGTTTATTATTATTACTCAAAACATCATTTATCTTATTTTCAATTTTATTGAAATCATCGTGGTCGGGGTTGCCGCGATCCACTTCCAAGCACTGCCTATGAAGTCTAGTGACCTTATTTTCCTAACGTTTACAATGTTAGAATACAAATTTTTTATTTGTTCTAGTTCATGAATAAGTAAAGAATGAAAAGGGTTGTCTGAATGAATGTGATCTTGGAGTATAGATGTCATTTCGGATATGAAAAACGGATATTGATCAGTCTGGAATACGTGTATGAACTTAAGACTTCCTTGCTGAATCTTTGCCATGCCAATTTTTACCGCGACTAATTGAGAATTGGAGTAGTCGATTATTTGATATCCGAAAGTACTACATTAGAGGTCAATCTGAAAATAATTAAGTATAATTTTCGTGTTAATTTCTGATTTCGCTTTTATGGATTGTTTGCCCAGTTTGGGTAATAACCACTGTCGGCATATTTTCTTTTACAATTTCTTTCTTAACCTAGGTGTTAACTTAGAACCTACTCGCTTATTGTTCTTAACGTAAACTATTTCCCCTACTTCATATTCCTTGATATTTTCTCTTTTTTATTGTGAAAATCGAGGTCTTTAGCTTGCTTTTTTTTGATGACTTCTACATTATCTATTTCTCGAATTTTCTATCTGAGTTGGATCCGTGCTAAACTATTCTTCCAAAAAATGATTTCAATAGGTTTCTTTTTTGTTGCCGAATGTATGCTGTAATTGTACTCGTAAACCGACCGTTCTAATAATTCTTCGAAATTTCGGTGGATACCGTCAGTTTTTAGACAACGCATGATCTCGGACAGGGTGGAATGGAATCTTTCCACTGCCCCATTCACCTCGCTCTTGTGGGCTGGTGTATTGTAGATCTCAATCCCAGTTGATCTTGCATCATAAAAAGGATACTTGCTGAATCAATGACTTTTCTACCGTCAATAACTACCATTTTGGGGACACCATAGAAGAACAATAATTCCCTCAGCGGTTTACGAATGTCTTCTATTGCTCTTGATTTTAAAACTCTAGGCCTGTGCAAATTTAGTTAGTTTATCTATAGCTGTAAGGATTAAGTTTTTCTCAGTGGAATAAATATCGATGTGAAGTATCTGCCCTGGGAACTCCGGGATTGGAGTAGGTTTGAGCATGGGATTATTAAGATGCCGCTCATACTTGTTTTCCTTGCAGACTGAACACTGTTTGACAAGGGTTTTTATGTTCGCATTCATCTTTGGAAAGTAAAAATTGTTCAATTATTTGGTGTTGATTCTCCTTGGCATTCCTATGAGCTCTTCGGTGAAATTTCAAAATTATTTCTTCTTGATCAATTTCTCCATGCACATCCTTAACTTCTCTTTGCGTGAACCGGACCTTGTAATTTCGAAAATAAAGAGGATAGAGTTCCTGTATGATACCCATAACCTCCTCGGATGTTTTGATCCCATTGATAATACTCGGGTTCAGATATCTTCTAAAGATACCAATAAGGTTTTGCCTGGTATAGCAAGCTCAGTGAAGATGTGTCTATAGTAATTTGAAATGGAATTTCAAACTTATACTCAGTGTATTCGCCAATGTTCAGAATTAACTGCACTCGGAATGCGTTAGTGGGTGTTTCAGATGGTGTCCCGAACTTTCGTCGCTGTGTACGCTAGCACTCACAGTATGAATGTTCGATTCCCGGGGTGGTCTGGAAAGTGCATCGCCACGGACATTTGCCTTTCCTGGTTTGTACTGTAATATGTAATTGTACTCTTCCAGGATTGCTTTCCAGCGCTTCAGTTTAACGTTGGTATTTTTATTGCTGAGCGCATATGTCAGTGGCTGATGGTCTGTGAATATTTTTATCCTTCGCGTACCATAGAGGAAATTACGCAGTGATTTTAACGCCCAAATTATAGTGAGCATTTCTTTCTCGTTCGTGGCGTAACTTTCTTCCGCTTTACTGAGAGTACGAGAAAGGAACGTAATTGGCCTCCCCTCTTGGGCCAACACTGCTCCGAGTGCGTATTGCGACGCATCTGTGGTTAGTTCGAAATCTTTTTCAAAATTAGGATAATACAGCATCACATCCTGTGATATCAAGGAGTTCTTTATTTTCTCAAAAGCTTCTTCGGCTTTAGAGTCAAGGCAAATTTTAACTCTACTGGATGCGTTTTTCGAGATTCTTCCCTCTTCTCCCCTTAATAATGAGGTTAAGGGGTTGGCCAACTTGGCGTAGTCGACAATAAACCTGCGGTAATATCCCGCCATCCCTTAGAAAGATCTGAGCTCCTTCAGGTTTGTAGAGGAGGAAAATCTACTATTGCCCTGACTTTCTCTGGGTTGGCCTTGATGCCTCTTGAGTAATTACAAATCCCAAAATTCTACCGAAGTCTTCATAAACTCACACTTGTCAACTTGAACCTTGAGATTTGCATTTTCTAGGGTTGAAATACGAGATCAATATTTTCTAGATGTTCTCTTTCGTCTTTCCCAAATATAACTATGTCGTCGATAAAAACCCGGCATCTTCTACCGATGTGTTCTCTTGAGATGTCGTCGAGAGCACGTTGGAATATGGGGGGCGAGTTTTTCAGCCCGAACAGAGGCGAGTAAACTCGTATTTTCCGTTATTAACGGAAAATGCTGTTTTTTCCATGTCAGCTGGTTTCAGAGGAATTTGGTGAAAACCACTCTTGAGGTCTATCACCCGTAAAGAACTTGTTGGCCCCAAGGTTAACTAAGATTTCATTAATTTCAGGAATGGGGTAGCGATCCGGAATGGTAACGGAGTTTAGTTTCCGGAAATCTACGACCAATCTATATTTCTGTTCCCCTGAAGCATCCTTCTTTTTCGGAACCACCCATATGGGTGCGTTATATGGTGATCTTGAGGGCCTAATTATCCCGTCTCTTAAGAGTTTTCCTATTTCCTGCTCTACAATAGGTTTCAAGGCGGCAGGGTAAGGGTATGGTCTCACATATACCGGATTATTATCTGCAGTGCGGATTTCTCCCACTACGTTGGTGGTAAACGTAAGTCTTTCTTCGGGGTCCGAAAATAGACTTGAATGCCTTTTAAGAATGGTATGAAGGTTCAATTTTTGCCTGTCGGATAAATGTGTGTCTCTGACATCAATGAAATTCACTGACTGTGATTTATGCTGTTTAATTGGGATCTGTATAGAATCTTGAATTGTAAGGTAATTTTGGGCTGTATGGATTACAGCATTAAGCTCCTTTAGACTATCATTACCAATGATCCCATGGAAAGATTTCAAACTAGGAAGAATGTAGAATTTTAACACAGGAGACTCTGGTACAAATAATTTTATTAGGGTGTGGTGTGTAACTTCCACGTCACCACCGACTGAGTTAGCAAAGAATGGAATTTTGTTAAGAATACAGGTTTTAACACATGATGGCTGCAAATAATTCTTATTAGATCCCGTGTCGATCAGAAATTTTAAAATTTTTCCGCTCCTCGTTTGGTATTCGAAGTAAGGTAGCGAGGAGCAATTTAACCTAAAAAATATATATCCTGAAAGTAGTCAGGTTCCTGAATTTCAGTGGGCTCTGGGTTATCGATTGCGGTATTTTCAGTAAAAGATTGGTATTCAGAAACTTTCGAATCCTCCATTCCGACATATTCAGAAAAGGACTGTTGATCTATTTCCTCGTTTGATTGAATAGCCTCGTGATATTCTTGTTCTGAGGCTTCCGTATGGAACATACGTTGCTGTTTGTGTGGAATCTGCTTTTGGAAAGATCCACCCACGGTTGGTCTCTTTGGAGCGTAATTCATTTTATGCTGAGGTCGGTTCTTTGGAGCGTAGTTCATTTTTTGCCTAGGCTGTGGTTTCGGAGGAAGGTTTTGCTGGAAAGGTTGAAATGGCTGCAAATGCTGTGGGTTTTGACGTGGAAGAGGTTTCGGATACTGATATTGGTGAGATTGATAGAATCTAGGGTAAGGTTGAGGTAAATCTGGAGTATATTGCGCACGCTGTGGTTGTTGCATCAGATCAGTGAATAGGGTCCTCCGTGGAGCTGGTACGGGATGTTGTTGTACACGTCTTGGTGGTACTGGGGGTGGTTCGTTACTCTGCAACCGTTTAACAATGGTATTGGAGTTGTTTGCATATTGCGTTCGATATTGCACATTTTCTTACTTTAAGCAAAGATGTAGGGCTTGGGGTAAGTCTGTTGGTTCGCGTATACTCAAGAGTTTCGGTAAATCCCCTCTGAGTCCTCTGACAAAGGTATCAAGCGCCTTGTCCCTGTATGTTTTTACCAACACGTTCATTGCTTCTACTCCCATCTCCATAGCGGAGATTTTGTTGAGGATCAAAGATAAGTGGTGATAGACTTTCTGATAAAAGTCCTGAACAGAGTCACCACCCTGCACCAACCCCGTAAGTTGATATTCCAATGTCCCCAGATCCCGTTTATCAGCATAGTGGATGGTTAATCGGCGCGATATTAAGTCCCAGTTTAAAGGAGTGTTGTACGATTCCAATACAGTGTCTGCCTGACCTGTAATTTTGTTCCTAATGGCATTCAAAATGCCGAAATATCTTGGTGAACCTTTTGTGTTTTCAAAAATGCGCAGAATACGCTCAACACTCTTTCGCCATGAACTAAATTCACCGGGTTGTCCTGATAATTCTCTCAGGCTTTTCACAACATCCGGGATTCTGTCCATATCGGATAAATTCCTGAGCTGATCCTCATTGATACCCTGATCAATTTCAGGAGCAAAATCAGCACTAGGATTGAGCATGGAATTCAGGATTATTGGGCAATCTCTCTCCAAAATGCTCCTAATAAAAGCCTCGAGTTGAGCTTGATTATTTACGGCTTGAGGTGTTGGTGCTGATTGAACAACCTCTTCCCGAATCGAAGCCAAGGGCTCTTGTCCAGGGCTTCCCGGGTTCTCACTTTCATTAAGCCGGAGTCGCGGGGGTCTCACTAAATTTTCGTGTCTAGACATATTGGCGGATCACACCCTTTTTACTTAATAAATACAAAAACACCGAAAGGCTAATTACACTTTCACTGATTTTTTAAATTTTTTTTTTTTTTTTTTTAAATTTCTCATATAATTCCCTCTCAAATAATCACCGAAAAGATAATTACAAACACCGAAAAAATTATTACACTTTCATACACATATAATTCCTACTCAGATAGTCACTGGTTATGTAAATTTCAAATTTAATGAATAATAAATTTCAAATTTAATGAATTGATATAAAGGAATATGAATTTATACAATATGCTCACTTACATGTACAAAATACTAGCAAATACTCTGGTCTCCATGTTTGTATATTTATACACATATATATATATATATATATATATATATATATATATATATATATATATATATATATATATATATATATATATATATATATATATTTATATATATATATATATATATATATATATATATATATACATATATATATATATATATGTATATATATATATATATATATATATATATATATATATATATATATATATATATATATATATATATATATATATATATATAGATAGATATGGAAATATGAATTTTTGGCCGAATCGATTTTAATACTAATGTTCTTCGAACATTATTTAAAACTCTAGTGCACCTGAAACGCTAGAAACACTAATATTCGAAGAACAGTAGAAGATGTCACCGTTTTACTTCTACGGTGGTGTTTATTACCTTTTAACTCCCTTGAACCCCAAGGAGATAATTTCGGGGGCCTTTGCTCACCGGAGATGGGGGTGGGCCGGGCGCCACTCGCTTCACATTCCCGAAATTACGCTTACCGACGCTTGGAAGCGAGAAAATGCGACGGTTTCCCGCTAAGTTTAGATTTCAAAAATACACGCTAGCGGTTTCCAAAAATTATCACAACCGTTTATTAACGAAGGTTTTAGTTTCCACTCTTGGCACTTATACACTATTATAAACGGCGCCGCGGAAATTTGACTTTAACATATTCACTAATTGTCTCTACATATAATGTATAAAATATATAAATTGTCATATAATGTATATAATATATAAATTGTCTCTACATATTACTTGGATTGCAATGTTTCGATATTTAAAGAAAAACTTAACCTACTTACAACTTAAGTTCTTCCCTCGACGTACTCGCCGCAGCTCGCCTGACTCAATTCCACTTCGCACGAAATGTTCAAACTAACCCCTTCGGGAAACTCGATTTCTTCTACAAAACCCTTTTCGCTCTGCAGCTTCGATAATCTAAACCATTCGTTCTTGGCTGGTCTTCGATTCTTTCCTTTCTCAGTCGTCGCCCTCGATATCTATTTTTTTCCGATCCGCCAAATAACTCAGCTCGTCTCTCGCCATGTACATGGAAAAAAGAAAGATTCGACTTGTCGTATTTCGCTACTACACACTCTGCCAACTCGTCTGTTGCTTACCGAGGTAGATTTAAAAGAGAGCTATCCATCGCCTGTCCACCTTGCAGGCCACCTTCGATCCTACTTGATAAACTGGCTTTGCGGAATTTCGAGGATTCCGTATTTTCTCCAATAGTTCGATTGCATTAACGTTCGTTAATGTGCATTGCCGCAATCTGCATGTGCAGCCCAAGTGCATTCGGTCATTGCACTTTTGCAACCTGGCATTGCGCTCGATCTTCCGAGACACATGCATGGCAACGCCTTGGTACGTCCCGGAACGCGGTCCGTTCCTCTGGCGTTCCGCCAAGCTGGAATTGATGGAACTGTCAAATCCGTGTTTTTCCTGTCGCCAAGAACGTTGTCGTTGTCATACTTTATATCATTTACTGGATCG
Organism: Nemotelus nigrinus; assembly: GCA_947369275.1. NCBI lineage: Eukaryota > Metazoa > Arthropoda > Insecta > Diptera > Stratiomyidae > Nemotelus > Nemotelus nigrinus. The sequence goes on from OX376372.1 coordinate 142,270,387, forward strand.
GCAATCACCCTGTGCTGTTGCTGTTGTGCTTGCTGATGCTGAACTTGATGCAATTGATATTGTTGCTGTTGGGTCATCTGAATATGCTGGCCAAATGCCTGTAGCACCTCGAAATGTGTGAATAAATTGTCAGCTGTGCTGTCAAAATGCAGATATCTTGTGACAGGAGCTCCGAATCGCCGAAGCAGGTCTGTAAAAATTTTCCCTTCCACCAAAATTGATTGTTTTTATTTGCTTGGAGATTCTGGCAGTCCGTATCACTATATTGTGCATCGTTCTGTATGACGTCATTTGTTGTGTTGGCGTTGGAATGCATTGCAGCAGCAATAACACTTGTGTCTTCGCGGCAGGTGAAAAACCAATTCATCTTCTGCATGAACGGTGACAGTATCTTGAACTTGTAGTATATCAATATCAACATCTTGAGATCCATCATTGATAGATGCACTGCTGGATGCGGATGAGGTTGACGCTACTTGTGGTAAAATTTCGTTTTCGGGCAAAGATCTCAAGTGAACTGATATGTTTTGAAGAAGCTTTTCTAAGTGCTGCAGTGCATGATTCATAGGCGTATGGTCTGGGACACCAGCATTATTACCACGGACAAAGTTATCAAAGCAGTTAAAGGTTTTGAACTCCATTCTAACTGGACGAATAACAATTATATGAAACCTAGGGAACCCATTTCGAAGTAAAACGGCGGTGCTTTCTAAATTGTATTTCATGTAGCCTCGACTATCGCGATTCGTCTGCATGCTTTCGGGAAAATCCTGAACATCACCGCCAAAATATACAACTGCTGTTGTTTCTTCATCCTTAGTCCGTATAACAGGAGGACAATACACAATATCGTTTGTCCGATTTTGAAGTCCAGATACTGCACACAAACGAAGCGGACCAGTGTAGTGTAACTTCAAAACAAAACTGACGTTTCGACACTTGCCGAAATGTCAACTACATTGATGGCGACTAGAGCGCCCTAATTGCACGCGGTAGTAAATTCTCGGAACTAGATAATTATTTTTGATTCGCGCAGTTTTTGAATTTGATATAACTGTATTATCATTGATATAAAAGATGAAATGATTTACAATAAAAAACAGTCTGTTGTGGTATGCCAAAATCGGTCGGCGACCAAATAGACTTGTGAAGAAAACTTTGTAATTGTTTTTTTCCATTAACTTGAGCAAATCTCAGCCGAAACTAGTAGGGGCGGTTAAATTCGCTACGTCAAAGCTGAGTTTGTTCTAAGACGAGAAGTTACACACAAAATTTTCGTACAAGGAATTTCGTACGAGGACATTTTTCCAAGACGAGAATTTTACATAAAATTTCGTACAAGGAAATCTCACTTCGCTTCCACGACAATACTTTGAATATTGTCAGGCGTAGTAGTAGCCACTATTAGCAGCTATTGTGCGATCAAGTTTATACATTCAAACTGCACTTCAGCGAACCTTTTCATGGCGACCTTGCCAGCCTCGAATTCATCAAAGTTACCAAAGGAAGGTGGACCGCAGCCTCGAATTCATCCGGCGATCCTAGCAGCACAAAAACTAGAAGCAGAGAAAACTACGATTCCAAAAGTAGACACAAAGAGAAAAAAACGCGGCGGACGATAGGTTTTCATCAGAAAACGCATAACTGCATTATTACGAATAGCAAAAGATGACGAACATCCTCCACCATGGGAGCAGCAGCAACGGCTCTATGAAGAAATCGAAGAATTACGAGCACAAATGAAGCAAAAATAAGATCAAACGTACACTCAAATTAAAACAAGAATGAATTTCAATAAATAAATGTATTAAAATGAAATTATAAAATATAAATGAGAAACAAAGCTAACCAAAACAACGTTTCTTTTCCTGACAACTAGTGACATAAAGGTAAAAGGCCTAAGTTCACTCTATATATGACATTTTCACTTTGCTGCATTTGGCATCACAAGCGCCACCTATGATTCAGTAGTAGAATTTAATTGCAAAATTGAAAATAAAATTCAAATGTGTACAATTATTATAATTATCACAAATTGCAATTTTAATGTGTACAATTTCTAGATTGAAGATAAGAAACAGTAAGATTTCATATGGTCCAGGATAAATTCTCTGTAAATGGAAGAAAATATTTGTCTAATAACAAAAATAATAACAAATCTAAAAAAAACCCCAAACAGAATATATAAAAGAGAATACATTATTGAAAAATTAAATACTGTAGAGGAAATACAAAAAGAAGCAATTAGCTTAGATAGTAGTCAAGAGTTAATAGAAACATTGATAGGAAAATATAAAGAGGCAAAAGAACTACTGTTAGAAAAATTAGAAAGTTCAGTAGATAGCAAGATGAGTAATTTCAATATTGAATTAGCGTTGAAATCCATTCCAATTTTTACGGGAAACCCCAAAGAATTAGAAGCATATCTAACAATAGTTAGTCTAATCAACGACAGTCTTAATGAAGAGGGCAAAAACAATTTGCTGAATTTTACCAAAAATGTGAAGTTAGGAACAGCAGTTAAAACTCAGATCTTAACAATAGATATAAAAACATATGAAGAATTAGAAAAAATTCTCAGAAATAGATTTAAAAACAAAAAAAGTCCACAGCAACTTCATACTCAGTTAGCGCAATTAAGTCAACGCGGAACGGTTGAAAAGTTCGGCGAAAAACTATCTGAGCTCATTAATGAACTAAGCGAAATTCAGATTAGTAGTTTGGGTCAGAACCCATCTCCCGCAGAAAAAAGCGCAATACAGAAGTCAAATGACTCCTACGCACTAACTATTTTCAAAAATGGGTTAAGTGAACCTTTTAAGCCAACTATTTTTGCGGCTCAACCCAAAACATTTATCGAAGCAATTCAGATAGCAACCGAGTTTGAATCAAGTAACAATATAACAGAAAACGTTATGTACGTGAATAGACGAAATAATACAAATCAGCAATTGAATAATAATAGAAATAAATCAAATAATTATAATAACACTTATAGGAATAATAACTATAGCCAAAACTATGTTAATAATAACAGAGGTAATAACAGGACCAATAGAAGCAATTATAATACCAGAAATAATACAACAAACCAAAACAACAATCACAGAAATAATTATAGAAATAATTACAACCCCAGATATGAGGAAGTAACCAATCAAAGGCACAGAAACACATATCACTCCTCTAACATAAATAATAGGAACAACAGGGGAACAAATAGGAATTACGAAAATAACAGGCAACACAGAGTTAACATAATACAGGGAAACGCCATCGGCCCGGAGGCCAGCAACAACGAGGAATAAAAGTTGACCCCGGGATCCAGATAGAAAAGATATACTTATTAAATACACAATTGAAGAATTACATTACTCTTTATTGTAGAAAATCCAGAAAGTATTTGAAACTATTAATAGATACAGGAGCAGATATATCAATCTGCAAGATAAATGCAATTTCAGAAGATGAAAACATAGACAAAGACAAACGATGCAAATTCTCTGGCATATCAGACCAGGAAATATACTCAATAGGTATTGCCAATCTAAACTTAAACATTGGTGAAAAACCCATAGCCTACCCTTTCCAAATAGTGGAACTTGATTTCCCTATCCATACAGATGGAATACTAGGAAGAGATTTCCTGGTACAGAAACTGGCAAAAATTGATTACGAAACATATACGTTAACAATTAATATCGACGGTGAAGATTATACAATACCAATCAGTACAGATTCCAAAATATACAAATTAACGATACCCGCACGATGTGAATTTATCTGTCCAGTTGACTTTAACATTGAAGAAGACAGTGTGATAGTAAATAAAGAAATCACACCGGAAGTCTACATAGGTAGTACAATAATACCAGCAGAAGGCATTAAACATATAAAACTACGTAACACTAACGAAGAGGACATTGTAATTAAAAACTTTAAAATAGAAACAGAACCATTAGCTAGATACAAATCACATAAAAACACTTCTTCAGTGAATAAAGACATCAGAGATAAGCAGAGATTTAAAGATTTACTAAAACATATCAACATAAACCACTTGAACTCAGAAGACAAAAAATCGATACTAGAAATAATTCAACATTATCAGCATATCTTTCAACTAGAACACGACCCTCTTACAGCAAATAATTTTTATAAACAAGAAATACACGTCACAGATAACACTCCAACGTATATCAAAAACTATAGATTACCCCATACACACATTGATGAAATAAATAAACAAGTAAATCAATTACTAAATGATAACATTATCGAAAACTCCACGAGCCCATACAACTCACCATTACTTTTGACACCAAAGAAAAGTGAGTCAGGCCTAACAAAATGGACACTTGTAGTGGATTTCAGAGCACTGAACAAAAAAATTGTTAATGATAAGTTTCCATTAACAAGATTAGAAGATGTCTTAGACAGGCTAGGGAGAGCGAAATACTTCTCCACTCTTGACATGACAAGTTCGTTTCACCAAATCGAACTGACAAAAGAATCAAGACCATTAACAGCCTTTTCGACAAACAAAGGACATTATCAATTCAGACGATTACCTTTCGGTTTAACTATTTCATCTAATAGCTTCCAACGCATGCTAACAATAGCTCTGAGTGGTCTAGACTCAGCAGCTTTTTTATATGTTGATGACATAATTGTCTTTGGTTGCAGCCTTGCACACCATAATAGCAATCTAATAAAAATATTTGATAGGCTGGAAAAATACAACCTCAAACTCAACCCTGAAAAATGCAACTTTTTAAGAAGTGAAGTAGTGTATTTGGGACACTTAATCACAAAAGACGGAGTCCGTACAGACCCTGCAAAATTTAATACAATTAAAAACTATCCAGTACCTTTAAACGCAGACGAAGTCCGAAGATTCGTTGCATTCGCGAATTACTACCGCCGATTTATCCCAGACTTCGCCAAAACCACCAAATGCCTGAACGATTTATTAAAAAAGAATACGAAATTCTTATGGACAGAAAAATGTCAATCAACATTTGAAGAACTGAAGAATAAACTGATGAATGCACCAATATTACAGTACCCAGATTTCAATAAACCATTTATTGTCACAACCGATGCATCAGACTATGCAGTAGGTGCAGTACTCTCACAAGGCGAAATAGGACATGACTTACCCATTTCCTACGCAAGTAGAACCCTAGTGAAACATGAAATAAACAAACCGATCATCGAAAAAGAATTATTAGCAATCCATTGGGCGATAAATTTTTTTAGACCTTATCTATTTGGAAACAAATTTACGGTCATTACAGACCACAAACCTCTTATATCATTGTTTACACATAAAAACCCATCATCAAAGATGACGCGCATAAGACTAGATTTATGCGATTACGACTTCGATATAATATGGTATATCGAAAGGGCAAAATGAATGTTAATGCCGATGCATTATCACGCATCAAATTAAATTCAGATACGTTAAAAGACATGATACCAAAGCAGAGAAATATTACGGAAGAAATGAAAGTATTACCCCTTACGAGAAATATGGTAAAAAACTTAGAAAACACTACAAAAGTGCAAACAAGAAAAGTAAGCAAACTAAAACATAATCTAATGGCTAACGAAATCTACATATGGGACAGCGATTCCCCAGCTGATGTAAAAAATCTAGCAAAATTAAAATTCGAAATAGGGAGCATTCCAAAAATTACGTTTGAAGACAATCAGATCTTAGTTCGATGCAGCGAAAATCCATCGGAATTAGTTCCAACATTGGAGAAACTGACATCACAAGCAACTAGAAGAAATATTACGAAAATATACATAGAAGAAGGAGGTGAGATATATAACATGGTAAATAAAGAAGAATTTAAAAACAAATTCAATCGGCTACAGAATAGTATCCTAACAAATAATAAAGAGCCCCTAAAAATAATATTATACAAACCACCAAAACGAATAACTGATAAAATAATACAATTCAAACTAATAAATAATTACCACACAACACCGATAGGAGGACACTTGGGTGTAAGAAAGACATTACTTAAACTAAAACAAAAATTTATATGGAAAGATATGAACAAGATGATAAAAACATTTTTTAAAAACTGTGAAATTTGTACGAAAAATAAACAAACAAAACATATAAAAGAAAAGCAAACAATAACTGACACACCGAAAAATACATTTGAAACAATTGCTATAGATATAGTAGGACCACTAAGAATATCCAACGGTTATAGATATATCCTTACAATGCAATGCGAATTATCTAAATACGTTATTGCCTACCCAATAGAAACAAAAGACGCTAAAACCATTGCCAAAACATTAGTAGAACAATTAATATTAAAACACGGTATTTTCAAAATATTGAAATCAGACAATGGAACTGAATTCGTTAATGAGCTTATGGAAAACATTTGTAATTTATTAAAAATTCAACAAATTTTCTCAGCACCATATCATCACGAAACACTCGGCACTGTGGAGCGTAACCACAGAGTGCTAAACGAATATTTGCTTAATTTTGCTAATGATTATGAATGGGACAAATGGATACCGTACTATACTTTCGCGTATAATACTACCCCACATATAGACACCCAATATTCTCCATATGAACTTATCTATGGAAGGTTACCCCAATTGCCCGACGATATTGTAGAAGAAAACGAACCAATAAACAATTTAGACAATTTTGCTAATGAACTGAAAATTAGACTCAAAAATAGCATTAGTTTGGCTCGAAAATTGGTCGAGAAAGTAAAAATGAAAAGAAAAAATAGATTAGATACTCATAGTATTATAAATCCAGCAAATTTCAAAGTAGGAGATCTAGTTTTAGTCAGAAATATTAACAGAAAAAAATTACAGAGTACATATCACGGACCATATGAAATATTAAAAAGAAATGGTGTTAATACCAATATATTAATAAATGGAAAAAGTAAGAAATACCACAACAATCTGCTAAAATTATATACACCATTAATTTAAAATCACTAGATAAACGTATTTGAATATGTACAAATAGATTAATGTAAAACAATACCAAATAAGTAACAAAATAAGTATACATGTCAAAAAAAAATTTATGCGAGAAAAAATACATATAGTTATATTAACAAATGAAATGTGTGTACTCAAAATTATATTTAAGTAACAATTATGATGAATTAAATAACAAAATATATATCTATATATATATATATATATATATATATATATATATATATATATATATATATATATATATATATATATATATATATATATATATATATATATATATATATATATATATATATATATATATATATATATATATATATATCTATTGTAAACTATCCTAATTGAGTCATTGAATCAAACAATATGTACAATTAAGTCAAATTAAAAAAACAAAAAAAATCAGGAAAAGAAATATAGAATAACAGCATCAAATTATATGAAATTGTAATGCGCGAACCTAAAAATTAAAATTAAAAAAAAAAATTTTCTTTTCATACAAAAGAAAAAATTTTTTTTCCCCCAAAGAGAGAGGGTGTAGTGTAACTTCAAAACAAAACTGACGTTTCGACACTTGCCGAAATGTCATCTACATTGATGGCGACTAGAGCGCCCTAATTGCACGCGGTGGTAAATTCTCGGAACTAGATAATTATTTTTGATTCGCGCAGTTTTTGAATTTGATATAACTGTATTATCATTGATTTAAAAGATGAAATGATTTACAATAAAGAACAGTCTGTTGTGGTATGCCTAAATCGGTCGGCGACCAAATAGACTTGTGAAGAAAACTTTGTAATTGTTTTTTTCCATTAACTTGAGCAAATCTCAGCCGAAACAAGTAGGGGCGGTTAAATTCGCTACGTCAAAGCTGAGTTTGTTCTAAGACGAGAAGTTACACACAAAATTTTCGTACAAGGAATTTCGTACGAGGACATTTTTCCAAGACGAGAATTTTACATAAAACTTCGTACAAGGAAATCTCACTTCGCTTCCACGACAATACTTTGAATATTGTCAGGCGTAGTAGTAGCCACTATTAGCAGCTATTGTGCGATCAAGTTTATACATTCAAACTGCACTTCAGCGAACCTTTTCATGGCGACTTTGCCAGCCTCGAATTCATCAAAGTTACCAAAGGAAGGTGGACCGCAGCCTCGAATTCATCCGGCGATCCTAGCAGCACAAAAACTAGAAGCAGAGAAAACTACGATTCCAAAAGTAGACACAAAGAGAAAAAAACGCGGCGGACGACAGGTTTTCATCAGAAAACGCATAGCTGCATTATTACGAATAGCAAAAGATGACGAACATCCTCCACCATGGGAGCAGCAGCAACGGCTCTATGAAGAAATCGAAGAATTACGAGCACAAATGAAGCAAAAATAAGATCAAACGTACACTCAAATTAAAACAAGAATGAATTTCAATAAATAAATGTATTAAAATGAAATTATAAAATATAAATGAAAAACAAAGCTAACCAAAACAACGTTTCTTTTCCTGACAACTAGTGACATAAAGGTAAAAGGCCTAAGTTCACTCTATATATGACATTTTCACTTTGCTGCATTTGGCATCACAAGCGCCACCTATGATTCAGTAGTAGAATTTAATTGCAAAATTGAAAATAAAATTCAAATGTGTACAATTATTATAATTATCACAAATTGCAATTTTAATGTGTACAATTTCTAGATTGAAGATAAGAAACAGTAAGATTTCATATGGTCCAGGATAAATTCTCTGTAAATGGAAGAAAATATTTGTCTAATAACAAAAATAATAACAAATCTAAAAAAAAAACCCCAAACAGAATATATAAAAGAGAATACATTATTGAAAAATTAAATACTGTAGAGGAAATACAAAAAGAAGCAATTAGCTTAGATAGTAGTCAAGAGTTAATAGAAACATTGATAGGAAAATATAAAGAGGCAAAAGAACTACTGTTAGAAAAATTAGAAAGTTCAGTAGATAGCAAGATGAGTAATTTCAATATTGAATTAGCGTTGAAATCCATTCCAATTTTTACGGGAAACCCCAAAGAATTAGAAGCATTTCTAACAATAGTTAGTCTAATCAACAACAGTCTTAGTGAAGAGGGCAAAAACAATTTGCTGAATTTTACCAAAAATGTGAAGTTAGGAACAGCAGTTAAAACTCAGATCTTAACATTAGATATAAAAACATATGAAGAATTAGAAAAAATTCTCAGAAATAGATTTAAAAACAAAAAAAGTCCACAGCAACTTCATACTCAGTTAGCGCAATTAAGTCAACGCGGAACGGTTGAAAAGTTCGGCGAAAAACTATCTGAGCTCATTAATGAACTAAGCGAAATTCAGATTAGTAGTTTGGGTCAGAACCCATCTCCCGCAGAAAAAAGCGCAATACAGAAGTCAAATGACTCCTACGCACTAACTATTTTCAAAAATGGATTAAGTGAACCCCTTAAGCCGACTATTTTTGCGGCTCAACCCAAAACATTTATCGAAGCAATTCAGATAGCAACCGAGTTTGAATCAAGTAACAATATAACAGAAAACGTTATGTACGTGAATAGACGAAATAATACAAATCAGCAATTGAATAATAATAGAAATAAATCAAATAATTATAATAACACTTATAGGAATAATAACTATAGCCAAAACTATGTTAATAATAACAGAGGTAATAACAGGACCAATAGAAGCAATTATAATACCAGAAATAATACAACAAACCAAAACAACAATCACAGAAATAATTATAGAAATAATTACAACCCCAGATATGAGGAAGTAACCAATCAAAGGCACAGAAACACATATCACTCCTCTAACATAAATAATAGGAACAACAGGGGAACAAATAGGAATTACGAAAATAACAGGCAACACAGAGTTAACATAATACAGGGAAACGCCATCGGCCCGGAGGCCAGCAACAACGAGGAATAAAAGTTGACCCCGGGATCCAGATAGAAAAGATATACTTATTAAATACACAATTGAAGAATTACATTACTCTTTATTGTAGAAAATCCAGAAAGTATTTGAAACTATTAATAGATACAGGAGCAGATATATCAATCTGCAAGATAAATGCAATTTCAGAAGATGAAAACATAGACAAAGACAAACGATGCAAATTCTCTGGCATATCAGACCAGGAAATATACTCAATAGGTATTGCCAATCTAAACTTAAACATTGGTGAAAAACCCATAGCCTACCCTTTCCAAATAGTGGAACTTGATTTCCCTATCCATACAGATGGAATACTAGGAAGAGATTTCCTGGTACAGAAACTGGCAAAAATTGATTACGAAACATATACGTTAACAATTAATATCGACGGTGAAGATTATACAATACCAATCAGTACAGATTCCAAAATATACAAATTAACGATACCCGCACGATGTGAATTTATCTGTCCAGTTGACTTTAACATTGAAGAAGACAGTGTGATAGTAAATAAAGAAATCACACCGGGAGTCTACATAGGTAGTACAATAATACCAGCAGAAGGCATTAAACATATAAAACTACGTAACACTAACGAAGAGGACATTGTAATTAAAAACTTTAAAATAGAAACAGAACCATTAGCTAGATACAAATCACATAAAAACACTTCTTCAGTGAATAAAGACATCAGAGATAAGCAGAGATTTAAAGATTTACTAAAACATATCAACATAAACCACTTGAACTCAGAAGACAAAAAATCGATACTAGAAATAATTCAACATTATCAGCATATCTTTCAACTAGAACACGACCCTCTTACAGCAAATAATTTTTATAAACAAGAAATACACGTCACAGATAACACTCCAACGTATATCAAAAACTATAGATTACCCCATACACACATTGATGAAATAAATAAACAAGTAAATCAATTACTAAATGATAACATTATCGAAAACTCCACGAGCCCATACAACTCACCATTACTTTTGACACCAAAGAAAAGTGAGTCAGGCCTAACAAAATGGACACTTGTAGTGGATTTCAGAGCACTGAACAAAAAAATTGTTAATGATAAGTTTCCATTAACAAGATTAGAAGATGTCTTAGACAAGCTAGGGAGAGCGAAATACTTCTCCACTCTTGTCATGACAAGTTCCTTTCACCAAATCGAACTGACAAAAGAATCAAGACCATTAACAGCCTTTTCGACAAACAAAGGACATTATCAATTCAGACGATTACCTTTCGGTTTAACTATTTCATCTAATAGCTTCCAACGCATGCTAACAATAGCTCTGAGTGGTCTAGACTCAGCAGCTTTTTTATATGTTGATGACATAATTGTCTTTGGTTGCAGCCTTGCACACCATAATAGCAATCTAATAAAAATATTTGATAGGCTGGAAAAATACAACCTCAAACTCAACCCTGAAAAATGCAACTTTTTAAGAAGTGAAGTAGTGTATTTGGGACACTTAATCACAAAAGACGGAGTCCGTACAGACCCTGCAAAATTTAATACAATTAAAAACTATCCAGTACCTTTAAACGCAGACGAAGTCCGAAGATTCGTTGCATTCGCGAATTACTACCGCCGATTTATTCCAGACTTCGCCAAAACCACCAAATGCCTGAACGATTTATTAAAAAAGAATACGAAATTCTTATGGACAGAAAAATGTCAATCAACATTTGAAGAACTGAAGAATAAACTGATGAATGCACCAATATTACAGTACCCAGATTTCAATAAACCATTTATTGTCACAACCGATGCATCAGACTATGCAGTAGGTGCAGTACTCTCACAAGGCGAAATAGGACATGACTTACCCATTTCCTACGCAAGTAGAACCCTAGTGAAACATGAAATAAACAAACCGATCATCGAAAAAGAATTATTAGCAATCCATTGGGCGATAAATTTTTTTAGACCTTATCTATTTGGAAACAAATTTACGGTCATTACAGACCACAAACCTCTTATATCATTGTTTACACATAAAAACCCATCATCAAAGATGACGCGCATAAGACTAGATTTATGCGATTACGACTTCGATATAATATGGTATATCGAAAGGGCAAAATGAATGTTAATGCCGATGCATTATCACGCATCAAATTAAATTCAGATACGTTAAAAGACATGATACCAAAGCAGAGAAATATTACGGAAGAAATGAAAGTATTACCCCTTACGAGAAATATGGTAAAAAACTTAGAAAACACTACAAAAGTGCAAACAAGAAAAGTAAGCAAACTAAAACATAATCAAATGGCTAACGAAATCTACATATGGGACAGCGATTCCCCAGCTGATGTAAAAAATCTAGCAAAATTAAAATTCGAAATAGGGAGCATTCCAAAAATTACGTTTGAAGACAATCAGATCTTAGTTCGATGCAGCGAAAATCCATCGGAATTAGTTCCAACATTGGAGAAACTGACATCACAAGCAACTAGAAGAAATATTACGAAAATATACATAGAAGAAGGAGGTGAGATATATAACATGGTAAATAAAGAAGAATTTAAAAACAAATTCCATCGGCTACAGAATAGTATCCTAACAAATAATAAAGAGCCCCTAAAAATAATATTATACAAACCACCAAAACGAATAACTGATAAAATAATACAATTCAAACTAATAAATAATTACCACACAACACCGATAGGAGGACACTTGGGTGTAAGAAAGACATTACTTAAACTAAAACAAAAATTTATATGGAAAGATATGAACAAGATGATAAAAACATTTTTTAAAAACTGTGAAATTTGTACGAAAAATAAACAAACAAAACATATAAAAGAAAAGCAAACAATAACTGACACACCGAAAAATACATTTGAAACAATTGCTATAGATATAGTAGGACCACTAAGAATATCCAACGGTTATAGATATATCCTTACAATGCAATGCGAATTATCTAAATACGTTATTGCCTACCCAATAGAAACAAAAGACGCTAAAACCATTGCCAAAACATTAGTAGAACAATTAATATTAAAACACGGTATTTTCAAAATATTGAAATCAGACAATGGAACTGAATTCGTTAATGAGCTTATGGAAAACATTTGTAATTTATTAAAAATTCAACAAATTTTCTCAGCACCATATCATCACGAAACACTCGGCACTGTGGAGCGTAACCACAGAGTGCTAAACGAATATTTGCTTAATTTTGCTAATGATTATGAATGGGACAAATGGATACCGTACTATACTTTCGCGTATAATACTACCCCACATATAGACACCCAATATTCTCCATATGAACTTATCTATGGAAGGTTACCCCAATTGCCCGACGATATTGTAGAAGAAAACGAACCAATAAACAATTTAGACAATTTTGCTAATGAACTGAAAATTAGACTCAAAAATAGCATTAGTTTGGCTCGAAAATTGGTCGAGAAAGTAAAAATGAAAAGAAAAAATAGATAAGATACTCATAGTATTATAAATCCAGCAAATTTCAAAGTAGGAGATCTAGTTTTAGTCAGAAATATTAACAGAAAAAAATTACAGAGTACATATCACGGACCATATGAAATATTAAAAAGAAATGGTGTTAATACCAATATATTAATAAATGGAAAAAGTAAGAAATACCACAACAATCTGCTAAAATTATATACACCATTAATTTAAAATCACTAGATAAACGTATTTGAATATGTACAAATAGATTAATGTAAAACAATACCAAATAAGTAACAAAATAAGTATACATGTCAAAAAAAAATTTATGCGAGAAAAAATACATATAGTTACATTAACAAATGAAATGTGTGTACTCAAAATTATATTTAAGTAACAATTATGATGAATTAAATAACAAAATATATATATATATATATATATATATATATATATATATATATATATATATATATATATATATCTATTGTAAACTATCCTAATTGAGTCATTGAATCAAACAATATGTACAATTAAGTCAAATTAAAAAAAAAAAAAAAAATCAGGAAAAGAAATATAGAATAACAGCATCAAATTATATGAAATTGTAATGTGCGAACCTAAAAATTAAAATTAAAAAAAAAAAATTTTCTTTTCATACAAAAGAAAAAATTTTTTTTCCCCCAAAGAGAAAGGGTGTAGTGTAACTTCAAAACAAAACTGACGTTTCGACACTTGCCGAAATGTCATCTACATTGATGGCGACTAGAGCGCCCTAATTGCACGCGGTGGTAGATTCTCGGAACTAGGTAATTATTTTTTATTCGCGCAGTTTTTGAATTTGATATAACTGTATTATCATTGATATAAAAGATGAAATGATTTACAATAAAGAACAGTCTGTTGTGGTATGCCAAAATCGGTCGGCGACCAAATAGACTTGTGAAGAAAACTTTGTAATTGTTTTTTTCCATTAACTTGAGCAAATCTCAGCCGAAACTAGTAGGGGCGGTTAAATTCGCTACGTCAAAGCTGAGTTTGTTCTAAGACGAGAAGTTACACACAAAATTTTCGTACAAGGAATTTCGTACGAGGAGATTTTTCCAAGACGAGAATTTTACATAAAATTTCGTACAAGGAAATCTCACTTCGCTTCCACGACAATACTTTGAATATTATCAGGCGTAGTAGTAGCCACTATTAGCAGCTATTGTGCGATCAAGTTTATACATTCAAGCTGCACTTCAGCGAACCTTTTCACCAGCTGCACTGCTTGGCGTACAAAATCGTCGAAAAGAATATTTCACTTTTACTTCTGTCAGGTGAGTTCTTTGACTATGTTGTGTATTCAAGACTGTTATGGAGGCAACTCGGCCCCACTATCAGCTTCGAGGAATAACGGGTCCTGGCGAATGCACGCCTTGGTTTTGATATTGACCGTTTTTGACAGGATTCGCTGAGGCTCGAAGCTTAATCTACGATTCGTTACAATTTGCAATCAATCTCTATAACATACATTATTACTAAGTCTACGATTCCCTACTATGAATTAATTGTTTACAACATAACTCCTTCGTCTCTATACCGTAAGCGTGTCCGCGGCTATTGATTAACAAGAACTCTCATCTTCCACCGATACGACTCGCGAGCATGATCGACCGCGACACCCCCTCTCTTCAGAGGATTCCGTGGGAATCCTCGTCAGTCTTCCGTCTTGTTACAATCAAACGTTTCCGATTCGCGTTGTAATTTTCATACTGTTTCGGTACTAATTATATGACGACGGTTCATTTCGTCCATTTCTTCTGCTACTGATTTTTTTTTTTTTTTTTTTTAAATTATTTAACCGTGTCGCCAAAACATACACATATATGGCACATTTGAACTCTAGATTTCCTATCCCTATTTGCTAACCACTACCACATCCGATTTTTTTTTTATTCATACCGTGGTTTAATGCATGCGACCTCATTCTAACTTCTCTACAAAATACACCTGCATGTTTACAAGTGTCGTGCCGTAACTTAATAGCTGGTGTGGGTACTTTTTGCCTTATTATGTAAAATTCTAATGCTATTCGACCTCGTTTCTTTTTAGATTCTATTAAATGGACACCAACTACCAAAATGACGAACGACGAAAACCCCACCGCACTACAATAAAAAGAAAAAGAAGGAAAATAGAAGACCCAGTAGATCTTGGAGGACGGTCCTGGATACGCCCAGAGAGAATATTTGGTACCTTTTTCCTTATCAGTATAATTAATAATCAATATCAATACTAATCCTTTGAAACTTATTAATACCCTAAACTTAACCTAGACTTAATTCTAAGTAATTCCTCAACTTAATATCTACCACCACCGACTTAGGCAAATTCTAGCTTACTACATCTAACCTACGTTACCAATCTATTTGCTTAACTCCGCCACCACTTCTAACCAGTACTATATTTGTAACAAAAATTATTATGGATTTTTACCCGCCACCATTAATTTACACCATCTTATTCTCTATTACCATCACCATTCCCTGTGATGAGAGCAACACAAATCGGATACTTCCTGGTAATTCACTTATTATTAATACCCCCGTGGCAAATTTATGACACTACTTACGTTGCCTCATTCCACATAGCTCTTGAGGTCCTTAGCGTGCCACACTCTAACAGCTTTCCAGTTGGAGTCTTCCAGTTCATATGTCCAACCGGACACCCTTCTCTTCACGGAGAACGGCCCTACATACTCGGGAGCTAGTTTTGCTGAGAAATACTTTGCGGCGTCTGACAAAACGAAATTTCGACGCCACACTAAATCCTTCGGTAAAAACTGGTCATCCCGGTGCCGCAGGTCATAACGTGATTTTGATTCCTGAGCAGCTGACTTCAAATGTTCGCGGACTTCTTCGCGGACCTTTTGTAGCCATTTCGCCTTTTCAATTACCTCATCCTGTCCATCTCTCCTTCCTTGTACCTCCGGGCCTCCGGGCCTCTTGGGGTGAATGGTTATTTCTCGCCCGAAATTAAAGAAGTACGGGGTAACCTTCATGTCTTCGTGCGTTGAAGTTCTCAACGCACAACCAATCTTTGATAAATCCTTATCCCATTCCCGATGATTCTCAGATGCATACGTTCGAAGACGTTTGACATTCTGGTTCACTCGTTCCGCCGGATTCGCCTGAGGGTGATATAACGCGGTAAACCTCATCGTAACCCCATGCGTTTCGGCCATCCGTGCGAATTCTCTGGAGCGGAATTGCACGCCGCTGTCACACACAATTATTCGTGGTACTCCGAACAAAAATAGAACGTGTTCCTCCAGTAAACGCACCACGGCCGCTCCGGTTGCTTTCCTTAGGGGAAATAACAAAGGCATCTTGGTCGCATAATCTACCACGGTCAGAGTATAGGAGCGTCCCCGCAGGGATCGTGGTAGAGGCCCCACGAGGTCCACATATATCATCTCCCAAGGGGCAGTAGCTTCACGACTCCTCGACACATTCAGACCACTGGGCAGCTTTCGCTCTACCTTTACCGCCTGGCAAACCTTACACCTCCGGACATAGTTCCTCACATCCGCCTTCATCTTTGGCCAATAGTACTCTTATGCCAACCGGTCAAAAGTTTTCTGAACCCCCATGTGCCCCGCAGTAGGCTCGTCATGGCACTGGAACAACGCCTTTGGCCGCTCGTATTTCGGAACTACTTTTTTCCACTGGTTGTCTACTTGGAGCTCAGAATATCGACCTTTTACCCACTTCCACAACATGTTTTCCACCCCCTTCCATTTCGGGTATTTGACGGGGCCCTCTGCACTTTCCCCATCATGCTCTGGAACCACTCATCCGTCATCTGTGCGGCAGAGACGCAGCATAGGTTTGCGACAGCCCTCGAGAGTGCCTCGGGCACTAAATGGTCTTTCCCCTTGCGATGGATTACCTCAAAGTCAAATTGCTGTAATCTCACTGCCCATCTAGCCAATCTGCCCGTAAGGTCCTTAAGACTATTCAGCCAGACCAGGGAATGATGGTTCGTAATTACCACGAATCTTGTTCCTTCTATATAAGGCCGTAGTTTCTCCACTGCCCATAGCACCCCCAAGCACTCCCTTTCAGTAACTGAATACCTTCTTTCCTGTTTGGAAAACGCCCTGCTGAGGTAACAGATAACCTTCTCACCATCCGGGTGCGCCTGGCTGAGTACTGCGCCTATGCCCACATCCGAGCCATCCGTTTGGACTTTGAATGGGAGATTGAAATCTGGACAGGATAGTACAGGCGCTGATGTGAGCTTACGCTTGCACATCACGAAAGCCTGTTCGCACTCCTCAGACCATAAAAATTTTCGACCCTTCTTCAAGAGATCGCTTAAGGGAGCTACCATTGTCGCATGACTGGGAATGAATCGACGGTACCACGATACCATTCCGAGAAGTTGACGAACTTGCCTTACAGAAGTTGAGCGAGGGAACTCGTTCACCGCTTGAACCTTATCGGGGTCTACCCTAAGACCCTCCTCATCCACCAGGTATCCCAAGTACTTGAGTTGTGCCCTACAAAACCGACACTTCTCTTTCGAAACCCTCAACCCTGCGACTCTCAGTCGCTCGAAAACTTCCCGGAGAACCTTCATATGTTGCTCGAAAGACTCTGTCACCACGATAATATCGTCAAGGTAGGTGAAGACGAATGGTTCCAAAGAAGGACCAAGTGCGGTGTCGATTAGTCGTTGCCACGTCGCACCCGAATTGTGTAGCCCAAACGGCATCCTCAGAAAATGAAGAAGCCCCCGTCCCGGTACTGTGAAGGCTGTGTACTGTCGTAACCCCTCCGCCATCGGTACCTGCCAGTAGGCTGATTTCACGTCTAACGTGGATAGGTATTTAGCGTTCCGTAGTTTGTCTAGAGTGGCGGAAATATATGGTAGAGGATATGCATCCTTCTCGGACACCGCATTCACCTTTCTGAAATCTACACAGAAACGGTAGGGCCCATCTTTTTTACGCAGCAGGAGGATAGGCGATGACCAAGGGCTAGAGGAAGGCTCAACCACTCCTAACTTCAGCATTTCGTCTAGCTCGGTGTTAATCTGACGTTGTACTGGCGGTGAAACAGGATAGTATCTCTGTTTGATCGGAGTGGCACTGGTCGTGATGGTATGCTCAACCGCCGTCGCACAACCTAATCCATCTCCCATCAAGGTAAACTGTTGCTCCAGCAGATCTGACAGCTCGCACTTTTCTTGCTTCGACAAATGTGACCGGTCTCGCAGAGCCCCTCTGGCAACTGCCGTCGTCGCAGCCAAAGAATGCCACTGCTGACCCTTCATATCCAATACTACTCCAAATCGTTGCCAGAAATCGATCCCCAAAATCACCTCTTGGGGAACTGACGGGATGACTAATGTGTCTATGTTATGTTTTCGGCCGTTTAAGGTATACTTCAAGCGTACTACCCCAGACACCGCACAGGATACACCGTTGGCTAATCGCACCTCTTCAACCTGCTCATGACCCAGTACTTAACCTTTATCCGCCAAGCGGGACCATCCTTTCCCGCCTAGTATCGTACATCTCGCCCCTGAGTCCAGCAGCCCCCCCATAGTTTCGTCCTCAATATCCACCTGTATGTGCGGACGACTATCACTACTACTCTCCATAAGGGCGTAGTCCACGACTGGCCGTTGTGTCCTCAGTTGCGGCCTTATCCCCGTGCTTGCCTGGCCACTTAGGAAGCACGCTCCTCGTTTCCCGAAGCCTGTTGGTATGATCGGAATCGAGATTCCCCACCAGTAGCCCTCGCCCAACAGGTTGGGCATGCCGACCTCATTACCCCCTGGCGACCGCAACCAAAACACCGCCGTGGCTCCGGGCACTCTCTCGACATATGCCCGTCTCGCTTACAATTCCAACATTGGATCCGGCCGGCGTTTGACATCGCAGCGACTCGCTCAGTACCTTCCGTTCCCACGTACGCCAAATCTGGTTCCAAGCATCGTCTGTTTCGCGTGGTGGGCGGTATAAATGCTGCCACTGAAGCCCTGGTGGCATCCAAAGTGCATCCCATGTTCACGAGTTCAGAGATAGATGATACTTGCTTCAGACTCAGCTGTTACTGATAGAAAGGCATTATGTTCCTTCTTAATGTTCGCATCTTCTCCTCCTCCGAGCAACCTTTCCTCAATCTACCAAAAAGGCGCTCCATTATCGCAACGTACACCCCCATTGACTCATTATCCCCTTGAGTTCGCTTCCGGATCTCCTCCCAGAGGCGGTCATCGTAATCTGAGGGTAAAAACTCTGCTTTTAATTCCTCCACCAACTCGTCCCAGCATCCGACAATGTTTCGGTTGGCCCTAAACCAGATCAAGGCCCGAGAATCAAAAAGGTCGACCGCTGCCCTGAAAAGCTGTGGCTTACTAAGTCCCCTTGCCTGACGCAGCTCCTCGACGCGCTCCAAGAAGGCATTCACAGACCCAGATGAATCCCCGCTGAATTTGAGCCCCCACTTGGCAACCTCTGCCAAACTAGCGCCCTTAACCGACTGGGATACGGATGTACCTGGATCTTCATTAGATTGACCTTCTTCGTCATCGCTGACACCATCGACTCTTTCCATCAACGATCCCATCGCCAGAATCAACCTATTCCGAAGACTTTTTGCAGCTTCCCTTTGTTCTTTGGTAGCCGCCTGTAAATTTGCCAAACGACGGAATCCAAATTCAACCTTCACCTTAACCTTGATGAATTCCGACGACGTTTTATCTCTCGAAACTCTGGCCACCAGTTCTTCTATCTCCTCTGCCTTAGCGGACAGCTCGGCGTAGTCCGTTTCGTAGTCGAACGGGTACTCTGTTTCGACATACGAAGTGTCCAATTCTAATTCTGCTTTCAACGTTGCCCGCAGTGACTTGCGCATATTGTCCACCGTATCTGCGGCAAAACCTCGGATGGCGAGTTCGTAAATGAGCTCATCCTTGCTCAGGCGGTCCACGAGGATCTTCAATTGTGCTACCCTATAAGTTCCCGCTACGCTCGACTCAAATTATAGTTCTACACTACTAACCCCGGCTAAAACACTATTTAACACCCTGCCTAACTCAATAAGGGTGGACCCTAGGGCCAGTACTGAATCACAATATAATGTTAACTCTTTCCCAACTATATGTTCGCTAAAGAAAACCAAAATCCACCTGAAAATTCGTGCCTCTTAACCTAAGAAATCAGACACACTTCCACACACTCAAAATTCAATATTATTCACTTGCACTCACAACACTCAAATGAATCCAGAATTCAAGTCGTTAAAAATGCCATATAAAAATAAATAATTTTCATGCAAATCATAAATGCGATAATGATCCAATATATATTCAAACACAATCAACTCAATATTTAATCCGACCGACGATTTAATTATTTGCTCAAAAAGTGATCAGGTAACCGATACTCGAGTATAATTTGATTCCAAATACGCCTTACGGATCTTTTCAGATTCAAAATTATGCGCCTAACAGCCTTCCCACAATTTGGGACTTGGCGTGTAAAATTTTTCCGCGTACCGTTTTTCACCGTTAATTCCGTAAGCCCCACGTTGGGCGCCAATTTGTCACCGTTATACTGCTACGGTGGTGTTTATCACCTTTTAACTCCCTTGAACCCCAAGGAGATAATTTCGGGGGCCTATGCTCACCGGAGATGGGGGTGGGCCGGGCGCCACTCGCTTCACAACCCCGAAATTACGCTTACCGACGCTTGGAAGTGAGAAAATGCGACGGTTTCGCGCTAAGTTTAGATATCAAAAATACACGCTAGCGGTTTCCAAAAATTATCACAACCGTTTATTAACGAAGGTTTTAGTTTCACACTCTTGGCACTTATACACTATCATAAACGGCGCCGCGGATATTTGACTTTAACATATTCACTAATTGTCTCTACATATAATGCCTAGTAACTTGGATTGCAATGTTTCGATATTTAAAGAAAAACTTAACCTACTTACAACTTAAGTTCTTCCCTCGACGTACTCGCCGCAGCTCGCCTGACTCAATTCCACTTCGCACGAAATGTTCAAACTAACCCCTTCGGGAAACTCGATTTCTTCTACAAAACCCTTTTCGCTCTGCAGCTTTGATAATCTAAACCATTCGTTCTTGGCTGGTCTTCGATTCTTTCCTTTCTCAGTCGTCGCCCTCGATATCTATTTTTTTCCGATCCGCCAAATAACTCAGCTCGTCTCTCGCCATGTACATGGAAAAAAGAAAGATTCGACTTGTCGTATTTCGCTACTACACACTCTGCCAACTCGTCTGTTGCTTACCGAGGTAGATTTAAAAGAGAGCTATCCATCGCCTGTCCACCTTGCAGGCCACCTTCGATCCTACTTGATAAACTGGCTTTGCGGAATTTCGAGGATTCCGTATTTTCTCCAATAGTTCGATTGCATTAACGTTCGTTAATGTGCATTGCCGCAATCTGCATGTGCAGCCCAAGTGCATTCGGTCATTGCACTTTTGCAACCTGGCATTGCGCTCGATCTTCCGAGACACATGCATGGCAACGCCTTGATACGTCCCGGAACGCGGTCCGTTCCTCTGGCGTTCCGCCAAGCTGGAATTGATTGAACTGTCAAATCCGTGTTTTTCCTGTCGCCAAGAACGTTGTCGTTGTCATACTTTATATCATTTACTGGATCGGCAATCGCCCTGTGCTGTTGCTGTTGAGCTTGCTGATGCTGAACTTGATGCAATTGATGTTGTTGCTGGCGGATCATCTGAATATGCTGGCCAAATGCCTGTAGCACCTCGAAATGTGTGAATAAATTGTCAGCTATGCTGTCGAAATGCAGATATCTTGTGACAGGAGCTCCCAATCGCCGAAGCAGGTCTGTAAAAATTTTCCCTTCAACCACAATTGATTGTTTTTATTTGCTTGGAGATTCTGGCAATCCGTATCACTATATTGTGCATCGTTCTGTATGACGTCATTTGTTGTGTTGGCGTTGGAATGCATTGCAGCAGCAATAACACTTGTGTCTTCGCGGCAGGTGAAAAACCAATGCATCTTCTGCATGAACGGTGACAGTATCTTGAACTTGTAGTATATCAATATCAACATCTTGAGATCCATCATTGATAGATGCACTGCTGGATGCGGATGAGGTTGACGCTACTTGTGGTAAAATTTCGTTTTCGGGCAAAGATCTCAAGCGAACTGATATGTTTTGAAGAAGCTTTTCTAAGTGCTGCAGTGCATGATTCATAGGCGTATGGTCTGGGACACCAGCATTATTACCACGGAAAAAGTTATCATAGCAGCTAAACGTTTTGAACTCCATTCTAACTGGACGAATAACAATTATATGAATCCTAGGGAACCCATTTCGAAGTAAAACGGCGGTGCTTTCTAAATTGTATTTCATGTAGCCTCGACTATCGCGATTCGTCTCCATGCTTTCGGGAAAATCCTGAACATCACCGCCAAAATATACAACTGCTGTTGTTTCTTCATCCTTAGTCCGTATAACAGGAGGACAATACACAATATCGTTTGTCCGATTTTGAAGTCCAGATACTGCACACAAACGAAGCGGACCAGCTGCACTGCTTGGCGTACAAAATCGTCGAAAAGAATATTTCACTTTTACTTCTGTCAGGTGAGTTCTTTGACTATGTTGTTTATTCAAGACTGTTATGGAGGCGACTCGGCCCCACTATCAGCTTCGAGGAATAACGGGTCCTGGCGAATGCACGCCTTGGTTTTGATATTGACCGTTTTTGACAGGATTCGCTGAGGCTCGAAGCTTAATCTACGATTCGTTACAATTTGCAATCAATCTCTATAACATACATTATTTCTTAGTCTACGATTCCCTACTATGAATTAATTGTTTACAACATAACTCCTTCGTCTCTATACCGTAAGCGTGTCCGCGGCTATTGATTAACAAGAACTTTCATCTTCCACCGATACGACTCGCGAGCATGATCGACCGCGACACCCCCCTCTCTTCAGAGGATTCCGTGGGAATCCTCGTCAGTCTTCCGTCTTGTTACAATCAAACGTTTCCGATTCGCGTTGTAATTTTCATACTGTTTCGGTACTAATTATATGACGACGGTTCATTTCGTCCATTTCTTCTGCTACTGATTTTTTTTTTTTTTTAAATTATTTAACCGTGTCGCCAAAACATACACATATATGGCACATTTGAACTCTAGATTTCCTATCCCTATTTGCTAACCACTACCACATCCGATTTTTTTTTATTCATACCGTGGTTTAATGCATGCGACCTCATTCTAACTTCTCTACAAAATACACCTGCATGTTTACAAGTGTCGTGCCGTAACTTAATAGCTGGTGTGGGTACTTTTTGCCTTATTATGTAAAATTCTAATGCTATTCGACCTCGTTTCTTTTTAGATTCTATTAAATGGACACCAACTACCAAAATGACGAAAGACGAAAGCCCCACCGCACTACAATAAAAAGAAAAAGAAGGAAAATAGAAGACCCAGTAGATCTTGGAGGACGGTCCTGGATACGCCCAGAGAGAATATTTGGTACCTTTTTCCTTATCAGTATAATTAATAATCAATATCAATACTAATCCTTTGAAACTTATTAATACCCTAAACTTAACCTAGACTTAATTCTAAGTAATTCCTCAACTTAATATCTACCACCACCGACTTAGGCAAATTCTAGCTTACTACATCTAACCTACGTTACCAATCTATTTGCTTAACTCCGCCACCACTTCTAACCAGTACTATATTTGTAACAAAAATTATTATGGATTTTTACCCGCCACCATTAATTTACACCATCTTATTCTCTATTACCATCACCATTCCCTGTGATGAGAGCAACACAAATCGGATACTTCCTGGTAATTCACTTATTATTAATACCCCCGTGGCAAATTTTTGACACTACTAACGTTGCCTCATTCCACATACCTCTTGAGGTCCTTAGCGTGCCACACTCTAACAGCTTTCCAGTTGGAGTCTTCCAGTTCATATGTCCAACCGGACACCCTTCTCTTCACGGAGAACGGCCCTACATACTCGGGAGCTAGTTTTGCTGAGAAATACTTTGCGGCGTCTGACAAAACGAAATTTTGACGCCACACTAAATCCTTCGGTAAAAACTGGTCATCCCGGTGCCGCAGGTCATAACGTGATTTTGATTCCTGAGCAGCTGACTTCAAATGTTCGCGGACTTCTTCGCGGACCTTTTGTAGCCATTTCGCCTTTTCAATTACCTCATCCTGTCCATCTCTCCTTCCTTGTACCTCCGGGCCTCCGGGCCTCTTGGGGTGAATGGTTATTTCTCGCCCGAAATTAAAGAAGTACGGGGTAACCTTCATGTCTTCGTGCGTTGAAGTTCTCAACGCACAACCAATCTTTGATAAATCCTTATCCCATTCCCGATGATTCTCAGATGCATACGTTCGAAGTAGACGTTTGACATTCTGGTTCACTCGTTCCGCCGGATTCGCCTGAGGGTGATATAACGCGGTAAACCTCATCGTAACCCCATGCGTTTCGGCCATCCGTGCGAATTCTCTGGAGCGGAATTGCACGCCGTTATCACACACAATTATTCGTGGTACTCCGAACAAAAATAGAACGTGTTCCTCCAGTAAACGCACCACGGCCGCTCCGGTTGCTTTCCTTAGGGGAAATAACAAAGGCATCTTGGTCGCATAATCTACCACGGTCAGAATATAGGAGTGTCCCCGCAGGGATCGTGGTAGAGGCCCCACGAGGTCCACATATATCATCTCCCAAGGGGCAGTAGCTTCACGACTCCTCGACACCATCAGACCACTGGGCAGCTTTCGCTCTACCTTTACCGCCTGGCAAACCTTACACCTCCGGACATAGTTCCTCACATCCGCCTTCATCTTTGGCCAATAGTACTCTTATGCCAACCGGTCAAAAGTTTTCTGAACCCCCATGTGCCCCGCAGTAGGCTCGTCATGGCACTGGAACAACGCCTTTGGCCGCTCGTATTTCGGAACTACTTTTTTCCACTGGTTGTCTACTTGGAGCTCAAAATATCGACCTTTTACCCACTTCCACAACATGTTTTCCACCCTCTTCCATTTCGGGTATTTGACGGGGCCCTCTGCACTTTCCCCATCATGCTCTGGAACCACTCATCCGTCATCTGTGCGGCAGAGACGCAGCATAGGTTTGCGACAGCCCTCGAGAGTGCCTCGGGCACTAAATGGTCTTTCCCTTTGCGATGGATTACCTCAAAGTCAAATTGCTGTAATCTCACTGCCCATCTAGCCAATCTGCCCGTAGGGTCCTTAAGACTATTCAGCCAGACCAGGGAATGATGGTCCGTAATTACCACGAATCTTGTTCCTTGTATATAAGGCCGTAGTTTCTCCACTGCCCATAGTACCCCCAAGCACTCCCTTTCAGTAACTGAATACCTTCTTTCCTGTTTGGAAAGCGCCCTGCTGAGGTAACAGATAACCTTCTCACCATCTGGGTGCGCCTGGCTGAGTACTGCGCCTATGCCCACATCCGAGCCATCCGTTTGGACTTTGAATGGGAGATTGAAATCTGGACAGGCTAGTACAGGCGCTGATGTGAGCTTACGCTTGCACATCACGAAAGCCTGTTCGCACTCCTCAGACCATAAAAATTTTCGACCCTTCTTCAAGAGATCGCTTAAGGGAGCTACCATTGTCGCATGACTGGGAATGAATCGACGGTACCACGATACCATTTCGAGAAGTTGACGAACTTGCCTTACAGAAGTTGAGCGAGGGAACTCGTTCACCGCTTGAACCTTATCGGGGTCTACCCTAAGACCCTCCTCATCAACCAGGTATCCCAAGTACTTGAGTTGTGCCCTACAAAACCGACACTTCTCTTTCGAAACCCTCAACCCTACGACTCTCAGTCGCTCGAAAACTTCCCGGAGAACCTTCATATGTTGCTCGAAAGACTCTGTCACCACGATAATATCGTCAAGGTAGGTGAAGACGAATGGTTCCAAAGAAGGACCAAGTACGGTGTCGATTAGTCGTTGCCACGTCGCACCCGAATTGTGTAGCCCAAACGGCATCCTCAGAAAATGAAAAAGCCCCCGTCCCGGTACTGTGAAGGCTGTGTACTGTCGTGACCCCTCCGCCATCGGTACCTGCCAGTAGGCTGATTTCACGTCTAACGTGGATAGGTATTAAGCGTTCCGTAGTTTGTCTAGAGTGGCGGAAATATATGGTAGAGGATATGCATCCTTCTCGGACACCGCATTCACCTTTCTGAAATCTACACAGAAACGGTAGGGCCCATCTTTTTTACGCAGCAGGAGGATAGGCGATGACCAAGGGCTAGAGGAAGGCTCAACCACTCCTAACTTCAGCATTTCGTCTAGCTCGGTGTTAATCTGACGTTGTACTGGCGGTGAAACAGGATAGTATCTCTGTTTGATGGGAGTGGCACTGGTCCTGATGGTATGCTCAACCGCCGTCGCACAACCTAATCCATCTCCCATCAAGGTAAACTGTTGCTCCAGCAGATCTGACAGCTCGCACTTTTCTTGCTTCGACAAATGTGACCGGTCTCGCAGAGCCCCTCTGGCAACTGCCGTCGTCGCAGCCAAAGAATGCCACTGCTGACCCTTCATATCCAATACTACTCCAAATCGTTGCCAGAAATCGATCCCCAAAATCACCTCTTGGGGAACTGACGGGATGACTAATGTGTCTATGTCATGTTTTCGGCCGTTTAAGGTATACTTCAAGCGTACTACCCCAGACACCGCACAGGATACACCGTTGGCTAATCGCACCTCTTCAACCTGCTCATGACCCAGTACTTAACCTTTATCCGCCAAGCGGGACCATCCTTTCCCGCCTAGTATCGTACATCTCGCCCCTGAGTCCAGCAGCCCCCCATAGTTACGTCCTCAATATCCACCTGTATGTGCGGACGACTATCACTACTACTCTCCATAAGGGCGTAGTCCACGACTGGCCGTTGTGTCCTCGGTTGCGGCCTGATCCCCGTGCTTGCCTGGCCACTTAGGAAGCACGCTCCTCGTTTCCCGAAGCCTGTTGGTATGATCGGAATCGAGATTCCCCACCAGTAGCCCTCGCCCAACAGGTTGGGCATGCCGACCTCATTACCCCCTGGCGACCGCAACCAAAACACCGCCGTGGCTCCGGGCACTCTCTCGACATATGCCCGTCTCGCTTACAATTCCAACATTGGATCCGGCCGGCGTTTGACATCGCAGCGACTCGCTCAGTACCTTCCGTTCCCACGTACGCCAAATCTGGTTCCAAGCATCGTCTGTTTCGCGTGGTGGGCGGTATAAATGCTGCCACTGAAGCCCTGGTGGCATCCAAAGTGCATCCCATGTTCACGAGCTCAGAGATAGATGATACTTGCTTCAGACTCAGCTGTTGCTGATAGAAAGGCATTATGTTCCTTCTTAATGTTCGCATCTTCTCCTCCTCCGAGCAACCTTTCCTCAATCTACCAAAAAGGCGCTCCATTATCGCAACGTTCACCCCCATTGACTCATTCTCCCCTTGAGTTCGCTTCCGGATCTCCTCCCAGAGGCGGTCATCGTAATCTGAGGGTAAAAACTCTGCTTTTAATTCCTCCACCAACTCGTCCCAGCATCCGACAATGTTTCGGTTGGCCCTAAACCAGATCAAGGCCCGAGAATCAAAAAGGTCGACCGCTGCCCTGAAAAGCTGTGGCTTACTAAGTCCCCTTGCCTGACGCAGCTCCTCGACGCGCTCCAAGAAGGCATTCACAGACCCAGATGAATCCCCGCTGAATTTGAGCCCCCACTTGGCAACCTCTGCCAAACTAGCGCCCTTAACCGACTGGGATACGGATGTACCTGGATCTTCATTAGATTGACCTTCTTCGTCATCGCTGACACCATCGACTCTTTCCATCAACGATCCCATCGCCAGAATCAACCTATTCCGAAGACTTTTTGCAGCTTCCCTTTGTTCTTTGGTAGCCGCCTGTAAATTTGCCAAACGACGGAATCCAAATTCAACCTTCACCTTAACCTTGATGAATTCCCACGACGTTTTATCTCCCGAAACTCTGGCCACCAGTTCTTCTATCTCCTCTGCCTTAGCGGACAGCTCGGCGTAGTCGGTTTCGTAGTCGAACGGGTACTCTGTTTCGACATACGAAGTGTTTAATTCTAATTCTGCTTTCAACGTTGCCCGCAGTGACTTGCGCATATTGTCCACCGTATCTGCGGCAAAACCTCGGATGGCGAGTTCGTAAATGAGCTCATCCTTGCTCAGGCGGTCCACGAGGATCTTCAATTGTGCTACCCTATAAGTTCCCGCTACGCTCGACTCAAATTATAGTTCTACACTATTAACCCCGGCTAAAACACTATTTAACACCCTGCCTAGCTCAATAAGGGTGGACCCTAGGGCCAGTACTGAATCACAATATAATGTTAACTCTTTCCCAACTATATGTTCGCTAAAGAAAACCAAAATCCACCTGAAAATTCGTGCCTCTTAACCTAAGAAATCAGACACACTTCCACACACTCAAAATTCAATATTATTCACTTGCACTCACAACACTCAAATGAATCCAGAATTCAAGTCGTTAAAAATGCCATATAAAAATAAATAATTTTCATGCAAATCATAAATGCGATAATGATCCAATATATATTCAAACACAATCAACTCAATATTTAATCCGACCGACGATTTAATTATTTGCTCAAAAAGTGATCAGGTAACCGATACTCGAGTATAATTTGATTCCAAATACGCCTTACGGATCTTTTCAGATTCAAAATTATGCGCCTAACAGCCTTCCCACAATTTGGGACTTGGCGTGTAAAATTTTTCCGCGTACCGTTTTTCACCGTTAATTCGCGCCAATTTGTCACCGTTATACTGCTACGGTGGTGTTTATCACCTTTTAACTCCCTTGAACCCCAAGGAGATAATTTCGGGGGCCTATGCTCACCGGAGATGGGGGTGGGCCGGGCGCCACTCGCTTCACAACCCCGAAATTACGCTTACCGACGCTTGGAAGTGAGAAAATGCGACGGTTTCGCGCTAAGTTTAGATATCAAAAATACACGCTAGCGGTTTCCAAAAATTATCACAACCGTTTATTAACGAAGGTTTTAGTTTCACACTCTTGGCACTTATACACTATTATAAACGGCGCCGCGGATATTTGACTTTAACATATTCACTAATTGTCTCTACATATAATGCCTATAGTAACTTGGATTGCAATGTTTCGATATTTAAAGAAAAACTTAACCTACTTACAACTTAAGTTCTTCCCTCGACGTACTCGCCGCAGCTCGCCTGACTCAATTCCACTTCGCACGAAATGTTCAAACTAACCCCTTCGGGAAACTCGATTTCTTCTACAAAACCCTTTTCGCTCTGCAGCTTTGATAATCTAAACCATTCGTTCTTGGCTGGTCTTCGATTCTTTCCTTTCTCAGTCGTCGCCCTCGATATCTATTTTTTTCCGATCCGCCAAATAACTCAGCTCGTCTCTCGCCATGTACATGAAAAAAAGAAAGATTCGACTTGTCGTATTTCGCTACTACACACTCTGCCAACTTGTCTGTGGCTTACCGAGGTAGATTTAAAAGAGAGCTATCCATCGCCTGTCCACCTTGCAGGCCACCTTCGATCCTACTTGATAAACTGGCTTTGCGGAATTTCGAGGATTCCGTATTTTCTCCAATAGTTCGATTGCATTAACGTTCGTTAATGTGCATTGCCGCAATCTGCATGTGCAGCCCAAGTGCATTCGGTCATTGCACTTTTGCAACCTGGCATTGCGCTCGATCTTCCGAGACACATGCATGGCATTGCCTTGATACGTCCCGGAACGCGGTCCGTTCCTCTGGCGTTCCGCCAAGCTGGAATTGATTGAACTGTCAAATCCGTGTTTTTCCTGTCGCCAAGAACGTTGTCGTTGTCATACTTTATATCATTTACTGGATCGGCAATCGCCCTGTGCTGTTGCTGTTGAGCTTGCTGATGCTGAACTTGATGCAATTGATGTTGTTGCTGGCGGATCATCTGAATATGCTGGCCAAATGCCTGTAGCACCTCGAAATGTGTGAATAAATTGTCAGCTATGCTGTCGAAATGCAGATATCTTGTGACAGGAGCTCCCAATCGCCGAAGCAGGTCTGTAAAAATTTTCCCTTCAACCACAATTGATTGTTTTTATTTGCTTGGAGATTCTGGCAATCCGTATCACTATATTGTGCATCGTTCTGTATGACGTCATTTGTTGTGTTGGCGTTGGAATGCATTGCAGCAGCAATAACACTTGTGTCTTCGCGGCAGGTGAAAAACCAATGCATCTTCTGCATGAACGGTGACAGTATCTTGAACTTGTAGTATATCAATATCAACATCTTGAGATCCATCATTGATAGATGCACTGCTGGATGCGGATGAGGTTGACGCTACTTGTGGTAAAATTTCGTTTTCGGGCAAAGATCTCAAGCGAACTGATATGTTTTGAAGAAGCTTTTCTAAGTGCTGCAGTGCATGATTCATAGGCGTATGGTCTGGGACACCAGCATTATTACCACGGAAAAAGTTATCATAGCAGCTAAACGTTTTGAACTCCATTCTAACTGGACGAATAACAATTATATGAATCCTAGGGAACCCATTTCGAAGTAAAACGGCGGTGCTTTCTAAATTGTATTTCATGTAGCCTCGACTATCGCGATTCGTCTCCATGCTTTCGGGAAAATCCTGAACATCACCGCCAAAATATACAACTGCTGTTGTTTCTTCATCCTTAGTCCGTATAACAGGAGGACAATACACAATATCGTTTGTCCGATTTTGAAGTCCAGATACTGCACACAAACGAAGCGGACCAGCTGCACTGCTTGGCGTACAAAATCGTCGAAAAGAATATTTCACTTTTACTTCTGTCAGGTGAGTTCTTTGACTATGTTGTTTATTCAAGTCTGTTATGGAGGCGACTCGGCCCCACTATCAGCTTCGAGGAATAACGGGTCCTGGCGAATGCACGCCTTGGTTTTGATATTGACCGTTTTTGACAGGATTCGCTGAGGCTCGAAGCTTAATCTACGATTCGTTACAATTTGCAATCAATCTCTATAACATACATTATTACTTAGTCTACGATTCCCTACTATGAATTAATTGTTTACAACATAACTCCTTCGTCTCTATACCGTAAGCGTGTCCGCGGCTATTGATTAACAAGAACTTTCATCTTCCACCGATACGACTCGCGAGCATGATCGACCGCGACACCCCCCTCTCTTCAGAGGATTCCGTGGGAATCCTCGTCAGTCTTCCGTCTTGTTACAATCAAACGTTTCCGATTCGCGTTGTAATTTTCATACTGTTTCGGTACTAATTATATGACGACGGTTCATTTCGTCCATTTCTTCTGCTACTGTTTTTTTTTTTTTTTTAAATTATTTAACCGTGTCGCCTAAACACACATATATGACACATTTGAACTCTAGATTTCCTATCCCTATTTGCTAACCACTACCACATCCGATTTTTTTTTTATTCATACCGTGGTTTAATGCATGCGACCTCATTCTAACTTCTCTACAAAATACACCTGCATGTTTACAAGTGTCGTGCCGTAACTTAATAGCTGGTGTGGGTACTTTTTGCCTTATTATGTAAAATTCTAATGCTATTCGACCTCGTTTCTTTTTAGATTCTATTAAATGGACACCAACTACCAAAATGACGAACGACGAAAGCCCCACCGCACTACAATAAAAAGAAAAAGAAGGAAAATAGAAGACCCAGTAGATCTTGGAGGACGGTCCTGGATACGCCCAGAGAGAATATTTGGTACCTTTTTCCTTATCAGTATAATTAATAATCAATATCAATACTAATCCTTTGAAACTTATTAATACCCTAAACTTAACCTAGACTTAATTCTAAGTAATTCCTCAACTTAATATCTACCACCACCGACTTAGGCAAATTCTAGCTTACTACATCTAACCTACGTTACCAATCTATTTGCTTAACTCCGCCACCACTTCTAACCAGTACTATATTTGTAACAAAAATTATTATGGATTTTTACCCGCCACCATTAATTTACACCATCTTATTCTCTATTACCATCACCATTCCCTATGATGAGAGCAACACAAATCGGATACTTCCTGGTAATTCACTTATTATTAATACCCCCGTGGCAAATTTATGACACTACTTACGTTGCCTCATTCCACATACCTCTTGAGGTCCTTAGCGTGCCACACTCTAACAGCTTTCCAGTTGGAGTCTTCCAGTTCATATGTCCAACCGGACACCCTTCTCTTCACGGAGAACGGCCCTACATACTCGCGAGCTAGTTTTGCTGAGAAATACTTTGCGGCGTCTGACAAAACGAAATTTCGACGCCACACTAAATCCTTCGGTAAAAACTGGTCATCCCGGTGCCGCAGGTCATAACGTGATTTTGATTCCTGAGCAGCTGACTTCAAATGTTCGCGGACTTCTTCGTGGACCTTTTGTAGCCATTTCGCCTTTTCAATTACCTCATCCTGTCCATCTCTCCTTCCTTGTACCTCCGGGCCTCCGGGCCTCTTGGGGTGAATGGTTATTTCTCGCCCGAAATTTAAGAAGTACGGGGTAACCTTCATGTATTCGTGCGTTGAAGTTCTCAACGCACAACCAATCTTTGATAAATCCTTATCCCATTCCCGATGATTCTCAGATGCATACGTTCGAAGTAGACGTTTGACATTCTGGTTCACTCGTTCCGCCGGATTCGCCTGAGGGTGATATAACGCGGTAAACCTCATCGTAACCCCATGCGTTTCGGCCATCCGTGCGAATTCTCTGGAGCGGAATTGCACGCCGTTATCACACACAATTATTCGTGGTACTCCGAACAAAAATAGAACGTGTTCCTCCAGTAAACGCACCACGGCCGCTCCGGTTGCTTTCCTTAGGGGAAATAACAAAGGCATCTTGGTCGCATAATCTACCACGGTCAGAATATAGGAGTGTCCCCGCAGGGATCGTGGTAGAGGCCCCACCAGGTCCACATATATCATCTCCCAAGGGGCAGTAGCTTCACGACTCCTCGACACCATCAGACCACTGGGCAGCTTTCGCTCTACCTTTACCGCCTGGCAAACCTTACACCTCCGGACATAGTTCCTCACATCCGCCTTCATCTTTGGCCAATAGTACTCTTATGCCAACCGGTCAAAAGTTTTCTGAACCCCCATGTGCCCCGCAGTAGGCTCGTCATGGCACTGGAACAACGCCTTTGGCCGCTCGTATTTCGGAACTACTTTTTTCCACTGGTTGTCTACTTGGAGCTCAGAATACCGACCTTTTACCCACTTCCACAACATGTTTTCCACCCCCTTCCATTTCGGGTATTTGCCGGGGCCCTCTGCACCTTCCCCATCATGCTCTGGAACCACTCATCCGTCATCTGTGCGGCAGAGACGCAGCCTTGGTTTGCGACAGCCCTCGAGAGTGCCTCGGGCACTAAATGGTCTTTCCCCTTGCGATGGATTACCTCAAAGTCAAATTGCTGTAATCTCACTGCCCATCTAGCCAATCTGCCCGTAGGGTCCTTAAGACTATTCAGCCAGACCAGGGAATGATGGTTCGTAATTACCACGAATCTTGTTCCTTCTATATAAGGCCGTAGTTTCTCCACTGCCCATAGTACCCCCAAGCACTCCCTTTCAGTAACTGAATACCTTCTTTCCT
Source organism: Nemotelus nigrinus (assembly GCA_947369275.1). Classification (NCBI taxonomy): domain Eukaryota; kingdom Metazoa; phylum Arthropoda; class Insecta; order Diptera; family Stratiomyidae; genus Nemotelus; species Nemotelus nigrinus. The sequence goes on from OX376372.1 coordinate 142,304,571, forward strand.
GTTTGGAAAACGCCCTGCTGAGGTAACAGATAACCTTCTCACCATCCGGGTGCGCCTGGCTGAGTACTGCGCCTATGCCCACATCCGAGCCATCCGTTTGGACTTTGAATGGGAGATTGAAATCTGGACAGGATAGTACAGGCGCTGATGTGAGCTTACGCTTGCACATCACGAAAGCCTGTTCGCACTCCTCAGACCATAAAAATTTTCGACCCTTCTTCAAGAGATCGCTTAAGGGAGCTACCATTGTCGCATGACTGGGAATGAATCGACGGTACCACGTTACCATTCCGAGAAGTTGACGAACTTGCCTTACAGAAGTTGAGCGAGGGAACTCGTTCACCGCTTGAAGCTTATCGGGGTCTACCCTAAGACCCTCCTCATCCACCTGGTATCCCAAGTACTTGAGTTGTGCCCTACAAAACCGACACTTCTCTTTCGAAACCCTCAACCCTGTGACTCTCAGTCGCTCGAAAACTTCCCGGAGAACCTTCATATGTTGCTCGAAAGACTCTGTCACCACGATAATATCGTCAAGGTAGGTGAAGACGAATGGTTCCAAAGAAGGACCAAGTACGGTGTCGATTAGTCGTTGCCACGTCGCACCCGAATTGTGTAGCCCAAACGGCATCCTCAGAAAATGAAAAAGCTCCCGCCCCGGTACTGTGAAGGCTGTGTACTGTCGTGACCCCTCCGCCATCGGTACCTGCCAGTAGGCTGATTTCACGTCTAACGTGGATAGGTATTTAGCGTTCCGTAGTTTGTCTAGAGTGGCGGAAATATATGGTAGAGGATATGCATCCTTCTCGGACACCGCATTCACCTTTCTGAAATCTACACAGAAACGGTATGACCCATCTTTTTTACGCACAAGGAGGATAGGCGATGACCAAGGGCTAGAGGAAGGCTCGACCACTCCTAACTTCAGCATTTCGTCTAGCTCGGTGTTAATCTGACGTTGTACTGGCGGTGGAACATGATAGTATCTCTGTTTGATCGGAGTGGCACTGGTCCTGATGGTATGCTCAACCGCCGTCGCACAACCTAATCCATCTCCCATCAAGGTAAACTGTTGCTCACTCGTTCCGCCGGATTCGCCTGAGGGTGATATAACGCGGTAAACCTCATCGTAACCCCATGCGTTTCGGTCATCCGTGCGAATTCTCTGGAGCGGAATTGCACGCCGTTATCACACACAATTATTCGTGGTACTCCGAACAAAAATAGAACGTGTTCCTCCAGTAAACGCACCACGGCCGCTCCGGTTGCTTTCCTTAGGGGAAATAACAAAGGCATCTTTGTCGCATAATCTACCACGGTCAGAATATAGGAGTGTCCCCGCAGGGATCGTGGTAGAGGCCCCACGAGGTCCACATATATCATCTCCCAAGGGGCAGTAGCTTCACGACTCCTCGACACCATCAGACCACTGGGCAGCTTTCGCTCTACCTTTACCGCCTGGCAAACCTTACACCTCCGGACATAGTTCCTCACATCCGCCTTCATCTTTGGCCAATAGTACTCTTATGCCAACCGGTCAAAAGTTTTCTGAACCCCCATGTGCCCCGCAGTAGGCTCGTCATGGCACTGGAACAACGCCTTTGGCCGCTCGTATTTCGGAACTACTTTTTTCCACTGGTTGTCTACTTGGAGCTCAGAATACCGACCTTTTACCCACTTCCACAACATGTTTTCCACCCCCTTCCATTTCGGGTATTTGCCGGGGCCCTCTGCACCTTCCCCATCATGCTCTGGAACCACTCATCCGTCATCTGTGCGGCAGAGACGCAGCCTAGGTTTGCGACAGCCCTCGAGGGTGCCTCGGGCACTAAATGGTCTTTTCCCTTGCGATGGATTAGCTCAAAGTCAAATTGCTGTAATCTCACTGCCCATCTAGCCAATCTGCCCGTAGGGTCCTTAAGACTATTCAGCCAGACCAGGGAATGATGGTTCGTAATTACCACGAATCTTGTTCCTTCTATATAAGGCCGTAGTTTCTCCACTGCCCATAGTACCCCCAAGCACTCCCTTTCAGTAACTGAATACCTTCTTTCCTGTTTGGAAAACGCCCTGCTGGGGTAACAGATAACCTTCTCACCATCCGGGTGCGCCTGGCTGAGTACTGCGCCTATGCCCACATCCGAGCCATCCGTTTGGACTTTGAATGGGAGATTGAAATCTGGACAGGCTAGTACAGGCGCTGATGTGAGCTTACACTTGCACATCACGAAAGCCTGTTCGCACTCCTCAGACCATAAAAAATTTCGACCCTTCTTCAAGAGATCGCTTAAGGGAGCTACCATTGTCGCATGACTGGGAATGAATCGACGGTACCACGATACCATTCCGAGAAGTTGACGAACTTGCCTTACAGAAGTTGAGCGAGGGAACTCGTTCACCGCTTGAAGCTTATCGGGGTCTACCCTAAGACCCTCCTCATCCACCAGGTATCCCAAGTACTTGAGTTGTGCCCTACAAAACCGACACTTCTCTTTCGAAACCCTCAACCCTGTGACTCTCAGTCGCTCGAAAACTTCCCGGAGAACCTTTATATGTTGCTCGAAAGACTCTGTCACCACGATAATATCGTCAAGGTAGGTGAAGACGAATGGTTCCAAAGAAGGACCAAGTACGGTGTCGATTAGTCGTTGCCACGTCGCACCCGAATTGTGTAGCCCAAACGGCATCCTCAGAAAATGAAAAAGCCCCCGTCCCGGTACTGTGAAGGCTGTGTACTGTCGTGACCCCTCCGCCATCGGTACCTGCCAGTAGGCTGATTTCACGTTTAACGTGGATAGGTATTTAGCGTTCCGTAGTTTGTCTAGAGTGGCGGAAATATATGGTAGAGGATATGCATCCTTCTCGGACACCGCATTCACCTTTCTGAAATCTACACAGAAACGGTAGGACCCATCTTTTTTACGCACCAGGAGGATAGGCGATGACCAAGGGCTAGAGGAAGGCTCAACCACTCCTAACTTCAGCATTTCGTCTAGCTCGGTGTTAATCTGACGTTGTACTGGCGGTGAAACAGGATAGTATCTCTGTTTGATCGGAGTGGCACTGGTCCTGATGGTATGCTCAACCGCCGTCGCACAACCTAATCCATCTCCCATCAAGGTAAACTGTTGCTCCAGCAGATCTGACAGCTCGCACTTTTCTTGCTCCGACAAATGTGACCGGTCTCGCAGAGCCCCACTGGCAACTGCCGTCGTCGCAGCCAAAGAATGCCACTGCTGACCCTTCATATCCAATACTACTCCAAATCGTTGCCAGAAATTGATCCCCAAAATCACCTCTTGGGGAACTGACGGGATGACTAATGTGTCTATGTCATGTTTTCGGCCGTTTAAGGTATACTTCAAGCGTACTACACCAGACACCGCACAGGATACACCGTTGGCTAATCGCACCTCTTCAACCTGCTCATGACCCAGTACTAAACCTTTATCCGCCAAGCGGGACCATCCTTTCCCGCCTAGTATCGTACGGCTCGCCCCTGAGGCCAGCAGCCCCCCCATAGTTACGTCCTCAATATCCACCTGTATGTGCGGACGACTATCACTACTACTCTCCATAAGGGCGTAGTCCACGACTGGCCGTTGTGTCCTCGGTTGCGGCCTGATCCCCGTGCTTGCCTGGCCACTTAGGAAGCACGCTCCTCGTTTCCCGAAGCCTGTTGGTATGATCGGAATCGAGATTCCCCACCAGTAGCCCTCGCCCAACAGGTTGGGCATGCCGACCTCATTACCCCCTGGCGACCGCAACCAAAACGCCGCCGTGGCTCCGGGCACTCTCTCGACATATGCCCGTCTCGCTTACAATTCGAACATTGGATCCGGCCGGCGTTTGACATCGCAGCGACTCGCTCAGTACCTTCCGTTCCCACGTACGCCAAATCTGGTTCCAAGCATCGTCTGTTTCGCGTGGTGGGCAGTATAAATGCTGCCACTGAAGCCCTGGTGGCATCCAAAGTGCATCCCATGTTCACGAGTTCAGAGATAGATGATACTTGCTTCAGACTCAGCTGTTGCTGATAGAAAGGCATTATGTTCCTTCTTAATGTTCGCATCTTCTCCTCCTCCGAGCAACCTTTCCTCAATCTACTAAAAAGGCGCTCCATTATCGCAACGTTCACCCCCATTGACTCATTCTCCCCTTGAGTTCGCTTCCGGATCTCCTCCCAGAGGCGGTCATCGTAATCTGAGGGTTAAAACTCTGCTTTTAATTCCTCCACCAACTCGTCCCAGCATCCGACAATGTTTCGGTTGGCCCTAAACCAGATCAAGGCCCGAGAATCAAAAAGGTCGACCGCTGCCCTGAAAAGCTGTGGCTTACTTAGTCCCCTTGCCTGACGCAGCTCCTCGACGCGCTCCAAGAAGGCATTCACTGACCCAGATGAATCCCCGCTGAATTTGAGCCCCCACTTGGCAACCTCTGCCAAACTAGCGCCCTTAACCGACTGGGATACGGATGTACCTGGATCTTCATTAGATTGACCTTCTTCGTCATCGCTGACACCATCGACTCTTTCCATCAACGATCCCATCGCCAGAATCAACCTATTCCGAAGACTTTTTGCAGCTTGCCTTTGTTCTTTGGTAGCCGCCTGTAAATTTGCCAAACGACGGAATCCAAATTCAACCTTCACCTTAACCTTGATGAATTCCGACGACGTTTTATCTCCCGAAACTCTGGCCACCAGTTCTTCTATCTCCTCTGCCTTAGCGGACAGCTCGGCGTTGTCCGTTTCGTAGTCGAACGGGTACTCTGTTTCGACATACGAAGTGTCCAATTCTAATTCTGCTTTCAACGTTGCCCGCAGTGACTTGCGCATATTGTCCACCGTATCTGCGGCGAAACCTCGGATGGCGAGTTCGTAAATGAGCTCATCCTTGCTCAGGCGGTCCACGAGGATCTTCATTTGTGCTACCCTATAAGTTCCCGCTACGCTCGACTCAAATTATAGTTCTACACTACTAACCCCGGCTAAAACACTATTTAACACCCTGCCTAACTCAATAAGGGTGGACCCTAGGGCCAGTACTGAATCACAATATAATGTTAACTCTCCCAACTATATGTTCGCTAAAGAAAACCAAAATCCACCTGAAAATTCGTGCCTCTTAACCTAAGAAATCAGACACACTTCCACACACTCAAAATTCAATATTATTCACTTGCACTCACAACACTCAAATGAATCCAGAATTCAAGTCGTTAAAAATGCCATATAAAAATAAATAATTTTCATGCAAATCATAAATGCGATAATGATCCAATATATATTCAAACACAATCAACTCAATATTTAATCCGACCGACGATTTAATTATTTGCTCAAAAAGTGATCAGGTAACCGATACTCGAGTATAATTTGATTCCAAATACGCCTTACGGATCTTTTCAGATTCAAAATTATGCGCCTAACAGCCTTCCCACAATTTGGGACTTGGCGTGAAAAATTTTTCCGCGTACCGTTTTTCACCGTTAATTCCGTTAGCCCCACGTTGGGCGCCAATTTGTCACCGTTATACTGCTACGGTGGTGTTTATCACCTTTTAACTCCCTTGAACCCCAAGGAGATAATTTCGGGGGCCTATGCTCACCGGAGATGGGGGTGGGCCGGGCGCCACTCGCTTCACAACCCCGAAATTACGCTTACCGACGCTTGGAAGTGAGAAAATGCGACGGTTTCGCGCTAAGTTTCGATTTCAAAAATACACGCTAGCGGTTTCCAAAAATTATCACAACCGTTTATTAACGAAGGTTTTAGTTTCACACTCTTGGCACTTATACACTATTATAAACGGCGCCGCGGATATTTGACTTTAACATATTCACTAATTGTCTCTACATATAATGCCTATAGTTACTTGGATTGCAATGTTTCGATATTTAAAGAAAAACTTAACCTACTTACAACTTAAGTTCTTCCCTCGACGTACTCGCCGCAGCTCGCCTGACTCAATTCCACTTCGCACGAAATGTTCAAACTAACCCCTTCGGGAAACTCGATTTCTTCTACAAAACCCTTTTCGCTCTGCAGCTTCGATAATCTAAACCATTCGTTTTTGGCTGGTCTTCGATTCTTTCCTTTCTCAGTCGTCGCCCTCGATATCTATTTTTTTCCGATCCGCCAAATAACTCAGCTCGTCTCTCGCCATGTACATGGAAAAAAGAAAGATCGCTACTACACACTCTGCCAACTCGTCTGTTGCTTACCGAGGTAGATTTAAAAGAGAGCTATCCATCGCCTGTCCACCTTGCAGGCCACCTTCGATCCTACTTGATAAACTGGCTTTGCGGAATTTCGGGGATTCCGTATTTTCTCCAATAGTTCGATTGCATTAACGTTCGTTAATGTGCATTGCCGCAATCTGCATGTGCAGCCCAAGTGCATTCGGTCATTGCACTTTTGCAACCTGGCATTGCGCTCGATCTTCCGAGACACATGCATGGCAACGCCTTGATACGTCCCGGAACGCGGTCCGTTCCTCTGGCGTTCCGCCAAGCTGGAATTGATGGAACTGTCAAATCCGTGTTTTTCCTGTCGCCAAGAACGTTGTCGTTGTCATACTTTATATCATTTACTGGATCGGCAATCGCCCTGTGCTGTTGCTGTTGAGCTTGCTGATGCTGAACTTGATGCAATTGATGTTGTTGCTGGCGGGTCATCTGAATATGCTGGCCAAATGCCTGTAGCACCTCGAAATGTGTGAATAAATTGTCAGCTATGCTGTCGAAATGCAGATATCTTGTGACAGGAGCTCCCAATCGCCGAAGCAGGTCTGTAAAAATTTTCCCTTCCACCACAATTGATTGTGTTTATTTGCTTGGAGATTCTGGCAATCCGTATCACTATATTGTGCATCGTTCTGTATGACGTCATTTGTTGTGTTGGCGTTGGAATGCATTGCAGCAGCAATAACACTTGTGTCTTCGCGGCAGGTGAAAAACCAATGCATCTTCTGCATGAACGGTGACAGTATCTTGAACTTGTAGTATATCAATATCAACATCTTGAGATCCATCATTGATAGATGCATTGCTGGATGCGGATGAGGTTGACGCTACTTGTGGTAAAATTTCGTTTTCGGGCAAAGATCTCAAGCGAACTGATATGTTTTGAAGAAGCTTTTCTAAGTGCTGCAGTGCATGATTCATAGGTGTATGGTCTGGGACACCAGCATTATTACCACGGACAAAGTTATCAAAGCAGCTAAACGTTTTGAACTCCATTCTAACTGGACGAATAACAATTATATGAAACCTAGGGAACCCATTTCGAAGTAAAACGGCGGTGCTTTCTAAATTGTATTTCATGTAGCCTCGACTATCGCGATTCGTCTCCATGCTTTCGGGAAAATCCTGAACATCACCGCCAAAATATGCAACTGCTGTTGTTTCTTCATCCTTAGTCCGTATAACAGGAGGACAATACACAATATCGTTTGTCCGATTTTGAAGTCCAGATACTGCACACAAACGAAGCGGACCAGCTGCGCTGCTTGGCGTACAAAATCGTCGAAAAGAATATTTCACTTTTACTTCTGTCAGGTGAGTTCTTTGACTATGTTGTTTATTCAAGACTGTTATGGGGGCGACTCGGCCCCACTATCAGCTTCGAGGAATAACGGGTCCTGGCGAATGCGCGCCTTGGTTTTGATATTGACCGTTTTTGACAGGATTCGCTGAGGCTCGAAGCTTAATCTACGATTCGTTACAATTTGCAATCAATCTCTATAACATACATTATTACTTAGTCTACGATTCCCTACTATGAATTAATTGTTTACAACATAACTCCTTCGTCTCTATACCGTAAGCGTGTCCGCGGCTATTGATTAACAAGAACTTTAATCTTCCACCGATACGACTCGCGAGCATGATCGACCGCGACAAAGAATCGTGCAGGTTTTGAGTGCATGCTCCACCACATGAGCTGCTTATTACGGCCAAACTATTTCAAATGCCAAGTTTTACTTTCCTCTCAAGAATGTATTATAACTCATATGGTGGAAGGTTTCACATATTACCGCTGGCATGAATTTCAACGTTTATGAGAGCAAAACACGGGTTAATTATATTCCTTATCAGTTGCTTATTTCGCAAAATTTTGAAAGCAGCATCTCATATAACATCAATGAAGAAAGTGCTCAGTGCCTGCAGCACTGTAACTGAAGTTTGTGTTTGGAGCTGCGATCCGACAAATTTGCAGAACTTTGGGAATTGAAACATCGGTTATTTATTTTCATTGTAAATGTATCCGGTATGAATACTAACTGTAAGCATTTATTGATACAAAAGTAGCACAACCGACTCGTGCTGGCAAACTTTCGCCAGTATCAAAGCCAAGAATATATCACATCTGCTTCATGTTGTTATATTACATTCGAAGTTATAGGAGTAAAAAGAAATTTAGGGTTACTTGCAGCGAGTTTTTTTGAACTAATCGAAAGCTTAATATTTGCTGTTTATTGTCACTACAATATTATAACCAATTGAAAATTCTACGATAAAACCGCTTAATAAAGGTTTTGCAAACAAACACAAAACCAACAACAGCTGGCAACCCTATCGTGGCTTTTCAACCAAATTCGGCCTGAATAATGTTTATAATAGGTTTCATTATTTGTATGAAATTTGTATTGACTGCACTGGAAGCTATAGGGCAAAAAGTTTTATTTTCCTGAGCGAATTTTCAAAACCAAAGACACAGAAATTACCATAGCTGGCAGCACCAATCGAGTTTCCAAACCAAATTTTGACACCGTACGGCCTCCGCCGCTACGAAATCAGACCTTGCCTTCTGTCCCGGAAGGCCAGGGCGGCAGCCTCGGGTGGCTGGCTCACTTACCGAGAAAGGGGTGAGTCCGGGCGCCACTCGTTTCTAGCCCTCGACTGCCTCTATTATCCGCGCCGCGAAACGAGAAGTCGGCCGGATGAACTGTATTACCACGTTAGATCCTTTCACTAGAGTAAACACCGCGTTACACCACTTTACAGAGATTTTATTATTATAATTCAAATTCAAAATCTGCCAGATGCTAATTCACTCTTTTACCGAAACCTACGCGGCGCCGCGAATCGAACAAAATTATGCTCATCTATAATATACACACAAACCTAAATCTTGTCTTAAACTAACTATCTTGCCACGTACCTTCGCCGCTCGTTCAGAATATACATATATGCGCTGAGCCGTCCCGCAACAATTCGATGGCCGTCTTCGCTTCGATATTTTCCTCACTCGTCGCTTGTACCTTTGCCGCTCGTTCAGTATATATATCTATGCGCTGAGCCGTTCCGCAACAATTCGATCGCCGTCGCTTCGATATTTTACTCACTCGTCGCTTCCGTTCACATAATCCCAGTATAACTCGCCGTCGATTTTAGTCAGACGCACGGTCTCTACCTCTGCTACGGCCTTCTCAACCGCCAGTCGTTCCTTAATTCAGGGGACCAAATTCCGCTGGTTCGCTGTCCTGCCTGACAGGATTGGCTCCGGTTTTCACTCCTCAGCTTCACTCCTCAAGTCAAATGAAAAAGATTTAATGCTTTCGATTCGTTCTGCTAACTTTTATTTTTCGATCTGCTCACCTCAACGTCGGGATCCAGAAGAACTCCATTTTCTCATCCGGGTCACTGCAGCGCCTCGGTCCTGCTTGTGCGACCCCGTTTTTTTCTGCGGGACTATTCCCATGTCGATTCCTCTGCATTGAATAATACCGCCCTACCAGGGCAATGACTTCTAACAGCGGTCATTGATCCTGTATTTGACCGCCTTTATCTGGCAACGCCACTTCCAGTCATATTGTGACCTTTATCATCTGCCACTTCGAGTCGCCTATCGTGAACTTCCTCATCTGTCACTTCACAAGTGTTCAAATCATGTTTACGCTGTCAACAGGTGAGTGTTTATCTAAGTTTGATTTTACTAAAGTCCGTACATTTTAGTTGTGAGAATGGTCTGTTCGGCATCCGAATTGTGAGAAAATCTCTCAAATGGGTCAAGAAACCTGAAGCGCGGCTATCCCATCCGCCATCGGATGTAAGTTCTGCATGCGATTCGGAGCTGTCTCCAGTCGGTTTTTTTTTAGTGTCGCCGTCGTGGGACCGCACCGTCCGCTTATATGATGTTGTGAATATTTCCCGGCGTCGAAAAGATATGCATGACGCCCCGGCTTTAGACGATGCCTTCCAGCTTAACTTGAACGAAGGCCACTAGTATGGTCGAAAGGAGTGAGTTAGGTTGGAACATGCCATTTCTGCTCCCGCCCCATGGATCTCTTCGGGTAAGTCGTTTCATTCTTGTTTTATGTATTTTCGCCCCGCATCGTCGACCCTGCACCCGGCCCTTTTATCGTTCGTCCTACGTCGGGGCAGAACAGACGTTGGCTGTGAGGTTGCCGTTCGGTCGCGGCTGTTTTGGCCCGATGCCGGCGAATCGCTGCATCTACGACAACATCCTACTTCATGTGAACGTGGCCTAATTGAACCGTTCTAAGATACCATACGCTAATACAAAATTAATACTTTAATCTACAGTTCTAGGATACCATACGCCAATACGAAATTAATAATCTAATCTACAGTTCTAAGATACCATACGCTAATACAAAATTAATAATTTAATCTGCAGTTCTAAGATACCATACGCTAATACAAAATTAATAATTTAATCTGCAGTTCTAAGATACCATACGCTAATAAAAAATTAAAACACCTACTTCGCCGTGTTTTCTCACATTTACATATTTCTTAGTATAGCCGGGAACCGACCCCGTGATAATTTCTATCAAACAGAGTTTAGAGTAAGGTACAGCTACTGTGTCAATTTCATGAAAATTTGGTAACTTATTCACATTTCATAGGGCAAAAAGCAGTTTTTTTTCTTTGTAATTTTTTCAAGATGGCACCACTGGCACAGAATTGCCTACAATTCAAAATCGCTTTGATACTACCTACTCCTACTTAAGTCCAATGCATTCTGTAAGTTTCAATTGTATCTGATTATTGAATCGTGAGTTCCCGTGAACAGAAGTTTTTGATGCTAAAAATATAGGTAAATTGGGCAAGGGTTACCAGGCGTGCCCGTTATACTATATCACATTTTTGTTTTGCCTATGTAAACAAAGCTCAAGATTTACATATGACTGGCTTTTTTTTTGAAGAAGCGGCATTTTTTCAAGAGAGACGATTATTTGGAGGTTTTCAGTTTCAGTGCCTGTCGTAGCTACAGGGTAACCAGCACGCTCAATAAAAGCTACACAAATCTGCAACTAAATAATACCAATATGTCTTGAAAATTTCGTAATAATTTAATAGCTCTGTCAAAAGTTATCGCAATTTAAAAATTTTCAAGTTTTCCCCGTTCTCTTTTTAGGCACCCAGCGCACACATGGTGTTAAAAAATTCCAAAACATTATCCG
>OX376372.1:142318505-142448188 GCA_947369275.1 Nemotelus nigrinus
ATTAACATTATTCAGGCCAAATTTAGTTGAAAAGTCTCTATAGGGTTGCCAGCTATTGTTGGTTTTGTGTTTAATTGTATTTAGTTTTTTCAAATAATCGAAAAAATTAAGTTTTCGATTATTTGAAAAAACTCGCTGCAGGTAACCCTAAATTTCTCTATACTCATATAACTTCGAATGTAATATAACAGCAGATGTGATATATTCTTGGCTTTGATACTGGTAGAAGGTTGCCAGCACGAGTCGGTTGTGCTACTTTTGTATCAATAAATTCTTACAGTTAGTATTCACACCGGAAACATTTACAATGAAAATAAACAACCAATGTTTCAATTCCCAATGTTCTGCAAATTTTTCGGATCGCAGCCCCAAACACCAACTTCAGTTACAGTGCTGCAGGCACTGAACATTTTCTTCATTGATGTTATTTGAGATGCTGCTTTCCAAATGTTGTGAAATAAGCAACTGATAACGAATATAATTAACCCGTGATTTGCTCTCATAAACATTGAAATTCATGCCAGTGGTAATATCTGAAACCTTCCACCATATGGGTTGTTATTTCTAAAGTATTTAAATAATCAACTAATTACTCTGGATAATTTAAATATTTATGTGAAGAAAACGTCTGAAATGTGTTAATGTAATAAAAATACTAGAATTTATCGAGTTTTTTAATAATTTATAAGTATTTGTTCATGTACCCTTCGAAGAAAGAGTTTTTTTACATCTTATATGGGCTGTTGATCGAAATTTTACCAAAACTTATATAGATGATGTAATTGAGGGGGCGAATTCTTATATGGCCAATTTGAAAAGGATTGCTGTTAAACAGGTTAAAAAGGAGTGCAATATAAGTGTAAAGGAGTGAAAAATATATATTTCCTGGTAAAACATAAAAAAAAATATTATTATAAGTTACTTTTTAATAAAGGTTACATTAAAGACAATGAACCATGGGTATATGGTTTGCTACTTGATTTACGCCGCGCTAAAACAGGATTGAAACAGATTCACGGAACTTCTTGATTGCCAGCACCGCTGGCAAACATTCTTGCTCAGTGACGGTGTAATTTCGCTGAGTGAGATTCAGTTTGTGGGACATGTAGACGATGGGGGCTTCAGCTTCTACGCATAGCACCAGCACGACACCAACTCCATGTTGACTCGGGTTACATTGGATGGAGAAGGGCTTGTTGAAATCTGGACTGTGCAATACTGAGGCTGAAGCGAAGCTGTGTTTCAATTGCTTCAAAGCATTTAGCCTCTCATCGGTCCACACAAACTGACCCCGTTTAGAACGCATGTCTGTCAGTGGTGTTGACAAAAATGCATACTCTCTGATGAAGCGCCGATACCAACCGCAGATTCCTAACAATCTTCGGAGCTGCTTCGTGGTTGAGGGGAAAGGAAAATCCATGATGGATTTTACCTTGTCCGGATTTGTTTGGATAGTGCCCCCACCAACAATGTGGCCAACGTACTTCACATCTCGCAAGAGGAACTTACTCTTTTCCAAATTGATGGTGAGGCCAGCTTGTCGCAAATGGAAGGTGACCTGATGAAGTACCTGCAGGTGGACGTCAAACTCTTCGGGTATGACTTCCAATTGAAAAAGAACCAAACCCCCTAATTTCAACTCTATTATGATGCTTCAATGTGCTTGAAAGTATCACAAAAAATCTATCAATTATAGCTGCTATAACAATCTTATCTAAAAAGGATGTCTTTTTGCTTCCCTTGCTATTGGGTGTAGAATTAATTAAAAATTAATATTAAGCGTATTACACAACCCAAACGGCATCACGACAAAATGGTAAAGGGGTCGCCCGGGCACAGTGAAGGCTGTCTTCTCCTTCGACTTCTCCTCCAAAGGTATCTAACAGAAGACATCCTTCGGATCAAAGCTAGAGATAAAGCTTGCCTTTGAAAGTTGGCTGAGAATACCATCAATCAGCGGTTAGGGGTAGGCATCCTTCACTGTGACCGAGTTAACCTTCCGGGCATCCAAGCATAGCAATAACAAGGTTGATTTCACACCAGCCTGGCGAAATTGTCTACAAGCGCAACTTCCGGCAAAGTGACGTAGCCGCGCATTACAATGCAAAACTGGACCGGAAGTTCTTACCTAGTTAGGTGGTTAAGAAGATCGGCGTTGCTTATAACCAGCTAACTGATCAAAATGGGCGATCAGTGCGCGTCTTTCATGCGAAAGACATCACCAAGGGATAAACCCACTAAGCTCAACAGTTCACGATCTATTACCAAATTTTATTTGGAGATCGTCCATTTGCGCCTATTACAGGTGACACTCCTGCCCCAATTTAGAAGTATCTAGGGATGTTCATCTAGTTCACCATGTCCTCCTCCAAAGATACTTCCACCTTTAATTAAGTTTACGTTGTTCACATTAATTCTACCATTATATTTACCCATTTATTACACCTTGTTCACGCTTTTCTATAAAGGATAACAGTAAAAGGCATGATCACCTGTTCACGTCATTGTCCTTCATAGATTACCTCCATCCTTCAGCTTTTTCCACGCACTTGCCTTCGAAATTTCTGAGTGCATTATTTCCACGCGCACTGTAGTGCCCTTGGAAATTTTATTATTTTTCAGTCGGACTAGCGGTACATTGTTGTTCGACGTGAAAAATAACAAGTTACCGTAAGTCCAACGTGCCCTTGGTATTTCAATTTCGAGGCGAGCGAAAATCCAAAGGGATCTGTTGCGCTCGTCTCGAAACGCAAACTGAGACTCGGGACAGTCATTCTTGGGCCGTCGTGGCGGCGAGAGTCGTTTTGGTTGTGGAGTCGTAGCGACAGGCGGGGAGGAGTGGAGTTTGTGATGAGAACACGGTTGTCCGTCAGACAGAATTGGTATCGTGAACGCAATTAAGTGAAGTGGAGATCAGCTTTTTGCGCATAAATTGAGTGCTACATACATACGTTTCGACGTGTGATACCCTACATGTTAACCTGCCATCAAAGTGCTATCCGATTCGAGTAGTAGTAGTGCTTGTACAGTTTTCCATACGATTGAATAGTGGATCAGTTTAAACTGTACGGAGAGTGAAGTACGAAGGCAGTTACCGTACAACGGATAATGTGGGTGTTGTGCAGTGTATAGTTTCCGAAAAATTGTGGGAAAGCCCAACGTGCCCTTGGTATTTCAATTTCGAGGCGAGCGAAAATCCAACGGGATCTGTTGCGCTCGTCTCGAAACGCAAACTGAGACTCGGGACAGTCGTTCTTGGGCCGTCGTGAAGGCGAGAGTCGTTCTGGTTGTGGAGTCGTAGCGACAGGCGGGGAGGAGTGGAGTTTGTGATGAGAACACGGTTGTCCGTCAGACAGAATTGGTATCGTGAACGCAATTAAGTGAAGTGGAGATCAGCTTTCTGCGCACAAATTGAGTGCTACATACATACGTTTCGATGTGTGATACCCTACATGTTAACCTGCCATCAAAGTGCTATCCGATTCGAGTAGTAGTAGTGCTTGTACAGTTTTCCATACGATTGAATAGTGGATCAGTTTAAACTGTACGGAGAGTGAAGTACGAAGGCAGTTACCGTACAACGGATAATGTGGATGTTGTGCAGTGTATAGTTTCCGAAAAATTGTGGGAAACCTCTCCGAACCCTTACTGGTCTGGCATTACAAAGAAATGCAATTATCAATCTAAAATTGGCAGTGACATGCCGAAGTGACAAATTCGAGTTTGGTGCGGAAAAGTGAACAGATCTTTTGATCAGTCTTTAACCTCGTGCATACGAGAAATGGAAAGCGGCTTTTGGTGGTTGGCCTGGGGAAATTGTCAACACCCTTGTTGTCGGGTTCTGTGTCTGTTCTCGCAGCAGGGCCTAGGAGAATTCTATTTGGCTAGAACGCGCAAGATTTACTTGAGTGCATGGCTGTGTAATGTGAGTCCTGGGATGCATAAAGATGGCTCTGGCAAATTGAAACATTTGCAAATAGCGGCTTACTGCAAAGTATGCGCAAAAAGCGAAAATCTGTGACAAGGTGAGGAAGTTAGTGTTTGCCGCCAAACTGACAGGAGGAGGCCATTTTGTCCATTTTGGCTTCAGTGGCTTTTCTGTAATTCTACCTGTTCAAGTCGAGCTATGACACTGGAGCTGCCTTTCGATTTGCCTATAGCAGATTGCCGAAGGGTTAATGGAAAACGAGTGCATAAAGTGATCACATATCCAATACCGACCGCAAACAAACCCTCACGTACATCGGCTGACTGCAATCTGGTATGCACCCAATTTTCTTTGGTATCTTGTTTTTGTTCATTACTAAGCGTCTAGTGCTGACCCAATGCTGGCACGCGCCGGAGGACGGAGTCCTGAACAAAATAGAAGCCCGTTTCCAGATGAAGCTGAGCTGAGGCGATTCACCTGGAGCAGAATTATGCCGACCTAAGTAGATAGAGAATACCAGTTCTGGATCAGGACAAGGAGCAATAGACAGGGAGCAAAATGACGTCACTGATAAAAGAGTATTTCCCCACTGATAAGGAGGTGTTCCCTATGGTCACTGATAAGGGGGTATTCCCCAAGGTCGTTGATGTGGATGATGACGCATACGCGTGGGAATTACGATGATGTGTTGTGTTTGTAACCTTGACCGTCTTATTATTATTGAATTTCGAAGCGCCAGCGATTATCGCATAGCGTGTGAATTTTATTGATAACAGCAACTGAACTTCACAGATGTTAATTTGTTAACGTTTTTTATAAGCATGTTGTGACCTTAGCCGTCTTATTAAAATTGGGGTGAATGGCTAAATTTCGCGATAATCGCATAGCGTTTGAAATAATTAGAATTTGATTGATAACAGCATATGAATTTCACATGACAAATGTTATTTTGTTGACGTTTTTTATAGTCATGTGCTTATGTCTTTATTAAAATTTAATTATAGCCTATGGGGGGTGAATGGCTTTGATTTCGTCAAATGAATTTCGCAACAAGAGAAATGCTAGCGTTTTTTAGCGAAGATGGGGTCATGTGACCTTGATCGTCATAGCGCCGGCGATTATCGCATAGTGTTTGAAACAATTAGAATTTTATTGAGCGTTTGAAATAATTAGAATGCCAACAAAGGAATTTCACATGAGAAATGTTATTGTTTTTTATAGTCATATGTTTGTGTCTTTGACCGTTTTATTAAAAATTGGGGTGAATGGCTTTGATGAATTTCGCAACATGAGAAATGCTAGCGTTTTTAGCATGCGCGCGATAAGAGAATAGGATATCCGGTGAATGAGAATATTTCAACAATGGTACAGCGTGTAAAAAAGTTTCGGAGCGACAGTGACTATGGAAAAAATTGAGTTTCATTGATAGCAGCAAAAGAATTTCGCAATATGAGAAATGAGTTTTTTAGCATATGCGAGAATAGGATTTCCGGTGAATGAGAACCGTACGACAATATGATACAGCCTGTAAAAAAAGATTAGTTGCGTGATAAGGAATTGCTTTAAAAGGAGGCTGTTTGCAAGCATCTACATCAGAAACGTTTAAGAAGTGAAGTGTGAGTGACTGTTAAGTTGTTGTATTAAATAATAATATTCAAAAGTGTAAAAGTGCCTTATTTATGATGGATTCAGCTGGTAAATACCGAATTTTCAATATATAGAGTTAATGAAAATAAAACCGTAAAAATATGATGATAATGAAATTTTTCATGTGCCTCCTTGTGTCTCTATATGACCATGTGTGTGTGTGTGTGTGTGTGTGTGTATATGTATGTGTGTGTGGTTCTGTGTGAAAATAATTTGAGAAAGAACATCTAAGCGAGTTAAAAGTAAAGCAGATGGGAAATAAAAGAGTAGTTTTTTTCCGCTTCCAGGTTTAGAACGACAAACACTCAGCCCCATTTAGCTCGGTAGGCAATAATCGAGACGCCACAGTAAAAAAGGCCAAAATAGAAGCAATACAAGCTTTTAATGATATCGCAAGATATTTTAAGCCTTGTATTAGCGTAAAAGATTTGATTATTAACCAGCCGTACAAAGTGCTGAATGGTAGCGTTGAGAAAACAAGATTTGGCGAAAAGATTTGTCTTGAATTGGAAGAGAACGTACTGTTCTTGCCTGACGGATACAACATGCTAATTGGCGAAACGTTGCACATTATAAGCAAAAGTTTGTTGTTGATTACGTCAAAAGGTCTAGTCAAGGACGGTGGAGGCATATACGACTTACATCTTATAGATATTGGAAAATCTGTTGCGAAGAACCCAGTCGATGAAATATAAAAGCCGGTATTATATGCGGACGAAGACGATACTATTGATTACACAATTTACTCGCAGTGGAAAACGGGAGATACAACATCATCGCGACACATATTTTAGTTTTTACTTATATATATACTCTTAATATTTGATTAAGTATATAATAAAATTTTATTAAGTATAATCTATAATGTGTCCTGCCCCAGCTGCGCTAAAAGTTTTAGCCGATCGAATAATCTAAAGCGTCACATTAAAAATGTCCCTGAAAGAAACGAGTGCCTAAGCCTATGTAGTGTATGTAATGCTAGTTTTGATAATTCAGGCAATTTAAAAAGGCATATTAAGTTAAAACATAATAGAGAGAGCTCATCACATGCACAAGCCCCCCTAGTTAAAGAGTCAGATCGCGAGAGCTCATCGAATGTGGAGATGAATGAGTCTGTGTCCGAAAGTAATCAAATGGTTCAAGTTCAGCGTAGAGCTATCAAAAGAAAGCATGATAATGTTGATACGTTACATTGTCATATTTGTGAAAAAGACATTATAAAATCATATTTTAAAAACCATCTGAGAAGTAATTCACATAAAACAAATATCGGTATAATCAATAATGCTCAAGACCAGAAGGTGATGAAAATTTCACAAGCATTTGCCAGTCGAATAGCTTCATACCAGATTAATTACGAAAATGAGAAATCAAGCATTGAGGAGTTTTTGAGAGGGGAGAATAATTGTTTCAAAGAACTATTGCAAAATCAATTTAATGAGCTTACTACGGTGAAAGTCAATGTGGAACTGTTTGCAATTTACATTAAATTCTATGTGAACGAAGAAAATAGCTCGAGTGATTTGAAATCGTTTTATGCCAAAAATGTTGTAGTTACTATCGGATGCGACCTTGATGAAGTGTATCAAAATTTTTCGGCTATTATTTTAAAGAAAAGTGAAGAGTTTCAAGAGCGGGATAGTGGATGGGCATTCCAACAGGCTCTGTACTTACAAGTCAACATTAATAAATATGAGCCATTTCACGAGGGATCCTATTTACCACTGCCAAAAGAAGTTGCCTTGAAAAGCATGTGTTAGTGTTCAAAATTCTGATGATGCATGCTTTGCCTGGGCTATAGTTCCAGCTTTATATCCTGTTGAACTAAACTGTAGCCGCATCAGCTCATACCCATCTTATTCAAGTGTTTTAAACTTGGAGGGTGCTAGTATGCCGATTTGTTTAAACGATATCCCCATTGTTGAGCAAAAGAATGGGATAAGTGTCAACGTTTATGGGTGGAAGGACAGTTCCATTATTGGTCCACTTTATTATTCTAAAAATAGACAAGAACACCACATAAATTTACTCTTTATTGAGAACGATGGTGGTACTAATGGTCATTACTGCTGGATAAAAAATCTGAGTCGATTGGTGAATAGTGGCCTATCCTGTGATGGTCATTAGACATATTTATGCAATGGTTGTCTGATAAAATGCACAACAATTGAGCGATATAATAAACATATTGAGCATGATTGCAATAAAATCCGCACTATTCTACCAACAGACGATGATAAAATATTGATATTCGAAAATTTCGGGAAGCAGCTCAAAGTCCCCTTCATAGTCTATGCAGATTTCGAAGCTATATTGCACCATATTCATTCATGTTCACCTTGCCCTAAAAGTTCATTTACAGAGAGCACTCATCGACATTTACCATATAGCTTTGCATATTATATCAAATGTAGTTATGACTCATCTCTTAACAAACTAGAAATATTTCGGGGTGAAGGATGTGTTGATGTTTTCTTGACTAGGATGCAGCGTGATGTTGAGAAGATAATCAAAATCTTAAAAAACATTAAGCCAATGCAAATAACAGCTGCAGAGGAAACACAGTTTCTAACCTCCATGTCTTGTCATATATGTGGACAAAAGTTTGGACCGGAAATTAAGAAAGTGCGAGACCATTGTCATTTAACTGGGACATTTCGAGGTGCAGCATGTAATAATTGCAATATTCTTTATAGAGTGCCCAAGTTCATTCCAATTGTTTTCCATAACTTGAGTGGCTACGACGCCCATTTCATATTTCCAAACTTTGGAGGAGATTCTAATAATATCAGTGTCATTCCCAAAAATAAGGAAAAATACATTTCCTTCACGAAATACATGAGGATCGATGAACAAAACATTGCGTTAAGGTTTATCGACTCATACCGATTCATGAGCTGTAGTTTAGACCAGCTTGCCCAAAACTTGCCCAAAACCAAATTTTTCGAAACTCGTCGATATCATCACGACGATGAGCTGCTTGAACTTGTCGTTAAGAAAGGTGTTTTTCCTTATGAGTACATTGATTGTTTCGATAAACTCAATGAGTCATCCTTACCAGTTAAATCATCATTTTATAGCACATTGCAAAATAGCAACATCACCGACGCAGAATATGACCACGCTCAAAATGTTTGGAGAAAATTCAACTGTCGAAGTTTAGGCCAATACTCGGATATATACCTGATCACAGATGTGCTGCTACTGACAGATATATTCGAAGAGTTCAGAAATGTATGCTTGCAGACCTATAAACTTGATCCGGCTCATTATTTCACAGCACCCTCACTTAGTTGGGATAGTATGCTGAGAAGCACTAAAATCGAGCTGGAACTGTTGACTGATATTGACATGAACCAGTTTGTAAAGCGTGGGATAAGGGGCGGGCTATTTCAATGCAGTAAGAGACATGCAAGGGCTAATAACAAATACATCTCTCAATATGACTCTTGCTAGTAACGACATCTTGTATGTGGATGGGAATAATCTTTACGGGTGGGCAATGAGTCAGTACTTACCCATTAGTGACTTCCGCTGGCTAAATAGCCATGAAATTGAGCGCTTGGATGCAATGAATATTGAAGACGAAGCAGCGAAGGGTGTAATTTTGTCTGTTGACTTACATTATCCAGTAGAACTTCATTCAGCCCATAATAATCTCCCATTTTGCCCAGAAAATCAAGTTCCTCCTCTTGAAACTTCAAAATACAAAAACTGAATCTGATAAACAAAATTATATTATTCATTATAGAAATTTAAAACAGTGTTTACGGTTCAGGCTCAAATTAGTAAAGATAAACCAGGCATTAGAATTTACTCAGTCATCCTGGCTAAAAACTTATATAGACTTAAATACCGAAATGGATCCAAAAGCCGCAACTGATTTCGAAAAAGACTTTTATAAATTAATGAACAACAGCGTTTTTGGTAAAACGATGGAAAACGTGGACAAGCATGTTGATGAAAAAGTTTCAACCCATTGGGAAAACATTGGCAAGAAAACAGTAGCAAATTATTATATTAGTAGATCCTACTTTCACAGTAGTAAAGAAATCAATGAGGATTTGGTTCTGATTCAAATGAATCGGGAGAATGTCAAATATAAAAAGCCTATATATACTGGGTTCGCAATTCTTGATTTATCGAAAACACTCATGTATGATTTTCATTATAATTTTATTCAAAAGAAATTTATAGATCGGGCGCAGCTTCTCTATATGGACACAGACTCATTCATCTATGACATTGAAACATCAATAAACAATGTAAGTGTAAAGGAGTGAAAAATATATATTTAATGGTAAAACATAAAAAAAATATTATAATAAGTTACTTTTTAATAAAGGTTACATTAAAGACAATGAACCATGGGTATGTGGTTTGCTACTTGATTAACGCCGCGCTTAAATAGGATTGAAACAGATTCACGGAACTTCTTGATTGCCAGTACCGCTGCCAAACATTCTTGCTCAGTGACGGTGTAATTTCGCTGAGTGAGATTCAGTTTGTGGGACATGTAGACGATGGGGGCTTCAGCTTCTACGCATTGCACCAGCACGACACCAACTCCATGTTGACTCGGGTTACATTGGATGGAGAAGGACTTGTTGAAATCTGGACTGTGCAATACTGGGGCTGAAGCGAAGCTGTGTTTCAATTGCTTCAAAGCATTTAGCCTCTCATCAGTCCACACAAACTGACCCCGTTTAGAACGCATGTCTGTCAGTGGTGTTGACAAAAACGCATACTCTCTGGTGAAGCGCCGATACCAACCGCAGATTCCTAACAATCTTCGGAGCTGCTTCGTGGTTGAGGGAAGTGGAAAATCCATGATGGATTTTACCTTGTCAGGATTTGTTTGGATAGTGCCCCCACCAACAATGTGGCCAACGTACTTCACATCTCGCAAGAGGAATTTACTCTTTTCCAAATTGATGGTGAGGCCAGCTTGTCACAAATGGAAGGCGACCTGATGAAGTACCTGCAGGTGGACGTCGAACTCTTCGGGTATGACTTCCAACTGAAAAAGAACCAAACCCCCTAATTTCAACTCTATTATGATGCTTCAATGTGCTTGAAAGTATCCCAAAACATCTATCAATTATAGCTGCTATAACAATCTTATCTAAAAAAGGATGTCTTTTTGCTTCCCTTGCTATTGGGTGTAGAATTAATTAAAAATTAATATTAAGCGTATTACACAACCCAAACGGCATCACGACAAAATGGTAAAGGGGTCGCCCGAGCACAGTCAAGGCTGTCTTCTCCTTCGACTTCTCCTCCAAAGGTACCTGCCAGAAGGCATCCTTCGGATCAAAGCTAGAGATAAAACTTGCCTTTGAAAGTCGGCTGAGAATACCATCAATCAGCGGTTAGGGGTAGACATCCTTCACTGTGACCGAGTTTACCTTCCGGGCATCCAAGCATAGCAATAACAAGGTTGGTTTCACACCAGCCTGGCGAAATTGTCTACAAGCGCAACTTCCGGCAAAGTGACGCAGCCGCGCATTACAATGCGAAACTGGACCGGAAGTTCTTACCTAGTAAGGTGGTTAAGAAGATCGGCGTTGCTTATAACCAGCTAGCTGATCAAAATGGACGATCAGTGCGCGTCTTTCATGCGAAAGACATCACCAAGGGATAAACCCACTAAGCTCAACAGTTCACGATCTATTACCAAATTTTATTTGGAGATCGTCCATTTGCGCCTATTACAGGTGACACTCCTGCCCCAATTTAGAAGTATCTAGTGATGTTCACCTAGTTCACCATGTCCTCCTCCAAAGATACTTCCACCTTTAATTCAGTTTACATTGTTCACATTAATTCTACCATTATATTTACCCATTAATTACACCTTGTTCACGCTTTTCTATAAAGGATAACAGTAAAAGGCATGATCACCTGTTCACGTCATTGTCCTTCATAGATTACCTCAATCCTTCAGCTTTTTCCACGCACTTGCCCTCATGGAAAGACCTGCGTTGTAACATCCAGAAATTTCATTTCGAAATTTCTGAGTACATTATTTCCACGCGCACTGTAGTGCCCTTGGAAATTTTATTATTTTGCAGTCGGACTAGCGGTACATTGTTGTTCGACGTGAAAAATAACAAGTTACCGTAAGTCCAACGTGCCCTTGGTATTGCAATTTCGAGGCGAGTGAAAATCCAACGGGATCTGTTGCGCTCGTCTCGCAACGCAAACTGAGACTCGGGACAGTCGTTCTTGGGCCGTCGTGGCGGCGAGAGTCGTTTTGGTTGTGGAGTCGTAGCGACAGGCGGGGAGGAGTGGAGTTTGTGATGAGAACACGGTTGTCCGTCAGACAGAATTGGTATCGTGAACGCAATTAAGTAAAGTGGAGATCAGCTTTCTGCGGACAAATTGAGTGCTACATACATACGTTTCGACGTGTGATACCCTATATTACTTTCTGGCTGTCGGAGGAAAGCCCGGCCCCTCAGAACTTAATACGGAAGATACTCGGGTGGAATATTTCAAAGTTGGATAGGGGGAAGCTTTTGGAGTCACTAGGTAACAGCTTTACTGACGAAGTCAGCGCAG
Source organism: Nemotelus nigrinus (assembly GCA_947369275.1). Classification (NCBI taxonomy): domain Eukaryota; kingdom Metazoa; phylum Arthropoda; class Insecta; order Diptera; family Stratiomyidae; genus Nemotelus; species Nemotelus nigrinus. Next base: position 142,330,645 of record OX376372.1, read on the forward strand.
GACAAGCAGGGGTAGCAATGGGCTCTGGGGAAATAGGTACGGTTGTAAATTCGACCCTGGGCGAAATTCGGCGAGCGTGCAATGCGTCGATGCCACTTCGAAAGTCACTACCGGGCAAACAGAGCGCTTATTGGTGGACTGAGGAGATAGCGGAGCTAAGACGAAGAGCTCTAGCATGCAGGCGTAGGGCACAGCGGTCTATTGGACGACCGGAAGCATTGCTACTTGTCGCCACCCACAAAAAGGCAAAAAAAAGAACTGGGAATAGCTATAAAACGGAGGAAAAGGCAAATGTGGCAAACTTTATGCGAAGAAGTGGACCGGGACCCGTGGGGCCAGGGTTACAAAATAGTATCGGGTAGGCTGGGCCGCATGTGTCCCGACCCACCCATGGAGGCGGATGTCCTGAGGAATATTGTAGATTCACTGTTCCCAGCGCACGATGTAAGAGCAGAGAACAACCACACAGTCCGCCAGGAATATATCCCTTTGTTCACTGAAGAAGAACTACGAAGCGCGAGTGCCAAAATGAAGAACCGAAAAGCCCCAGGTCCGGACAATATTCCAGTAGAAGTCCTAAAGGTAGTGGTGGAACGACACCCGTCAACATTGCTACGCATGTACAATGAATGTTTACTAGCGGGTGTCTTTCCGTCACCCTGGAAAGTGGCGCGACTTGCCCTAATTTCAAAGGGAAAGGGAGATTTTAACACACCATCAGCGTACAGACCTCTCTGCATGCTGGACACTGCGGGGAAACTTTTGGAAGGGCTGCTGAAACCTCGAGTTAAGGCAGCTATACGAAGAGCAGGTGACCTCTCGAAAAACCAACATGGATTTCGCAGTGGCCACTCAACAATAAGTGCCATCTGCGAAATAATTAGCGCAGTAGATCGCGCAGAGGCCGCTTGTCATCGAGCTAGACCCATTGTGTTTTTGGTAACGCTGGACGTTCGTAACGCCTTTAACTCGGCGAGATGGACAGACATACTGGATTCTCTTCAGCGACATTTTCAAATAGAGGAATACTTGCTGGCAATGGTACGGGATTACCTGAAAGATCGCCATTTGATCTATGAAACGAATCAGGGAACTGTACGCAAAACCATTACAGCTGGGGCAGCACAAGGATCCATTCTCGGGCCAGACCTATGGAATGTTGCGTATGATGGTCTCTTACGCCTCGAAATGCCGGAAGACATGCTCTTGGTGGGCTATGCTGATGATGTAGCCGCTGTCATCACGTCGAGAAATCCTCATCTCGCCCAACTCAAGCTCAATCAAGTAATGAGAAGGGTCGAAGCCTGGATGGAAAGCCATGGTCTCCAGCTGGCGATCGCGAAAACTGAGATTATCATGCTGACCAAAAGAAGAATACCAACCATTATACCCATGACGGTTGGCTCTGAAGTACTTGAGACCAGGAAATCGGCTAAGTATCTCGGAGTGATATTGGACTCGAAGCTGGCTTATGGGGAGCACATCCGAAAAGTATGCGATAGGGCGCTACTGTCTGTTATCTCGCTTGGGAGACTCATGGCAAACGTTCGCGGTCCTATTCCGAGTAAACGTAAGCTCCTTATGACAGTGGCTCATTCAATGCTGCTGTATAGCGCGGAGATATGGGCCACTGCGTTAAGGTTTGAAAAGTATCGAGCTAGGATGGTGAGCGTCCAGCGTAGGGGAGCGCTGCGAATTGCAAGCAGCTATAGAACAGTTTCAGGAAACGCCGTGTTAGTGATAGCGGGAGTAATCCCAATTGATCTATTGGCGAACGAACGCAGGGAAGTGTTCCTGAACAGAGCAGAAGTGGGAAGAGAAATCTTGGTTGCTCAAGCACGAGCGCGAACGCTTGAGCTTTGGGAGGAGCGTTGGGCTACGAGCTCGAAGGGAGTATGGACGATTAGGCTAATTCGCGCCTTAAAACCTTGGCTTAATCGCGACCACGGTGAAATAAACTTCTACCTGTGCCAGTTCCTATCGGGCCACGGCTACTTCAGGAAATACCTTCACAGAATGGGGAAAGTCAGGACGGAGTTCTGTAAATACTGTGCTAAGGAAAGTGATGACGCTTTGCATACCTTCTTCCATTGCGCCCGCTTCAGAAGAGAGCGACACATGCTTTTCTCTACAATTGGCCCTGTGACGCCGGAGTCAATCGTGGAGATGATGCTACAGTCAGAAGACGCCTGGTCAGCTGTGTCAGCATATGTGGAGCTGGTATTGCGCTTAAAAAAAGAGGAAGGATGTCTCATAGACTCCTGAAAGCTTGACAGAACGTAAGTAAGCCAATGGGACACCTGATGGGTGGAAGTAGCACGGCCGAATTGAAGTAATGCGAAAGCGGTTCCGGCTCGGACCTACGTGGTCGGCGGGTGACGTTTTTTAGTGAGTAAGAATCTCACATAATCTTGTTTAGTTCGCAAGATACCTATTGAATGTTTTTGACATCCGCGCCCAAAAAAAAAAAAAAAAAAAAAACAAAACCCTACATGTTAACCTGCCATCAAAGTGCTATCCGATTCGAGTAATAGTAGTGCTTGTACAGTTTTCCATACGATTGAATAGTGGATCAGTTTAAACTGTACGGAGAGTGAAGTACGAAGGCAGTTACCGTACAACGGATAATGTGGGTGTTGTGCAGTGTATAGTTTCCGAAAAATTGTGGGAAACCTCTCCGAACCCTTACTGGTCTGGCATTACAAAGAAATGCAATTATCAATCTAAAATTGGCAGTGACATGCCGAAGTGACAAATTCGAGTTTGGTGCGGAAAAGTGAACAGATCTTTTGATCAGTCTTTAACCTCGTGCATACGAGAAATGGAAAGCGGCTTTTGGTGGTTGGCCTGGGGAAATTGTCAACACCCTTGTTGTCGGGTTCTGTGTCTGTTCTCGCAGCAGGGCCTAGGAGAATTCTATTTGGCTAGAACGCGCAAGATTTACTTGAGTGCATGGCTGTGTAATGTGAGTCTTGGGATGCATAAAGATGGCTCTGGCAAATTCAAACATGTGCAAATAGCGGCTTACTGCAAAGTATGCGCAAAAAGCGAAAATCTGTGACAAGGTGAGGAAGTTAGTGTTTGCCGCCAAACTGACAGGAGGAGGCCATTTTGTCCATTTTGGCTTCAGTGGCTTTTCTGTAATTCTACCTGTTCAAGTCGAGCTATGACACTGGAGCAGCCTTTCGATTTGCCTATAGCAGATTGCCGAAGGGTTAATGGAAAACGAGTGCATAAAGTGATCACATATCCAATACCGACCGCAAACAAACCCTCACGTACATCGGCTGACTGCAATCTGGTATGCACCCAATTTTCTTTGGTATCTTGTTTTTGTTCATTACTAAGCGTCTAGTGCTGACCCAATGCTGGCACGCGCCGGAGGACGGAGTCCTGAACAAAATAGAAGCCCGTTTCCAGATGAAGCTGAGCTGAGGCGATTCACCTGGAGCAGGATTATGCCCACCTAAGTAGATAGAGAATACCAGTTCTGGATCAGGACAAGGAGCAATAGACAGGGAACACAATGACGTCACTGATAAAAGAGTATTTCCCCACTGATAAGGAGGTGTTCCCTATGGTCACTGATAAGGGGGTATTCCCCAAGGTCGTTGATGTGGATGATGACGCATACGCGTGGGAATTACGATGATGTGTTGCGTTTGTAACCTTGACCGTCTTATTATTATTGACTTTCGAAGCGCCAGCGATTATCGCATAGCGTATGAATTTTATTGATAACAGCAACTGAACTTCACAGATGTTATTTTGTTAACGTTTTTTATAATCATGTTGTGACCTTAGCCGTCTTATTAAAATTGGGGTGAATGGCTAAATTTCGCGATTATCGCATAGCGTTTGAAATAATTAGAATTTGATTGATAACAGCATATGAATTTCACATGAGAAATGTTATTTTGTTGACGTTTTTTATAGTCATGTGCTTATGTCTTTATTAAAATTTAATTATAGCCTATGGGGGGTGAATGGTTTTGATTTCGTCAAATGAATTTCGCAACAAGAGAAATGCTAGCGTTTTTTAGCGAAGATGGGGTCATGTGACCTTGATCGTCGTAGCGCCGGCGATTATCGCATAGTGTTTGAAATAATTAGAATTTCATTGAGCGTTTGAAATAATTAGAATGCCAACAAAGGAATTTCACATGAGAAATGTTATTGTTTTTTATAGTCATATGTTTGTGTCTTTGACCGTTTTATTAAAAATTGGGGTGAATGGCTTTGATGAATTTCGCAACATGAGAAATGCTAGCGTTTTTTAGCATGCGCGTGATAAGAGAATAGGATATCCGGTGAATGAGAATATTTCAACAATGGTACAGCGTGTAAAAAAGTTTCGGAGCGACAGTGACTATGGAAAAAATTGAGTTTCATTGATAGCAGCAAAAGAATTTCGCAATATGAGAAATGCGTTTTTTAGCATATGCGAGAATAGGATTTTTGGTGAATGAGAACCATACGACAATATGATACAGCGTGTAAAAAAAGTTTAGTTGCGTGATAAGGAATTGCTTTAAAAGGAGGCTGTTTGCAAGCATCTACATCAGAAACGTTTAAGAAGTGAAGTGTGAGTGACTGCTAAGTTGTTGTATTAAATAATAATATTCAAAAAAGTTAAAGTGCCTTATTTATGATGGATTCAGCTGGTTAGTACCGAATTTTCAATATATAGAGTTAATGAAAATAAAACCGTAAAAAAATGATGATGAGATTTTTCATGTGCCTCTATGTGTCTCTATATGACCATGTGTGTGTGTGTGTGTGTGTGTGTGTGTGTGTGTGTATATGTATGTGTGTGTGGTTCTGTGTGAAAATAATTTGAGACAGAACATCCAAGCGAGTTAAAAGTAAAGCAGATGGGAAATAAAAGAGTAGTTTTTTTCCGCTTCCAGGTTTAAAACGACAAACACTCAGCCCTATTTAGCTCGGTAGGCAATAATCGAGACGCCACAGTAAAAAAGGCCAAAATAGAAGCAATACAAGCTTTTAATTATATCGCAAGATATTTTAAGCCTTGTATTAGCGTAAAAGATTTGATTATTAACCAGCCGTACAAAGTGCTGAATGGTTGCGTTAAGAAAACAAGATTTGGCGAAAAGATTTGTCTTGAATTGGAAGAGAACGTACTGTTCTTGCCTGACGGATACAACAAGCTAATTGGGGAAACGTTGGACATTATAAGCAAAAGTTTGTTGTCGATTACGTCAAAAGGTCTAGTCAAGGACGGTGGAGGCATATACGACTTACATCTTATAGATATTGGAAAATCTGTTGCGAAGAACCCAGTCGATGAAATATAAAAGCCGGTATTATATGCGGACGAAGACGATACTATTGATTACACAATTTACTCGCAGTGGAAAACGGGAGATACAACATCATCGCGACTCATATTTAAGTTATTACTTTTATATATAATCTTAATATTTGATTAAGTATGTAATAAAATTTTATTAAGTATAATCTATAATGTTTGCCTGCCCCAGCTGCGCTTAAAGTTTTAGCCGATCGAATAATCTAAAGCGTCACATTAAAAATGTCCCTGAAAGAAACGAGTGCCTAAGCCTATGTAGTGTATGTAATGCTAGTTTTGATAATTCAGGCAATTTAAAAAGGCATATTAAGTTAAAACATAATAGAGGGAGCTCATCACATGCACAAGCCCCCCTAGTTAAAGAGTCAGATCGCGAGAGCTCATCGAATGTGGAGATGAATGAGTCTGTGTCCGAAAGTAATCAAATGGTTCAAGTTCAGCGTAGAGCTATCAAAAGAAAGCATGATAATGTTGATACATTACATTGTCATATTTGTGAAAAAGACATTATAAAATCATATTTTAAAAACCATCTGCGAAGTAATTTACATAAAACAAATATCGGTATAATCAATAATGCTCAAGACCAGAAGGTGGAAATTTCACAAGCATTTGCAAGTCGAATAGCTTCTTACCAGATTAATAACGAAAATGAGAAATCAAGCATTGAGGAGTTTTTGAGAGGGGAGAATAATTGTTTCAAAGAACTATTGCAAAATCAATTTCATGAGCTTACTACGGTGAAAGCCAATGTGGAACTGTTTGCAATTTACATTAAATTCGATGTGAACGAAGAAAATAGCTCGAGTGATTTGAAATCGTTTAATGCCAAAAATGTTGTAGTTACTATCGGATGCGACCTTGATGAAGTGTATCAGATTTTTCGGCTATTATTTTAAAGAAAAGTGAAGAGTTTCAAGAGCGGGGTAGTGGATGGGCATTCCAACAGGCTCTGTACTTACAAGTCAACATTAATTAATATGAGCCATTTCACGGGGGATCCTATTTACCACTGCCAAAGAAGTTGCCTTGAAAAAAGCATGTGTTAGTTTTCAAAATTCTGATGATGCATGCTTTGCCTGGGCTATAGTTTCAGCTTTATATCCTGTTGAACTAAACTGTAGCCGCATCAGCTCATACCCATCTTATTCAAGTGTTTTAAACTTGGAGGGTGCTAGTATGCCGATTTGTTTAAACGATATCCCCATTGTTGAGCAAAAGAATGGGATAAGTGTCAACGTTTATGGGTGGAAGGACGGTTCTATCATTGGTCCATTTTATTATTCTAAAAATAGACAAGAACACCACATAAATTTACTCTATATTGACAACGATAGTGGTACTAATGGTCATTACTGCTGGATAAAAAATCTGAGTCGATTGGTGAATAGTGGCCTATCCTGTGATGGTCATCAGACATATTTATGTGATGGTTGTCTCATAAAATGCACAACAATTGAGCGATATAATAAACATATTGAGCATGATTGCAATAAAATCTGCACTATTCTACCAACAGACGATGATAAAATATTGATATTCGAAAATTTCGGGAAGCAGCTCAAAGTCCCCTTCATAGTCTATGCAGATTTCGAAGCTATATTGCAACGTATTCATTCATGTTCACCTTGCCCTAAAAGTTCATTTACAGAGAGCACTCATCGACATTTACCATATAGCTTTGCATATTATATCAAATGTAGTTATGACTCATCTCTTAACAAACTAGAAATATTTCGGGGTGAAGGATGTGTTGATGTTTTCTTGACTAGGATGCAGCGTGATGTTGAGAAGATAATCAAAATCTTAAAAAACATTAAGCCAATGCAAATAACAACTGCAGAGGAAACACAGTTTCTAACCTCCATGTCTTGTCATATATGTGGACAAAAGTTTGGACCGGCAATTCAGAGAGTGCGAGACCATTGTCATTTAGCTGGGGCATTTCGAGGTGCAACATGTAATAATTGCAATCTTCTTTATAGAGTGCCCAAGTTCATTCCAATTGTTTTCCATAACTTGAGTGGCTACGACGCTCATTTCATATTTCCAAACTTTGGAGGAGATTCTAATAATATCAGTGTCATTCCCAAAAATAAGGAAAAATACATTTCCTTCACGAAATACATGAGGATCGATGAACAAAACATTGCGTTAAGGTTTATCGACTCATACCGATTCATGAGCTGTAGTTTAGACCAGCTTGCCCAAAACTTGCCCAAAACCAAATTTTTCGAAACTCGTCGATATCATCACGACGATGAGCTGCTTGAACTTGTCGTTAAGAAAGGTGTTTTTCCTTATGAGTACATTGATTGTTTCGATAAACTCAATGAGTCATCCTTACCAGCTAAATCATCATTTTATAGCACATTGCAAAATAGCAACATCACCGACGCAGAATATGACCACGCTCAAAATGTTTGGAGAAAATTCAACTGTCGAACTTTAGGCCAATACTCGGATATATACCTGATCACAGATGTGCTGCTACTGACAGATCTATTCGAAGAGTTCAGAAATGTATGCTTGCAGACCTATAAGCTTGATTCGGCTCATTATTTCACAGCACCCTCATTTAGTTGGGATAGTATGCTGAAAAGCACTTAAGTCGAGCTGGAACTGTTGACTGATATTGACATGTACCAGTTTGTAAAGCGTGGGATAAGGGGCGGGCTATTTCAATGCAATAAGAGACATGCAAGGGCTAATAACAAATACATCTCTCAATATGACTCAAATCTTGCTAGTAGCTACATCTTGTATGTGGATGGGAATAATCTTTACGGGTGGGCAATGAGTCAGTACTTACCCATTAGCGACTTCCGCTGGCTAAATAGCCATGAAATTGAGCGCTTGGATGCAATGAATATTGAAGACGAAGCAGCGAAGGGTGTAATTTTGTCTGTTGACTTACATTATCCAGTAGAACTTCATTCAGCCCATAATGATCTCCCATTTTGCCCAGAAAATCAAGTTCCCCCTCTTGAAACTTCAAAATACAAAAACTGAATCTGATAAACAGAATTATATTATTCATTATAGAAATTTAAAACAGTGTTTACGGTTCGGGCTCAAATTAGTAAAGATAAACCAGGCATTAGAATTTACTCAGTCATCCTGGCTAAAAACTTATATAGAAATGGGTACAAAAGCCACAACTGATTTCGAAAAAGACTTTTATAAATTAATGAACAACAGCGTTTTTGGTAAAACGATGGAAAACGTGGACAAGCATGTTGATGAAAAAGTTTCGACCCATTGGGAAAACATTGGCAAGGAAACAGGAGCAAATTATTATATTAGTAGATCCTACTTTCACAGTAGTAAAGAAATCAATGAGGATTTGGTTCTAATTCAAATGAATCGGGTGAATGTCGAATATAAAAAGCCTATATATACTGGGTTCGCAATTCTTGATTTATCGAAAAAACTCATGTATGATTTTCATTATAATTTTATTCAAAAGAAATTTATAGATCGGGCGCAGCTTCTCTATATGGACACAGACTCATTCATCTATGACATTGAAACATCAATAAACAATGTAAGTGTAAAAGAGTGAAAAATATATATTTCCTGGTAAAACATAAAAAAAATATTATAATAAGTTACTTTTTAATAAAGGTTACATTAAAGACAATGAACCATGGGTATGTGGTTTGCTACTTGATTTACGCCGCGCTTAAATAGGATTGAAACAGATTCACGGAACTTCTTGATTGCCAGTACCGCTGCCAAACATTCTTGCTCCGTGACGGTGTAATTTCGCTGAGTGAGATTCAGTTTGTGGGACATGTAGACGATGGGGGCTTCAGCTTCTACGCATTGCACCAGCACGACACCAACTCCATGTTGACTCGGGTTACATTGGATGGAGAAGGACTTGTTGAAATCTGGACTGTGCAATACTGGGGCTGAAGCGAAGCTGTGTTTCAATTGCTTCAAAGCATTTAACCTCTCATCAGTCCACACAAACTGACCCCGTTTAGAACGCATGTCTGTCAGTGGTGTTGACAAAAACGCATACTCTCTGATGAAGCGCCGATACCAACCGCAGATTCCTAACAATCTTCGGAGCTGCTTCGTGGTTGAGGGAAGTGGAAAATCCATGATGGATTTTACCTTGTCCGGATTTGTTTGGATAGTGCCCCCACCAACAATGTGGCCAACGTACTTCACATCTCGCAAGAGGAACTTACTCTTTTCCAAATTGATGGTGAGGCCAGCTTGTCACAAATGGAAGGCGACCTGATGAAGTACCTGCAGGTGGACGTCGAACTCTTCGGGTATGACTTCCAACTGAAAAAGAACTAAACCCCCTAATTTCAACTCTATTATGATGCTTCAATGTGCTTGAAAGTATCCCAAAAAATCTATCAGTTATAGCTGCTATAACAATCTTATATAAAAAAGGATGTATTTTTGCTTCCCTCGCTATTGGGTGTAGAATTAATTAAAAATTAATATTAAGCGTATTACACAACCCAAACGGCATCACGACAAAATGGTAAAGGGGTCACCCGGGCACAGTGAAGGCTGTCTTCTCCTTCGACTTCTCCTCCAAAGTTATCTGCCAGAAGGCATCCTTCGGATCAAAGCTAGAGATAAAACTTGCCTTTGAAATTCGGCTGAGAATACCATCAATCAGCGGTTAGGGGTAGACAACCTTCACTGTGACTGTGTTGACCTTCCGGGCATCCAAGCATAGCAATAACAAGGTTGGTTTCACACCAGCCTGGAGAAATTGTCTACAAGCGCAACTTCCGGCAAAGTGACGCAGCCGCGCATTACAATGCAAAACTTGACCGGAAGTTCTTACCTAGTTAGGTGGTTAAGAAGATCGGCGTTGCTTATAACCAGCTAGCTGATCAAAATGGACGATCAGTGCGCGTCTTTCATGCGAAAGACATCACCAAGGGATAAACCCACTAAGCTCACCAGTTCACGATCTATTACCAAATTTTATTTGGAGATCGTCCATTTGCGCCTATTACAGGTGACACTCCTGCCCCAATTTAGAAGTATCTAGTGATGTTCACCTAGTTCACCATGTCCTCCTCAAAAGATACTTCCACCTTTAATTCAGTTTACGTTGTTCACATTAATTCTACCATTATATTTACCCATTTATTACACCTTGTTCATGCTTTTCTATAAAGGATAACAGTAAAAGGCATGATCACCTGTTCACGTCATTGTCCTTCATAGATTACCTCCATCCTTCAGCTTTTTCCACGCACTTGCCCTCGTGGAAAGACCTGCGTTGTAACATCCAATAATTTAATTTCGAAATTTCTGAGTACATTATTTCCACGCGCACTGTAGTGCCCTTGGAAATTTTATTATTTTGCAGTTGGACTAGCGGTACATTGTTGTTCGACGTGAAAAATAACAAGTTACCGTAAGTCCAACGTGCCCCTGGTATTTCAATTTCGAGGCGAGTGAAAATCCAACGGGATCTGTTGCGCTCGTCTCGAAACGCAAACTGAGACTCGGGACAGTCGTTCTTGGGCCGTCGTGGCGGCGAGAGTCGTTTTGGTTGTGGAGTCGTAGCGACAGGCGGGGAGGAGTGGAGTTTGTGATGAGAACACGGTTGTCCGTCAGACAGAATTGGTATCGTGAACGCAATTAAGTGAAGTGGAGATCAGCTTTCTGCGCACAAATTGAGTGCTACATACATACGTTTCGACGTGTGATACCCTACATGTTAACCTGCCATCAAAGTGCTATCCGATTCGAGTAGTAGTAGTGCTTGTACAGTTTTCCATACGATTGAATAGTGGATCAGTTTAAACTGTACGGAGAGTGAAGTACGAAAGCAGTTACCGTACAACGGATAATGTGGGTGTATAGTTTCCGAAAAATAGTGGGAAACCTCTCCGAACCCTTACTGGTCTGGCATTACAAAGAAATGCAATTATCAATCTAAAATTGGCAGTGACATGCCGAAGTGACAAATTCGAGTTTGGTGCGGAAAAGTGAACAGATCTTTTGATCAGTCTTTAACCTCGTGCATACGAGAAATGGAAAGCGGCTTTTGGTGGTTGGCCTGGGGAAATTGTCAACACCATTGTTGTCGGGTTATGTGTCTGTTCTCGCAGCAGGGCCTAGGAGAATTCTATTTGGCTAGAATGCGCAAGATTTACTTGAGTGCATGGCTGTGTAATGTGAGTCTTGGGATGCATAAAGATGGCTCTGGCAAATTCAAACATGTGCAAATAGCGGCTTACTGCAAAGCATGCGCAAAAAGCGAAAATCTGTGACAAGGTGAGGAAGTTAGTGTTTGCCGCCAAACTGACAGGAGGAGGCCATTTTGTCCATTTTGGCTTCAGTGGCTTTTCTGTAATTCTACCTGTTCAAGTCGAGCTATGACACTGGAGCAGCCTTTCGATTTGCCTATAGCAGATTGCCGAAGGGTTAATGGAAAACGAGTGCATAAAGTGATCACATATCCAATACCGACCGCAAACAAACCCTCACGTACATCGGCTGACTGCAATCTGGTATGCACCCAATTTTCTTTGGTATCTTGTTTTTGTTCATTACTAAGCGTCTAGTGCTGACCCAATGCTGGCACGCGCCGGAGGACGGAGTCCTGAACAAAATAGAAGCCCGTTTCCAGATGAAGCTGAGCTGAGGCGATTCACCTGGAGCAGAATTATGCCGACCTAAGTAGATAGAGAATACCAGTTCTGGATCAGGACAAGGAGCAATAGACAGGGAACACAATGACGTCACTGATAAAAGAGTATTTCCCCACTGATAAGGAGGTGTTCCCTATGGTCACTGATAAGGGGGTAATCCCCAAGGTCGTTGATGTGGATGATGACGCATACGCGTGGGAATTACGATGATGTGTTGTGTTTGTAACCTTGACCGTCTTATTATTATTGAATTTCGAAGCGCCAGCGATTATCGCATAGCGTGTGAATTTTATTGATAACAGCAACTGAACTTCACAGATGTTATTTTGTTAACGTTTTTTATAATCATGTTGTGACCTTAGCCGTCTTATTAAAATTGGGGTGAATGGCTAAATTTCGCGATTATCGCATAGCGTTTGAAATAATTAGAATTTGATTGATAACAGCATATGAATTTCACATGAGAAATGTTATTTTGTTGACGTTTTTTATAGTCATGTGCTTATGTCTTTATTAAAATTTAATTATAGCCTATGGGGGGTGAATGGCTTTGATTTCGTCAAATGAATTTCGCAACAAGAGAAATGCTTGCGTTTTTTAGTGAAGATGGGGTCATGTGACCATGATTGTCGTAGCGCCGGCGATTATCGCATGGTGTTTGAAACAATTAGAATTTTATGAAGCGTTTGAAATAATTAGAATGCAAACAAAGGAATTTCACATGAGAAATGTTATTGTTTTTTATAGTCATATGTTTGTGTCTTTGACAGTTTTATTAAAAATTGGGGTGAATGGCTTTGATGAATTTCGCAACATGAGAAATGCTAGCGTTTTTTAGCATGCGCGTGATAAGAGAATAGGATATCCGGTGAATGAGAATATTTCAACAATGGTACAGCGTGTAAAAAAGTTTCGGAGCGACAGTGACTATGGAAAAAATTGAGTTTCATTGATAGCAGCAAAAGAATTTCGCAATATGAGAAATGCGTTTTTTAGCATATGCGAGAATAGGATTTTCGGTGAATGAGAACCATACGACAATATGATACAGCGTGTAAAAAAAGTTTAGTTGCGTGATAAGGAATTGCTTTAAAAGGAGGCTGTTTGCAAGCATCTACATCAGAAACGTTTAAGAAGTGAAGTGTGAGTGACTGCTAAGTTGTTGTATTAAATAATAATATTCAAAAAAGTTAAAGTGCCTTATTTATGATGGATTCAGCTGGTTAGTACCGAATTTTCAATATATAGAGTTAATGAAAATAAAACCGTAAAAATGTGATGATAATGAAATTTTTCATGTGCCTCCCTGTGTCTCTATATGACCATGTGTGTGTGTGTGTGTGTGTGTGTGTGTGTGTGTGTGTGTGTATATGTATGTGTGTGTGGTTCTGTGTGAAAATAATTTGAGACAGAACATCCAAGCGAGTTAAAAGTAAAGCAGATGGGAAATAGAAGAGTAGTTTTTTTCCGCTTCCAGGTTTAGAACGACAAACACTCAGCCCCATTTAGCTCGGTAGGCAATAATCGAGACGCCACAGTAAAAAAGGCCAAAATAGAAGCAATACAAGCTTTTAATTATATCGCAAGATATTTTAAGCCTTGTATTAGCGTAAAAGATTTGATTATTAACCAGCCGTACAAAGTGCTGAATGGTTGCGTTAAGAAAACAAGATTTGGCGAAAAGATTTGTCTTGAATTGGAAGAGAACGTACTGTTCTTGCCTGACGGATACAACAAGCTAATTGGGGAAACGTTGGACATTATAAGAAAAAATTTGTTGTCGATTACGTCAAAAGGTCTAGTCAAGGACGGTGGAGGCATATACGACTTACATCTAATAGATATTGGAAAATCTGTTGCGAAGAACCCAGTCGATGAAATATAAAAGCCGGTATTATATGCGGACGAAGACGATACTATTGATTACACAATTTACTCGCAGTGGAAAACGGGAGATACAACATCATCGCGACACATATTTAAGTTATTACTTTTATATATAATCTTAATATTTGATTAAGTATGTAATAAAATTTTATTAAGTATAATCTATAATGTTTGCCTGCCCCAGCTGCGCTTAAAGTTTTAGCCGATTGAATAATCTAAAGCGTCACATTAAAAATGTCCCTGAAAGAAACGAGTGCCTAAGCCTATGTAGTGTATGTAATGCTAGTTTTGATAATTCAGGCAATTTAAAAAGGCATATTAAGTTAAAACATAATAGAGAGAGCTCATCACATGCACAAGCCCCCCTAGTTAAAGAGTCAGATCGCGAGAGCTCATCGAATGTGGAGATGAATGAGTCTGTGTCCGAAAGTAATCAAATGGTTCAAGTTCAGCGTAGAGCTATCAAAAGAAAGCATGATAATGTTGATACATTACATTGTCATATTTGTGAAAAAGACATTATAAAATCATATTTTAAAAACCATCTGCGAAGTAATTTACATAAAACAAATATCGGTATAATCAATAATGCTCAAGACGAGAAGGTGGAAATTTCACAAGCATTTGCAAGTCGAATAGCTTCTTACCAGATTAATAACGAAAATGAGAAATCAAGCATTGAGGAGTTTTTGAGAGGGGAGAATAATTGTTTCAAAGAACTATTGCAAAATCAATTTCATGAGCTTACTACGGTGAAAGCCAATGTGGAACTGTTTGCAATTTACATTAAATTCGATGTGAACGAAGAAAATAGCTCGAGTGATTTGAAATCGTTTAATGCCAAAAATGTTGTAGTTACTATCGGATGCGACCTTGATGAAGTGTATCAGATTTTTCGGCTATTATTTTAAAGAAAAGTGAAGAGTTTCAAGAGCGGGGTAGTGGATGGGCATTCCAACAGAGTAGTAATGGTGGGACTTTTCTATCTTAAAAGCATTATGCGCGTGCGGGACAGCATGAGTCCAAAGAGCCGCCTTCAAAGAGCCAGCTTTTAGCTTCAAAGAGCCAACTGTAAGCTTCAAAGAGCCAACTTTTTCGAATGAATTCTACTGTCTGGTTTTCGGTCATCTCGTTCTGGTTCCAAGTAGTGTGTGTGTGTGTGTGTGTGTGCGTGTGCTCAATTTTCTTGTTTACCGTGAGAGGATGGGCGTGTATTCCCCCGTATTCGCCAGTTCGTGTGTGTGTGTTTATTTTTTCTTGGATCGCAATGAGTGCGAGGAGCTCACATACTTGATTTCGTACAAGAATACGTTTTTAAGTTTTTGTCACAAGCATGCGTCATGTGATAAGATACTTGGGATCCCCCGCTGCTTAATACGATTGTGTGTCTAGTATTGTCTTGTCTGAAACTTGTCTCGTAGTACTACTACGCTGAATTAGTGTGCATATTTTAAAATCGCTATCAATGAGAAAATAAAAGAACTCTCGATACGAAAACAAAAAAAGTGATCACTGCTGAACCAGTTAACAGAAAGATATTTATATCTTCGATGAACGTTTGAATATTTTTGAATTGATTTGAACTTGAAAGCATTCCGGAGCAATAATAATGTATTTATGAAAGTGAAAGTGAGATGCAAACGGACGGAAAACGAGCTGAAATGTGAATATGAATAAAATTTCAATTTGCATTAGAATTGGAGCAGCAAGGCTAATGAACTTAGGTTAGTTGCGAAATGAATAGCAGTTTGTATGTGAGACGCCGGGCCGGTTGCGTCAGCGAGTTGCAATGGTAATGAACTGAGACAACTTGTTTGTTTTTGAAAATAAAAACGTCTGTATGCAAATTCAGTCAGAGTGTGAATTTATGCTAATGATAACAGGTGTGAAATAAAAAGCACATCACATGTAAAAAGTGAAATTTTTTATTTATTAGTTTTGTATGGAAAAATATCTGTACAGAGAAACAGCTTCACATATGACTCCTCCGAGAATTATTCCGAATCCAACACATTTTAATATGTTGAATAGATAGTATTCTGTGTTTGAATATTTTTTTGATGTAATAGGTTTATTGTAGGGCCCGCAGACGTCTTTACCGTTGGCATAGAAACATTCTGGTGACAGTCGTAGATGTTCACTTTCGATGGCATCTGTTGATGTATTTAGAACGGTCATTGTTAAGGAACAAAAGTAACATTTAACATGATCTTTAACATTGGTGTAGAAGAATCCGCTTTGTGCAAGTTTCAGTACCTTTCTTTCATCGATCTTTAGCTTGGTAAAAGTTTTGAGGCGGTCGTATTCACGCTTTAAATTTAACATTTTCACTAAAATCTTCAGGGGCTACAACACGTCTTTTATACTGATCCATGTGTTATGTTGAGATGGAAAACCAAGCCATTTTACGAAAACTTCATCCCCCTTCCTTCTTATAATTTTCTCAACAAGATATGTGTCGGGGTGCTTTACTGAAGCTAACTCTGGCTCATAGAACCCCCCTTGAATTAGATTTCCTTGATAGTCCTGCAGTGAATATGTTCGTGGCTGTGTTTTCTTTACTTCTTTTATCGTAAATATTTCTGTAGACCAGTTTGGAGTGTAGCCTTTTTCAAATACATGTTTATGTTTGCTTATACGTACGTGATCTCCAGCTTTAAATTTGGGGTTTGATGTTACTTTAACTTTTCTGTATACGTTTGAAAGTAATTCCACCTCATTTGTGGCGTTAACATCCATAGGACGCATCTTAATAACCCGATGTTTCGTTCTGTTGTACCGACCAATTAATTTTTGGAGTAAGCTAACCCAATGATAATTCCCATTCATACTGAATTCCTTCCACATTTTACCTTTTAGAGTTCGATTGAACCGCTCAACAATCGATGCTTTCAATGCACTAAATGTTGAATAGTGGTTAATTTCATACTTTTTCATAATATGTTGAAATCTTTTATTGAAAAATTCCTTTCCGTCATCTGTTTGCAGATTTCTGGGAATGCGCCTTTGTTCGAGAATTGTTTCCATTGCCTTCGTCACTTCATTAGCGCTTTTATTTTTGACTGGTAATGCCCAAGCGTACTTGGAAAAAGTGTCAATTATTGTAAGAAGAAATTTGTAGCCTCTATTCTCTGATGAGTATGCACTCATATCAACCAAATCCGCCTGCCATAAATCATCAATACCTCTGATAGTGACCCGACGCCGGTTAAAATTTTTACGAGCAGGTCTGTGTAACTCGTTGACAATTTGTCTTCTACTCATAACGATTAAATGTATAAATATAGGCTGTTTACTTGTTTTTATGTTAAAATCTGTGAAAATTTGCAAAAATGACGCACCTTATTCACCCCTTCACAATGATGGTTGCCGGTCCATCTGGATGTGGCAAGACGAGTTTTATAGAGGCACTTCTTAGAAACGACTCTATGATACAGCCTCGGTTGAAGAAGGTTATTTGGTGTAATGCTGAAACTCAAGCTGTTCCAACAAAAGTAGGGTTTAAAAATATCGAATACTTAAGTACGATTCCGGAAGAGTTTGTGAATAATGCAAATGAGCCAACACTTATTGTTTTGGACGATATGATGTTAAACGCGTTTTCAAGACAAGTTTGCGAACTTTTTACCAAAGGATCACATCATAGGAATTTTTCGGTTATATTAGTAACACAAAATGTATTTCATCAGGGGAAATTTTGCCGTGATATATCATTGAACTGTAAATATCTGGTGTGCTTCAAGAATCCGCGTGATAAAAGTCAATTTCATCATCTTGCTAAACAAATTTACCCTGAAAATAGTAAGGAGCTTGTGAGAATATATAAAGAAATCACTCAGGTACCCCACAGCTATTTATTAATAGACCTGACTCAGAATACGAATGATATTTTACGCTTCCGTACTGATTTATTTAACAAAAACTTTGTAACGTGTTATTGCTCAAAGGATAGCTTAAAGCAAGAGAATGGTGTCACGAATGAGGCGATTAAAGGACAACAAGCATATGTTATACGTGCTTAGACAAGCTCGACCGGGTTTGAGAAATGCTATACTTAAGAATGTCGATCCAGAGGTAATTAAAACACTTTGCGAAATCACATTGAATACGTTGAATGGTAACCACAGACCTCGTGGAAAGATATATAACCGTCTCTGTAAATATAAAAAGTGTATGCGCAAGTTAGTAGATGCTAAACGGTCAGTTCCGCGACAACGTAAAGTACTAATTCAACAAGGCGGATTTCTACCTGTATTACTGGGCAGTGTACTTTCAGGGGTGATTGGTTCACTAATTGAGAAATATGTATAGGAACAGTAATCTGAATAAAATGCTACTTCTGTCTCCTGAAGTATATGCAATTTTGAAAGACACTATTGAAATTTCTAATAACCAGAGCTTGTTCGATAAGGCAATGAATAAGATATTGAAAAGTGAAAAATTCAGTGATAAAGACAAATGGTATCATTATCGAAACGAACTTATAAAATTTTTAAACACCCGTCGTAGAAGTAAAGGATTTCTAGAAAGAAAAACTCAATTGTCTTCATCGAGTGAGCATGTACGCAAGCAACAGAAAAGCTTGCGAGACAACACGACACAAACTAAATATGTTTTTAGAGATGAGAAACCTACGCAAACTACACCTGTACGAGTGGAAAAAATGTTTGAATCATTAGGTGAAATTACACCTCCAAGGAGTGTATTATCGGCTGCAGCAAAGCGTCGTCTATCGGCAAGTGGAATAGCCAAAAGTCTGAAGCCACCATCGAAATTTAGAAAAACTTCAACTGACAAAGATTATAGGATAATAACTGGTGATGACGGAATAACACAATACATAGTACCTGTTGATATGAGTCCTGATGAAGTAGAAGACGTTCTAGGGGAGATAGACAATCTTGATGATGAGGGGTCCAATGTCTTTAAAATGGAAAAAGAAGGTGAAGAAGATTCTGAAAGTATCGCGGATGTGGAAATGCAAGAGCTGCCTAGTTACTCTATATTAAGGCCCTCTCGGTTCGATCCTAATCAATACACGTCTGATCAACCTGTCAGAAAACATCCTGTTCGACAGAGTGAGAGACTAAAAGAAAAAAAAGTGCGCAGTTCAAGTGTACCAGACCTGGCTTGGGAAAGAATTTGAAATGCCTGTAACAGTAACAGATGATGAATTCTACGTATGCCTTTTAAGCAATAGCTCTCTGAGCATTTACCCTGAAAACACATTATCATCTTTTGAGAATATTCTTCCTGCTTCTTGTAAGCTTGGTAGCGGTTGGCGTGTTGGAATAACAGAGATAATGTTGCCAAAACGAAAAAAAGGAGAGACAGTGTCAACCAGCAGTGTTTCTAAGCGTTCTAAATACAGTATCGGAGAAGAAGAAGCTAGTATGATGAAAAGAAGTCGACGATCAACTGCAGCAGAATCCAGCAAACCTGAAGTAACAGAATTAGTTGTAAAAATCATGTCTTTGAAAAAAAATCTTGTTCTCTTAAGATGGAGTGATGCTACTTTGCGGAGACTTTGTTATGAAAAAAACGATATCAATTTTTCAACATTCCTATCGTCATTTTTCTTGGTTATTAAACCTGACTTCTATAACTACTATTTGACATCAATTAAGGAACTGGTATTCAAACATATCGAAAAAGATCGAGATGAAGGAAGTATTCCCGACATCAGTGATTCTAAGAAGATTGGAGGTTTCTGCTTACATGTTTACCAAGGCGAGAAAATCGCCGAAAAAGTTTATTTAAACTCAAACAAAAAGTTTAACACACTTCAGGACTTTATTGATTATATAATTGGACAGATTCCGAGGTCGAAAAGAAATTATGTAGAGCTATTAAGAATGATTGACGAATACATATATCCTGCACATAGCTTAAGACGTGAGTGGGAAAGAAAAGCGGGGATCAAGCCTACCTCGCATACGTTTCATCTAAAAGACTATGGTGTAAAAATAAATGTGGAACTGCCAATACCTTCACCGATTAACATTACGGATTTTGTGTCACTTTTGCTGAGTGGAATAGAGTTTTCAGACGAAGATTTAAAAAAGAAAGCTGAAATTTCCGGTAGAACAGTGTACCAGGTACGAAAACAATTATTTTACAAAATTGGTCAATCAATTCGTCAATCCATAAGTGATGCCGCTAAAGAATCCGGTAGCGATATATTACCTGATGAATGGGCAAAAACTGAATCAGATACAATACTAAACATTCCATACAAAAGGAGTGATGGAACAACGGGTACAACACCAGTGCCGATTGAAGTGTCTAAAACTGAAAATATTGCTGGCCTATTCATTGATGCATTTTTAAAAACACCTAATGATAAACGCGATCCAGATCTGATAGATGTCTCGATAAAAGAATCTTTCGATAAGTCCATATTTCTTGATAGTCTAAGTCGGTTGGAAAAAAACTTACATGAGCTTGATAAAAGAACACGTCGTGCTACGACATCCAAGACCGTTAGTGATTGTGAAAGCCCCAATTTAATTCACGTTTACACAGACATTATCAAACCTAGAATATTAGCTGATAAATTGGTGCGAAATCTTCGTACGATTCCTTTGCATGATTGCGACAGTATTTTCAGATTCAATCATGTAGAGTACTGTGCTGTGGAAAAAACTTTTTTCGAAAGCATTTCTATTAAAGTCACAGATCAACAAGGTGAACCAGTAGATTTTGAACCAAGTTTTATACCCACATACATAATGCTTCACTTCAAACGTCGGTAAGAAAAAGTATAAATATTCACATACATTGATGTAAGGGTTATAGTGTTAATATTCAATACCGATGTTAACGACATGAACTCGCACTACACACGCTATTATTTGGTCCAGAGTGGTGGAAATTTATCAGATATTGGAGACCTCTATCGAGCCCCAATTATCTATCAGCGCGGTAGAGGTATAGGAAGTTTTTTCAGTGGTTTATTACGTTATCTAAAACCTTTGGCTGCGTCAGGTGTAAAAGCTATAAAACGACAAGCGGCCAAAACCGGTAAGGCTATTATACAGGAGGTTGGGAACAAACCTCTTAAAGAACTCTTAAGAGAACACGGACAAACTGCAGCACAGGAGTTAGCTCAGAAAGGTATAAACAAACTTTTTGATAAGATGGATGGAGCAGGTAATCGAATGGCTATAAAAAGAGCTAACCCGTTCACAACAATTCAATTCAAGTCTTCTCCTAAGCGACGTAAAGCTGGTAAATTGAAAAAAAGTGTAAAAAGAGCGTCACGTAAAAAGATTAAAAGGGTGAAAAGTAAACGAAAAGTTATCAAGAAGCGGGTGTTGGACATATTTGATAAGTAATTAACATGTCCTCCTACAAAGAATGCATGAAATCCGAATTGGACATTTTCTCCACATCACCGATTCAAAGCAACATTTTAAAAACCGAAGAAGTTGCATACAAGCCAATAGCTTCATTGGATAACTCATCTGTACTGGAATTCATCTCTCTCGGCCATGGTGATACGTATCGTGATTTGTCCAGCATATATCTACGGCTCAAAGTGCAGATGGTTAAAATAAAGGATGGCAAAGAGATGTTATTCACAGGGACTGAAGTAATCAAGGGTGCTGATGGAAGAGAAGTCGTAGCTGATCCAATAGGCGTCGCAAATAATTTGATGCATTCGCTTTTTAGGCAATGTACAGTGCAGCTGAATGGGAAGAATATAGCTCAAACAGACAACAACTACCAGTACAGGGCATACATTGAAAATCTATTGAATTACGGGAAAGATGCAGCAACAACTCATCTCGAATCGGTTGGATGGTATCTTGACCAGGATGAAATGGAAATGATTGAAGGCTCTGGTCCAAAGTCTGAGAATAAAGGTTATCTTAGTAGATCAGCGCTATTAGAGAAAAGTAATGTCGTCGAGTTAATGGGAAAGATCCATAGCGACATATTTAACCAAGAAAAACTCTTGATTAATGGTGTGGATCTGCGTGTCATATTATCATTAGAGAAACCTGAATTCTACCTGTACTCGAAAGATGATAAATTCTCGCCTCGAATTAAAATACTGGAAGCAACAATGTACATGAATCACGTAAGCGTCAATCCCAATATTCTCCTGGCACATGAAACAGTACTGCAGCGTTCAAATGCAGTATACCCGTACAAACGCGTCGAAGTGAAAACATACACGTTACCAACAAATACATTCACACTATCGCTGGACAATATAGTGGTTGGTCAATTACCGAACTTGCTCATTTTCGGGATGGTAGACAACGACGCCTATACCGGAAAACGTACTAAAAATCCATATAACTTCAAACACAATAACATCACGAGATTTAATTTGTCAGTTAATGGCGTACAAGTACCAAATCAACCTATAGAATTCGATTATTCAAAAGAAAAACCACTCAGCACCCGGGGGTACTTGAGCCTTTTCAAGGGTACTGGTATCAACTATTTCGATAAAGGTCATCAGATATCCAAACAATTCTTCGACAATGGTTGCTTTTTGCTAGCATTTGACTTAACAGCAGATAATTCATACGAATCAACTTGTGGCAGTTTATTGAATCAAGGTGTTGTGAGAATCGAGGGAAGGTTCAAAGAGGCATTAAAAAATAGTGTAACATGCATTGTATATGCAGAGTATGATACGAATATTGAAATCGATAAAAATCGAAACGTTTACTCGAGTCTATAAAAAGGTATATAAAGAGGTTCAGCACTTCGATATTTATCATTTTTCTGAGCATTGGCTAGAGATAACTACAGTACCATGACTAATTGTCTAGTAAATACCGAGTATTTTTCAGAAGGGCACTTTACCTTCTTTAAAAAAATTGCGTTTGCAGGCTTTATTTCACCAGATAAAGTGTATACAAAGGAGATCGTTTACAAATACCCTACATCAGCAGCTAGCACTACAGATCATACTGGTGTGTCTGGAAACCTTGAACTTAAGCGTCTGGATGAGGATCTTATAAAAACCCTTGCAAAGTTTTCAACTATTTTCGTACATGGGGAGCCAACAAAGGAATTCCTTCAGAGCTACGTTACGCCTCGTACTAGGATCATCAACCTTGAAGCAATCACCTCTAAAGAACAGGAATGAACACGATCGAACTTGATAGCTCACTAAAGCGAAATCATGTTACTAGAAGATTTTTCAAGGGCATTTTCCCGTGCGATCGCTTACCCCGTCAAATGAAGAAACCTGCTTGTATTATTGTGAATACAGATCCAGCTCATAAAAGTGGCACGCATTGGGTGGCCTTTTACATTCCTAGAAAAGGACCTATCGAGTACTTTGACTCTTTCGGTAAATATCCTACTAACAAGTACTTCAAAAGATTTCTTCGACACAATGGTAAAGTTTTCGTAAATAATAGGCAGAGGCTACAGAATGCGTTCTCAACCACATGCGGACAGTATTGCGGTGTTTTTCTTTATTTTCGTTGCAGTGGCAGGAGCTTCAAAACATTTCTGAACCGGTTCTCCTCTACAGATTATAATTTCAATGATGGTGAAATAGTTGATCTATTCCGGAAAATTTATTTAAAGACCTCTTTGCAAAATGGTGGGGAGTACTTCAATCAGACCTGCAGACAGGAGGTCGGAGATATAAAAGCAGCGTGATCAAACCATCAAAACCATAATTGTGTCTTTTACAATTTAAAAGGATGTCGTCAGTTGCTGAAAAGTCCGCTAATAAGCAAACACAAACTTCTAAGAAGAAACTTGTTCAGAAGAAGAAAAAAGTTGTGAAATCATCCCAAGTCGAACCTTCTAGCAACTTTGAGAACATCATATCAAACTGCAAGGAGAAGAAGTCAAGAACGAAAACGATTCCCAAATCACAAGTTCCGTGCAATGAAGACGCCTTGCTGAACTACACTTACTACCTGGATGGATGCCATAACCGTAGGGTCACTCTCGGATTTGACCCGCAGACATTTCAGACGAAGGCAATCTTCCACTACCATGGACGTTTCCCACTGGCAATTGACTACAGCCAATGGATTTCGCTCTACAATTACCTCAACGATTTGAAGACTTCAGCAGGTGAAGAATATCCGGAAAATCAATTGGGCCTTTTAAAACGGTATCAGATACCTATAGGTGGTGGCAACATAACACTCAAACATCTGGAGCTATTCAAGCTGTTCGACATGATGGAATTTTTTAACATTGTCATGCACCACAACAACCTGGCCTCGGAATATGTGAAGGAGTATTATGAGCAGTACTGTAATAGATGCAGGGAAAATGATCTATTGAAGCTGAAAAATGAGGACTTTTTTATACCATCTCGTACATCTTATATGCATATTAATTATTCTAGGCTTTTTTATGAAATTCCAATACTGTGTAGCTGTAACCTTATTTTTGATGTAATGAAATAAATTAACGTATAAAGAAAAAACATGTTTGTATTTCAATAATATTTAGTATTCATAAGATAATACATGTAAAGATTTACACAATTTTGCGCAGCACATCTAGTAACCGGAAGTTTATCATGAATTTTACAGATGGTCTTGAAATTCTTGAGATCTGTAATCTTTGGTATTTCCATCTGTACAATATTTGTAGAGGGTAAATATTTCCTTAGAAAGCTCTCCTTCATTTCCCCTTTTACGTATATCGTTGATTTGTTAAACTTCACCAAAATTTTCGGAAGCTGGTTATAATTAATATCACCGTCACTCCAGCGTAAACCATTTATATTTTTCATCTCAAAGATGCATTGTTTTCGAGCTCTTTCATTCAGTTCCTGATAGGGGTAAGGTGGAGCGAAGTGGAAGACTGTTGGTAATGTTGACTCAAAAGGCAATACTGCAAGTTCTTTGACGAAATATTGACCGTTGTTTCCACAAACACACTGTATATCGAAAACAAACACGGACATGTTTACAACAAAGTAGTAAGAGATAAAATAAACAGGTTTTTTGAATTTCACAACATTTATATATTTATACTATCCAAGGATATTTCACAACATGTCTTAGAAGCTTATCCTAGCTTATATAGCTACGTGAAGAATATTAACTTATATAACTGCATATATTTGAATTTTACGGTATTTTCATTTTGTTTATAAAGACTTTGTATCATATTTTATCATTCTTCAAAAAAAAAAAGTTGAATTTAAATATACTTAAAATCCTTACATCACCTTAGCCTTTTTATGACCGTATGGAAATGAAAAATTATTTTCTGTAACAACTCTTTTGTCAAAAGTGAACTGTAAACGTTTTTGCTCAACTGTAGATATAACAACTCCTGGACGCTTGCGTTTAATTTTTTTATCATTAGTGATTAAAATGACTTGACTCTCACTCTCACCGGTCACAAGTTTCTTAAGAGATTCGAAATTTACAATTTCAGAATTTTGGAAATTAAGGGTAATACCTTTACATTTTGTGATATAACGGCTCCCTGTTTCAGTTTCTATTTTAAAACCGTAGCTCTTTGGGCCTATACTTGCGAATTCAGAAATAAAAGCATTGGGACCGAAACTTTCAATCTCATTTGTAAGATCACCTAAAAAGTCGGATATTGGGAAAGAGATAGGGTTTGTTTTGTCATCTATGAAGATCAAGCTATCAGTATCGCAGTAAAGAAGTTTTTTCCCAACCTTTTCGAGTGCATCATAAAGTTTAAGTCTAGCAAAGGCAGTTGTGTATGCGGCAACTGGTATATTTATATGTGACAACATTTTTAAATTTTCTTTCATATACTTCCATGTTACCCACAAAGTGTCTTCGTTAACAGGATATAAAGTACAGATTTCTACCCCAGGTGACTCTAGAAAATCACAAAAATCTTTAAAGTTATGAAAAACTTTGGTGTGAGTGCGATCTTCTCTTTGAGCAAACTTTCCCCAAAGAGAATTCAAGCAAATTTTGGCTGTATTACGTCTCCCAGGATTTTTTTCAATTTGAGATTTATTCAGGACAATATCTTCTTTTACACGGTAAGCCTCAACGAAATCATCTTTTTCTTTTTCAGTTGAGTATTTGTCACCCCAACCGCTTGCCTCCTGTTTAATTCTAAGAAAAGTGTTAACATATTCAGTAAAAAGACCACCGCTTTTTGTGATAGGATCATATTGAGTGTGACCGTATTCCCAGACCTCAAAAATTTTCTTTATTTTATAGCCTTTTCTCACAGCCAATATAACCTCGGGTATAACCCACGTACCTGTAATTTGTCTTTCCTCCTCTGTATGAGTGCATGATGAAACATTGTTCATTTCCGTACATTTCCTACATAATGCAAAATACAATTTTTGATTATTTTTAAAAGGAAGTACAGGAATATATAGCTCTGTAGGAGGCAAAACAGTACATAAAATGAAACCTTGCATTGAAAGTACTTTAGAATCAGGTGGTATATTATCATTACGGTAGATTTTAGGGTGGCCAATCGGGTATATAGCGTATTTGTTTATGTATGGGTATAAACTAGTAAAATCTAGATACTTTATGACTTCGTTTTCTTTAATTTCATGAAGCAATTTAAATACTTCGGTACGTCCTCCAAAAAGAGCGTCTCGTGGGTTGAGCGGCGGTAAAATGTTCAGAAGCTTGTCATCAAGCGACCTTCGCGTTTCAGGATTCATTTTCAAGAAATCTTTGAACTGACATTCCCAGATATATTCTAACTTATATCCCAGACGTCTGATTATTTCGATTCTTTTGAGCGTACTTTCATATCTTTGAAGGAATTCAGTATGAATGGGAATTATCATTGGGTTAGCTTACTCCAAAAATTAATTGGTCGGTACAACAGAACGAAACATCGGGTTATTAAGATGCGTCCTATGGATGTTAACGCCACAAATGAGGTGGAATTACTTTCAAACGTATACAGAAAAGTTAAAGTAACATCAAACCCCAAATTTAAAGCTGGAGATCACGTACGTATAAGCAAACATAAACATGTATTTGAAAAAGGCTACACTCCAAACTGGTCTACAGAAATATTTACGATAAAAGAAGTAAAGAAAACACAGCCACGAACATATTCACTGCAGGACTATCAAGGAAATCTAATTCAAGGGGGGTTCTATGAGCCAGAGTTAGCTTCAGTAAAGCACCCCGACACATATCTTGTTGAGAAAATTATAAGAAGGAAGGGGGATGAAGTTTTCGTAAAATGGCTTGGTTTTCCATCTCAACATAACACATGGATCAGTATAAAAGACGTGTTGTAGCCCCTGAAGATTTTAGTGAAAATGTTAAATTTAAAGCGTGAATACGACCGCCTCAAAACTTTTACCAAGCTAAAGATCGATGAAAGAAAGGTACTGAAACTTGCACAAAGCGGATTCTTCTACACCAATGTTAAAGATCATGTTAAATGTTACTTTTGTTCCTTAACAATGACCGTTCTAAATACATCAACAGATGCCATCGAAAGTGAACATCTACGACTGTCACCAGAATGTTTCTATGCCAACGGTAAAGACGTCTGCGGGCCCTACAATAAACCTATTACATCAAAAAAATATTCAAACACAGAATACTATCTATTCAACATATTAAAATGTGTTGGATTCGGAATAATTCTCGGAGGAGTCATATGTGAAGCTGTTTCTCTGTACAGATATTTTTCCATACAAAACTAATAAATAAAAAATTTCACTTTTTACATGTGATGTGCTTTTTATTTCACACCTGTTATCATTAGCATAAATTCACACTCTGACTGAATTTGCATGCAGACGTTTTTATTTTCAAAAACAAACAAGTTGTCTCAGTTCATTACCATTGCAACTCGCTGACGCAACCGGCCCGGCGTCTCACATACAAACTGCTATTCATTTCGCAACTAACCTAAGTTCATTAGCCTTGCTGCTCCAATTCTAATGCAAATTGAAATTTTATTCATATTCACATTTCAGCTCGTTTTCCGTCCGTTTGCATCTCACTTTCACTTTCATAAATACATTATTATTGCTCCGGAATGCTTTCAAGTTCAAATCAATTCAAAAATATTCAAACGTTCATCGAAGATATAAATATCTTTCTGTTAACTGGTTCAGCAGTGATCACTTTTTTTGTTTTCGTATCGAGAGTTCTTTTATTTTCTCATTGATAGCGATTTTAAAATATGCACACTAATTCAGCGTAGTAGTACTACGAGACAAGTTTCAGACAAGACAATACTAGACACACAATCGTATTAAGCAGCGGGGGATCCCAAGTATCTTATCACATGACGCATGCTTGTGACAAAAACTTAAAAACGTATTCTTGTACGAAATCAAGTATGTGAGCTCCTCGCACTCATTGCGATCCAAGAAAAAATAAACACACACACACGAACTGGCGAATACGGGGGAATACACGCCCATCCTCTCACGGTAAACAAGAAAATTGAGCACACGCACACACACACACACACACACACTACTTGGAACCAGAACGAGATGACCGAAAACCAGACAGTAGAATTCATTCGAAAAAGTTGGCTCTTTGAAGCTTACAGTTGGCTCTTTGAAGCTAAAAGCTGGCTCTTTGAAGGCGGCTCTTTGGACTCATGCTGTCCCGCACGCGCATAATGCTTTTAAGATAGAAAAGTCCCACCATTACTACTCAACAGGCTCTGTACTTACAAGTCAACATTAATTAATATGAGCCATTTCACGGGGGACCCTATTTACCACTGCCAAAAGAAGTTGCCTTGAAAAAAGCATGTGTTAGTGTTCAAAATTCTGATGATGCATGCTTTGCCTGGGCTATAGTTTCAGCTTTATATCCTGTTGAACTAAACTGTAGCCGCATCAGCTCATACCCATCTTATTCAAGTGTTTTAAACTTGGAGGGTGCTAGTATGCCGATTTGTTTAAACGATATCCCCATTGTTGAGCAAAAGAATGGGATAAGTGTCAACGTTTATGGGTGGAAGGACGGTTCCATCATTGGTCCATTTTATTATTCTAAAAATAGACAAGAACACCACATAAATTTACTCTATATTGACAACGATAGTGGTACTAATGGTCATTACTGCTGGATAAAAAATCTGAGTCGATTGGTGAATAGTGGCCTATCCTGTGATGGTCATCAGACATATTTATGTGATGGTTGTCTCATAAAATGCACAACAATTGAGCGATATAATAAACATATTGAGCATGATTGCAATAAAATCCGCACTATTCTACCAACAGACGATGATAAAATATTGATATTCGAAAATTTCGGGAAGCAGCTCAAAGTCCCCTTCATAGTCTATGCAGATTTCGAAGCTATATTGCAACGTATTCATTCATGTTCACCTTGCCCTAAAAGTTCATTTACAGAGAGCACTCATCGACATTTACCATATAGCTTTGCATATTATATCAAATGTAGTTATGACTCATCTCTTAACAAACTAGAAATATTTCGGGGTGAAGGATGTGTTGATGTTTTCTTGACTAGGATGCAGCGTGATGTTGAGAAGATAATCAAAATCTTAAAAAACATTAAGCCAATGCAAATAACAACTGCAGAGGAAACACAGTTTCTAACCTCCATGTCTTGTCATATATGTGGACAAAAGTTTGGACCGGCAATTCAGAGAGTGCGAGACCATTGTCATTTAGCTGGGGCATTTCGAGGTGCAACATGTAATAATTGCAATCTTCTTTATAGAGTGCCCAAGTTCATTCCAATTGTTTTCCATAACTTGAGTGGCTACGACGCTCATTTCATATTTCCAAACTTTGGAGGAGATTCTAATAATATCAGTGTCATTCCCAAAAATAAGGAAAAATACATTTCCTTCACGAAATACATGAGGATCGATGAACAAAACATTGCGTTAAGGTTTATCGACTCATACCGATTCATGAGCTGTAGTTTAGACCAGCTTGCCCAAAACTTGCCCAAAACCAAATTTTTCGAAACTCGTCGATATCATCACGACGATGAGCTGCTTGAACTTGTCGTTAAGAAAGGTGTTTTTCCTTATGAGTACATTGATTGTTTCGATAAACTCAATGAGTCATCCTTACCAGCTAAATCATCATTTTATAGCACATTGCAAAATAGCAACATCACCGACGCAGAATATGACCACGCTCAAAATGTTTGGAGAAAATTCAACTGTCGAACTTTAGGCCAATACTCGGATATATACCTGATCACAGATGTGCTGCTACTGACAGATCTATTCGAAGAGTTCAGAAATGTATGCTTGCAGACCTATAAGCTTGATTCGGCTCATTATTTCACAGCACCCTCATTTAGTTGGGATAGTATGCTGAAAAGCACTTAAGTCGAGCTGGAACTGTTGACTGATATTGACATGTACCAGTTTGTAAAGCGTGGGATAAGGGGCGGGCTATTTCAATGCAATATGAGACATGCAAGGGCTAATAACAAATACATCTCTCAATATGACTCAAATCTTGCTAGTAGCTACATCTTGTATGTGGATGGGAATAATCTTTACGGGTGGGCAATGAGTCAGTACTTACCCATTAGCGACTTCCGCTGGCTAAATAGCCATGAAATTGAGCGCTTGGATGCAATGAATATTGAAGACGAAGCAGCGAAGGGTGTAATTTTGTCTGTTGACTTACATTATCCAGTAGAACTTCATTCAGCCCATAATGATCTCCCATTTTGCCCAGAAAATCAAGTTCCCCCTCTTGAAACTTCAAAATACAAAAACTGAATCTGATAAACAGAATTATATTATTCATTATAGAAATTTAAAACAGTGTTTACGGTTCGGGCTCAAATTAGTAAAGATAAACCAGGCATTAGAATTTACTCAGTCATCCTGGCTAAAAACTTATATAGAAATGGGTACAAAAGCCACAACTGATTTCGAAAAAGACTTTTATAAATTAATGAACAACAGCGTTTTTGGTAAAACGATGGAAAACGTGGACAAGCATGTTGATGAAAAAGTTTCGACCCATTGGGAAAACATTGGCAAGGAAACAGGAGCAAATTATTATATTAGTAGATCCTACTTTCACAGTAGTAAAGAAATCAATGAGGATTTGGTTCTAATTCAAATGAATCGGGTGAATGTCGAATATAAAAAGCCTATATATACTGGGTTCGCAATTCTTGATTTATCGAAAAAACTCATGTATGATTTTCATTATAATTTTATTCAAAAGAAATTTAAAGATCGGGCGCAGCTTCTCTATATGGACACAGACTCATTCATCTATGACATTGAAACATCAATAAACAATGTAAGTGTAAAAGAGTGAAAAATATATATCCTGGTAAAACATAAAAAAAATATTATAATAAGTTACTTTTTAATAAAGGTTACATTAAAGACAATGAACCATGGGTATGTGGTTTGCTGCTTGATTTACGCCGCGCTTAAATAGGATTGAAACAGATTCACGGAACTTCTTGATTGCCAGTACCGCTGCCAAACATTCTTGCTCCGTGACGGTGTAATTTCGCTGAGTGAGATTCAGTTTGTGGGACATGTAGACGATGGGGGCTTCAGCTTCTACGCATTGCACCAGCACGACACCAACTCCATGTTGACTCGGGTTACATTGGATGGAGAAGGACTTGTTGAAATCTGGACTGTGCAATACTGGGGCTGAAGCGAAGCTGTGTTTCAATTGCTTCAAAGCATTTAACCTCTCATCAGTCCACACAAACTGACCCCGTTTAGAACGCATGTCTGTCAGTGGTGTTGACAAAAACGCATACTCTCTGATGAAGCGCCGATACCAACCGCAGATTCCTAACAATCTTCGGAGCTGCTTCGTGGTTGAGGGAAGTGGAAAATCCATGATGGATTTTACCTTGTCAGGATTTGTTTGGATAGTGCCCCCACCAACAATGTGGCCAACGTACTTCACATCTCGCAAGAGGAACTTACTCTTTTCCAAATTGATGGTGAGGCCAGCTTGTCACAAATGGAAGGCGACCTGATGAAGTACCTGCAGGTGGACGTCGAACTCTTCGGGTATGACTTCCAACTGAAAAAGAACTAAACCCCCTAATTTCAACTCTATTATGATGCTTCAATGTGCTTGAAAGTATCCCAAAAAATCTATCAGTTATAGCTGCTATAACAATCTTATATAAAAAAGATGTATTTTTGCTTCCCTCGCTATTGGGTGTAGAATTAATTAAAAATTAATATTAAGCGTATTACACAACCCAAACGGCATCACGACAAAATGGTAAAGGGGTCACCCGGGCACAGTGAAGGCTGTCTTCTCCTTCGACTTCTCCTCCAAAGTTATCTGCCAGAAGGCATCCTTCGGATCAAAGCTAGAGATAAAACTTGCCTTTGAAAGTCGGCTGAGAATACCATCAATCAGCGGTTAGGGGTAGACAACCTTCACTGTGACTGTGTTGACCTTCCGGGCATCCAAGCATAGCAATAACAAGGTTGGTTTCACACCAGCCTGGCGAAATTGTCTACAAGCGCAACTTCCGGCAAAGTGACGCAGCCGCGCATTACAATGCAAAACTTGACCGGAAGTTCTTACCTAGTTAGGTGGTTAAGAAGATCGGCGTTGCTTATAACCAGCTAGCTGATCAAAATGGACGATCAGTGCGCGTCTTTCATGCGAAAGACATCACCAAGGGATAAACCCACTAAGCTCACCAGTTCACGATCTATTACCAAATTTTATTTGGAGATCGTCCATTTGCGCCTATTACAGGTGACACTCCTGCCCCAATTTAGAAGTATCTAGTGATGTTCACCTAGTTCACCATGTCCTCCTCAAAAGATACTTCCACCTTTAATTCAGTTTACGTTGTTCACATTAATTCTACCATTATATTTACCCATTTATTACACCTTGTTCATGCTTTTCTATAAAGGATAACAGTAAAAGGCATGATCACCTGTTCACGTCATTGTCCTTCATAGATTACCTCCATCCTTCAGCTTTTTCCACGCACTTGCCCTCGTGGAAAGACCTGCGTTGTAACATCCAATAATTTAATTTCGAAATTTCTGAGTACATTATTTCCACGCGCACTGTAGTGCCCTTGGAAATTTTATTATTTTGCAGTTGGACTAGCGGTACATTGTTGTTCGACGTGAAAAATAACAAGTTACCGTAAGTCCAACGTGCCCTTGGTATTTCAATTTCGAGGCGAGTGAAAATCCAACGGGATCTGTTGCGCTCGTCTCGAAACGCAAACTGAGACTCGGGACAGTCGTTCTTGGGCCGTCGTGGCGGCAAGAGTCGTTTTGGTTGTGGAGTCGTAGCGACAGGCGGGGAGGAGTGGAGTTTGTGATGAGAACACGGTTGTCCGTCAGACAGAATTGGTATCGTGAACGCAATTAAGTGAAGTGGAGATCAGCTTTCTGCGCACAAATTGAGTGCTACATACATACGTTTCGACGTGTGATACCCTACATGTTAACCTGCCATCAAAGTGCTATCCGATTCGAGTAGTAGTAGTGCTTGTACAGTTTTCCATACGATTGAATAGTGGATCAGTTTAAACTGTACGGAGAGTGAAGTACGAAAGCAGTTACCGTACAACGGATAATGTGGGTGTATAGTTTCCGAAAAATAGTGGGAAACCTCTCCGAACCCTTACTGGTCTGGCATTACAAAGAAATGCAATTATCAATCTAAAATTGGCAGTGACATGCCGAAGTGACAAATTCGAGTTTGGTGCGGAAAAGTGAACAGATCTTTTGATCAGTCTTTAACCTCGTGCATACGAGAAATGGAAAGCGGCTTTTGGTGGTTGGCCTGGGGAAATTGTCAACACCATTGTTGTCGGGTTATGTGTCTGTTCTCGCAGCAGGGCCTAGGAGAATTCTATTTGGCTAGAATGCGCAAGATTTACTTGAGTGCATGGCTGTGTAATGTGAGTCTTGGGATGCATAAAGATGGCTCTGGCAAATTCAAACATGTGCAAATAGCGGCTTACTGCAAAGCATGCGCAAAAAGCGAAAATCTGTGACAAGGTGAGGAAGTTAGTGTTTGCCGCCAAACTGACAGGAGGAGGCCATTTTGTCCATTTTGGCTTCAGTGGCTTTTCTGTAATTCTACCTGTTCAAGTCGAGCTATGACACTGGAGCAGCCTTTCGATTTGCCTATAGCAGATTGCCGAAGGGTTAATGGAAAACGAGTGCATAAAGTGATCACATATCCAATACCGACCGCAAACAAACCCTCACGTACATCGGCTGACTGCAATCTGGTATGCACCCAATTTTCTTTGGTATCTTGTTTTTGTTCATTACTAAGCGTCTAGTGCTGACCCAATGCTGGCACGCGCCGGAGGACGGAGTCCTGAACAAAATAGAAGCCCGTTTCCAGATGAAGCTGAGCTGAGGCGATTCACCTGGAGCAGAATTATGCCGACCTAAGTAGATAGAGAATACCAGTTCTGGATCAGGACAAGGAGCAATAGACAGGGAGCACAATGACGTCACTGATAAAAGAGTATTTCCCCACTGATAAAGAGGTGTTCCCTATGGTCACTGATAAGGGGGTATTCCCCAAGGTCGTTGATGTGGATGATGACGCATACGCGTGGGAATTACGATGATGTGTTGTGTTTGTAACCTTGACCGTCTTATTATTATTGAATTTCGAAGCGCCAGCGATTATCGCATAGCGTGTGAATTTTATTGATAACAGCAACTGAACTTCACAGATGTTATTTTGTTAACGTTTTTTATAATCATGTTGTGACCTTAGCCGTCTTATTAAAATTGGGGTGAATGGCTAAATTTCGCGATTATCGCATAGCATTTGAAATAATTAGAATTTGATTGATAACAGCATATGAATTTCACATGAGAAATGTTATTTTGTTGACGTTTTTTATAGTCATGTGCTTATGTCTTTATGAAAATTTAATTATAGCCTATGGGGGGTGAATGGCTTTGATTTCGTCAAATGAATTTCGCAACAAGAGAAATGCTAGCGTTTTTTAGCGAAGATGGGGTCATGTGACCTTGATCGTCGTAGCGCCGGCGATTATCGCATAGTGTTTGAAATAATTAGAATTTTATTGAGCGTTTGAAATAATTAGAATGCCAACAAAGGAATTTCACATGAGAAATGTTATTGTTTTTTATAGTCATATGTTTGTGTCTTTGACCGTTTTATTAAAAATTGGGGTGAATGGCTTTGATGAATTTCGCAACATGAGAAATGCTAGCGTTTTTTAGCATGCGCGTGATAAGAGAATAGGATATCCGGTGAATGAGAATATTTCAACAATGGTACAGCGTGTAAAAAAGTTTCGGAGCGACAGTGACTATGGAAAAAATTGAGTTTCATTGATAGCAGCAAAAGAATTTCGCAATATGAGAAATGCGTTTTTTAGCATATGCGAGAATAGGATTTTCGGTGAATGAGAACCATACGACAATATGATACAGCGTGTAAAAAAAGTTTAGTTGCGTGATAAGGAATTGCTTTAAAAGGAGGCTGTTTGCAAGCATCTACATCAGAAACGTTTAAGAAGTGAAGTGTGAGTGACTGCTAAGTTGTTGTATTAAATAATAATATTCAAAAGTGTTAAAGTGCCTTATTTATGATGGATTCAGCTGGTTAGTACCGAATTTTCAATATATAGATTTAATGAAAATAAAACCGTAAAAAAATGATGATGAGATTTTTCATGTGCCTCTATGTGTCTCTATATGACCATGTGTGTGTGTGTGTGTATATATGTATGTGTGTGTGGTTCTGTGTGAAAATAATTTGAGACAGAACATCCAACCGAGTTAAAAGTAAAGCAGATGGGAAATAAAAGAGAAGTTTTTTTCCGCTTCCAGGTTTAAAACGACAAACACACAGCCCCATTTAGCTCGGTAGGCAATAATCGAGACGCCACAGTAAAAAAGGCCAAAATAGAAGCAATACAAGCTTTTAATTATATCGCAAGATATTTTAAGCCTTGTATTAGCGTAAAAGATTTGATTATTAACCAGCCGTACAAAGTGCTGAATGGTTGCGTTAAGAAAACAAGATTTGGCGAAAAGATTTGTCTTGAATTGGAAGAGAACGTACTGTTCTTGCCTGACGTATACAATTAGCTAATTGGGGAAACGCTGGACATTATAAGCAAAAGTTTGTTGTCGATTACGTCAAAAGGTCTAGTCAAGGACGGTGGAGGCATATACGACTTACATCTTATAGATATTGGAAAATCTGTTGCGAAGAACCCAGTCGATGAAATATAAAAGCCGGTATTATATGCGGACGAAGACGATACTATTGATTACACAATTTACTCGCAGTGGAAAACGGGAGATACAACATCATCGCGACACATATTTAAGTTATTACTTTTATATATAATCTTAATATTTGATTAAGTATGTAATAAAATTTTATTAAGTATAATCTATAATGTTTGCCTGCCCCAGCTGCGCTAAAAGTTTTAGCCGATCGAATAATCTAAAGCGTCACATTAAAAATGTCCCTGAAAGAAACGAGTGCCTAAGCCTATGTAGTGTATGTAATGCTAGTTTTGATAATTCAGGCAATTTAAAAAGGCATATTAAGTTAAAACATAATAGAGAGAGCTCATCACATGCACAAGCCCCCCTAGTAAAAGAGTCAGATCGCGAGAGCTCATCGAATGTGGAGATGAATGAGTCTGTGTCCAAAAGTAATCAAATGGTTCAAGTTCAGCGTAGAGCTATCAAAAGAAAGCATGATAATGTTGATACGTTACATTGTCATATTTGTGAAAAAGACATTATAAAATCATATTTTAAAAACCATCTGCGAAGTAATTTACATAAAACAAATATCGGTATAATCAATAATGCTCAAGACCAGAAGGTGGAAATTTCACAAGCATTTGCAAGTCGAATAGCTTCTTACCAGATTAATAACGAAAATGAGAAATCAAGCATTGAGGAGTTTTTGAGAGGGGAGAATAATTGTTTCAAAGAACTATTGCAAAATCAATTTCATGAGCTTACTACGGTGAAAGTCAATGTGGAACTGTTTGCAATTTACATTAAATTCGATGTGAACGAAGAAAATAGCTCGAGTGATTTGAAATCGTTTAATGCCAAAAATGTTGTAGTTACTATCGGATGCGACCTTGATGAAGTGTATCAGATTTTTCGGCTATTATTTTAAAGAAAAGTGAAGAGTTTCAAGAGCGGGGTAGTGGATGGGCATTCCAACAGGCTCTGTACTTACAAGTCAACATTAATTAATATGAGCCATTTCACGGGGGATCCTATTTACCACTGCCAAAAGAAGTTGCCTTGAAAAAAGCATCTGTTAATGTTCCAAATTCTGATGATGCATTCTTTGCCTGGGCTATAGTTTCAGCTTTATATCCTGTTGAACTAAACTGTAGCCGCATCAGCTCATACCCATCTTATTCAAGTGTTTTAAACTTGGAGGGTGCTAGTATGCCGATTTGTTTAAACGATATCCCCATTGTTGAGCAAAAGAATGGGATAAGTGTCAACGTTTATGGGTGGAAGGACGGTTCCATCATTGGTCCATTTTATTATTCTAAAAATAGACAAGAACACCACATAAATTTACTCTATATTGACAACGATAGTGGTACTAATGGTCATTACTGCTGGATAAAAAATCTGAGTCGATTGGTGAATAGTGGCCTATCCTGTGATGGTCATCAGACATATTTATGTGATGGTTGTCTCATAAAATGCACAACAATTGAGCGATATAATAAACATATTGAGCATGATTGCAAAAAAATCCACACTATTCTACCAACAGACGATGATAAAATATTGATATTCGAAAATTTCGGGAAACAGCTCAAAGTCCCCTTCATAGTCTATGCAGATTTCGAAGCTATATTGCAACCAATTCATTCATGTTCACCTTGCCCTAAAAGTTCATTTACAGAGAGCACTCATCGACATTTACCATATAGTTTTGCATAGTATATCAAATTTAGTTATGACTCATCTCTTAGCAAACTAGAAATATTTCGGGGGAAGGATGTGTTGATGTTTTCTTGACTAGGATGCAGCGTGATGTTGAGAAGATAATCAAAATCTTAAACAACAATAAGCCAATGCAAATAACAGCTGCAGAGGAAACACAGTTTCTAACCTCCATATCTTGTCATATATGTGGACAAAAGTTTGGACCGGAAATTCAGAAAGTGCGAGACCATTGTCATTTAACTGGGGCATTTCGAAGTGCAGCATGTAATAATTGCAATCTTCTTTATAGAGTGCCCAAGTTCATTCCAATTGTTTTCCATAACTTGAGTGGCTACGACACCCATTTCATATTTCCAGACTTTGGAGGAGATTCTAATAATATCAGTGTCATTCCCAAAAATAAGGAGAAATACATTTCCTTCACGAAATACATGAGGATCGATGAACAAAACATTGCGTTAAGGTTTATCGACTCATAGCGATTCATGAGCTGTAGTTTAGACCAGCTTGCCCAAAACTTGCCCAACACCAAATTTTTCGAAACCCGTCGATATCATCACGACGATGAGCTGCTTGAACTTGTCGTTAAGAAAGGTGTTTTTCCTCATGAGTACATTGATTGTTTCGATAAACTCAATGAGTCATCCTTACCAGCTAAATCATCATTTTATAGCACATTGCAAAATAGCAACATCACCGACGCAGAACATGACCACGCTCAAAATGTTTGGAGAAAATTCAACTTTCGAACTTTAGGCCAATACTCGGATATATACCTGATCACAGATGTGCTGCTACTGACAGATTTATTCGAAGAGTTCAGAAATGTATGCTTGCAGACCTATAAACTTGATCCGGCTCATTATTTCACAGCACCCTCAGTTAGATGGGATAGTATGCCGAAAAGCACTAAAGTCGAGCTGGAACTGTTGACTGATATTGACATGTACCAGTTTGTAAAGCGTGGGATAAGGGGCGGGCTATGTCAATGCAGTAAGAGGCATGCAAGGACAAATAACAAATACATCTCTCAATATGACTCAAATCTTGCTAGTAGCTACATCTTGTATGTGGATGGGAATAATCTGTACGGGTGGGCAATGAGTCAGTACTTACCCATTAGCGACTTCCGCTGGCTAAATAGCCATGAAATTGAGCGCTTGGATGTAACGATTATTGAAGACGAAGCAGCGAAGGGTGTAATTTTGTCTGTTGACTTACATTATCCAGTAGAACTTCATTCAGCCCATAATGATCTCCCATTTTGCCCAGAAAATCAAGTTCCCCCTCTTGAAACTTCAAAATACAAAAACTAAATCTGATAAACAGAATTATATTATTCATTATAGAAATTTAAAACAGTGTTTACGGTTCGGGCTCAAATTAGTAAAGATAAACCAGGCATTAGAATTTACTCAGTCACCCTGGCTAAAAACTTATATAAACTTAAATACCGAAATGCGTACAAAAGCCGCAACTGATTTCGAAAAAGGCTTTTATAAATTAATGAACAACAGCGTTTTTGGTAAAACGATGGAAAACGTGGACAAGCATGTTGATGAAAAAGTTTCGACCCATTGGGAAAACATTGGCAAGAAAAAAGGAGCAAATTATTATATTAGTAGACCCTACTTTCACAGTAGTAAAGAAATCAATGAGGATTTGGTTCTGATTCAAATGAATCGGGTGAATGTCGAATATAAAAAGCCTATATATACTGGGTTCGCAATTCTTGATTTATCGAAAACACTCATGTATGATTTTCATTATAATTTTATTCAAAAGAAATTTAAAGATCGGGCGCAGCTTCTTTATATGGACACAGACTCATTCATCTATGACATTGAAACATCCGATATTTATGAAGACATTAAAAATAACATTAGCTTATTTGATACAAGTAATTATGACATAGATAACCCAAATCATATTCCACATGCAAACAAAAAAGTGCTGGGGAAATTTAAGGATGAAAGCCCTCTAGCTCCCATTACAGAATTCATTGGCACTAAAGCCAAATCTTATTGTATAGTTACCGATGAATCATGCATTAAAAATATAAAAGTAATAAAAAAATCTGTAGTATATAGAGAAATAGAACCATCAGACTTTCTTAAATGTGCTCAACACAATAAAAATAAAATGTTTAGCAAAATG
This sequence comes from Nemotelus nigrinus, assembly GCA_947369275.1. Taxonomy (NCBI): domain Eukaryota; kingdom Metazoa; phylum Arthropoda; class Insecta; order Diptera; family Stratiomyidae; genus Nemotelus; species Nemotelus nigrinus. The sequence continues at coordinate 142,370,542 of OX376372.1, forward strand.
TATGTGTTCAGATGTGATAAGCATCTTATTTATACTAGATTAGTTAATAAAGTAAGCCTATCAGGAGATGATGACAAAAGATTCATTATACCTAATTCTTGTAGTACATTAGCATGGGGCAATAGTTTAATAAATAAATATACATAGCATTATAAGAAAAAATAATGTTTATTGTAGATAAGCTCAACAAAATTGTTACAATAAATCATTCTTATTTATCCATGAATTGTGTTCTTTTGTAAATCCTAGCCATTTAACGTAGACTTTGGATCCTTTCGCCTTCAAAACTTTTTCCACTAGGAAATAATTCAGGTATTTTATTTTCCGCAGCTCCAGTTCGTAGAAACAGCCTCGAACCGGGTTTCCTTGGTAGTCTCCAAGTAAGTATGTAACTGGATTCGTGAGCTGAACTCGGCGAATTTTAAATATTTCAGTTGTCCAGTTTGGTGTGTTACCCTTCTCGAACAGATGCTTGTATTTACTGATGCGAACATGCTCGCCAACCGTATATTTCGGCCATCCATAAGTTTTAGTATGTCATATGACATAATAAACTATAATAACAACTGGACAGTTCCTTGGCAATGCAAAAATAAGGTGACAATCATTTGAAAACTTTTGGCGTGGTAAGCCATAAAATTGGCATATATGACAATGACGTAGATATTTGGCAAACATATTTGAGATTTGAATAATAATCTGAAGGAGAAGTACTTTTTTGTTATATAAACGAGAGGAAGGAAGGTTGTGAACCTAGAGTATTCATTAAAGCTACACATGCTTTAGAAAAGCATTTACAATTTATAATAAATTTAGTTACAAAAAGAAAACAGTGCAGGCTTAAAACCTGAAACAATTGACGTTACAGTCGCGGATTTTTATGATGTGCTCTTTCACCTATCGAATATCAACAGCATTTCAGATACAGAAGAAGAAATAATTGAATGATGCAACAGAATATAGTTATTATTATATAATTCTAAATTGTAAAGTCGTTGGTAAAAAGCAAAATACCTATATATTAACCAATTAATATTTCTATAAGATAAAGCCTGAGTTCGGGTTTGTTTACCTATTATTACACTTAATACGCACTTGTTTGGCCAGACGAAGAATCAAGAAGAACATTAATAGCTGTTTGTCGTTTATACATATAAATAATAGGTTCTATAAATAATAGGTTCTACGTTCTTTCGACATATTAAGTCAAGAATCATACTTATTATTCACATTTCCATTAACTTTCTCTATCGTTTCATATTTTTAATATGTAAATCTCCCGAAGCTGGGTCGTAGTAATAAGTGTGCGTGAAAGAATTAAGCAGAATAAAATTGTTGATGGATGTTTTAAGTCTCCAGACTAGAATGATTACTACTTGCCACTAACAGCGAACGCCGTATTGAAAAAATGTACATAATGGAAATTTTGATTTATTACTAAGATTCTTCTTTTGGCAAAAATCATTTGATTGTTAAATGCACGATGTATAATATCGCTAACTCTTTCAAAGAAAAATGTTCACGGCTTCTATGGGATTAAATATTTGTGTTCCCCATAACTGATGAATCGGAGGAACACTTGTTAGTAAATCCATGGAATTCCCAATGTTAAACCTTCTGTTTTCCTTAAGAACCAAGATGCTATATTCGTGCATAATACATCGAAGTATGCATGCGTTTAGGTTTTGTACAAAGCTCATTGAAAATATGTTCAATTTGGTCTTCACAAATGGATCTTTTAGTTTGTATCGTTCTACAAAGATAAAAAAATAAAACAATAGAAAAATTTTTTTTTAATATAGAATCAAATTTGGATTTCGGTAAATTAGTTACTTAGACAATATTATTTTTCGTTGAATGCGAACTCAATTATTGTTAATTTGCCATTAAACTTATTGAAGTTAATGTAATCCCGTTGATTTGAATAGAAAGAAAAATAAATTTATAACACTTTGTTAAATCGAAACGCCGGGCCTTCTTATTGGGCGAGAGCCTGGGAAGTTCTTTCCGTTTTCAGGATCCGTTTCCGTTTTCAGGATCTCGAAATCGCTAGATATCTCAAATTGAACGCATTTCAATTTGAATAAATAATAAGGTACCGCAAGTCCCATGCGACCTTATTATTGTATTCGAGCAGCAAGCAAATTCCTAACGGATTTTTTTTTTGCTGTTCGCTCGCTCATTTCGAGACGCATTCGTCGTTTCGGGACAGTCTTTTAGTGTTCGCTGTGGTGACGGAAGTCGAGGCGGCGACGTGTCGCACTGGATGACGTGGCGGAAAGATTCAATCGGATGGCTGCAGTATTTGTTTCTAAGTTTGAAGTACATATTGTTAAGAAACTTGCGTGCGGACAATTAATAATATACGAATCAACGAGTTATCGGTTGTGATTGTGCGACGACATATACACGTTACAGCGTGTCTGTACATCATACTACACGTTCCAGCGGGCCAGAGGTTTTGTTTGTGATATAGAAAAATTCTGCAGCGTAGTGTTTTATTTATGAGTAAATCAAATGCACCAGTAGAAACAGTAAACCGCTCAATAAAATGGTTCTTTATAGAAACCAATATGAGTACCGGAACGTGCAGTGTTGGGAACACGCGGCAATTACATTCACCAAGCCCAAGTTCCAGGATGTGGACTCCTGGAGACGAGAATTGGTATGGCTCGGTAGAAAGATGATTTGTAACGCTGGATGCTGTAAGTAAGCGTGGGGTGCCGAAGCATGGCCCTTCAGGATTACCTCAAGTAAGTTCTAGGATAAGAGTCTTGTGCGCAACTGGCGGGATGATAGAGCAACTGATTGACTGGTGCAAATATCGCGTGTTCGTGACAGATTTGTGACAGACGGTTAAATTGAGCAAGGTTGGAAATTATTTCTGTTTTCATGACCGCTATTGTCAGCGGCCCGACGAGTTTTGTTTGGCGATTTTCCCGTGGCTGCGTTGATATAATCGATTCATGTGGAGCGCATTCGGTCAACGTACTCCATACACAGAATTTTGTTCCTAGTTTCGTGTTTATTTTGGTCGTTCGAAGGAATTGTCATAAGAGGCTAATGACCATTTAAAGAGGGGCCGAGTGAGATTGAACTTCAGCCAAGTGGAAGAAAGCTCGTCGCAAATCGTAATGAAACACCTTGTTAACAAGCTAAAAACTGTGAGGTGAAGGGAAGATATATATTTTCGAGTTCATGCTGGTTTTTCTCGAAGAGATTTGAGGTCGCCAAGTTCTAGTTGATGTGTGCATATCGGCTCCTTTATGGAAATTGCAGCAATCGGAGGTTTTACAGAAATAATCAAAATATTCTGTTCAATATTGTGGATAGCATTCCCATCCGAAACAACTTTTCTAGCATCATTCAGTCAGCTAGTCGAGTAAGCAGTAGCAAAAACATCTGTTCGTCTTAGTTTGGTGCTCATGGAACGGCAAACTTGGACTAAATCAGTGAAAATTTATAAATCCGGCTGAAATATCATCTGCGTCATTGTTGGACGTACTACGTTTGCTGTTAGAAACAAATTACGTCCAGCCCATTTGTTCATCGGATCCGGCTCGGAATTACAAATCGAAGAAGAAGTACGCTTTTAAATGCCCGGTACGCGATACTGCCAGCTCTCATGCGCTTAAGAGCCAGAGGCGTTTGCACTTCACTGTTCTATGAACGCTGCAAAGAGAATACTTTACGTACTTTATTAAATTCGGAAGGAATTTTTTTTGCTACCATAATTTGAACTTTTGTGTATAGCATATGACCTGTCGGTGACTGCACATTTCATCATGCAGCAAACCAAATGATAAAAACCTAGATTTACGAAGTAATATCGTTCGCGTGTAAGTGGAGGGAGATTCAAATATGCAAATCGTATTGGAAACAAAGAACTATTGTTTTTAGTTTCTTTGAAGGGAAAAACCAAAGGGGGTTTGATGGTTTATTTCTAAAAGAGTGGCCCGTTTGACGTGTCTTCGACGCTGAATTAATGGTCAAAGCTTGGTTCTGGTGGAGTGTGGTCAGAAGAAAGAGGCTCGAGTGCTCAGCTCACCCGCAAGGAGACCACACTTACTAACTATATCGTCATAATCGGCAGATTTCGTACTGAATCATAAGCAAGAACGTTGAAACGGCATAAATCAGAAACTTATTATGAGACCGCAGCGCGAACTGTATTTCCTGTAATAATCAGTAAAAATCTTATCCAATATTAGAAGAAGTTGCTAAAGAAAAAAAAACTCTAGCGCACCTGAACCGCTAGAAACACTAATGTTCGAAGAACAGTAGAAGAATCGTGCAGGTTTTGAGTGCATATTCCAACACATGTGCTGCTTATTACGGCCAAACTGTTTCAAATGCCACGTTTAACTTTGGTCTCAAGAATGCATTATAACTCATATGGTGGAAGGTTTCAGATATTACCACTGGCATGAATTTCAACGTTTATGAGAGCAAAACACGGGTTAATTATATTCGTTATCAGTTGCTTATTTCACATAATTTTGAAAGCAGCATCTCATATAACATCAATGAAGAAAATGCTCAATGCCTGCAGCACTGTAACTGAAGTTGGTATTTGAGGCTGCGATCCGAAAAATTTGCAGAGCTTTGGGAATTGAAACATTTGTTATTTATTTTCATTGTAAATGTTTTCGGTATGAATATTAACTTTAAGCATTTATTGATACAAAAGTAGCACAACCGACTCGTGCTGGACACCTTCTGCCAGTATCAAAGCCAAGAATATATCACATCTGCTTTTTTTTTCACATCTGCATCCAAATTTGGATTTCGGTAAATTAGTTACTTAGACAATATTATTTTTCGTTGAATGCGAACTCAATTATTGTTAATTTGCCATTAAACTTATTGAAGTTAATGTAATCCCGTTGATTTGAATAGAAAGAAAAATAAATTTATAACACTTTGTTAAATCGAAACGCCGGGCCTTCTTATTGGGCGAGAGCCTGGGAAGTTCTTTCCGTTTTCAGGATCCGTTTCCGTTTTCAGGATCTCGAAATCGCTAGATATCTCAAATTGAACGCATTTCAATTTGAATAAATAATAAGGTACCGCAAGTCCCATGCGACCTTATTATTGTATTCGAGCAGCAAGCAAATTCCTAACGGATTTTTTTTTTGCTGTTCGCTCGCTCATTTCGAGACGCATTCGTCGTTTCGGGACAGTCTTTTAGTGTTCGCTGTGGTGACGGAAGTCGAGGCGGCGACGTGTCGCACTGGATGACGTGGCGGAAAGATTCAATCGGATGGCTGCAGTATTTGTTTCTAAGTTTGAAGTACATATTGTTAAGAAACTTGCGTGCGGACAATTAATAATATACGAATCAACGAGTTATCGGTTGTGATTGTGCGACGACATATACACGTTACAGCGTGTCTGTACATCATACTACACGTTCCAGCGGGCCAGAGGTTTTGTTTGTGATATAGAAAAATTCTGCAGCGTAGTGTTTTATTTATGAGTAAATCAAATGCACCAGTAGAAACAGTAAACCGCTCAATAAAATGGTTCTTTATAGAAACCAATATGAGTACCGGAACGTGCAGTGTTGGGAACACGCGGCAATTACATTCACCAAGCCCAAGTTCCAGGATGTGGACTCCTGGAGACGAGAATTGGTATGGCTCGGTAGAAAGATGATTTGTAACGCTGGATGCTGTAAGTAAGCGTGGGGTGCCGAAGCATGGCCCTTCAGGATTACCTCAAGTAAGTTCTAGGATAAGAGTCTTGTGCGCAACTGGCGGGATGATAGAGCAACTGATTGACTGGTGCAAATATCGCGTGTTCGTGACAGATTTGTGACAGACGGTTAAATTGAGCAAGGTTGGAAATTATTTCTGTTTTCATGACCGCTATTGTCAGCGGCCCGACGAGTTTTGTTTGGCGATTTTCCCGTGGCTGCGTTGATATAATCGATTCATGTGGAGCGCATTCGGTCAACGTACTCCATACACAGAATTTTGTTCCTAGTTTCGTGTTTATTTTGGTCGTTCGAAGGAATTGTCATAAGAGGCTAATGACCATTTAAAGAGGGGCCGAGTGAGATTGAACTTCAGCCAAGTGGAAGAAAGCTCGTCGCAAATCGTAATGAAACACCTTGTTAACAAGCTAAAAACTGTGAGGTGAAGGGAAGATATATATTTTCGAGTTCATGCTGGTTTTTCTCGAAGAGATTTGAGGTCGCCAAGTTCTAGTTGATGTGTGCATATCGGCTCCTTTATGGAAATTGCAGCAATCGGAGGTTTTACAGAAATAATCAAAATATTCTGTTCAATATTGTGGATAGCATTCCCATCCGAAACAACTTTTCTAGCATCATTCAGTCAGCTAGTCGAGTAAGCAGTAGCAAAAACATCTGTTCGTCTTAGTTTGGTGCTCATGGAACGGCAAACTTGGACTAAATCAGTGAAAATTTATAAATCCGGCTGAAATATCATCTGCGTCATTGTTGGACGTACTACGTTTGCTGTTAGAAACAAATTACGTCCAGCCCATTTGTTCATCGGATCCGGCTCGGAATTACAAATCGAAGAAGAAGTACGCTTTTAAATGCCCGGTACGCGATACTGCCAGCTCTCATGCGCTTAAGAGCCAGAGGCGTTTGCACTTCACTGTTCTATGAACGCTGCAAAGAGAATACTTTACGTACTTTATTAAATTCGGAAGGAATTTTTTTTGCTACCATAATTTGAACTTTTGTGTATAGCATATGACCTGTCGGTGACTGCACATTTCATCATGCAGCAAACCAAATGATAAAAACCTAGATTTACGAAGTAATATCGTTCGCGTGTAAGTGGAGGGAGATTCAAATATGCAAATCGTATTGGAAACAAAGAACTATTGTTTTTAGTTTCTTTGAAGGGAAAAACCAAAGGGGGTTTGATGGTTTATTTCTAAAAGAGTGGCCCGTTTGACGTGTCTTCGACGCTGAATTAATGGTCAAAGCTTGGTTCTGGTGGAGTGTGGTCAGAAGAAAGAGGCTCGAGTGCTCAGCTCACCCGCAAGGAGACCACACTTACTAACTATATCGTCATAATCGGCAGATTTCGTACTGAATCATAAGCAAGAACGTTGAAACGGCATAAATCAGAAACTTATTATGAGACCGCAGCGCGAACTGTATTTCCTGTAATAATCAGTAAAAATCTTATCCAATATTAGAAGAAGTTGCTAAAGAAAAAAAAACTCTAGCGCACCTGAACCGCTAGAAACACTAATGTTCGAAGAACAGTAGAAGAATCGTGCAGGTTTTGAGTGCATATTCCAACACATGTGCTGCTTATTACGGCCAAACTGTTTCAAATGCCACGTTTAACTTTGGTCTCAAGAATGCATTATAACTCATATGGTGGAAGGTTTCAGATATTACCACTGGCATGAATTTCAACGTTTATGAGAGCAAAACACGGGTTAATTATATTCGTTATCAGTTGCTTATTTCACATAATTTTGAAAGCAGCATCTCATATAACATCAATGAAGAAAATGCTCAATGCCTGCAGCACTGTAACTGAAGTTGGTATTTGAGGCTGCGATCCGAAAAATTTGCAGAGCTTTGGGAATTGAAACATTTGTTATTTATTTTCATTGTAAATGTTTTCGGTATGAATATTAACTTTAAGCATTTATTGATACAAAAGTAGCACAACCGACTCGTGCTGGACACCTTCTGCCAGTATCAAAGCCAAGAATATATCACATCTGCTTCACGTTGTTATATAACATTCAAAGTTATAGGAGTATAAAGAAATTTAGGGTTACCTGCAGCGAGTTTTTTTTCAAATAATCGAAAACCTAATATTTGCTGTTTATTGTCACTACAATATCTTTGCCATTTGAAAATTCTACGATAAAACCGCTTGTTACCCACCCCGCCTAATTGAGGGGGTAGTGACCCTCGGCTTGGTCCGTTTGGGTCCCGGGTTCGCTCAGGAGACTGGGCGTGGGCGCCACTCACTCACCCCAACAATGGACCACGAGCCGCCGAGTGAGCTTACGGCTCACCGAGGTCAAGAAATCTGGGAATGGGATCGCTGTTGCGTGTAGCACAACCCCTCTATTTCACCGTTGCCGAACCACCAAACCGCGAAACGAGTGCTTAATCACCGACTTGTGCCACAAAAATAAAGTACGATCTCGTAACTAGGAGAAAAAATCTTTATTTTCTCAACCTCCGCGATTTCGCGATATTCCTAACACCGAAACAATTTTCAACTCGAACGCCTACGCTACGTTAGCTTATTCTAATTAACGCAATCCACCACTCCACTGTAACAAGATATTGTACTTAACAGAGTATTTTCAAAATGTTTTCTTTTTTTATATTACTAACGTTCGGAAAGACTATGCTACTCTTTGATGACGTTAAATGCGAACGGTAGTTGAAATAAAAGCTTACTATTAGTTCTAAACTATGCACTGACCTTCTTTCTTCTACTCGTCGAACCAAAACCTGGTCAAAAAGCCAACCTCGACTCCAGCCGAGTCCCAGTTCAGTTATGGGAGCGTTTCTTCACGACCAGATACGTTTAATGCTCGCCTCCACCGTCGCACAAAGAATCTTCCTAGGCTCCCAATCTCATCAGCACGGATGGAGTTCTGAACCCCAGACCACCCGTTTCCCGGCCAGACGTGCTAGCCTCTGCACTACAGGGCCGGTACGAGATGAACGGCCTTATTGCCAATTAAACGTCTCGCCGTTTGTCTCGGGCGTCACGGGGATCACGGGTTCGAATCCCGCCGGAACCCGATTTCGAATTTGCCACTTTTTTTACTGGCAGTCCTTTTTGTCACCTTCCCCGACACACCAAGGATGTTCCCCGACGTTCCTGGTGGTTTTCTGAGGGTTTCCTGTTGGTTTTTGATGATTTTTTCAATAATTTACTGATTTGCTCGTTTCCACTGTTGCACACAGAATTCTCGCATCTGATGGTTTTTCAAGAATTTACTAATCTGGTCGCTTTCACTGTCGCACACAGAATTTTTGCATCTGATGGTTCTTCAAGAATTTGCTAATCTGCTCGCTTTCACTGTCGCATACAGAATTTTCGTACCTGATAATTTTTCAAAAATTTACTGATCTGCTCGTTTCCACTGTTGCACACAGAATCTTCGTACCTGATAATTTTTCAAAAATTTACTGATCTGCTCGTTTCCACTGTTGCACACAGAATCTTCGTACCTGATAATTTTTCAAAAATTTACTGATCTGCTCGTTTCCACTGTTGCACACAGAATCTTCGTACCTGATAATTTTTCAAAAATTTACTGATCTGCTCGTTTCCACTGTTGCACACACAATCTTCGTACCTGATAATTTTTCAAAAATTTACTGATCTGCTCGTTTCCACTGTTGCACACACAATCTTCGTACCTGATAATTTTTCAAAAATTTACTGATCTGCTCGTTTCCACTGTTGCACACACAATCTTCGTACCTGATAATTTTTCAAAAATTTACTGATCTGCTCGTTTCCACTGTTGCACACACAATCTTCGTACCTGATAATTTTTCAAAAATTTACTGATCTGCTCGTTTCCACTGTTGCACACAGAATGGAAAATTTTTCCTTCATCAGGTGCCGCTGCTTTCTCCTTTCTAGTTCGAGTCCCGTACATTCTTCTTTCCCGTACGACTGGGTGAATGTACTTTCTCCACGTGCCGATCGAGGATTTCCACCAATCCGAGAATTTCTCTTACCCATAATTTACCGTGGCCGTCGAGTCTGAGTACACCACTGGGTTTCATTGACGTTTGGGTTATGTACTTTTCCGATGTTTTCACCTGTCAACCCCCCTGCCGATTTCATGACAGTTAGATATTTGTGGCCGTGTTGACAATTGTAGTCTGTCACGTTCGCGTCAAGTTCGATTCCAAATTCGTGTAAGGTGTCATGTAGCCTCAGACCAAGGTGGATTGTGTGCTGCGAGATATTTCCAGTCGCAATGTACGTTTTCCTAGCCTGGGAACTTGTCTAGTTGCTGTGGATGTACTTGAACATACCCCGCAAATTCGACGCCTGGTGTCGCATCAGGGCTTGGTGAGCTTCGCCCGACGAGGGATTTAAGTGTCTTATTTCCGACTAGGCGTGTTGTCACGGAAGAATCGGATAATCGCTTTGCGAATCCGTTGCCTGGAGGATCTCTAATGTGACTAGTTCGAGGAGAGGTTTTGCGTTGATTTGAGTATAGTCAATTACCATGCCGGTGAAGTTGAATTCCTTTCTTTTTCCTTTTTATTCCTTTAGGCAACAAACAGTGCAGGAACGGGTGATCACTCGTCTGGCAACAACAACACATCCCTTTGTATCCAGCTAGGAATCCGATGATCCTCGATGAAAGTGCTGGTAAAAACCGGGGGGAGAGCTCTGATTCGGGAGCGTCCTTGGGTGGTCGTGGTTCGCACTAGGTCGCCGCATCATTCACATGCAAATTCGGATTAGATAAGTATCTGTGCTTGGGTAAAGAAGAATCTGGTTCTTTGTGTGAATTGATTTTCAGGTGGCAACTCGTATCTGGTTATTGGCATGACGCGATTTGGCGGTGTTATCGAGCGATGTGCAAAGCCAAACTTGCTGCGTCGAAACCCGGGCCGCACGACCGTGGTAAATACCATTTTGGAAGGCATGGTATTCCGATGCTATGTGTCCGGTGGTATTGTAGTCAACGCCGGTTGGCCAAAAAGGTTAGTAGCGCTGTGATTGTCTTACTTACAATCTATGTCTTCTTACTTACAATCTATGTCGTGAGCATCCGACGGGTATACTACACAAGCCGGGTGCTATGATCGTACGCTGCCTATGAGTGGTGGTTACAAACTCCCTACTGAGTGGAGTGGTGGAGTGTTCCCGGTTGGTCAGCCTTCCCCGGGGAAGGCTGTATTATTTTTTTTTTCTCAATGGAAACGCGTGTGCACGTTTTTGTACATATTGTTACCACGTAACAACTCCCCCCTTACCACACGAGGATTTCCCGAAATCCGAATTCTAGCTCGTAGTTACAGACCGTTTGACGCGCCGCGTGGTCCATTAGTAAGCGAAGCGTAACCGCCTCTATCCCCGGAAGGAAATTTGGCGGGTCAGCAATCACCGGCTGCTACCCCCTATTGCAACAATTGAACTATTCTAACAATTAAACTTCCATAAGAATTAAAATTTTTTTTCCCGCTAGTTTCTGCCTTTATTCTATGGCAATTACTCTCTAATAGCTAATTTCTATCTCTACTTCCTAGCAATTACTCTCTTTTCACTGAGTTTCTGTCTTTATTCAATTGTAATTCATCGTTAATCGCTAGTTCCTATACTTATTCTATCGTAATTACCCCCATTCCGATAACTTCTATCCTTGTTTTCAAGAAATTCTTTTCATACTCCCTTACGCTATCAGTGTCTGCTCTTGTGAGCTAATTCTTATCTAATTTCATTTGATGTATCTGGTTCGCTTTAATTTGTCAAATTGAGTTTGTTCGAAATTCATATTTATCTATTGAGTTGACTTCTATCTGAACGTGTTTCAATAATCTTTCAACAAATCTTTGTTTTAGTTCATAATTTCATGGCTTCTGTTAGCTAATAATTAATATTTGCCTAAACTAACTTTCAACTCATTCACTTTAATGCACTATGTTTCTACCACGTTTCCCCTAACACTCCGTGCTTCTATCTAATGCTACCTAGGACTCTATAACTTTTCTAAATTCTACCTAAATCTATGTGATTGAGGCTAATTTTCTTTTTCTTTTACTTAGTGCTCTCCAATTATGCGGATTCCCCTCTAGCTATCTCTAATTTCCATCTGATTGTGACTCTCCAGCCTATTGCTATTTTATCAGTTCTCCTACTAAATCGCACTTTCACGGTTTCTTTTAGGTTCCTCGACGTGACGACAATATCGGGTGCCTATATCCCATGATAGGTAGGCAGCGGGACGTTAGTGATCCCGGGCTGTCAAATTTGCTAACGTAGTCCACGACCGTGAAAATATGAGTATATCCCCGGGTAGATCTAGGTAATGGGCCCACCAAGTCGACACACACCATCTCCCATGGCTGTTGCGGCTCGCCACTTCGCGAGACCATAAACCCAGCCGGAGCTTGTCGCTCTACTTTATTTGCTTGGCACACCTTACATTTTCGTACGTAGCCGCTCACATCCACGGACATCTTGGGCCCATAATACTTCGTGGCCACTCGAGACTGCGTGCGACTGACCCCCATATGTCCCGCCGTTGGATTGTCATGGCATTGACGAAGAATTTCTTTTCGTTCCGCCTTGGGCACCACTCTTTTTCATGCGTCCTCTCCTTCCAGCTCAGGATATCGACCCGGCACATGCTTCCAGAGTGAGCCTCCCACCACCCGCCAATCTGCGAAACGTCTTGGAGCCTTCGAAACCTTCTGTTTCATCTCCTCAAGCCACTTATCCTCCATGGTCACCAGCATTGCTACCTCTTCTTGAATTACCATCCTAGATTGTGCATCTGGCACGAGATGTTCCTTCCCATTTCTATGAATTATCTCGAAGGGATATTGTTGAAGCCGAATCGCCCACCTAGCCAACCGCCCTGACGGGTCTTTCAAGTTGTTTAGCCACACGAGAGAGTAGTGATCGGTAACCACTGTGAACTTGGCCCCCTCCACATATGGCCTGAGCTTTTCCACAGCCCACAAAACCGCAAGGCACTCCTTCTCTGTGGTGCTATACTTCTTTTTGGCCCTTGACAGTGATCGACTGAGGTAGCAGATTACCTTCTCTCCTTCAGCGTGCTGTTGTGACAAAACGGCCCCCAACCCAGATCTGAAGCATCGGTCTGTATCAAAAAAGGTAGACTATAGTCCGGGCAGGTAAGGATCGGGGCAGTGGAAAGTTTCACCTTCGCCTGGGTGAAAGCAGCTTGGCAGTCCTGGGTCCACTCGAACCTTTGGTGCTTTTTCAGGAGATTCGTGAGTGGCGCTGTCAGCGTGGCAAAGTCTGGTATGAATCTCCTATACCAAGAGACCATTCCCAGGAACTGCCGTACTCCCTTCACATTTTTAGGCGCGGGAATCTCCATCAGACTCCTTACCTTGTCCGGATCCACGTTCAAGCCCCTCTCGTCTACGACGTAGCCCAAGTATTTCAATTGGGGACGACAAAACTCGCACTTGTCCCGGGACACTCTCAGACCCGCCTGCCTCAACCGCCGGAAGACTTCCCTCAAGGTCTCCAAATGCTTCGCGAAATCCTGCGTTACCACGATGATATCATCGAGATAGGTGAACACGCAAGGTTCGAGATCCGGTCCAAGCACTTGGTCAATCAGCCGCTGCCATGTCGCTGGAGCGTTTTGCAAGCCAAATGGCATCCTGCGAAACTGGAAAAGACCTCTATGGGGCACGGTAAAAGCCGTATATTTCCGCGATTGTTCTGCCACTGGCACCTGCCAATAGGCCGATTTAATATCGAGCGACGATAAATATTTTGCGTCGCGTAATTTATCTAATGTGGCCGATACGTATGGGATTAGGTATGCATCGTGTTCAGTGACCCGATTCAGTTTCCGATAGTCAACGCGAAACCGATAGGTGCCGTCTTTTTTTTTCACCAATAGAATGGGTGAGGCCCATGGGCTCGCAGAAGGCTCCACTATCTCTTGTTCTAACATCTCGTTGAGCTCCGCGTCCACATGCTTTTGAACGGCTGGCGAGATAAGATAGTAACGTTGTTTAATGGGGGGTGAGTTGGTCTTGATGACATGCTCTACCCTGTTAGTGCATCCAACACCATCTCCCATTAATTGAAATTCTTCCTGAAGCAATCGGCTTAGGGCACCCTCCTCCAATCTTGTGAGGCGACTCCGTGGCTTCAACTGTTCGCCAGAGTCTCCCTGCAATGCGCTGATGAAGCTCCAACTCTCTTCACTCAAAGCCATTACCAGGCCGAAACGTCTGACGAAGTCCACCCCCAATATGAGCGTCTGCGGTAGCGACGGAACCACAAGCATTCGAAGCCACTCCTGCTTCTCCTTCAGCTGAATTGGGACCATTGCACATCCCTGGCTATTGGCCATTCGGATCACCTTTTGGTTGGAGTCCAGAAGCTCTACACCCAGCTCGTTCAGCACCCTCCAACCTTCTTCCCCTACCACTGTATTAGTGGCGCCCGAATCCTAGAGACCCAAGAACTTGCGACCGTAAATCTCCATCTCAAGGTGTGGTCGGTTGTCTCCCTGTCTCTTCGTCAACAAATAATTCAATTGCGCCTACGTTGCGGCCCCTTCTATACTGCTCCTTGTGTCCAGGCTGCCGCCTACTGGACACAACGTCCGTTTCCCTGAGTCGATCGACTACGAACTTCGGCTTCGGAGTTTCTGGCTATCGGTCTCTCATTCGTTCTCGAATCCGGTGGTGCTCTGGCGCTACGAGGATGGTTCGGTTGGCTCTGGCAATTTGGGCACGTCGCTCTTCTGACACCTTGCCGCCCACAATCAAAGCATCTCTGGGGCTCTCGACAGTCCCTGGACGTGTGGCCACTGCCCTTGCAGTTCCAGCAGCGCACCAGATTCCCCTGCAGAGGCGCTAGATTTACTCCATCCGCGCAACCAACGTAGGCCAGATCCGGCTCCAAAAGGCGTTGTTGTTTCCGAGTCGGTGGGGGTAAATATGCTTCGACGGATACCCGTGTCGCCTCCAAAGAACGGCCTACCCTGATCAGATCCGCGATACTACGTACCGGAGTCAGAGCCAGCTGTGTCTGATAAAATGGGGCTATATTTTTCCGTAAGATTCGCAGTTTCTCCTCCTCGGAACACGGGACGGTACGACGCCTAAACAGCCCCTCCATTGCCGAAACATATATACCCATCGATTCCTCCAGGCCCTGTGTGCGTCTTCCAATTTCGCTGAGCAGGCGGTCGTTATAATCAGGCGGTAGAAATTCTGCACGCAGCTCTGCCACCAACTCCTGCCACGAGTTGACTCGAGTCCGATTGGCACGGTACCAGACTAGCGCCTTTCCTTCAAACATTTCCGCCGCGGACTGAAATAGCGTCTGAGGTGACACCCCTCTGGCCTCCCGCAGCTCTTCCACTCGCTCTAAAAACGCGCTCAGGGACCCGGAGTCCCCATTATAGCGAAGGGCCCACTTGGACACCTCTTGCCCTTTCGCTACCACCGGCGTTGCCCTGGGTGTCGAAAACAAAGGAGAGTGTTGTGATCCAAACCCTGGTTCGGTTCACGGAAGCCTACGGTTACTGCCGCAGCCTCATCCCCAATTACAGGTGCCTCCACTCGCCCGTTCCCTTCATCGACGTCTTCTACTGCCTCTCCTCATTCGTTTCTCTCCTCACCCTCCGCCTTCACCAGGAGCTCTCCCATGGCCATAATTAAACGAATTCTCAGCTTGTTGGCTTCTTCTCCCATCTCCTCAGCCTCGTGGTGTGCATTTCGCAACCGCCGCATCCCAAACTCAACTTTCGTCTTGATCTTGAGAAAATCCGACGACTGTGGGGTGCCCGTAAAGGTTGTAGTCAGGGTTTGGATTTCCTCCAGCTTCTCTCTGACGGCTTCCAAGTCCTCTTCCAATGTAAAAGGATAGTCTCGAGTGGTAATCAGCGACGTATCCATCGAAGTCTCAGCTCGGAGCGCCACCCGAAGCGTCTTTTTCATGCCCTCCACAGTCCCGGTAGGTTGCCCTCGGATTTTTAGTTCGTATGCCAACTCCTCCTTGCTGAGTCTGTCGATTAGAATCCTAGTTTTCGACGCCATACTGGATTTTCCCCACTGCTAGGTGCTTAAGTTAAAAATGCTAAGTTCGGATGTTACTTAAGAGTAGAATAAAACACAAATTTTTATTTCAAACTGAATCTTGATTAAAATTACAAGTCAAAAAATAAAAACTCTAGCGCACCTGAACCGCTAGAAACACTAATGTTCGAAGAACAGTAGAAGAATCGTGCAGGTTTTGAGTGCATATTCCACCACATGTGCTGCTTATTACGGCCAAACTGTTTCAAATGCCACGTTTTACTTTCGTCTTAAGAATGCATTATAACTCATATGGTGCACGGTTTCAGATATTACCACTGGCATGAATTTCAACGTTTATGAGAGCAAAACACGGGTTAATTATATTCGTTATCAGTTGCTTATTTCACATAATTTTGAAAGCAGCATCTCATATAACATCAATGAAGAAAATGCTCAGTGCCTGCAGCACTGTAACTGAAGTTGGTGTTTGGGGCTGCGATCCGAAAAATTTGCAGAACTTTGCGAATTGTAACATCGGTTATTTATTTTCATTGTAAATGTTTCCGGTATGTATACTAACTGTAAGCATTTATTGATACAAAAGTAGCACAACCGACTCGTGCTGGCATCCTTTCGCCAGTATCAAAGCCAAGAATATATCAAATCTGCTTCACGTTGTTTAATTACATTCGAAGTTATAGGAGTATAAAGAAATTTAGGGTTACCTGCAGCGAGTTTTTTCAAATGATCGAAAGCTTAATATTTGCTGTTTATTGTCACTACAATATCATTACCATTTGAAAATTCTACGATAAAACCGCTTAATAAAGATATTGCAATTAAACACAAAACCAACAATAGCTGGCAACCCTATCGTGTCTTTTCAACCAAATTTGGCCTGAATAATGCTTATGACAGGTTTCATTAATTGTATGAAATTCGTATTGATTTCATGACTGCACTGGAAGTTATAGTGCAAAAAGTTTTATTTTCCTGAGCGAATTTTCAAAACCAAAGACACAAAAATTACCATAGCTGGTAGCACCAATCAAATTTTTCAACCAAATTTCCACCAAACAGAGATTAGAGTTAGGTTTAGCTTCTGTGTCAATTTCATGAAAATCTGGTAACTTATTCACATTTCATAGGGCAAAAAGCAGTTTTTTTTCTTTGTAATTTTTCAAGATGGCACCACTGGCACAGAGTTGCCCACAATTCAAAATCGCTTCTATCAAATCTGGTCTTACTTAAGTCCAATGCATTCTGTAAATTTTAGCTGTATCTGATTATTGGTTTGTGAGTTTCCGTGAACAGAAGTTTTTGATGCTAAAAATATAGGTTAACTGGGAGAGGGTTACCGTTCTTGTCCGACATGAAATTTCCAAAGTTTTATTTTGAACGTGTAGATAAAACATAAGATTTATATACAGATTGGTTTTAATGTAAGAAACGGACATTTTTTTGAATATTCGATGGTTTGAATGTTTTCACTTCCAAATTTTTTTTTCAAAATGAAGACACCAAAATTATCATAGCTGGCAGCTCCAACCGAATTTTTCGACCAAATTTCTACCAAACGTGGCTTTCAGGTCCAGCAATTGTGTAAGTTTCGTCAAAATCGAACGATTCAATCAGAATTTATAGGGCTAAAAACAGTTATCTTTTTTAGTGGTTTTTCAAGATGGCACCACTGGCACAGAATCGCCCGCATTTCAAAATCACTTCTATCAGACCTGGTCCTATTTAAGGTCAATACATGCTGTGAATTTCAAATAATTCTGCCCATCGGATCGTGAGTTTCCGTGAACAGAAGTTTTTGATGCTAAAAATATAGGTAAATTTGGCAAGGGTTGCCAGGCGTGCCCGTTATACCATATCTTTTTTTTTTTTTGGTTATGTAAACAAAGCACAAGATTTACATATGAAAGGCTTATTTTTGAAGAAACGGCATTTTTTCAAGAGAGACGATGATTTGGAGGTTTTCACTTTCAGTACCTGCCCTAGCTACAGGGTTGCCAGCACGCTCATTAAAAGCCACACAAATCTACAACTGAATAATATCAATATGTCCTGAAAATTTGGTAATGATTGAATAGCTCTGTCAAAAGTTATCGAAATTTAAAAATTTTCAAATTTTCCCGTCCTCTTTTTAGGCACCAAGCGCACACATAGGGTTAAAAAATTCCAAAGCATTATCCGATTCATATGTAAAACACGTTAGAAATTTATTTTATTAACTTTATTTTTGCAAAAATCATTTGTGCACGAAATAATAGGTATATTAAAAATATCACTTAAATGCCCGCCGGCGCGAAAAGGTTTACAATAACTGACATTTAAAGAGACCTGGACCTATTCTGCATACACACCAATGTATCCTGAAAGTTTCAGCTCAATCGAATGGCGCGTTCCCGAGATTATCTCACTGAAATTTTTTGTACATATATATATATATATATATATATATATATATATAGAAATATGAATTTTTGGCCGAATCGATTTTAATACTAATGTTCTTCGAACATTAGTAAAAAATCAGTCGCTCTTATTCTGTCTCGCAATCCTCGCCGCCTAGCTGTCGCTCCTTGCACACTCTGCTTGGAATCTGTAATTTAGTCTAAGGTCCCAGGTCCTCAACTTGTCAACTGCTACTCCTATTACAACTGCCTACCACCGTGATGCTGTGTTCTACTTCTGCTTGAATTTTGACACAAAATTTCGATTTTCACTATCACTGTTTTCAACACCGAAAATTTCAAAGAAATTACCCCGCGGTAATCTCCTCTTAGGCCCCACGTTGGGCGCCAATTTGTTACCCACCCCGCCTAATTGAGGGGGTAGTGACCCTCGGCTTGGTCCGTTTGGGTCCCGGGTTCGCTCAGGAGACTGGGCGTGGGCGCCACTCACTCACCCCAACAATGGACCACGAGCCGCCGAGTGAGCTTACGGCTCACCGAGGTCAAGAAATCTGGGAATGGGATCGCTGTTGCGTGTAGCACAACCCCTCTATTTCACTGTCGCCGAACCACCAAACCGCGAAACGAGTGCTTAATCACCGACTTGTGCCACAAAAATAAAGTACGATCTCGTAACTAGGAGAAAAAATCTTTATTTTCTCAACCTCCGCGATTTCGCGATATTCCTAACACCGAAACAATTTTCAACTCGAACGCCTACGCTACGTTAGCTTATTCTAATTAACGCAATCCACCACTCCACTGTAACAAAATATTGTACTTAACAGAGTATTCTCAAAATGTTTTCTTTTTATATTACTAACGTTCGGAAAGACTATGCTACTCTTTGATGACGTTAAATGCAAACGGTAGTTGAAATAAAAGCTTACTATTAGTTCTAAACTATGCACTGACCTTCTTTCTTCTACTCGTCGAACCAAAACCTGGTCAAAAAGCCAACCTCGACTCCAGCCGAGTCCCAGTTCAGTTATGGGAGCGTTTCTTCACGACCAGATACGTTTAATGCTCGCCTCCACCGTCGCACAAAGAATCTTCCTAGGCTCCCAATCTCATCAGCACGGATGGAGTTCTGAACCCCAGACCGCCCGGTTCCCGGCCAGACGTGCTAGCCTCTGCACTACAGGGCCGGTACGAGATGAACGGCCTTATTGCCAATTAAACGTCTCGCCGCCTGTCTCGGGCGTCACGGGGATCACGGGTTCGAATCCCGCCGGAACCCGATTTCGAATTTGCCACTTTTTTTACCGGCAGTCCTTTTCGTCACCTTCCCCGACACACCAAGGATGTTCCCCGACGTTCCTGGTGGTTTTCTGAGGGTTTCCTGTTGGTTTTCTGATGATTTCTTTCAAGAAGTTACTGATTTGCTCGTATCCACTGTTGCACACAGAATTCTCGCATCTGATGGTTTTTCAAGAATTTACTAATCTGGTCGCTTTCACTGTCGCACACAGAATTTTTGCATCTGATGGTTCTTCAAGAATTTGCTAATCTGCTCGCTTTCACTGTCGCACACAGAATTTTCGTACCTGATAATTTTTCAAAAATTTACTGATCTGCTCGTTTCCACTGTTGCACACAAAATCTTCGTACCTGATAATTTTTCAAAAATTTACTGATCTGCTCGTTTCCACTGTTGCACACAGAATCTTCGTACCTGATAATTTTTCAAAAATGTACTGATCTGCTCGTTTCCACTGTTGCACACACAATCTTCGTACCTGATAATTTTTCAAAAATTTACTGATCTGCTCGTTTCCACTGTTGCACACACAATCTTCGTACCTGATAATTTTTCAAAAATTTACTGATCTGCTCGTTTCCACTGTTGCACACACAATCTTCGTACCTGATAATTTTTCAAAAATTTACTGATCTGCTCGTTTCCACTGTTGCACACACAATCTTCGTACCTGATAATTTTTCAAAAATTTACTGATCTGCTCGTTTCCACTGTTGCACACAGAATGGAAAATGTTTCCTTCATCAGGTGCCGCTGCTTTCTCCTTTCTAGTTCGAGTCCGTACATTCTTCTTTCCCGTACGACTGGGTGAATGTACTTTCTCCACGTGCCGATCGAGGATTTCCACCAATCCGAGAATTTCTCTTACCCATAATTTACCGTGGCCGTCGAGTCTGAGTACACCACTGGGTTTCATTGACGTTTGGGTTATGTACTTTTCCGATGTTTTCACCTGTCAACCCCCCTGCCAATTTCATGACAGTTAGATATTTGTGGCCGTGTTGACAATTGTAGTCTGTCACGTTCGCGTCAAGTTCGATTCCAAATTCGTGTAAGGTGTCATGTAGCCTCAGACCAAGGTGGATTGTGTGCTGCGAGATATTTCCAGTCGAAATGTACGTTTTCCTAGCCTGGGAACTTGTCTAGTTGCTGTGGATGTACTTGAAAATACCCCGCAAATTCGACGCCTGGTGTCGCATCAGGGCTTGGTGAGCTTCGCCCGACGAGGGATTTAAGTGTCTTATTTCCGACTAGGCGTGTTGTCACGGAAGAATCGGATAATCGCTTTGCGAATCCGTTGCCTGGAGGATCTCTAATGTGACTAGTTCGAGGAGAGGTTTTGCGTTGATTTGAGTATAGTCAATTACCATGCCGGTGAAGTTGAATTCCTTTCTTTTTCCTTTTTATTCCTTTAGGCAACAAACAGTGCAGGAACGGGTGATCACTCGTCTGGCAACAACAACACATCCCTTTGTATCCAGCTAGGAATCCGATGATCCTCGATGAAAGTGCTGGTAAAAACCGGGGGGAGAGCTCTGATTCGGGAGCGTCCTTGGGTGGTCGTGGTTCGCACTAGGTCGCCGCATCATTCACATGCAAATTCGGATTAGATAAGTATCTGTGCTTGGGTAAAGAAGAATCTGGTTCTTTGTGTGAATTGATTTTCAGGTGGCAACTCGTATCTGGTTATTGGCATGACGCGATTTGGCGGTGTTATCGAGCGATGTGCAAAGCCAAACTTGCTGCGTCGAAACCCGGGCCGCACGACCGTGGTAAATACCATTTTGGAAGGCATGGTATTCCGATGCTATGTGTCCGGTGGTATTGTAGTCAACGCCGGTTGGCCAAAAAGGTTAGTAGCGCTGTGATTGTCTTACTTACAATCTATGTCTTCTTACTTACAATCTATGTCGTGAGCATCCGACGGGTATACTACACAAGCCGGGTGCTACGATCGTACGCTGCCTATGAGTGGTGGTTACAAACTCCCTACTGAGTGGAGTGGTGGAGTGTTCCCGGTTGGTCAGCCTTCCCCGGGGAAGGCTGTATTATTTTTTTTTTCTCAATGGAAACGCGTGTGCACGTTTTTGTACATATTGTTACCACGTAACACGC
Organism: Nemotelus nigrinus; assembly: GCA_947369275.1. Taxonomy (NCBI): domain Eukaryota; kingdom Metazoa; phylum Arthropoda; class Insecta; order Diptera; family Stratiomyidae; genus Nemotelus; species Nemotelus nigrinus. The sequence goes on from OX376372.1 coordinate 142,392,122, forward strand.
TTAATAAAAATATTGCAATTAAACAAAGCAAAGCAAATTTGGCCTGAATACTGTTTATGACAGGTTTCATTAATTGTATGAAATTCGTATTGATTTCATGACTGCACTGGAAGTTATAGTGCAAAAACTTTTATTTTCCTGAGCGAATTTTCAAAACGAAAGACACAAAAACTACCATAGCTGGTAGCACCAATCAAATTTTTCCACCAAATTTCTATCAAACAGAGATTTGAGTAAGGTTCAGCTACTGTGTCAATTTCATGAAAATCTGGTAACTAATTCACATTTCATAGAGCAAAAAGCAGTTTATTTTCTTTGTAATTTTTCATGATGGCACCACTGGCACAGACTTGCCCACAATTCAAAATCACTTCTATCGAATCTGGTCCTACTTAAGTCCAATACATTCTGTAAATTTCAGCTTGTCACGATTCGCAAAACTTTCGTTAGCACAAACGAACATTGAACACAATATAAACATAAAAAAAAAAAAAAATCTCCACCGTCCTCTAAAGAGAGAACGATGGAGATTGGGTATCTAGCACAATTCATGAATTAGTTTATATTATTAGTTTAGATTGTTATTAGTTAAGATTGTTAGTTTTGCTGTTAGTTTTAGTTAAGTGATTACATCAAGACAACATGGAAACAATCAACACCTAGTCACGAACGCAGATGGACATCGATTGACGACACATGAAAACAATCTGAAACATGAAAACAATCTTGATCAGGTACCATGAAGACAGTCATCAGCAAGTCACGACAAATCAACCGACAAGGCAGAGCAACGTATGGGTCGAGCCGTCAAGGTCGACGACACCAGACCTAGGCCAACAAGTGACCTACATACGATGAATACCGAGCGGATGCCGAATTGCCGATTGCTGAACTCAAAGCCACGGATCGAAAGGCGATTAAAGCAAATGCTGTGTTGGTAATATAATGGACCCGAGATGCGGAGAGTAGTCGAATTACGCGGTAGGAAACGGAGATCCGGAGGACACTAGCGTACGCGTCAAGAAGCATTTACACCCGAAAACTTTGTCACGCACAAATCTTCGCCCGAAAGCTTGGTGGCGGGAACACACTGTTCGTAGCTAATATTAGCTAATAGGAACAAATCAAGGGTTACCGGGAGGATCGCGCACAGGTTTTCTCACGGAATAATGAGATTTGAAAAACAAATTAGCCACTTACCTGGAATTAGACGCCGAAATCCTGGAGCACCACCCGAATGCAATATATACAAGATTACGAATGTTGACAATCGGAAACGTCAACTGGGAGAAACGTCAGATAGGATGTTCCAAGTCAGACCGTTCCAAGTGGGGAATGTGTGGTGAATTTGAAACTCAACACTCAGATGAGTGGAATCAAATCCGGGTGAGTGCACTAAGCGGATTTTGAAAATCCCGCTGCCGCCAGGAAAATTTTCCTATGAGCAGGATCGAGGGAAAGAATTTCTTTTTGGTTCGAACTCGGTGAGTGAACGGAGGTCTGGAGCTGGTGCAAAAAAAAATTAAATCTTATTTTTCTTTTATTCTGGTTTTTCGAGGATATTTTAACGTGGACTGAAAGAAGTATAACCGCCAACGATAGTCAAGTAAAGTTGGAAGCGGCAGCGTTAAACAAAAGGAAATCATTTTACTTGGAAATTGATCGTGATTGTGGTACCAGTAGAACTACGAAGGAAGATACTGGGTTGCATGGATGATAAAACGGATTGGCAAGCAGGAATTGAGCTAAGAGAACTACTTTTGGAGGAGAATCATCTTTTGCCGTCGACGAGCATCGATCTGCGGAAAGGGCCCCATCGAGGGAGAGAACACGTCTGGACGAACGAGCGGAGATAGATTAGGTTAGATAGCAAGTAAGTTTCGATTGTTAACAGAATTTAGAACAGTGTGATTTGTTTAAGCGAAAACAAACTTTTGAAGACTACCATAGAATGGTAGCGCAATAAGAATTAACGTGATCGGAATTTAGATTATCATCATTACATTAGTGAAATAAATTGTGTCATCGTGAATTGCGCGGAGTTTGTACTCTTAGATAGCGAAACGGGTTTGTGCATAAGAGGCCGTCATTCTCTTCTCGCTTCAGGGCGACGGTAGCGAGGCAGTGTTTCGGTTTAGAAGCGAGTGGCGCCCACCCGCGACCCCTTTTTCTTCGCGAGCAAAAGCCGCCCGGAAACTGCCGCCCTTGTAAAGGGTTCTAGAGCGCGTTGCAAAGAGTATCTGTGACAAGCTGTATGTGATTATTGTATTGTGAGTTCCCGTGAACATAAGTTTTTGATGCTAAAAATATAGGTTAACTGGGAGAGGGTTACCGTTCTTGTCCGACATGAAATTTCCAAAGTTTTACTTCGAACGTGTAGATAAAGCATAAGATTTGTATACACATTGGTTTATTATAAGAAACGGACATTTTTTTGAATATTCGATGGTTTGAATGTTTTCACTTCCATATTTTTTTTTTTCAAATTTAAGACACCAAAATTAGCTCCACTGGCAGCTCCAACCGAAATTTTACCAAACGTGGCTTAAAGTAAGGTCCAGCTATTGTGTGAATTTCGTCAAAATCGAAAGATTCAATCAGAATTTATAGGGCTAAAAGCAGTTATCTTTTTTAGTGATTTTTCAAGATGGCACCACTGGTACAGAATCTACCGCATTTCAAAATCACGTCTATCAGACCTGGTCCTATTTAAGACCAATACATTCTGTGAATTTCAAATAATTCTGCTCATCGGATCGTGAGTTTAAGTGAACAGAAGTTTTTGATGCTAAAAATATAGGTAAATTGGGCAAGGGTTACCAGGCGCGCCCGTTATACCATATCTTTTTTTTTTTTGGTTATGTAAACAAAGCACAAGATTTACATATGAATGGCTTTTTTTGAAGAAGCGGCATTTTTTTAAGAGAGACGATGATTTGGAGGTTTTCATTTCCAGTGCTTGCTCTAGCTACAGAGTTGTCAGCACGCTCATTCACAACACACAAATCTACACAAATCTACAACTAAATAATATCAATACGTTCTGAAAATTTCGTAATGATTGAATAGCTCTGTCAAAAGTTACCGCAATTTAAAAATTTTCAAATTTTCCCGTTCTCTTTTTAGGCACCCAGCGCACACATAGGGTTAAAAAATTCCAAAGCATTATCCGATTCACATATAAAACACGTTCGAAATTTATTTCGTTAAATTTATTTTTGCGAAAATTATTTGTGTACGAAATAATAGGTATATTAAAAATATCACTTAAATGGCTGCCGGCGCCAAAGGGTTAACAATAACTGACATTTAGTGAGACCTGGACCTATTCTGCATATACACCAATGTATCCTGAAAGTTTCAGTTCAATCGGATAGCACGTTCCCGAGATTATCTCACTGAAATTTTTTAATGATATATATATATATATATATATATATATATATATATATATATATATATATATATATATATATATATGTATATATATATATATATATATATATATATATATATATATATCTATATATATATATATATATATATATATATATATATATATATATATATATATATATATATATATATATATATATATATATATATATATATATATATATATATATATATATATATATATATATATATATATATATATATATATATATATATATATATATATATATATATATATATATATATATATATATATATATATATATGGAAATATGAATTTTTGCCGAATCGGTTTTAATACTAATGTTCTTCGAACATTAGTAAAAAAAAGGAAATATTATTCCATCGAATTATTATCCTTCACATATTCAAAGAGAACTGAAAGAAAGAACTAAATTGGTTTGTCGCTGCATTTGCAAATTTTGATTGTACTTGATGATTTGCGTTTACATTCTTATACACATATACATATTGTAGAGTAGAAGAGCAACTTAGTCTGTATTGGCATCATAGATATAAGAAGAATGGATACGAAATGGGCCGAGAGAAATGAAGCAATTTTCGACCTCTGGTCTCAATGTGTTTGTATAAAACAATAACAAATTTCATGCAGAAAAGTTGATGTGTTTGGAAATTTGTTGAAATGTATTAGTTTTCCCGTTATCCCAACCACCCCGTAGATTGGATGGATTGAAATGAATGTTTACATAGAGAGTCTACAGCGCTGAGGGGTGGTGCGTGCGGCATTGAGGGGAAAGCTGTTTTACAGAGAGTAAGATTGCATGTGTAGTAAAATTGCTTCACTCACGTACGGGCTCATGCATTGTGATTGCGTGTCCATTCTTTATATGTCTATGATTGGCATTTTGCAAAGATTAAAGGTGATTTGTCTCTCCTGTTGAACAGAAGCAAAAGAATACCATGCTGGTTTAAACGGTCTATTTATAGTTAGCACGAGTATTTGATACGCAACATAAGGCAAACAATTTGAATTTAATATTATTAACTAGTCTTGTAACTTATTATTATGTTACTGGTCACTCTGTAAATATTGTTTTCTTATAAGCCGTTCACACTACACTCTAAATCAAGTAGATTTAGAAGCTGTCAAAGTTAATCAGGTAAGCGTTCACACTACCCGAAGTGATTTAGAATGAGGAGATTTAGAGAGCGAACTGTCATTCGAATTTGTGTGTACAATTTTTTTTGCATGAAAGTTGTTCAAAATGGTGCAGAAACATGCAAGAGCATTTTCTTTTCATTTTGTACAACTCACATTTTCCTTTTTTGTCTAATTTTTGCTATATTTGAACGAAATTCGAATGACATTTCGTTGAAATCTACTCTCCCTCTCACGGATGGAATTAAGCACGCTCTGAGAACAATTCAGCCCGGAAAAATTCACAATAGTACCTGATTTGTACTTGATTAACACTCCGACGAGCGCAATACCAAGTGTAACGAGATCGGGCGCATTGTCGCTTCGTGTACACTTTTCGGTTTGCTCATCTTTCGCCTATATACCCACTTTGTTTGTTAAAAAAAACATAGTTTACGATTATTAGTATATTTAATACTTATAGTCAACTGTTTTTTTTTAGCAAACACATTACAAAAAAAGGGTAAAAAAATATTGTTTGGCTTTTTAAAAAAATGTTTAATTCTTGAACAAAAAAACTTGTAAAACAATTTTCCCAGTAAGATTAGTATTACTAATATGTGTTTGACGTTTTTAAAAATTAAAATTGAAATAACGATATCTTACATCTATTCATCTAAAACGAGAGTAAAAAACGTTTTTTATTGCTTAAAAATATTTTTATATAAAGAAGTTTGTAAAAAAAATCTTCAAAGTAATTTTTTGTATTTTTTTTATTTTTTTTTATTTTATGATTTTGAATTAACAATAAAAAGTAAAATGGAATATAATTGAATGAAGCTGGACCTAAGTTGATTCATCTGAATCTTCAGAAAATGTCACGTGCTCTACTTCTTTTGTATAACACGGAGGACACATAAAAATTGCGTGTGAGAGACAAATTGCATTATGACAATTTTTGCATTCATGTTGAGTCAATCTTCTCTTGTGAGTGGCCAAATGACAAGTTTCACATCGGCGTCTTTTTGGTACTATCTGGGGCTCAGCATCTTCTTCATTTTGGCCTTCATTGGTTGGAGCATACCTCTTCAATCTTTGCTGAAGGTGCACTGGCATCCCAATTTTTTTCATACTACGTTGAGCTAGGAAACCAAGCATGAGTTCATTGGAGAGTTGTTTTATGAACACCCTTCTTTTCTCAGTTACAAGACCATTACCAAAATGTATGACCTGACAATTGATTGAAGCCATATTCAACATTGCAAAAAATACCACCATAGGCCACCTTTTTACATTACGAGCCACATTGTATGAAGCACACATTTTATCTGCCATATCTACTCCTAACTTCGTTGCATTGTAAAAGGTGATAACTTCTGGTTTTGTCTGCTCTTCAGTAGATTCATCTATTGCATCATTTTCATGCAATGAAGACACAAGTAACACATTTTTGTATTTTTTTGGAACGTACGATACCAAAACAGTTCCATCACGACCAAAGCCAAAAGTACTGGTATATTGTGCTCGTGTTCTGGTGGCCACAAAATCCAATGGAAGTTCTTTGCGGTTTTTTCTGATTGTTCCAACGTATGATAATTTTTTCTCTTTTAGTTCTTTCAAAAGACTCACTTGTGTGAACCAGTTGTCGGCAGTAACATTTCTACCAGAACCAAACAATGGCTCCGCCAATCTTTTCACCACATCAGGAGCCTTGTTGCTTGTATTGTATGGTCCATCGTTTTGTTTCCCCGCGTAAATTTCCATATTGTAGGAATAGTACATTTTGGCATCCACTAGAGAGAATATTTTTATTCCGTATTTACTTGGTTTACTTGGTATATATTGTCGAAAAGGGCAGTTACCGCGAAATGCAGGCAACATTTCGTCAATTGTGACATTCTCACCAAGAATGTAGCTTTTTTGACAATTATGTACAAATTTCATAAACACATCACGTATAGGGGCGAGTCGATCTAGTTCTTTTCTGGCGGATCGGGTTTCACGGTCATCAAAACGAAGGCAACGAGTAATAAACTTAAATCTTTTGATATTCATAACAAGGCCGAACTTTGCTATTCCTTCATCATCCTTTCCCCAAAGTTCTTCAAGACTCAGCCTGTTCGCTTTATATACACCAGCCAAGTAGAGTAATCCTATGAACGCACGTAACTCGACCAAGTCTATGGGCATAGCATCCCTTTCCCTGGAATATTTTGCTTTGACAGTTTCTATATACTGATTGGTATACTTTACTGTATCTGTCAAAATATCGGTAAACACACAATTCCAGCATTCAATTGGAGATTTAGCCGACTTTGCTTCTCCAATAACTCCAGGTAAGTGAGTAATGATGTTATGAGCACTTTTTTTACCCTTTTCTGGGCGAGGTGTCTTATACCACTTGGTGACTCCATCCTTCCCCATATAAAAATCCCTAATTTCTCCACTTTCGTCTATATCACAGTCACTAGCATCCTGTTCAGTCTCCGACCCTTCTTCACGATTTTGGACAGCATCTTCTAACTCAATGTCACTTTCTTTACCCAAATCCTCATCCCTGAAAAGATCTTCATGTGACGATAATTCTCCATCAAAAGACGTCTCCAATAGACGGTGAACTTCGGCAAGTTGTTCGGGGTTTTCTAAATCGTATCTTGACATTTTATTGAAGCCTGAAACATTATTTACAATTTTATAACCTATTGCATTAACGGGCGCAATGTGCTTAAAAAGCCAAAGTGCTTAAAATTATTATTTATTTATTATTTATTATGATTTTGGCCTTTCAAGACTGGTACAAACTTCATAAAATTAAAAAATATAAAAAAAAACTTACTTCTTAAATTGTAACGTAATCGGGCGCAATGAGCCTGGAAGACACAAAAATGCGACCAGCCGGAAACGGTGATGGAAAAACACTGACTGACTTTGGCATTCTCTTTGGCACTTGGAATGAGGAGAATAGCAGGCAGGAGGGCGGGGACAAGCGAGCGTAGTGGGGGGGCAAACGAAAAAGATGGAGGTGTGCCGCTAAGATCAAATGCGCCCGTCGGAGTGTTAACTCTAAATCTACTTGATTAACTCGGTCGGAAGCCGAAAAAAATGTATGGGTAATCAGGTAGATTTAGGTTGATTTAGCTCTAAAGCGATCAGCTGATCGAAATCGCCTGATTTAGAGCCTAGTGTGAACGGGCTATTACGATTTCTCGTAAGTTTCCGACGGTGAACTATACACAGTCCCATAGCTTCCAATGGTGTTGCTGGGATACATATGCATTTCGGGGCAGATTTTGGTACGTAGATGTACGTAGATGTATATATAATAGGTAGATGTATATTATAGGTAGGTCCATGACTTTCTCAAATTCAGATATTTCAAACCTTTTGGCGGCGGCGAGCATTTTAGTGAATTTTGAGGAACTCCTATATTTCCAAGCAGTGTAAATTTTTGTTAAAAAAAAATATTGGAAATGAAAACTAATTATGTTCTAAGCTCGTGTATTTTATCTTTTGTCCTTCATCTCAAGATAAAATTTTCAAAATTCCGATTTGCACAAGAACGGCAACCCATCACCAAATTACCTCCATATTCAGCACTCGAAAGTTCTGTTCACGAGAACTGATGACCGGATAATCTGATCATAATGAAATTTACAGGACATGTTGGCATTAGCTAGGACCAGGTCCGATAGAAGTGATTTTGAAATGCGGACAACCCTGTGGCAGTGGTACCATCTTGAAAAACTACTGAGAAAAAAAACATCTTTATGGTCTATAACTTCCGATTCAGCCATCAGCTTTTAACGAAATTTACACAGTACTTGAATGTTACTCTATGTAACATTTGGTGAAAATTTGGTTGAAAAATTAGTATAGGGCTGGCAGCTGTGGTGATTTTTGTCTCATAAATCTTGCAAATGTGCTCAGCAAAATAAAGCTTTTTTTCCCTATAACTTCCGGTCCAGTGTAGAAATCGATACGAAGTTCTCGCAGTAAATGGACCTTAATATGAATGAAATGTCGGAAAAATTTCGTTAAAAAATCATGAAAGGGCTGCCAGCTATGACAATTTTTGTAATTTTGTGGAATTTCTTTACTGAGCAATTATGTCAATTGCAATTGAGAATGATCCTGCGATGTAAAATAACAACAAATAGTAACGTTTTAAAAATTTGAAAAGTTTTGGGGGTGGTTACCCTAAAATTCTTTTCACCCGTATACCTTCCAGCGCAATGATTCAATCCAAACGAAATTTACTGGTTGGGTTTAACTTAACGTGAAGCAGATTTGGTATATTTTTTGTCTTGCTGCTGACACAGGCTAACCAGCATTAGCCATTTTCGTAAATATTGCACCAACAGATGCTTCAAATTACGTATTCATATGCAAAGCATTTGCGATAAAAATAAGAAACCAATTTTTAAATTTTCCGAGTTTTGAACATTTTTCGGATGGCAGCCTCAAACAACGTTTAACCGCTGAAACTTTCGATGAAATCCTATGATGAGAACGAAATTCAAAGGATAAGTTGATTTAAGTATGAGCTTGTTAAGGTAAACTTATTGCTGCTTCATTGGGAAAGTGTTCCCAGCACTGAACATTTTCATCATTTGTGTTATAGTTGAGTTTTATTGCTTGGGATAAGGAATGGTTGTACAAAAAAGTGTATTACGTCTTTCTACATTTTTTTGTCACTCAAAGACAATTTCTTCGAAAATTAGTTTTCTAGCGGTTCAGGTGCGCTAGAGTTTATTTTTTTGTTTTTAGTCAGAGGAATTGACTATTTTTTTTTCTTCCGTTTTTCCCAGTGGAAGTCATTAAATGCTGTCCGCTTAAGCTATACGATCTTGTGTGTGCTTTCTGAGAAAAGCTCTTTACATCAATTCGGTATTTACGTTTTTGTAATTCTTGAAAATGTATTAGATGTAGTAAGGAACCAAGTCCGCATCTCTTTTTGCTAGGTGCCTCCCACTTAAATCATTACAAATACGGAATTGAACACTAATACAATGTTTACTCGTGAAAAAATCACTTTATATAAGTCTTAAAGACGCATAGATCCATACGGCATTGGTTGTTAAATTCTACTGATTTTGAAATAATACGAAACAATTTGTTATACGTACAAATAAGCTTCTCTAATTTGTTATACATACATATAAGCTTACCTAATAGTACTAGCTGGTAGTCACACTCACGCGATCGAGTATTTTTCTTTTCTTTATACAGCGTGAAGATGCGTATGAAATGCATTGTTTTAATAGTAATTAATGAATGAACCATAATGCAGTATAGATGGTTAATCTTCGAAAACTTAAATCGGTATATAATTTTGCGAAAAATTACAGACCTTGGTTATGAAAGAGTGAAAATCACCACAATTCTATTTCGTTAAATGCTATTGTATGATTGAAAGAAAAAGAAGAATTATCGTTGATTATTTTTCTCTAATTTTTTTTCATAATAGAAATAACGGTGGTATTAAATACATTGAATTCTTTAAAAATCACCCTGCGGCAATAACTGACGCAGACATTAAACAGGGACAAGCATACAAACAGTACATCACACCTGACAGACTGAAAGGAATGCACAATAGAACTTGTTTGTAAGTCGGGATATGCCTACTTTAGAGCCCTAAATAAAAAAAGAACCAAAGTCACGTAAAAGACCGGATATTGTTGCAAATGTAGCATTTAAATCTCAATATTACCTTGATTGAATTCATTTCATGCAACAAAAGACAAAAAGGAAAATATCCGAAAGCTTAGTAGGTTCTTATTAAATCTATAAGTCTAGTTTAATCTTAAATAATAGATGTTATTAATGAAATAATAATGGTTTGCTAAACTGAACCTCTTACGGCCTTCTTTCTTCTATTTCAAGGTCCGCGCGTGGCCTGGCTGGCGGATAAAAATGAAATAGTTAGTTTTTTTTCGTGATTTTCAGATTTCTTTCAAGGGAGGGATACTGGCCAAATGTAGTAGTTTCTGTTTTTGTATTAGACATTGAATTTTGAATTTGATGGCCAGTATCAGAAGGTGGAGGACGCCAGACCATCGGGGTTGGGCTTCGCCACCATCGGAGGCCTGGGGCTGTCTGCCTCACCCGGGTTCCTCTGCAAAGAGTGGTAGCCTTTTCCCTTTCTTCCTTTTTTTCAGCTTTTTCAATTTTCCTGGCTCCGTGCGTTGTCACGAATACTAGGTCTGCTTAGTCAGCCCATGTTGCTGAGCCATGGGTGGTTTCCTTTACGGAATTTTGCCCCCTTTTGTCCCTGGGTATTTTTATATACCAGTTTGCGGCTACGTATTGATGACGGATGAATAATAAGTAGCATCCCGTTTCTGGAGAGCAAACCATCCCCATCATTTCATGAACCCACCCCAGCCGCAGCGAGCTAGCATAGCGGCACCCCAGCATCCGTCGGAGTTGGTTAAAGGGTGCTCCGCTGATGCGGACGATGGGCCTTCACGGCCATTTCTAGGGCACCCTGCTCTCGGGGCAATTCTTTTTTTTTTGTTTTGCCTCTTGAATGGCATTAGCCATTCACAACTGTGCTGGACCTTGACCATCTTGGTTCCGGATTTCGGTCTGGTTCTGAGTTTTGCTAAGTCTAGCACTCCTCCATTTATAAAAATTGCTACAAATGGCACCCAACGTGGGGCCCGAAAACTTGTTTTTGGGCAACCCACCACAGTCAGAAAATCGTCTATGAGTTTCGACTCATACTCCCCTTAAGATTTCACGTCTTTAAATCCTTGTATTTTCATTCTCACTGGCATGTCTTCGAATCGCCTCCCTTGCGATTCATCTTATTTTCGTTCAAGAGAACAAAGCCCCCTTGAAACCAGATATGCATTGCTCGCTCTTTCCTTTAGTCGCAAACATCCTTCCCCTCCTATCCTTTTAAAATCATTCATTTTAGCATACCTCTTGGGTAGCTTTCCTTTGTGTTGTCTCTTGAGTTTTTTTGACTCTGGGTGCAACCTGGAGGATGGCCGCGAATAACAGGCTTTGGTGGTTTACCGCCATTCCTGTCCCGGTCATCCGAAGGGCCCCTGCCCCACTTTGTGTCGGGAAGCTATCCCAATTTGATTTATCCTTGTTGTCTTGACCCAGCTTCGGCTTTTGGCTCGGGTCTGGTTCAAACTGTGGTGGATTACGTGGGGCTGGCGTGGTGCCGTCTACACGTCTCTGCAGCTTGGCCAGACTTGAACCATTTGCTGAATCTGAGTCAAGCAACAACATTGTTGTATTTTGATCCTCTGCTCCTCTCTTTTCGAGGGATTTCGGGTGGGCAACAGTCCCCCATACTGGGCGACTTCCTTCTGGAATCGACCCAAGTTAATAGTCACACTTAAACAATTTTCACACTTAAACAATTTTCATACTTAAACAATTTTTCATACTTAAACAATTTTTCATACTTAAACCATTTTTCATATTGGAATTGTTTTTGCGGGATGATTAAAATTGAACAACTTTTTATTAACATTAAAAATTTTTGAAAATTCTATTTTGACAAAGTGGTTTCGAAAGTATGCACTGCTTCTCATCAGACACCAGCACACAGTGCATACTTGACTGGTGTGACCACTTGCAGGTGGATATCATTACATTTTTATTTGTGCTAGTTGTGATAAACTTAACTCCGACTTATATCCATGGATATAATTTTACTTAGTGAAGGTAATTGAATTTGATCACGGTTCCCTTCTTGTCTATAAATCAGCATAGCATATAATATTATATTATTGTATATTGTCTATAAATCAGCTTACTGATTTGTAGACAAGAAGGGAACCGTGATCAAATACAATTACCTTTACTAATTTTTCTTACTTAAGCAATTTTTCACAATTAATTAAACTCATTCATACTTTAAAATTTCACCATCTTTGCGTTCTTGTTACAAAAGCCAGCCAGTCAGCGGACCTGAGAAGTGGAAAGGATGAACCGGGTTTCGTTCAATAAGAAGGCCTACTAATATAAATTTTCAGTAACTTTTTTTTGAAACCTACTTCGTATTTTTACGTTAAAACAAACCTCTTTGGCAAAATTCGAAGTTTTCACGAGGTTTTGCTCCATTTGAAGTCTACTTTAACTTAATTCGTATTGAAAAGTTAGACACACCACTAGAAGTGCACTTATCTTCTATTTTGAACTTCAGCACTTTGGCCTACTATGTTACCTTTTCTTAGGGAATACCGTCTCCAATGGAAGAAAAACCCTGTGCCCCCGAATCGGGACGTAAGGGTGGCAGGTTCGGTCGGCTAACGCTCGCGTCGAGAAAGGGGTGGTTCAGGCGCCACTCGCTTCGAAAACCAAAATCTGCCTCGCCACCGTCGCCCAGAAGCGAGAAGAGGGGACGGAGCACAACAGTACGACCCTGTTCACTATTTACTCGCGTAGTCAATCTTCACCACGATAATGATTAGAATTCAAATTATTTAATTCGAACAAAACAATAACGATTGTATTTCAGTCACTTAAAAATACACACGACTCGGCTGTATCTTATATTCTACTATTCAACTTGCGATCGCGCCTTTAGTTACAAACTAACATCTCATATGTTTGTAGATTCAAATAATACCAGAACTATAAACAGCATATATAAAAAAAAAAAACTCTAGCGCACCTGAACCGCTAGAAACACTAATGTTCGAAGAACAGTAGAAGAATCGTGCAGGTTTTGAGTGCATATTCCACCACATGTGCTGCTTATTACGGCCAAACTGTTTCAAATGCCACGTTTTACTTTCGTCTTAAGAATGCATTATAACTCATATGGTGCAAGGTTTCAGATATTACCACTGGCATGAATTTCAACGTTTATGAGAGCAAAACACGGGTTAATTATATTCGTTATCAGTTACTTATTTCACATAATTTTGAAAGCAGCATCTCATATAACATCAATGAAGAAAATGCTCAGTGCCTGCAGCACTGTAACTGAAGTTGGTGTTTGGGGCTGCGATCCGAAAAATTTGCAGAACTTTGCGAATTGTAACATCGGTTATTTATTTTCATTGTAAATGTTTCCGGTATGTATACTAACTGTAAGCATTTATTGATACAAAAGTAGCACAACCGACTCGTGCTGGCATCCATTCGCCAGTATCAAAGCCAAGAATATATCACATCTGCTTCACGTTGTTATATTACATTCGAAGCTATGGGAGTATAAAGAAATTTAGGGTTACCTGCAGCGAGTTTTCTCAAATAATCGAAAACTTAATATTTGTTGTTTATTGTCATTACAATATCATTACCATTTGAAAATTCTACGATAAAACCGCTTACTAAGGATATTGCAATTAAACATAAAACCAGCAATAGCTGGCAACCCTATCGTGTCTTTTCAACCAAATTTGGCCTGAATAATGCTTATGACAGGTTTCAATAATTGTATGAAATTCGTATTGATTTCATGACTGCACTGGAAGTTATAGTGCAAAAAGTTTTATTTTCCTGAGCGAATTTTCAAAACCAAAGACACAAAAATTACCATAGCTGGTAGCACCAATCAAATTTTTCAACCAAATTTCCACCAAACAGAGATTAGAGTTAGGTTTAGCTTCTGTGTCAATTTCATGAAAATCTGGTAACTTATTCACATTTCATAGGGCAAAAAGCAGTTTTTTTTCTTTGTAATTTTTCAAGATGGCACCACTGGCACAGAGTTGCCCACAATTCAAAATCGCTTCTATCAAATCTGGTCTTACTTAAGTCCAATGCATTCTGTAAATTTTAGCTGTATCTGATTATTGGTTTGTGAGTTTCCGTGAACAGAAGTTTTTGATGCTAAAAATATAGGTTAACTGGGAGAGGGTTACCGTTCTTGTCCGACATGAAATTTCCAAAGTTTTATTTTGAACGTGTAGATAAAACATAAGATTTATATACAGATTGGTTTTAATGTAAGAAACGGACATTTTTTTGAATATTCGATGGTTTGAATGTTTTCACTTCCAAATTTTTTTTTCAAAATGAAGACACCAAAATTATCATAGCTGGCAGCTCCAACCGAATTTTTCGACCAAATTTCTACCAAACGTGGCTTTCAGAATTTATAGGGCTAAAAACAGTTATCTTTTTTAGTGGTTTTTCAAGATGGCACCACTGGCACAGAATCGCCCGCATTTCAAAATCACTTCTATCAGACCTGGTCCTATTTAAGGTCAATACATGCTGTGAATTTCAAATAATTCTGCCCATCGGATCGTGAGTTTCCGTGAACAGAAGTTTTTGATGCTAAAAATATAGGTAAATTTGGCAAGGGTTGCCAGGCGTGCCCGTTATACCATATCTTTTTTTTTTTTTGGTTATGTAAACAAAGCACAAGATTTACATATGAAAGGCTTATTTTTGAAGAAACGGCATTTTTTCAAGAGAAACGATGATTTGGAGGTTTTCACTTTCAGTACCTGCCCTAGCTACAGGGTTGCCAGCACGCTCATTAAAAGCCACACAAATTTACAACTAAATAATATCAATACGTCCTGAAAATTTGGTAATGATTGAATAGCTCTGTCAAAAGTTATCGAAATTTAAAAATTTTCAAATTTTCCCGTCCTTTTTTTAGGCACCCAGCGCACACATAGGGTTAAAAAATTCCAAAGCATTATCCGATTCATATGTAAAACACGTTAGAAATTTATTTTATTAACTTTATTTTTGCGAAAATCATTTGTGCACGAAATAATAGGTATATTAAAAATATCACTTAAATGTCCGCCGGCGCGAAAAGGTTTACAATAACTGACATTTAAAGAGACCTGGACCTATTCTGCATATACACCAATGTATCCTGAAAGTTTCAGCTCAATCGAATGGCGCGTTCCCGAGATTATCTCACTGAAATTTTTTGTACATATATATATATACCAGGTTGTTCAATAAGTTTTGTCGTTCGATAAGAGAGGGCGTTGCTACTAGCCAAATTTTTTTTTTGTTTTGCTGGTACACTCTTCATATGAACGTATGTGAAGTTTCATTTCAATCTGTCAATTCATTCTTTGTTTACAAGCCATTTAGTCTCGCCGTGTCACAGTATTTTTTTACAATGGAAAAAATTGAATATCGTGCAGTGATAAAATTCTTATTTTTGGAAGGTGCGGCACCAAAAGAAATTCACGAATGACTGTTAAAAGTGTATAATGATTGTTCACCTACAATTAGAACAGTAGAAAGATGGGTTGGTGAATTTAAACGTGGTCGTACAAGCCTTGAAGACTATCCACGTGAAGGACGTCCAAAAAGCGCATCAACACCAGAAATCATAGCCAAAATACAGGATATGGTTTTGGAAGATCGTCGATTGACTGAGAGAGATTTAGTAGAGGCTCTACACATCTCATTAGGCAGTGTGAGCCATATTTTAAGTGAAATTTTGGGTTTTAGAAAGCTGTGTGCACAATGGGTGCCGCATTCGCTAACAATGGAACAAAAACACATTCGAATGCGACTTTCTCAGCAACATTTGGAGCATTTTAAAAAGGATAAAGTGGATTTTGTGCGTCGATTCATCACTGTGGATGAGACTTGGGTCTATCACCATGATTCTGAATCAAAACAAGAGGCTAAAGAGTGGTGTGAGCCTCGTTGTTCGGCTTCGAAACGAGTTCGTGTCCGGAAATCGGCCAAGAAGGTTATGGCATCAGTTTTTTGGGATGCAAAAGGAATTTTGTTTGTGGATTACTTGCAAACTGGTAAAACAATTAACTCTGAATATTATTGCAACCTTTTGGACCAGTTGAAGGAAAAAATTCGTGAAAATAGACCCGGTTTGCGGAAGAAAAAAATCATTTTTCATCAGGACAATGCACCGTGTCACAAGAGCATTTTGACAATGGCTAAAATCCATGAATTAAAGTTCGAATTGTTGGAGCATCCACCGTATTCACCGGATTTGGCCCACAGCGACTTCCATTTGTTTCCAGAACTCAAAAAATTTATGCGTGGCAAGCGTTTTTCATCAAATGAAGAGGTCATAACGGCTGTTGAAGCGTATTTTGCAGACCTTCCGGATTCTCACTTCAGGGATGGGATCCACAGAATGGAGGATCGTTGGAGCAAGTGTATTAATGTTCAGGGAGATTATACTGAATAATAAAGTTTATTTTGAACCATAAAATTGTGTTTTTCTTATCGAACGACAAAACTTATTAAACAACCTGGTATATATATAGAAATATGAATTTTTGGCCGAATCGATTTTAATACTAATGTTCTTCGAACATTAGTAAAAATTAAGATACAAGTGAAAGGCACCTGATAAATCCCTCGCTGGGGCCCTGATGCAGATCGACCTCGTCGCGTTGCTCCTTCCCGCCGCTATTATCGCCGTCACTCAACAAACTATGTCGCCGTCAGCACAAATTCTTGCGAAAATTTTCCCTTATCCTCCGTCGCCGTTTTTCGTGAAGTTAAACTATCTTCTTGCTGACACCAAAAGAAAATAATTCGCTGGGCTATTGACTGCGCCGCTAACACTCGTCACAGAATCCCTCGATGCTCGATATGTAATAATAAGATAGATTTTCCACGTTAATTTTTACCAATCTCCACTAGCCACCACCATCCGCTTACCCAGTCGAATTTGAAATGAAAGTCCCGCCATTAGCTTCAGCGCTCGTGCCCCAAAACTTTCATATCTACTTATCGGGACTTCTCTGACCCGTTGGGTGCAATAACCAGCGTTTCAATCCATTCGAGTGGAACATCGCATCCCAACTTGGGACAACAAATTCCCCGACCTTATGTCATCTGACTGGCTATGACAATCCCGAGCCGTCAAGTCAGTAACATGTATCGAGTCGGCGTTATTCATGTCGTACACACAAATAGCAGCCCTTTCCTGTACAGCAGCCCATCGTCACCAGGTATGTAATTAGTTCACTTCTCCAGTGTCTGTTCCTCCACTGAGAATGATATTTCCGCATTCGCGAGATGCACTGGTGAAATTGGCTCCTCCGATCACGATCTTGCGCCCCTTGGAGAGCGGCCGCGAATTCAATTCCATTAGATAAACCCGGTATGCTTGATAATATCGCGTCAATCCCGCCTTCATTTGCATCGCGTATTAGTTACCAGCTAACTACGAATTGGTTAAACTTAATTGGTGTATTCATTCGGGCGTAGAAACGATCACATCCAGATGTAGGCCAAATATTGACCGAGGTCAGGTGTTGCTGGGCGAGAGCGCGTCGATCCATGCGCTGCTCTGCGTGTTAGTACGTCCGACAGTTTTGTAGGTGTTTATGTGTTATGACTTCTGGTCGTTTTTCTTCTCGTGGCGGCTA
Source organism: Nemotelus nigrinus (assembly GCA_947369275.1). NCBI lineage: Eukaryota > Metazoa > Arthropoda > Insecta > Diptera > Stratiomyidae > Nemotelus > Nemotelus nigrinus. Next base: position 142,409,984 of record OX376372.1, read on the forward strand.
AACGGCAGCAGTGGCTCGATTTGTATCAGAAGATCGTGGGGTCGGTGCGTTTCGTTCCTTTTTTATTTGCCTTCTCCTAATCTAAGAAATAATTACCTACATATTTACTCTACTTTTACCAGTTCAAGAATAAATTTACAAATTCATGAGTACATTTCTACTTGAATCAATCATTACTGTTTGTGTTTCACCTCCATCGACCTTGTTCCGGAGGGCGGTGGAGGTCTTCTTTTTTTTCTCCCCCCGATAAAAAAAAACGGCTCATCACGCGACATGAGTGACCGTGACAACTAATTATTTAGTATTGCTCTTAGCCACTTCGGCTTAGGTTAAGCCTTATTCAAAAGAGTTAGATACACATTGTTGTGCACTTGGTTGCTGCCTGAATTATCAGTGAACAAACTTTAGTTTTAAGCGTATTGATTTCTGTGAGCCACGTTATCGTGCAATTAAAAATTGAATTTTGAGAATTTCTTCAAACGCAAACATGCCACTAAGACACAGTAGTGAGGACCTGTCTGGCCCCACAGTGGAGGCTCAGTGCTCCATATGCCAGCAATCATTCACTACTGCCCAGGCCACGTATACCACAAAATGTGGACATACTTTCCACGAGATGTGCCTGGAGGAATAGCTTAAACACCACATGGATTGCCCGCTGTGCCGTGGACCACTGAGTCTACCCTTAGGAGCCAGACAGGCCCCCACTGCTGCAGCATCTATGCCACGAGGGGCTCGGCCGAAGTCGCAGCGGCCGGGAGTAAAAACCCGAGGCATGCGATCCGAAGAATTGGACATAAGGGATTTCGATCTACAAGCCGAGTCGGGGGCGGAAAGTTTTGTTCAGCCACCTGGCCCGTCATCGAAAGTGTCCCCAATATCTGACGTACCCTCAGAAGCCGCCGGAGTGCACTCTATAGTGCACGGAGAATTAAGCGGACTGCAGCAACAGATTACAGATCTGCAGAGCGGCATGCTGGCGATGCTGGAGCGCGTGGCCGAATTGAACATTCCGTCCCAAGCTGGGAATGTAGAGTCGCCGAGATTAAACCCTCGCGTGCAATCGTTCGTACCCGTTCAGCGCTCCTATTCATCTCGCACACCTCGTGGCAACAATGTTCAGTTTCACCACGATAAGGTGGCTAGTATTATTGGTGGGTGGGGCTTAAAGTTCTCGGGTCGAGAATCGTCTGTGCCAGTAGAGTATTTACAGGGTCGCGGTTCTCACAAGGAGCACACTGGGCGGAAATTTTAACATCTTATGCCAACACACACACCTTCTGTTGACTGGACCAGCCGCTGGTTGGTTCTGGAGGTTCCATTGAACAAGACGATACTTCAGTTGGAGTGATCTGGAGTCGGCCCTGAGTGATCATTTTGGGGATCGCTTCACGGATGCCGACCTGATGGAGCAAATTCAAAGTAGAAAACAGCGACCAAATGAAAGTTCCGATGATTTCAAAGTGGAAATATATAAGCTAGTTGACCGCCTCCAGCACCCAATTGCCGACGCTGACTTGGCAGACATGCTAAGGCGCAATTTACTGCCTGATATTCGTCGTGGTTTGCTGCAAATTCATCTGCCCTCAGTTTGTATGCTCCGTCAGGCCGTCATCCGTGTGGAGAATTTCGAAATGGAGTTCGGAGGCCGACGCCGTCCATCTCAATGGAGAAATGCCGCTGAAGAATTGTGTGAAGAAGACCCGCTGGACAATTTCGAGAACTCACGTGAAGAGCATGGAGTGGAAGCAGTCACAGTCCTGCCTACTTGCTGGAACTGCAAGAAGGTGGGACACCGTTTTGATGATTGCATGGAGGCCAGAACCATCTTTTGCTATGGCTGCGGAAAGGCAGATACGTATAAGTCAAATTTTGCGAACTGTCAAGCAAAAAACGTACCGCAGGGAGCGCGGAACAAGATCTCACGCCTCCCCCAGAGCAAGCAATCTCCAACACGCTCCAGCAGGTAGACAGGACTGGTGATTTGTCACCAAATTCCTTTGGCCCAGCCACCAATAATACTGGAATCAAGACGTGTGGGAAACCCAACACCTTATCGATGCCACATTTACAGGCAGAGCCTCCTACACCTTTGGTTTTTCTGCCATACCACCTAAGATGGCAGAAATATACGGCAGTCCGAGACTGAATCTTTAATTCTGAAATTGCACGATCGAAGTTAGATCGTTCCAAACCCAAGCGCTCAACGCTGAAGATGAGAGCATTCTACTCTCGCCTTCGGCGTTGGCGTTACCAGCTCAACTGTGCCACTCTGATGGACGTGTCTTCAGGTGGCGTCCGTCCATACGCACAGGTTATGTTGTTTGGCCAACCAACAGCAGGCTTGAACGACACGGGAGCTTCCGTGAGCGTGATGGCGGCCAACTTGGCAAAGTCATTCCTCGAGAGGAACTCTTTTCATTGGAAAAGAGCTTCTCTTGGGTTGAAGACTGCAGATGGCACACATCATCAAGCCGTAGGCCGAGTGTCAACCGACATCATGTTCAGGGGAGGTACCAAGTCCCTGACGCTCTGGATAATTCCCACTCTCAGCCAAAACTTATATCTGGGAGTGGATTTCGTATGTCAATTCGCTTTGGCCGCAGACCTGTTCGCGCCATCCCAACAAGTCAACACCACTAGTAGCCTTGAACAACTCAACGATCACGCCCATCCTCTCACACCGGGCAGCGTCGCAGACTTACGTCTGTGATTGCTAGCTTTCCGTCGTTTGCAGTAGAGGATTTGGGAAAAACAGCGCTGATCGAGCATGAAATCGACACTGGCAATCAAAAACCAATTAAACAGAGACACTTCTCTGTTTTGCTGGCTGTCGAAAAGCTCTTGTATAAAGAGATAGAACGCATGCTTACGCTGGGCGTGATCGAGGAGTCCAAGAGCTTGTGGTCCTCGCCAGTGACCCTAGTGGTCAAGCCCTCCAAGGCACGCCTGTGCTTGGATGCGAGGAAGGTCAGCTTGGTCACAGTGAAAGACACCTATCCCCTGCCTTACAAAGACGGCATCTTAAGCAAACTCCCTAAGGCCACTTTTATTACGAGCCTGGTTCTAGAAGATGCCTTCTGGCAGATTCCTTTGGAGGAACGGTCAAGGGAGAAGACGGCTTTCACTGTGCCCGGGCGACCCTTGTATCACTTTGTCGTGATGCTGTTTGGCCTGTGCAATGCACCCCAAACGATGTCACGACTTATGGACAAAGTGATTCCCGCACATCTAAAGCACCAAGTGTTCGTATACTTGGATGACTTGTTGGTGATAACCGAGGCCTTCAATGAACACCTGAAGGTGCTGCATCAGGTTGCATTCCATCTGCGACAAGCTGGCCTTGCCATCAATGTGGAAAAGAGCAAGTTCCTCTTGCGCGAGGTGGAGTACCTTGGCCACATTGTTGGTGATGGGACGATCCGGACAGACCCTGGGTTGCCTCTTCCAACGACCACGAAGCAGCTGCGGAGATTTTTGGGAATCTGCGGCTGGTATCGACGCTTCGTCAGGGAATATGCGTCTTTGTCAGCACCACTGACAGACATGCTTTCGAAGAGGACTCAATTTGTGTGGACCGACGAGAGGCTAAATGCTTTCAAGCAATTGAAAGTGAGCCTTGCTTTGGCTCCAGTGTTGCACAGCCCCGACTTTAACAAGCCCTTCTCCATCCAGTGTGATGCAAGTCAACATGGAGTAGGTGCCATGCTAGTGCAATGGACGGAAGAAGGAGATGAAGCCCCCGTCGCCTATATGTCCCACTAATTGAATCCCGCTCAGCGAAATTACACCGTCACTGAGCAAGAATGTCTGGCAGCGGTGCTGGCAATCAAGAAGTTCCATGCCTACGTTGAAGGTCATGAATTTGAAATCGTGACCGACCATGCTTCCCTTAAATGGCTAATGAACCAGCCAAACCTTAATAGCCGATTAGCCTGGTGGGCCTTGAAACTTCAAGGGTTCAACTTCAAAATAGTCCACCGAAAGGGAAGCCAAAACGTAGTGCCCGACTCCTTGTCGCGCATGTTCTCTGCCGAAGCGTTGATGCCGGCAGAAGGCAAAGAGACTTCGATGGAGCTAGACTTAGAGTCGCCGCATTTTAAAAGTGCTTCTTATATGGAGCTAGCGGAAAAAGTTTAGGCAGAACAACACCAACTGCCGGACCTAAAAGTAGTAGACGGGTACGTGTACAAGCGGATCGAGTATTCGACTGGAAACGGACTTCAAGACCAGTTGGCTTGGAAGTTGTGGGTGTCGTCAGAAATGACGGCAGAATCAGTGAAGAGAGCGCACGACCCACACTTGAGCGCGCATGGTGGCGTGGCCAAAACCCTCGGCCGATTACGGCATTAGTTTCACTGGCCACGGATGGCCGCTCAAGTCAGTGAATATGTGGGATCATGCCTCACCTGTAAAACCACCAGAGCTCCTTCACACACCCTTCGACCACCAATGACGCTTCAGTCCGTACCCGAGCGCATATTCCAACGCTTGTATATCAACATTATAGGCCCCTACCATAGGTCCAAGTCTGGTAACATAGGAGCCCTCGTCATCCTAGACCATATCTCGCGGTTCCCATTTATCGAACCGTTCGAAAATGCACTGCGAAGGCAGTAGTGGACATCTTAAGGAAAAGGATATTCCACCTTGTTGAAGTCCCAGAAACCATCGTGTCTGACAACGGCGTGCAGTTTCGGTCGCACATTTTTCATGACGTACTGCAGGAAGTCGGGATCTCACACACATTTACTGCCGTGTACTCGCCACAAGCAAATGCCTCCGAACGTCTGAACCACTCAATTCTCGCAGCCATCAGGGTCTACATCGATCCCGTACAGACCACCTGGGACGACAAACTCTCAGCTGTCACTAGTGCTCTACGCTCCGTACCTCATGCTACTATTGGGACCTCCCCATATCAAGCAGTGTTCGGACTACCTATGATTATTCATGGAAAGTCCTACGCCCTCCTCCGGCAATAACAACTGTTGGAGGAACCTGAGGTGACCCTGACTCAACCCGACCACCTCACCATCATCCGCCAACGCCTTCGCCAACTCATCACTCAGGCTCAGTCCCGAAACGATAAAGGCCTATAACCTTCGTTCCAGGTTGGTTACATACCAGCCTGGCGAAGTGGTCTACAGGCGCAACTTCCGGCAAAGTGACGCAACCGCGCACTACAATGCAAAGCTGGACCGAAAGTTCTTACCTTGTAAGGTAATAAAGAAGATCGGCGGTGCTTATTACCAGCTGGCCGATCAAAATGGACGATCAATAGTCATCTTTCACGCGAAAGACATCACCAAGTGATATACCCACTGAGTTCACTAGTTCACGATCTACTACCAAATTTTATTTGGAGAACGTCCATTTGCGCCTTATTCAGGTGTCACTCCTGCCCCAATTGGAAAGTATCTAGAGATGTTCATCTAGTTCACCATTTCCTCTTTCAAAGATACTTTCACCTTTGATTCAGCATACGTGTTCACGATATTTCCTTTAATTACGTTTACCCGTTTGATTTGCTCACTTGCTCACGCGATATATATCAAGGATTGGAAAGTAAATGACATGATCACCTGTTCACGTCATTGTCTTTCACATATTACATACATCCTTCAGCTCTTTCCACGCACTTGCCCTTGTGGAAAGATCTGTGTTGTAGCATCCAGTAATTTCCAGCGAAATTACTGGGCACTTACTTTTGACGCACACTGTACGTGCTCGAAATCGCTTCATATTTCAAACTGAACGCATTTCAATTTGAAATAATAATAAGGTACCACAAGTCCCCTGCGACCTTATTATTGTATTCGAGCAGCAACCAAATTCCTAACGGAATTTTTTTTGCTGTTCGCTCGCTCATTTCGAGACGCATTCGTCGTTTCGGGACAGTCATTGGGTGTTCGCTGTGGTGACGGGTTGGGCTTGTAGTCGAGGTGGCGACGTGTCGCACTGGACGACGTGGCGGAAAGATTCAATCGGATGGTTGCAGTATTTTTTTCTAAGTTTGAAGTACATATTGTAAAGAAACTTGCGAGCGGAAAATTAGTAATTTGCGAATCAACGAGTTATCGGTTGTGTTTGTCTGACGAGAGAGAATACACGTTACAGCAGGCTAGAGGTTTATTTTGTGATAAAGAAAAATTCCGCAGCGTAGTGTTTTATTTGTGAGTAAATCAAATGCACTAGTAGAAACAGTAAACCGCTTAATAAAATGGTTCTTCATAGAAACCAATCTGAGTACCGGAACGTGCAGTGTTGGGAACACGCGGCAATTACATTCACCAAGCCCAAGTTCCAGGATGCAGACTCCCGGAGACGAGAATTGGTATGGCTCGGTAGAAAGATGATTTGTAACGCTGGATGCTGTAAGTAAGCGTGGGGTGCCGAAGCATGGCCCTTCAGGATTACCTCAAGTAAGTTCTAAGATAAGAGTCTTGTGCGCAACTGGCGGGATGATAGAGCAACTGATTGACTGGTGCAAATATCGCGTGTTCGTGACAGATTTGTAACAGACGGTTAAATTGAGCAAGGTTGGAAATTATTTCTGTTTTCATGACCGCTATTGTCAGCGCCCCGACGATTTTCGTTTGGCAATTTTTCCGTGGCTGCGTTGATATAATCGATTCATGTGGAGCGCATTCGGCCAACGTACTCCGGACACAGAATTTTGTTCCTAGTTTCGTGTTTATTTTGGTCGTTCGAAGGAATTGTCATAAGAGGCTAATGACCATTTAAAGAGGGGCCGAGTGAGATTGAACTTCAGCCAGGTGGAAGAAAGCTCGTCGCAAATCGTAATGAAACACCTTGTTAAGAAGCTAAAAACTGTGAGGTGAAGGGAAGATAAATATTTTCGAGTTCATGCTGGTTTTTCTCGAAGAGATTTGAGGTTGCCAAGTTCTAGTGTATGTGTGCATATCGGCTCCTTTATGGACATTGCAGCAATCTGAGGTTGTACAGAAATAATCAGAATATTCTGTTCAATATTTTGGATAGCATTCCCGTTCGAAATAACTTTTCTAGCATCATTCAGTCAGCTAGTCGAGTAAGCAGTTGCGAAAACATCTGTTCATCTTAGTTTGGTGCTCATGGAACGGCAAACTTGGACTTAATCAGTGAAAATTTATAAATCCGGCTGAAATATCATCTGCGTCATTGTTGGACATACTACGTTTGCTGTTAGCAACGAATTACGTCCAGCCCATTTGTTCATCGGATCCGGCTCGGAATTACAAATCAAAGAAGAAGTACGCTTTTAAATGTCCGGTACGTGATACTGCCAGCTCTCGTGCGCTTAAGAGCCAGAGGCGTTTCGAAACCCACGGCACCATTAAAGCACTTCACTGTTCTAGTTCAAGAGAATACTTTACGTACTTTATTAAATTCGGAAGGAATTTTTTTTGCTATCATAATTTGAACTTTTGTGTATAGCATATGACCTGTTGGTGATTGCACATTTCATCATGCAGCAAACCAAATGATAAAAACCTAGATTTACGAAGTAATTTCGTTCGCGTGTAAGTGGAGGGAGATTCAAATATCAAAATCGCATTCGAAACAAAGAACTATTGTTTTTAGTTTCTTTGAAGGGAAAAACCAAAGGAGGTTTGACGGTTTATTCCTAGCGAAGACGTGTCTTTGACGCTGAATTAATGGTCAAAGCTTGGTTCTGGTGGAGTGCGGTTAGAAGAAAGAGGCTCGAGTGTTCGGCTGAACCGCAAGAAGACCACACTTACTAACTATATCGTCATAATCGGCAGATTTCGTACTGAACCATCAGCAAGAACGTTGAAACGGCATAAATCATAAACTTATTATGAGACCGCAGCGCGTACTGCATTTCCTGTAATTATCAGTAAAAATCTTATCCAATCTTAGAAGAAGTTGCTAAAGAAAATAAGGAAATATTATTGCATCGAATTATTATCATTCGCATATTCAAAGAGAACTAAAAGAAAGAACTTTGGTTTGTCGCTGCATTTGCAAATTTTGATTGTACTTGATGATTTGCGTTTACATTCTTATACACATATATTGTAGAGTTGAAGAGCAACTTAGTTTGTATTGGCGTTTTGCTAAGATTAAAAGTGATTTGTCTCTCCTGTTGAACAGAATTAAAAGAATACCATGCTGGTTTAAACGGTCTATTTATACTTAGCACGAGTATTTTATACGCAACATGAGGCAAACAATTTGGATTTAATATTATTATATCTCTGTAAATATTGTTTCCTTACGATTTCTCGTACGTTGCCGACGGTGAATTATACACAGTCCCATAGTTTCCAATGGTGTTGCTGGGATACATATGCATTTTGGGGCAGTTTTCGGTATCTAAAGCAGTTCATTTTTTTTGTTTTTAGTCAAAGGAATTGACTATTTTTTTTTCTTCCGTTTTTCCCGGTGGAAGTCATTAAATGCTGTCCGCTTAAGCTATACGATCTTGTGTATGCTTTCTGAGAAAAGCTCTTTACATCAATTCGGTATTTACGTTTTTGTAATTCTTGAAAATGTATTAGATGTAGTAAGGAACCAAGTCCGCATCTTTTTTTGCTAGGTGCCTCGCACCTAAATCATTACAAATACGGAATTGAACACTAATACAATGTTTACCCGTGAATAAATCACTGTATGTAAGTCTTAAAGACGCATAGATCCATACGGCATTGGTTGTAAAATGCTACTAATTTTGAAATAATACGAAACAATTTGTTATACATACAAATAAGCTTCTCTAATTTGTTATACATACATATAAGCTTACCTTATAATACTAGCTGGTAGTCACACTCACGCGATCGAGTATTTTTTTTTTCTTTATACAGCGTGAAGATGCGAATGAAATGCATTGTTTTTATAGTAATTAATGAATGAACCATAATGCAGTATATATGGTTAATCTTCGAAAACTTAAATCGGTATATAATTTTGCGAAGAAAAATTACAGACCTCGGTTATGAAAGAGTGAAAATCACCACAATTCTATTTCGTTAAATGCTATTGTATGATTGAAAGAAAAAGAAGGATTATTGTTGATTGTTTGTATATAATTTTTTTTTCATAATAGAAATAACGGTGGTATTAAATACATTGAATTCTTTAAAAATCACCCTGAGGCAATAACTGACGCAGATATTAAACAGGGACAAGCCCACAAACAGCACATCACACCTGACAGACTGAAAGGAATACACAATAGAACTTGTTTGTAAATCGGGAAATGCCTACTTTAAAGCCCTAAATAATAAAAGAACCAAAGTCACGTAAAAGACCAGATATCGCTCGAGTTGCAGTTTGCACGCCAACGGGGACAGTCGTGCTCTGGGGCTGATCTCTTGATCGAACTAAACAGAGTTTCGGCAGTTTGAGCAAGTGTATCTGGTTCCACGGTAAAGGGCTTTTATGCCCTATAACCAACACAACCTGGTGAGCCCGTTCCATCTTAACACCTTCTAACTGATGGTTATCCGTGATCAAAACTATAGTAACACTTGATTCGCTCAAGGTCAATATTGCAGGCATAACACTGCTATTGACTTTGTTCGGTTCGTCGTGTTTTGTTTTGATCGCGTATAACTGTTTATTTCCGTTGCGTGTTGCACGTTTTGTTTTTCAATTGTGCTTTGTTTTTGTTTTTATTATGTTTTTCCGGTGTTATAGTAATGCAAAATATTAAATTGAACTTTTGCAGTATTCGCGGGATAAGAAAGAATTTTTTTCGGTCTACTACTGTCACTTATCCAATCACAAACCGCACTAAGTGAAACTTAGGTCGTTTCTGATGCTGATATCAACCAGTATCACGTACCTAGTTATTAGTTAGTGCCCCGCTTCTCCCTTCAAAGAGGGATTGCAATTTATGTTCGTAATGATGTGCCGTTTACCACACTTAGCCAATACACTTCTTCTAAGCCAGAGCTTAATTATCTCTGGATTAGATTCAAATTTTCCAAGCACATCATCTTCTTTTGCTTTTTATACTACAGCCCTGATATGTCTGATGCAGATACTGTTCGTTCCTTCGATGCACTGTCTTCTGACATTGACAAATTGCTTGAGACATCCCCTTCATCTGAAATCACCCTCGCTGGTGATTTCAACGTGCATTACGTCCAGTGGCTCAGACACTCTTCCACCACAAGTCCGGCGGGCAGGCATGTTGAGCTTTTTAGCGATTCGTTCAATTTGGAGCAGCTAGTAGATTGTGCAAAAATAATTCCCGACATATCTGAGCACAATGCAAATCTTTCAGATTTATTTCTAGCTTCACACCCAGATAAATATTCGATATTCGTTTCTGCGCCTCTTGGCAACTCGGACCACAATTTGATCTCTTTGATGCGGTGTCAATGCAGTTTGATCAACTTTACACCAGCTTTCCATAAGCCCCAACAAAATGTGGAGAAGCTGGTATATTAACATGCCGTGTAATCTGAAGACCACTCTGAGATCCAACCGCTTCTCGATTTCGTGTCGCTATTCTTTTCAACTCTAGCTCAGCTCGTACAAAATTCGTACCAGAGTCAAAAACGATATGTTTGTCAGTTCTATCAGCACACGCAGTTAACCTGCCACCCAATTACACCTGGAAATTTTTTTTCAGATTTTCCGTTTTGCTTCCAATATTTCAGCTTGAATCATCTTACTTTTTCCTTAACTTTGGAAACATTATGCTCCTTTGCCGTCACAAATTTTGAAATGATTTCGCACATTTCCAATTGCACTAATTCCAAAACCATATCTTCTCCAATGCCTCTTTGGTGAAAACTCTGCCACTTTTATAACGGGTGGCAGTGCTGAAGTCTCGTACAGACTTGTCCTTCATTGCATCCAACAAGTAAACAAAACTCTCTTTGCTTACTCTAAGGCTCCGTACAAAAAACCAAAAAAATTCGGCATTCGTTCTAATTCTTTATTCTGGTTTTCTTATTGATTGCATGGTATAAGCAATGGATCTGAATAGTTACGCACCATTCTCAGCATAACACTCAATCTGCATTCCATTTCCCGTTCTTTATCCATTAAAAAATTAACGCTTGTAAACATTTTACCCACAGCAAGGGCACAATTACCACAGGGACATCTCACAGCAAAAGCACAAGATCGTATCGAAAGGGAAATTTGTAGGATATGGACATGGAAAGGCTAAATGGGCGAGTCGAGTGAAAATAATCGAGTTTCACGATACGCAATTCTGATTTGCTCGACTGAATACGTGAGTCAACTTTCTCACTCAATGTGAGAGTCATGATAGGCCTGTAACTTATGAAACGTAATTTTCCGGTTTAAGGGTCGAACATAATATCTAGAGTTCGAGTCTATTTGTTTACGGAGGTTGAAATATTCACGATTTGAATCTAATTTCAAGATAAAAAAAAAATCTAGCGCACCTGAACCGCTAGAAAACTAATTTTCGAAGAAATTGTCTTTGAGTGTCAAAAAGATTTGGAAAGACGTATTACATTTTTTTGCTGAATCATATCAACCATTCCTTATCCAAAGCAACAGAACTCAACTATAACACAAATGATGCAAATGCTCAGTGCTGGCAACATTTCCCCAACGAAGTAGCAATAAGTTTATCTTGACAAGCTCATACTTAAATCAACTTATCCTTTGAATTTCGTTCTCATCGTAGGATTTCATCGAAAGTTTCAGCGGTTAAACGTTGTTTGAGGCTGCCATCCGAAAAATGTTCAAAACTCGGAAAATTTAAAAATTGGTTTCTTATTTTTATTGCAAATGCTTTGAATATGAGTAGGTAATTTGAAGCATCTGTTGATGCAATAGTTACAAAAATGGCTAATTCTGGTTACCCTGTGTCAGCAGCAAAGCAAAATATATACCAAATCTGCTTCACGTTAAGCTAAACCCAACCATTAAATTTCGGTTCGATTGAATCACTGCGCTAGAAGTTATACGGGTGAAATAAAGTTTTAGGGTTACCATCATCAAAACTTTTCAAATTTTTAAAGCGATAATATTTGTTGTTAATTTTAATTGCAGGATCGTTCCCATTTGCAAATCTAATGACATAATCGCGCAGTAAAGTAATTCCAAAAAATTACAAAAATGGTCATAGCTGGCAGCCTTTTCATGATTTTTTAACGAAATTCCTATGACATTTGGTCCACATCAAAGTCTATTTACTGCATAAACATTGTTTTGATATCATGACTGCACCGGAAATTATAGGGGAAAAAGCTTTATTTTGCTGAGCAAATTTGCAAGATTTAGGAGACAAAAATCACCATAGCTGGCAACTTTATTATAGTTTTTCTTCTAAGCCAGAGTTTAAATATCTCTGTATTAGATTCAAATTTTCCAAGCACATCATCTTCTTTTGCTTTTTATACTACAGCCCTGATATGTCTGATGCAGATACTGTTCGTTCCTTCGATGCACTGTCTTCTGACATTGACAAATTGCTTGAGACATCCCCTTCATCTGAAATCATCCTCGCTGGTGATTTCAACGTGCATTACGTCCAGTGGCTCAGACACTCTTCCACCACAAGTCCGGCGGGCAGGCATGTTGAGCTTTTTAGTGAGTCGTTCAATTTGGAGCAGCTAGTAGATTGTGCAAAAATAATTCCCGACATATCTGGGCACAATGCAAATCTTTCAGATTTATTTCTAGCTTCACACCTAGATAAATATTCGATATTCGTTTCTGCGCCTCTTGGCAACTCGGACCACAATTTGATCCCTTTGATGCGGTTTCAATGCAGTTTGATCAACTTTACACCAGCTTTCCATAAGTCCCAACAAAATGTGGAGAAGCTGGTATATTAACATGCCGTGTAATCTGAAGACCACTCTGAGATCCTACCGCTTCTCGATTTCATGTCGCTATTCTTTTCAACTCTAGCTCAGCTCGTACAAAATTCGTACCAGAGTCAAAAACGATATGTTTGTCAGTTCTATCAGCACACGCAGTTAACCTGCCACCCAATTACACCTGGAAATTTTTTTTCAGGTTTTCCGTTTTGCTTCCAATATTTCAGCTTGAATCATCTTACTTTTTCCTTAACTTTGGAAACATTATGCTCCTTTGCCATCACAAATTTTGAAATGATTTCGCACATTTCCAATTGCACTAATTCCAAAACCATATCTTCTCCAATGCCTCTTTGGTGAAAACTCTGCCACTTTTATAACGGGTGGCAGTGCTGAAGTATCGTACAGACTTGTCCTTCATTGCATCCAACAAGTAAACAAAACTCTCTTTGCTTTTTCTAAGGCTCCGTACAAAAAACCAAAAAAATTCGGCATTCGTTCTAATTCTTTATTCTGGTTTTCTTATTGATTGCATGGTATAAGCAATGGATCTGAATAGTTACGCACCATTCTCAGCATAACACTCAATCTGCATTCCATTTCCCGTTCTTTATCCATTAAAAAATTAACGCTTGTAAACATTTTACCCACAGCAAGGGCACAATTACCACAGGCACATCTCACAGCAAAAGCACAAGATCGTATCGAAAGGTAAGTTTGTAGGATATGGACATGGAAAGGCTAAATGGGCGAGTCGAGTGAAAATAATCGAGTTTCACGATACGCAATTCTGATTTGCTCGACTGAATACGTGAGTCAACTTTCTCACTCAATGTGAGAGTCATGATAGGCCTGTAACTTATGAAACGCAATTTTCCGCTTTAAGGGTCGAACATAATATCTAGAGTTCGAGTCTATTTGTTTACGGAGGTTGAAATATTCACGATTTGAATCTAATTTCAAGATAAAAAAACTCTAGCGCACCTGAACCGCTAGAAAACTAATTTTCGAAGAAATTGTCTTTGAGTGACAATGTGGAAAGACGTTATACACTTTTTTGTAGAATCATATCAACCATTCCTCGTTCAAAGCAACAGAACTCAACTATAACACAAATGATGAAAATGTTCAGTGCTGGCAACATTTTCCCAACGAAGCAGCAATAAGTTAACCTTCACAAGCTCATACTTAAATCAACTTATCCTTTGAATTTCGTTCTCATCGGAGGATTTCGTCGAAAGCTTTAGCGGTTAACGTTGTTTGAAGCTGCCATCCAAAAAATGTTCAAAACTCAGAAAATTTAATAATTGGTTTCCTAGTTTTATTGCAAATGTTTTGCATATGTATATGTAATTTGAAGCACCTGTTGATGCAATAGTTACGAAAATGGCTAAAGCTCGTTACCCTGTGTCAGCAGCAAAGCAAAATATATACCAAATCTGCTTCACGTTAAACTAAACCCAACCAATAAATTTCGTTTCGATTGAATCACTGCGCTAGAAGTTATACGGGTGAAAAAAATTTTAGGGACCCACCCTCAAAACTTTTCAAATTTTTAAAGCGTTAATATTTGTTGTTAATTTTCATTGCTGGATCGTTCCCATTTGCAAATCTAATGACATAATCGCGCAGTAAAGAAATTCCAAAAAATTACAAAAATGGACAACGCTGGCAGCACTTTCACGATTTTTGTACGAAATTCCTATGACATTTGGCTCACATCAAAATCTATTTACTGCATTAACTTCATTTTGATATCATGACTGCACCGGAAGTTATAGGGAAAAAAGCTTTATTTTGCTGAGCAAATTTGCAAGATTTTGGAGACAAAAATCACCATAGCTGGCAACCCTATTCTAATTTTTCAGCCAAATTTTCATCAAATGTTATCTTAAGTAAGATCCAAATATTGTGTGAATTTCGTTTACATCTGATGGCTGAATCGGAAGTTATAGGCCAAAGACCGGTTTTTTTTCTCATTGATTTTTCAAGATGGCACCATTGCCACAGGATTGCCCGGATTTCAAAATTATTTCTATCAGACCTGGTCCTAGTTGATACCAACATGTCTTGTAAATTTCATTATGATCGGATAATCCGGTCTTCAGTTCTCGTGAACAGAACTTTCGAGTGCTGGAAATAGAGGTAATTTAGTGATGGGTTGCCGTTCTTGTGCAAATCGGAATTTTAAAAATTTCAAATTGACATGATGCAAAAACGTTAAAATTTATCAATGATTTGAATTTTTTGTCAAAAATCAAAAATTTTTCAGGAGGTTCAATGATTTGAAGGATTTTTTTTCAAGAGCCTGCCGCAGCTACAGGGTTACGCGCACTACCTTGGAAATCCATGTGTATTAAACTTTAGTCAACATCAATACGCTCTGCAAATTTCACGATGATCCAATGTTTTTGTTAGAAGAAATGACAAATCAAAATTTGAAAAAAAATCTTTGCCTAATTTTAGGCACGCTGCACCCACACACGGCTCAAAATTTCCAATTCTTTACCATAAACAAACTCAAAACATAATAACTTTTCATTCCCAATACTTTTTTTGAACAAAAATTCATGCAGCTTAGAAATATAGGAGTACCTCAAAATTCACAAAAACGCTCGCCGCCGCCAAACGGTTTAGGATATCTGAATTAAAGCAAGTCGTGGACCTATCTACTTAATACATCTACGTTCTCCGAAAGTTTCAGCTCAATCGGATTGGCCACTCCAGAGATTATCTCCCTTAATCATTTTGATGATATATATATATATATATATATATAAAGAAATATGAATTTTCGGCGAAACGAGTTTAATACTACTTTTCTTCGAAAATTAGTAAAAACTCTAGCGCACCTGAACCGCTAGAAAACTAATTTTCGAAGAAATTGTCTTTGAGTGTCAAAAAGATGTGGAAAGACGTATTACATTTTTTTGCTGAATCATATCAACCATTCCTTATCCAAAGCAACAGAACTCAACTATAACACAAATGATGCAAATGCTCAGTGCTGGCAACATTTCCCCAACGAAGTAGCAATAAGTTTATCTTGACAAGCTCATACTTAAATCAACTTATCCTTTGAATTTCGTTCTCATCGTAGGATTTCATCGAAAGTTTCAGCGGTTAAACGTTGTTTGAGGCTGCCATCCGAAAAATGTTCAAAACTCGGAAAATTTAAAAATTGGTTTCTTATTTTTATTGCAAATGCTTTGCATATGAGTATGTAATTTGAAGCATCTGTTGATGCAATAGTTACAAAAATGGCTAATGCTGGTTACCCTGTGTCAGCAGCAAAGCAAAATATATACCCAATCTGCTTCACGTTAAGCTAAACCCAACCATTAAATTTCGGTTCGATTGAATCACTGCGCTAGAAGTTATACGGGTGAAATAAAGTTTTAGGGTTACCATCATCAAAACTTTTCAAATTTTTAAAGCGATAATATTTGTTGTTAATTTTAATTGCAGGATCGTTCCCATTTGCAAATCTAATGACATAATCGCGCAGTAAAGAAATTCCAAAAAATTACAAAAATGGTCATAGCTGGCAGCCTTTTCATGATTTTTTAACGAAATTCCTATGACATTTGGTCCACATCAAAGTCTATTTACTGCATAAACATTGTTTTGATATCATGACTGCACCGGAAATTATAGGGGAAAAAGCTTTATTTTGCTGAGCAAATTTGCAAGATTTAGGAGACAAAAATCACCATAGCTGGCAACTTTATTATAGTTTTTCTTCTAAGCCAGAGTTTAATTATCTCTGTATTAGATTCAAATTTTCCAAGCACATCATCTTCTTTTGCTTTTTATACTACAGCCCTGATATGTCTGATGCAGATACTGTTCGTTCCTTCGATGCACTGTCTTCTGACATTGACAAATTGCTTGAGACATCCCCTTCATCTGAAATCATCCTCGCTGGTGATTTCAACGTGCATTACGTCCAGTGGCTCAGACACTCTTCCACCACAAGTCCGGCGGGCAGGCATGTTGAGCTTTTTAGCGAGTCGTTCAATTCGGAGCAGCTAGTAGATTGTGCAAAAATAATTCCCGACATATCTGGGCACAATGCAAATCTTTCAGATTTATTTCTAGCTTCACACCCAGATAAATATTCGATATTCGTTTCTGCGCCTCTTGGCAACTCGGACCACAATTTGATCTCTTTGATGCGGTGTCAATGTAGTTTGATCAACTTTACACCAGCTTTCCATAAGCCCCAACAAAATGTGGAGAAGCTGGTATATTAACATGCCGTGTAATCTGAAGACCACTCTGAGATTCTACCGCTTCTCGATTTCGTGTCGCTATTCTTTTCAACTCTAGCTCAGCTCGTACAAAATTCGTACCAGAGTCAAAAACGATATGTTTGTCAGTTCTATCAGCACACGCAGTTAACCTGCCACCCAATTACACCTGGAAATTTTTTTTCAGATTTTCCGTTTTGCTTCCAATATTTCAGCTTGAATCATCTTACTTTTTCCTTAACTTTGGAAACATTATGCTCCTTTGCCGTCACAAATTTTGAAATGATTTCGCACATTTCCAATTGCACTAATTCCAAAACCATATCTTCTCCAATGCCTCTTTGGTGAAAACTCTGCCACTTTTATAACGGGTGGCAGTGCTGAAGTATCGTACAGACTTGTCCTTCATTGCATCCAACAAGTAAACAAAACTCTCTTTGCTTACTCTAAGGCTCCATACAAAAAACCAAAAAAATTCGGCATTCGTTCTAATTCTTTATTCTGGTTTTCTTATTGATTGCATGGTATAAGCAATGGATCTGAATAGTTACGCACCATTCTCAGCATAACACTCAATCTGCATTCCATTTCCCGTTCTTTATCCATTAAAAAATTAACGCTTGTAAACATTTTACCCACAGCAAGGGCACAATTACCACAGGCACATCTCACAGCAAAAGCACAAGATCGTATCGAAAGGTAAGTTTGTAGGATATGGACATGGAAAGGCTAAATGGGCGAGTCGAGTGAAAATAATCGAGTTTCACGATACGCAATTCTGATTTGCTCGACTGAATACGTGAGTCAACTTTCTCACTCAATGTGAGAGTCATGATAGGCCTGTAACTTATGAAACGCAATTTTCCGGTTTAAGGGTCGAACATAATAGCTAGAGTTCGAGTCTATTTTTTTACGGAGGTTGAAATATTCACGATTTGAATCTAATTTCAAGATAAAAAAACTCTAGCGCACCTGAACCGCTAGAAAACTAATTTTCGAAGAAATTGTCTTTGAGTGACAAAAAAATGTGGAAAGACGTAATACACTTTTTTGTAGAATCATAGCAACCATTCATTGTTCAAAGCAACAGAACTCAACTATAACACAAATGATGAAAATGTTCAGTGCTGGCAACATTTTCCCAACGAAGCAGCAATAAGTTAACCTTCACAAGCTCATACTTAAATCAACTTATCCTTTGAATTTCGTTCTCATCGGAGAATTTCGTCGAAAGCTTTAGCGGTTAACGTTGTTTGAAGCTGCCATCCAAAAAATGTTCAAAACTCGGAAAATTTAAAATTTGGTTTCTTAGCTTTATTGCAAATGTTTTGCATATGAGTAGGTAATTTGAAGCATCTGTTGATGCGATAGTTACGAAAATGGCTAAAACTCGTTACCCTGTGTCAGCAGCAAAGCAAAATATCTACCAAATCTGCTTCACGTTAAACTAAACCCAACCAATAAATTTCGTTTCGATTGAATCACTGCGCTAGAAGTTATACGGGTGAAAAAATTTTTAGGGTTACCACACTCAAAACTTTTCAAATTTTTAAAGCGTTAATATTTGTTGCTAATTTTTATTGAAGGATCGTTCCCATTTGCAAATCTAATGACATAATCGCCCAGTAAAGAAATTCCAAAAAATTACAAAGATGGTCATAGCTGGCAGCCCTTTTACGACTTTTGTACGAAATTCCTATGACATTTGGCTCACATTAAAATGTATTTACTGCATAAACTTCATTTTGATATCATGACTGCACCGGAAGTTATAGGGAAAAAAGCTTTATTTTGCTGAGCAAATTTGCAAGATTTAGGAGACAAAAATCACCCTAGCTGGCAACCCTAATCTAATTTTTCAGCCAAAATTTCATTAAATGTTATCTTAAGTAAGATCCAAATATTGTGTGAATTTCGTTTACATCTGATGGCTGAATCGGAAGTTATAGGCCAAAGACCGGTTTTTTTTCTCATTGATTTTTCAAGATGGCACCATTGCCACAGGATTGCCCGGATTTCAAAATTATTTCTATCAGACCTGGTCCTAGTTGATACTAACATGTCCTGTGAATTTCATTACGATCGGATAATCCGGTCGCCAGTTCTCGTGAACAGAACTTTCGAGTGCTGGAAATAGAGGTAATTTAGTGATGGGTTGCCGTTCTTGTGCAAATCGGAATTTTAAAAATTTCAAATTGACATGATGCACAAACGTTAAAATTTATCAATGATTTGAATTTTTTGTCCAAAATCAAAAATCTTTCAGGAGGTTCAATGATTTGAAGGATTTTTTTTCAAGAGCCTGTCGCAGCTACAGGGTTACCCGCACGACCTTGGAAATCCATGTGTATTAAACTTTAGTCAACATCAATACGCTCTGCAAATTTCACGATGATCTAATGTTTTTGTCAGAAGTAATTACAAATCAAAATTTGAAAAAAAATCCTTGCCTACTTTTAGGCACGCTGCACCCACATACGGCACAAAATTTCCAATTCTTTACCATCGGCAAGCTTAGAACATAATAAGTTTTCATTCCCAATACTTTTTTTGAACAAAAATTTTCGCTGCTTGGAAATATAGGAGTACCTGAAAATTCACTAAAACGCTCGCCGCCGCCAAAAGGTTTAGGATATCTGGATTTGAGAAGGTCGTGGACCTACCTACTTAATACATCTACGTTCTCCGAAAGTTTCATATCAATCGGATTGGCCACTCCAGAGATTATCTCCCTTAATCATTTTGATGATATATATATATATATATATATATATATATATAAAGAAATATGAATTTTCGGCGAAACGAGTTTAATACTACTTTTCTTCGAAAATTAGTAAAAACTCTAGCGCACCTGAACCGCTTGAAAACTAATTTTCGAAGAAATTGTCTTTGAGTGTCAAAAAGATGTGGAAAGACGTATTACAATTTTTTGCTGAATCATATCAACCATTCCTTATCCAAAGCAACAGAACTCAACTATAACACAAATGATGCAAATGTTCAGTGCTGGCAACATTTCCCCAACGAAGTAGCAATAAGTTTATCTTAACAAGCTCATACTTAAATCAACTTATCCTTTGAATTTCGTTCTCATCGTAGGATTTCATCGAAAGTTTCAGCGGTTAAACGTTGTTTGAGGCTGCCATCCGAAAAATGTTCAAAACTCGGAAAATTTAAAAATTGGTTTCTTATTTTTATTGCAAATGCTTTGCATATGAGTATGTAATTTGAAGCATCTGTTGATGCAATAGTTACAAAAATGGCCAATGCTGGTTACCCTGTGTCAGCAGCAAAGCAAAATATATACCCAATCTGCTTCACGTTAAGCTAAACCCAACCATTAAATTTCGGTTCGATTGAATCACTGCGCTAGAAGTTATACGGGTGAAATAAAGTTTTAGGGTTACCATCATCAAAACTTTTCAAATTTTTAAAGCGATAATATTTGTTGTTAATTTTAATTGCAGGATCGTTCCCATTTGCAAATCTAATGACATAATCGCGCAGTAAAGAAATTCCAAAAAATTACAAAAATGGTCATAGCTGGCAGCCTTTTCATGATTTTTTAACGAAATTCCTATGACATTTGGTCCACATCAAAGTCTATTTACTGCATAAACATTGTTTTGATATCATGACTGCACCGGAAATTATAGGGGAAAAAGCTTTATTTTGCTGAGCAAATTTGCAAGATTTAGGAGACAAAAATCACCATAGCTGGCAACTTTATTATAGTTTTTCTTCTAAGCCAGAGTTTAAATATCTCTGTATTAGATTCAAATTTTCCAAGCACATCATCTTCTTTTGCTTTTTATACTACAGCCCTGATATGTCTGATGCAGATACTGTTCGTTCCTTCGATGCACTGTCTTCTGACATTGACAAATTGCTTGAGACATCCCCTTCATCTGAAATCATCCTCGCTGGTGATTTCAACGTGCATTACGTCCAGTGGCTCAGACACTCTTCCACCACAAGTCCGGCGGGCAGGCATGTTGAGCTTTTTAGCGAGTCGTTCAATTCGGAGCAGCTAGTAGATTGTGCAAAAATAATTCCCGACATATCTGGGCACAATGCAAATCTTTCAGATTTATTTCTAGCTTCACACCTAGATAAATATTCGATATTCGTTTCTGCGCCTCTTGGCAACTCGGACCACAATTTGATCCCTTTGATGCGGTTTCAATGCAGTTTGATCAACTTTACACCAGCTTTCCATAAGTCCCAACAAAATGTGGAGAAGCTGGTATATTAACATGCCGTGTAATCTGAAGACCACTCTGAGATCCTACCGCTTCTCGATTTCATGTCGCTATTCTTTTCAACTCTAGCTCAGCTCGTACAAAATTCGTACCAGAGTCAAAAACGATATGTTTGTCAGTTCTATCAGCACACGCAGTTAACCTGCCACCCAATTACACCTGGAAATTTTTTTTCAGATTTTCCGTTTTGCTTCCAATATTTCAGCTTGAATCATCTTACTTTTTCCTTAACTTTGGAAACATTATGCTCCTTTGCCGTCACAAATTTTGAAATGATTTCGCACATTTCCAATTGCACTAATTCCAAAACCATATCTTCTCCAATGCCTCTTTGGTGAAAACTCTGCCACTTTTATAACGGGTGGCAGTGCTGAAGTCTCGTACAGACTTGTCCTTCATTGCATCCAACAAGTAAACAAAACTCTCTTTGCTTACTCTAAGGCTCCGTACAAAAAACCAAAAAAATTCGGCATTCGTTCTAATTCTTTATTCTGGTTTTCTTATTGATTGCATGGTATAAGCAATGGATCTGAATAGTTACGCACCATTCTCAGCATAACACTCAATCTGCATTCCATTTCCCGTTCTTTATCCATTAAAAAATTAACGCTTGTAAACATTTTACCCATAGCAAGGGCACAATTACCACAGGCACATCTCACAGCAAAAGCACAAGATCGTATCGAAAGGTAAGTTTGTAGGATATGGACATGGAAAGGCTAAATGGGCGAGTCGAGTGAAAATAATCGAGTTTCACGATACGCAATTCTGATTTGCTCGACTGAATACGTGAGTCAACTTTCTCACTCAATGTGAGAGTCATGATAGGCCTGTAACTTATGAAACGCAATTTTCCGGTTTAAGGGTCGAACATAATATCTAGAGTTCGAGTCTATTTTTTTACGGAGGTTGAAATATTCACGATTTGAATCTAATTTCAAGATAAAAAAAAATCTAGCGCACCTGAACCGCTAGAAAACTAATTTTCGAAGAAATTGTCTTTGAGTGTCATAAAGATGTAGAAAGACGTATTACATTTTTTTGCTGAATCATATCAACCATTCCTTATCCAAAGCAACAGAACTCAACTATAACACAAATGATGCAAATGTTCAGTGCTGGCAACATTTTCCCAACGAAGCAGCAATAAGTTTATCATAACAAGCTCATACTTAAATCAACTTATCCTTTGAATTTCGTTCTCATCGTAGGATTTCATCGAAAGTTTCAGCGGTTAAACGTTGTTTGAGGCTGCCATCCGAAAAATGTTCAAAACTCGGAAAATTTAAAAACTGGTTTCTTATTTTTATTGCAAATGCTTTGCATATGAGTATGTAATTTGAAGCATCTGTTGATGCAATAGTTACAAAAATGGCTAATGCTGGTTACCCTGTGTCAGCAGCAAAGCAAAATATATACTAAATCTGCTTCACGTTAAGCTAAACCCAACCAGTAAATTTCGGTTCGATTGAATCACTGCGCTAGAAGTTATACGGGTGAAATAAAGTTTTAGGGTTACCATCATCAAAACTTTTCAAATTTTTAAAGCGATAATATTTGTTGTTAATTTTAATTGCAGGATCGTTCCCATTTGCAAATCTAATGACATAATCGCGCAGTAGAGAAATTCCAAAAAATTACAAAAATGTTCATAGCCGGCAGCCTTTTCATGATTTTTTAACGAAATTCTTATGACATTTGGTCCACATCAAAGTCTATTTACTGCATAAACATTGTTTTGATATCATGACTGCACCGGAAATTATAGGGGAAAAAGCTTTATTTTGCTGAGCAAATTTGCAAGATTTAGGAGACAAAAATCACCATAGCTGGCAACTTTATTCTAGTTTTTCAGCCAAATTTTTACCAAATGTTACCTAAAGTATGATTCAAATACTATGTGAATTTTGTTTAAATCTGATGGCTGAATCGGAAGTTATAGGCCAAAAAGCTGTTTTTTTTCTCAGTGATTTTTCAAGATGGTACCACTGCCACAGGGTTGCCCGCATTTCAAAATCACTTCTATCAGACCTGGTCCTAGTTAATACCAATATGTCCTGTAAATTTCAATATGACCGGATAATTCGGTTCGGGTGGAGTGCGGTTAGAAGAAAGAGGCTCGAGTGTTCGGCTGACCCGCAAGGAGACCACACTTACTAACTATATCGTCATAATCGGCAGATTTCGTTCTGAATCATAAGCAAGAACGTTGAAACGGCATAAATCATAAACTTATTATGAGACCGCAGCGCGTACTGCATTTCCTGTAATTATCAGTAAAAACCTTATCCAATCTTAGAAGAAGTTGCTAAAGAAAATA
The DNA here is from genome assembly GCA_947369275.1 of Nemotelus nigrinus. Lineage (NCBI taxonomy): Eukaryota > Metazoa > Arthropoda > Insecta > Diptera > Stratiomyidae > Nemotelus > Nemotelus nigrinus. The sequence continues at coordinate 142,433,610 of OX376372.1, forward strand.
AGGAAATATTATTGCATCGAATTATTATCATTCACATATTCAAAGAGAACTAAAAGAAAGAACTTTGGTTTGTCGCTGCATTTGCAAATTTTTATTGTACTTGATGATTTGCGTTTACATTCTTATACACATATATTGTAGAGTTGAAGAGCAACTTAGTTTGTATTGGCGTTTTGCTAAGATTAAAAGTGATTTGTCTCTCCTGTTGAACAGAATTAAAAGAATACCATGCTGGTTTAAACGGTCTATTTATACTTAGCACGAGTATTTTATACGCAACATAAGGCAAACAATTTGAATTTAATATTATTAAATCTCTGTAAATATTGTTTCCTTACGATTTCTCGTACGTTTCCGACGGTGAATTATACACAGTCCCATAGCTTCCAATGGTGTTGCTGGGATACATATGCATTTTGGGGCAGTTTTCGGTATCTAAAGCAGTTCATTTTTTTTGTTTTTAGTCAAAGGAATTGACTTTTTTTTTTTCTTCCGTTTTTCTCAGTGGAAGTAATTAAATGCTGTCCGCTTAAACTATACGATCTTGTGTATGCTTTCTGAGAAAAGCTCTTTACATCAATTCGGTATTTACGTTTTTGTAATTCTTGAAAATGTATTAGATGTAGTAAGGAACCAAGTCCGCATCTTTTTTTGCTAGGTGCCTCGCACTTAAGGCGGTATTCCGGTTTTTCACGCGATAATCATTCATTATTTCAATATGAATTTTAATACATAAAAATAAATACTCAATGGATATGGTTTTGTTTCGCGTTTATTGCAGGATTTAAACTTTAGAAAAAACTTGGATTTCAAAAAAAAAGTTGAAAATTGTTGTTGCTATGAGGGTTTGAAGTTGACCTTTGAAAATCAATCTTGGCAGGATTGCGTCCGTTTGAATTATCTGAAATTAGCAAATGAGGTGTCATTTTACTCAGGAAAATACCCGTTACAAGATGAACTACGCTTATCAATATCCAATTATTCGTTAAAAAATGGCAGCTGATAACAAATTTTTTTTCTAATTTTTCCGTTTTTTTTTTAGTTTTTTTATTAAAAATTATAGTTAATTGTTTTGTATCATCACAATCGTAGTTCAGCTTTTTCCTTAAATCATAGCAAATAATTTGATATATCACTCATTAAATTCTGTAAGACCGTTTTCGAGAAATCTTGTCAACAAGTTGAGAAAAGATAGTTTTGAGAAAATCGCGTTTAAAGTTTTATCTCAAACACTCTAGCCTCAAGCGTGCCAGGGATTTTCCAGAGATGATAGTGGTGGAAATGCGAATAACTTCAAAACGAAAACAGATACTGCGATAAAATTTTAAAGCAAGATTATATGATCATAGTGGAATAAGAAAATGCAAAAAAAAAAATTTCGATTTTTTCAAACCGAAAGACCGGAATACCCCCTTAAATCATTACAAATACGGAATTGAACACTAATACAATGTTTACCCGTGAATAAATCACTGTATGTAAGTCTTAAAGACGCATAGATCCATACGGCATTGGTTGTAAAATGCTACTAATTTTGAAATAATACGAAACAATTTGTTATACATACAAATAAGCTTCTCTAATTTGTTATACATACATATAAGCTTACCTTATAATACTAGCTGGTAGTCACACTCACGCGATCGAGTATTTTTCTTTTCTTTATACAGCGTGAAGATGCGAATGAAATGCATTGTTTTAATAGTAATTAATGAATGAACCATAATGCAGTATATATGGTTAATCTTCGAAAACTTAAATCGGTATATAATTTTGCGAAGAAAAATTACAGACCTCGGTTATGAAAGAGTGAAAATCACCACAATTCTATTTCGTTAAATGCTATTGTATGATTGAAAGAAAAAGAAGGATTATTGTTGATTGTTTGTGTATAATTTTTTTTCATAATAGAAATAACGGTGGTATTAAATACATTGAATTTTTTAAAAATCACCCTGAGGCAATAACTGACGCAGATATTAAACAGGGACAAGCCCACAAACAGCACATCACACCTGACAGACTGAAAGGAATACACAATAGAACTTGTTTGTAAATCGAGAAATTCCTACTTTAAAGCCCTAAATAATAAAAGAACCAAAGCCACGTGATAATATTTGTTGTTAATTTTAATTGCAGGATCGTTCCCATTTGCAAATCTAATGACATAATCGCGCAGTAAAGAAATTCCAAAAAATTACAAAAATGGTCATAGCTGGCAGCCTTTTCATGATTTTTTAACGAAATTCCTATGACATTTGGTCCACATCAAAGTCTATTTACTGCATAAACATTGTTTTGATATCATGACTGCACCGGAAATTATAGGGGAAAAAGCTTTATTTTGCTGAGCAAATTTGCAAGATTTAGGAGACAAAAATCACCATAGCTGGCAACTTTATTCTAGTTTTTCAGCCAAATTTTTATCAAATGTTACCTAAAGTATGATTCAAATACTATGTGAATTTTGTTTAAATCTGATGGCTGAATCGAAAGTTATAGGCCAAAAAGCTGTGTTTTTTCTCAGTGATTTTTCAAGATGGTACCACTGCCACAGGGTTGCCCGCATTTCAAAATCACTTCTATCAGACCTGGTCCTAGTTAATACCAATATGTCCTGTAAATTTCAATATGACCGGTTAATTCGGTCGCCAGTTCTCGTGAACAAAACTTTCGAGTGCTGAAAATAGAAGTAATTTGGTGATGGGTTGTCGTTCTTGTGCGAATCGGAATTTGGAAAATTTTAATCTGACATGATGGACAAAAATTTAGATTTATCAATGATTTGAGTTTTTTGGCAATAAGCAAAAATTTTTCAGGAAGGTCGATGATTTGAAGGATTTTTTTTTAAGAGCCTGCCATAACTACAGGTTTACCCACACTGCCTTTTAAATCCATGTGTGATAAGTTCTAATTTACATAAATACGCTCTATTAATTTCACGATGATCGAATGTTGCATTCAGAAGTTATGATAAATCAAAATTTGAGAAAAATTCCTTGCCTACTTTTAGGCACCCAGCACCCACACACGGCTCAAAATTTCCAATTCTTTGTCATCAGCAAACTTAGAACATAATAAGTTTTCATTTCCAATACTTTTCACTACAAAAATTTTACACTGCTTGGAAATATAGGAGTACCTGAAAATTCACTTAAATGCCCGCCGCCGCCAAAAAGTTAAAGATAACTGAATTCGAACAAATTAAGGACCTACTTACTATATACATCTACGACCTCCGAAAATTTCAGCTCAATCGGATCTTCCACTCCAGAGATTACTTCTATTAACCGATTTGCTGATATATATATATACTATATATGTTCAATTAAGGCAACGTAGCACCTCCAAATTTTTAAAAAATCGATTTTTGTTTTTTGATTGAATATGTTAGAATGAAGGTTTTAAAACATGATTTTAATAATATAAAATTGAAATTCTAAAACAAAAAAATTTTATGAGTATATATAGCGAAGCGCCCCAAGATCATTGATTCTACGGTTTTCGTTCACTTCGCTATATCGCTACATCGAATTAAGCCAAAGTGTAGACAAAGATAAATGAGTCATCTTCTTTAAAAGAAGCAAAAAATAAGCTAGCCTTGGGAAAAAAATAAAAAAAATGCTGTTAAAGATGTTTCTAAAAAAAGTGTAGAATCTCCAAAAAAAAGGTCCGAAAAAAGTTCACCTGACACTAAAATTAATGAAAAATTTAGCCACGCATTATGGCCTAACTATACGACGAAATCCTGATTCAGTTGAAAATATGCGCAAGGAAATTTGGGCAGCATATTACCACAAAATTTCAACTGATGAGAACCCTCACCACTGTTATTGTCCTGTTGGAGAAACGGCTTGGTGTAACTGGCGCAAGGCGGAGGCTGCGGGTGATAATGCATTAAACAATTTCAAGCATCCTCCACCTTTAGATGATGAGGTACAAGAAATTTTAAAGCCTATTTATGATAACTTATCATCAGAAGATTTATTAAAGCGTTGCTTGGGCAATTTTGCGCAGAATAATAACGAAAGCTATAATTCTTGTGTTTGGAATTTGGCCCCCAAACATACTTTTTGTGGGAAAAACGTACTAAATATGGCTGCAAATATTTCTGTATGTACATTTAATGAAGAATTTACGGCTTTCTTGAAAATAATGCAATTCATGGGAATTACAATTGGCCAATGTGCGCTGGAACATGCAGAGCATAGAGATGCTGCAAGAATTAACCAGGCGGAAAAACACTCAACTGAGGCATCTAAAGAGGCCAGAACTGCTCGAAGGGAGCAAACATCTTTAGGAGAGGAGGAGTATGAGCAAGAAGAAGGTGTATTGTATGGTCCAAGCATCGCAGATTAATTTTCGATAAGATTTATTGCAAAAAATATTGAATTTCAACTTTAAACGCGATTTTCTCGAAACAACGTTTTTCAAGTTGGCGTGCATGATTAAGAAAAACAATATTATCCAATCGTTTTGAAATTTTAACACGTTAATTTGCACATGTTAGTGCTCAGAATGAACTACGGATGAAAAAATCGGCATTTAACTTTTTTAGTTATAGCCGATTTTTGGGAAAAAAAACCTCGATTTTCGAAAAAAAACGCCGCCATTTTGTTATTTTTCAATCAAATTTTTTTTTTTAGTTCATTCCAAGGCCGCTTTGATGCTGGTCAAAACCCCGTTTTTGTTTTTATTTCAGACTTTCCTGAGGGCAGTTATCATGCACGCCAGGTTTTTTTGGTGTATTTTTCAAAAAATTGTAACAGGCGACAGGAGGCCACAAAACATTTTTATTAATTTTGTTTATGTAGTCTAAGACATACAACGTATGTGTAAAAAGTTTCATTAAGATATGTCTTTTTTTCAATTAAAAACAAGCCTTTGAAAATAACATTTTTTTTTCAATTTGAAGGTGCTATGTCGCCTTAATCGTAAAATTAATTGACGTAAATTACTATAATCCTAAAATTATAGTAACATCAATAAAACAACAGATTACCTGAATAATCGCAGCTTTATTGATTGAAAGAGAACGAACCAAAGCTGTTCATTGCTTAAGTACTAAATTTCGATCAGTAATTATTGCTTAGTTGGTAAAAGTACATGTTCAAAATACAATTATTGTTTTCTGCATAGACCAAAGTACAAGCAAGTGTATTCACCTCAAATTGCTGATTCTGCAATATGCACATTTTCAATTTTATTTCTGCTAGTATGAATAAACTTACTCATCAATTTTATCAATCATCATCAATTTATAAATTTATGGAAATAACATATGCAGGGTTGAACTTATTTAGTATTGATACAATTTATTTGATTGAAAATATCAATTAACTTATAATCTATTTATCAACATTCCGCCCACCAAGAACCTAGTGTTCTTACTACTCCTTGGATTGCTGTTTCGGTGCAGTTTCGGCGGTGTTATGCCGAAATTACATTCTGGCCGAGGAATGCCAAATGACGACAAGGTCTGTGTGTAAATGGTCTCCTTGTCTATTCTCGGCTGTTTTTTTCATGGCAAGCACGCGTGTGTAAATGGTTTGCTCGTCGGCTCTTGTTTGTTTTATGAAGGGATAATGATCCTTTTATTGCTGTGCCTGAGTGTTTATGACCGTCTCGTCCGAGTTCGAAGCCGCTGGAAGCGAAGTCGGTTTTATGCATCAAGTCAAAGGGATTCGAGAGGGTAGCATGTGCTCATTTAAATTTTCGAATTTTTCGCCGGGACTTCAAACATGTGTTTGCGTGTTCCAGATTGAAATAACTCAACACACACCAGGCAGTTGCAATAGCCACAGCCTGTACCTCAGTCATCGTTCACTGAACTGAACAAAACAGCTCACAACTGTCGAAAGATGCATAGTGCAATATCCTAAGTAAACAATTCACCCTATGAAAGGTGCATGGTGTATGGTCCGTGTTGTATGGTGCAATATCCTAGGTTAACAATTCACCCTATGTCTGGTTGAGTCTCGTCCAATGTCTTGTTGAGTCTTGTTTACTCTTGTACACGAGACGCTCGTCCCAGTGTATAAATTTGGCATTAGAATCAAACCATCGAGGTGTAGTGTGCTGCTGCGTGGTCTTGCATTTGAATCTGTTGCGGTAAAGATATCTGCATATGAAGACCATGATTAGCAGTGTTGACATTGTAATTGAAGTTGCCGCAATCGAATGGTGGTTGCGTATTCGAGCCCAAATTAATTCATCTGTAGACTGTTGTATGTCCTCAGCTTGATTGATTAAAGTCACGAACGACTCGGATGGTTTTAAAATCTCGTTCAGTTGAATTTCCGGGGCTGATGATACTTTTATGTTTGGAGCTATTTGCATCGGCTTCGTAATCAAACATGCGATATTGGCGAACTCTTGCCTATCGGCGGATAGTGTATATTGTGCCGATATGAAGACACACTCTGGTTTTAAGTTTAACATGCCTGTTCCATTTAAAACGACCTCTTCTCGGTTTCCGTTGCAGATAAGATGTGCTGGTATTGGCTTGGCAGTGACAAATAACCATTTGTTGCGGGCATATAGCTGCTTCCAAAGTGTGTTTGAAGAATTAGAGGTGAAGATACGCTTTGAGCAGAATTCTCCGTCGAAGGTATTGAATATTTCCTTAATCAGACAGTTTGGTTTGTTCTTTATATGATATAGCATATTGGAGTTGATTACGAAGCTGGTTTCATTAATCATAATAGAGTCGTCAAATTGAGATTCATTGAGCTCCAAATAAACTTGTTGATCAAAACTTACTCCCAGAATATTGGTCGTGGAATATTGGTATAGGGAGGAATCCAATGATATTTAATATTTCTGCTTCATGTTGTACTTTCAGTGGTTTGAGAGATATATGTAATATCTTCAAAGAAGGTGGTAAAATACTTTCTGTTGCATGGATGGTGGATCTAACAGTTATTGTGGGAACTATATTCAAAATATCTTTCATATTGTAGACTGATTCTAGAATTGATGAGTATTTGTTGAATATGCTTTGCAAGTAACTGAGCGCTCGTTGGTAGGTTCCCAGGAACTGAAGATTGTTCTTGTTGTGATCTGTTGCTTTGTACCAGCTGTTATACTCATTAATTCGGGATATGAAGGTATTGAGTCTTTCATTGAAATGCTTCAAATTAATATCCACATGAGAATTGGTTTTGTTCCACACGTGAGTAGCTCGCAATATCAATTTGTTTCCCCTTTCTAGCATGTTCCTTAAATTTTGTTGGTTGGTAGTCAGTGTCTCAATGTCCTTATAAACTTCGTCGTTTACCCCAAAAACTGCAGTGAGAATATTTCCCAATGCGCCACGCTTTTGTCGAGTTCGCATGAAATATAGCGTGCTGATTTTGTCTTTAATCTCGTTCACATAAGATACTAAGTGGTCTATTAAATCCTTGCAGTCTATCTCTTCGGTTATAGCCGATCCTGCCTTACAAAGTCTAGTGATGTTGTTTAATACGTCATTGATGTTATCTTCGTCTCTCCTTATGTCACTCAATTTCATTACAAGTTTCACTTGCAAGGTCCCTTTGCTTAAATAAGCTTGTCCTAAATTTTCTAACACTAGACCACCCTTTAAATAGGTCAGGCTTGAGTTTGCTTGGATGCTATCCTGATCAGTTCTTTTGGACGTTTGAAGCGCCTGTGTAAACGGTATAAGACATGCGATGCATAAGAACAGTGCGAGCCCTGCATATGAAATTATCATTGTTCGCCGAGTTGGATGACTGTCAGCAGCTGTGCCTTCCGTGCTCGAATCATTTGCCTGGCTTTCTTCGCTCGTTCGGCTGTCATTGTGATTGTCATGTTCATCCTCCGAAGTGGTGTCAACGGGAAGGGGGCATAATTTGGCAACAGCACGTTTCGTAAGATTACCTCTGAGTTTTACAGTAGCTACACGTACCAATCCGTCATCACCCGGATGTACATCAATTATTCTCGCGAGTGGCCACTTAGTGGGAGGAAAGTTCTCATCCTTTACTAAAACAAGTTGTCCCCTCTTGACATTCGTTTGTTTTCTCATCCACTTAGGTCTATTTTGAAGTCTTGACAAATATTCGCGACTCCACTGTTTTCAAAAATTGACTACTATTTTCTGCGTAAGCTTCCATTTCTTCAATAGGTTGACGTCTCCTATTGGCACTTCAGTTGGTATTGCTGTCAAATTTCTACCAATCAAAAAGTGTCCAGGTGTCAGTGCTGCTTCATCATTAATATCATCACTTACAGGACTCAAAAGACGACTGTTTAAAGCTGCCTTAATTTGCGTTAAAACGGTGTTCATTTCTTCCATATTGAGCAGTGTGTTCCCTATGGTTTTGACTAGATGCAGTTTCACGGATTTTATACCCGCTTCCCACAGACCTCCAAAGTGGGGGCTTCGAGGAGAGTTGAAATGCCATTTTATTTCATCATTTGATAAGTAGGCTTCAGTTTCTAGACGTACCTTAGCGAATTGTTCCTTGAGCTCCTTACTTGCTCCGATGAAATTAGTCCCGCAGTCACTGTAGATATTCCTACACAATCCACGTCTTGCAACAAATCGTTTTATTGCCGCAATACATGCCTTTGATGTCAGATCGCTGACAACTTCGAGATGAATAGCCTTTGTTACTAGGCACACGAAAAAAGCAATATATGATTTCATGCTCTTGGCACCACGACCAGCTGACCATTTCAAAGTTATAGGTCCAGCAAAATCCAAACCACAGTTCAAAAAAGCCCCGATCGGGGTAACTCTTTCCTTCGGCAGGTTTCCCATTAATTGCTTTTGCGTCTGGGCATTGCATTTAAAGCATTTTATACACTTGTGAATACAGCTTTTAACTAATTTTTGCACTTGTGGTATCCAGTACTTTGTGCGAATCGTTGAAATCACTAACTGCTGTCCTCCGTGCTGTGTTTGCTGATGAAACCGTTCCACAATCAACTTTGCAAAATGACAGTCTGGGCTTATGAGTATCTGATGCTTGTTATCATACGGTAAGTCAGCATTTTCCACTCTTGCGCCCACCCTGAGGATACCCTCAGAATCAAGTAATGAATTCAACGGGACGATGTTGGATGCGAAATCAATAAACCCTTTTGAACGCAGTGCTCTAATTTCATTTCTATATGACGATTGTTGAGATATTCGAATGCAAGTTAAAGTTGCTTGCCTCAATTCTTCTGTAGTAAGAAATGTGCGTCGAGAATCCTTGGCTCTCATACGAAGGCAATACGCTACAACTCGTATTAAACGAGTATAGCTTGAAAACCGAGTTAGAATGTTGTCCTCTAAATTTTCAGTAGCTAAGTGAACGCTTGTTTCCCGCCGCTCTAAATCTGCCCTTTCAGTTTCTGCTCTTGACTTGTATGTGATTGATGGCTCTGATAGCCACTGAGGACCTGACCACCATAAGGGATGATTGATTAATTCATTGGGCGGTATACCTCGCGATGCGCAGTCAGCTGGATTGTACTGTGATTCTATGTGATGCCACTCAGAAGGCTTGCTAAGTGTTTGAATTTCACTAACACGGTTCGCCACATAAGTTGTCCATCTGATCGGCAGTCCATTTATGTAAGCCAGTACTGTTGTTGAGTCGGTCCAGTAAAAGCTTGGTATTTCATTTCCGAATTTCATGACCCTCTTAATTCTTGCAATCAAATTACTTAAGAGCACTGCTCCACACAGTTCCAGTCTAGGAATAGATTGCACTTTCAATGGAGCGACCTTTGATTTGGCTGTAATCAAGGAAACCCGAACTTCTCGAAACACTGATACCACACGCAAATATACAACAGCTGCATAAGCAGTGTTTGAAGCGTCACAGAATCCATGGATTTCAAACTGATCTGATGCCGAAGTTCCCAGATACCTTGGAATTCTCAACCTTTCTAGCGCTTGACACTGATTTGTGAATTGCAACCAATCTGCCATCATATTATCTGGAATGTTTTCATCCCAATCCACTCCTTGTACCCATAGTTGTTGCAAAATTTTCTTGCCTTGGATGATTGCGGGTTGTAGCCATCCCAGCGGGTCATATAGTCTTGCAATTGTTGATGCAACGTTTCTTTTAGTCGTCAAATCCTGTTTAATGTGGGACATGTCTACTTTAAAGGAGAAAATATCATCTTTCGGATGCCACAATAAACCGAGTGTTTTAACAAATGACTCCATGTTGATGCTGATTGGACCAATCGCAGCTCTATCTTCCAAAGAAACGCTCTCAAGCACCTCGTCTCGATTGGAAGCCCATTTCCGAATATTAATTTTGCCGGCTGCCAAACAGGATTTTATTTCATTCAGCAAAGCTATAGCACTAGCTGTATCCGCTGTACCAGTCATCAAATCATCGACGTAAAAGTCTTTCTTTATAACTTCGCATGCAGTTGGATGCTTAAATTTCTCACTGCTTGGAATGGAGCGCTTGATGTACCATATGTTACCGTTTTCAAGCGGTAGTGTTTGATTGGACCGGAACTTTGGGTCTCCACACGATCAGTTGAAAATCGGTTTCCGCTGTATTAACTGTGATCTGGCGGAACATCTTTTCTATATCTCCTGTAATTACTACTGCATGTGTTCGCCACCGTAGAAGTATATCAAATATATTGTCTTGGATTGTTGGGCCAACCATCAACAAATCATTTAGCGATTTCCCGGAATTAGTCTTAAAAGACACATTAAAGACCACTCTGACCTTCGTCGTTGTGCCCGGAGGCTTGATTACGGCATGATGAGGAAGGTAATACGATGGCTCCTTGTACACTAAATTAGACGGGACCTCCTCCATGTGCCCTAATTCCAAATAGTTCTGCAGAAAGTCATTATATTCTGCTTTTAAGCACTCTTCCTTTAATAGCCGATTTTCCATTCTTTGGAAACTTTTGATGGCTGCTGTCATCGAAGAGCGTAGTTCAGTTGCTGGAGAAGACTCCAGTTTAAAGGGCAGGCGCACTATATACCTTCCCGACGTCATGTCACGCTTTGTAGTCAACGAAAAATGCCGTTCTGCTTCCCTCTCTCCTTCTGACATAGGATTCATTGGTGTCTACTCTTCCTGTTCCCAAAACCGTTTTAAAGTTGTATCCAATTCTTCAAGAGTGACCAGACTAAATTCATCGTCATTCTTATTTTCTACATTTGTAGGTCCAGATATTATCCAACCCAAGCATGTTTTCTGAAGCAACAACTGTCCTTCACTAACCCTTTTGAGACTGTTTAAAATAATTCCACCATATGCATCTGCACCGAGCAATATATCAATTTTTGCAGGTATGTTGTAACTGGGGTCTGCCAGTGCTTCATTTTCTATCCCGAGGTTCAAGTCTCGGAGTTTACTCTGTGGTAACCATGTCGTTAATATGGGTAAAACATGCAAGTTGAACCTTATGTCCTGAGGTAACCACTTTTGTTTGCAACTTACTGTCAAGAAGCCCTTTGTCTTGATTGGAGTCTCACTGATTCCATATATTTTAATATTACTTTGAAGCCTTTGAATGCCCAAAGCTTGTGCTGCCTTGATCCACTAATGCTCTTAGTGGAACGTAATTGCCCAGACTATCCTTTGTCCATACTATGGCGGTTGCCAAAAGTACAACCTTTCTTGTGTTCGGTGACAAAATCTTGAAAGATGACACATGCTGGATTTGCTGTTGTGCTGTTTCTGTGTCTGTATTTTCCTTGGTTTTATTGTCTAGATGAAGTGCAGTGTAATGCTTCCCATTACATTTTTTGCATCGAGACGTAGATGGGCACGCTGCGGCCACATGCTGACTGCTCAAGCAGTTAAAGCATAAACGTGCTTGTTTGATCAGTTCGCGTCTTTTGTTAACACTGGCGTCCGTAAATTTTCTGCATATAACGGCTTATGCTCTCCTTTGCATATTGAGCACTTTGCAAAACTTTTGACCCTTGGTACTGATGTGGCTGTAAGTGCATTGACTTTGGCAGTCTTCTTAGTTTCCTTGTTTTGTATCGCCTCTAGTACTGCAAGACGCCTGGACAAGAACTCGAGAAACTGCTCAACCGTTGGAACTTCAATTGACGCCCCAATTGAATTCTGCCATTGGATGCCAGACTCGACATCAAGTTTTTGTTGTAGCATATATACCAATAATATATCTGCCATATTCTGCCCTGTTGTCTTAATACTGCACAAAACTTCGTTCGTTTTGTTGAGTATCTCCTTTATTGATGATGCGCTGGGTTGCCCACATGGCTTGATGGACCATAATAACCCCATGAGGCCGATAGCAATGGCTCTGGGATTGTTGAACCGTTTAACAACTAATGACCATGCTTCCTCATAATTAGCCTCAGTGATATTCTGGTGCTTGATCACCTGCTCTGCGTCTCCAACCAACGACGCTTTCAAATACTGCATTTTCTGGACTGGCCCGAGATTTCCGCTACGATGCACCATAACATTAAAAATGTCCTGGAACGAATTCCAATTCTTCAAGTCCCCATTGAATTTGGGGATTTTAATCCGCTCTAGAGTTACTGCTCCCTCATTTGAAACAGGACTCTGCTCATGATTTAATGGCTGAAGTGAAGTAGTTTGCTCACCCTGTCTGGACACGTCGTCATACTCCACCACATGTTCATGGAACATCACCATGTATTCCTCGACCAAACGTTCTGCCTCTTCATAAGCGCTGACGTAATCTTCCAACAGAGTCGAATTGTCCGCCTTAATCGCCATGACTTCATAATGCAGCTCTTCACACTTTGCCCACTTTGCTTCCAATGACTGGATCTTGCATTGAAAATATTTTTTCGAATATCTTCCAGAAGAATCCTTCTTAAAATTCCGCACGAATCGATGCACTTCGTCGATATAAAATTTCTGCTTTTCCACTGCTGTTGGGTTAAGCTTCTGGGCCGTGTCCGCTGGCATCTTCGTCTAAATCGCTCGAAACTGTATTGAATGTACTAAAACCAAGTATCCGGTTCGAAGGACCAAATGTTCAATTAATCCTAAAATTAACTGACGTAAATAACTATAATCCTAAAATTATAGTAACATCAATAAAACAACAGATTACCTGAATAATCGCAGCTTTATTGATTGAAAGAGAACGAACCAAAGCTGTTCATTGCTTAAGTACTAAATTTCGATCAGTAATTATTGCTTAGTTGGTAAAAGTACATGTTCAAAATAAAATTATATTTTTCTGCATAGACCAAAGTACAAGCAAGTGTATTCACCTCAAATTGCTGATTCTGCAATATGCACATTTTTAATTTTATTTCTGCTAGTATGAATAAACTTACTCATCAATTTTATCAATCATCATCAATTTATAAATTTATGGAAATAACATATGCAGGGTTGAACTTAATTAGTATCGATACAATTTATTTGATTGAAAATATCAATTAACTTATAATCTATTTATCAACAATATATATATATATATATATATATATATATATATATATATATATATATATATATATATATATATATATATATATATATATATATATATATATATATATATATATATATAAAGAAATATGAATTTTCGGCTAAACGAGTTAAATACTAATTTTCTTCGAAAATCAGTAAAAACACTTTTTAAATCAAACACGATATGTCAGTTTTCGAACTTATTTGATTTCACTTCAGTTTGCAGCAATTCAAGGTTTTCTGTTCTAAGTTCTATTTAAAGAGACAAGTAAAAGATACTGGATAAAGAACCATATGTTCCATTTTTTTTTTTATCGTAGAGAAAATTCTGGTAAAACTTACTTTTCCTTCATAACATTTTACTTCCAAAATTATTGCAAATTTTCTTCCAATTTACTTTAGAATACAACATTAATATTTCATATCAGCCGTCAAAATGACAATCGATCTCTATCATCCAAGTAAGTGCGAGTTGAATTTTGTGTACATTTTCATTAATATTTTCTCTCATTTCGTGTGGTAACCAACATGCTCCCCCCGCGGGTCCAACAGGATCAGAATTAACACCCGTAGTTAAGCATGGTCTTTAATTAATATTGAGTTACCGATTATCAAGTTTGTTATTGTTGTATCATATGCCATGTATGGTTGGACTCCCAACTGGACTCCCAGGCGCCCAATTTTGACTTCGAACCCAAAGAGTAGATATGTTAATGTTACCTATGGCATTTCCCCCGAACAGGCACATAACACTCGCCAACAGAGGGTTTATTTGTACTTGGCGCCCCGACTCGCCACCTTAATAATACTTAATATGAGTTTATTGCAGCTATTCATTTTACAAACATGGTACAAAAATTTACTGTGAGACATGCATAGCTCGCTTATCGCACAAGAAAGAGTACTTGTGCGTGAGTGCGGGGACCTAATACGAACTACTGATATTCAAATTTATGAGAAGCTGCGATCAACTATATGAATCGTTTATATAAAATTCAAATTAAAAAAAGTCTAGTTCATCAGAACCGCTAGAAAACTAATTTTCGAAGAAATTGTCTTTGAGTGACAAAAAAATGTGGGGAAGACGCTGTACATTTTTTTTGTAGAATCATATCAACCATTCCTTATCCCAAGCAACTCAACTCAACTATAATACAAATGATG